>QRFH01000009.1:1200000-1800000 GCA_025389075.1 Sclerotinia minor
TATCTCAAGCTTTGGAATCTCCGCCAACATCTCCAAAGGCATTTTATATCCCTTAACTCTATTCTCCCTCGTCACAGCCGCGTTATCCAATATTCCCGTATAAAACTCCTCCCTCATACTCGTATGCATATATCTCCATTCTTCCGGGATACTTATCCCATTCTCCGTCGCATCACATGTCACAGGACATCTCAATATAACACCTAATATACTCTCTTCTCCTTTCCGTATAGCAGTCAAAGCAATAGTAGCAGCTAATTGCCCCCCGCTCGAACTTCCCACTAATATGAATTTTCGACCGGGATATAAAGAAGAAAGATATGAATAAGAGATCAAAGCATCGGATACTGCGTCATCGGCACGGAAATCTGGTAGCAGGCGGTAGGATATTGAGAGGAGGGGGAGGGAGAGCGAAATACTTAGTTGGCGACATGTGAGATCTTCGGAATCGAGATCACCTACGTAGAGACCTCCGCCGTGGAAATAGATGATTAGGGGGTTGGTATCGAGCGCGTGCAGAGCACGTGGTGTGTAGAGACGAGTGGGTATTTTGTGGGTGCTGGTGGGTATGCTGGAGGATGTTATGAGGAGGTTTTGGGTGAGGTATGTGAGAGAGGTGTGGAGGAGGTGCGTGTTTTGATTTATGCAGTTTTGACTGTATGTGGATTTGCGGATGTGTGGGGAGGGGGAACTATTAGGGGGTGGGAGGTGTGGGATGTGAGATATCCAGGTTGGGTGCAGAGGAGGAGGATGAGTGAGGATTAAAGGGGTGGTGTTGGTTTCCGGGTTGGTATTGGTAGACATTGTGGGATTGGTGAGCTTCAAATATTGTGCAGAGAGTATAGATTTGGAATGGAAAGAACTTTGATATAGAATGAGATGAGATGATAGTTGATGGATTTGAGACCTGAAATTATACTAAGCATTCAAGGGTAATTAAGCATTGTAGATTTATTAGACGGAAGAACTGTTAGAAGCAATTCATACGTGATCATTCATTCTATAAGCACATACTTCGACATGATGGCGCCTGTTCATTTACAGGTGATTTTCCGGGGGATAAATAATTTGTAGGGCATGGAAAGGTAAACCAAACTTGATTGCGTTCTGTACACACATTCTGTGAGTCTCTCGGAGACTTTGTGATGCAGGGGCTTTGGTGTGGTGTCCCTTTTCTGACGCGGGGTAAATCCACCATGCCAGTTGTGGTACTTAATTCCGCCGCCAAATTCCAATTTGTGTATAATGCTTGCAGAATCCAGCACACATGAGATAAAATACATCGAATCTCACTTTTCGTACAAACTTCCCATGCAAAGATATGAATAGACACTGCTGCTGAGTTTGAGAGGTAGCCTCATCAAAGGAAAGCTTTCAGAACGAAAGCTTTGCTTCATTGTAGATAGAACACCATGGCTCAAGGTTGAAGCCTCACATGCACACTGAGTTCATTGCTGCCATCGCTGTTATATTTTATTAGATGTGAAGAATGAAAGGTGTGGGAATAGAAATTGCAAAACGGAGAGACATTTATTTACTCGAGTAGAACCAACTCATATCAGGTTTATGCAAAACTGACTTACTAGACTGGCGCTTGAGAAGAGGGCATGGAGGGGTAGAGGGGTACTTGCTCGATTAGATAAGGTTAATGCGGATTATGTTGAGGCAGAATAAAGGCGGTGACTTCGGTAATCAAATATTATTGGCTCAAAATCCTACTAATGCAGGCCATAATCACTGTAGGTATGTACGATAAGAAAAGATGGGACAAAATAATCTCCATTACTCAGATCGCCATTACATCAAGATCAACTCTCCCTCATGCTTGAATACAAGTGCACAAGCGTTGCACCATGGCTGGAACACCAATCAAGATACCTGGAAAATACACTCGAGATTCCAGTAAATCTGCCGTCCTAGCAAGAAAGATTCTGGTAAGGTTATGGCTTTTCAAGTCAAAAGCAAATGCTGAATGTGAATGGATCTTGTTAACCTCAAAGTGTAGAAACGACCTCGCGGGAGACCCCTCAAACAACAATCCTCAAAGCTCGCATCGCATATTTCACAATCTTTGTCTTCTACCGCTCGAGAATCAAAAGTCCGCACTATGAGGAATATCAAGTCGAGGCGCAACATGTCGCAACTCGAGAAATTGCCAACGGAGCTTCTCGAGGCGATATTCTTCCACTGCTTAAACCTCAATTTCCCGGTATGCAGTCCAATTATAGGAGGAAAGCTAAGCGGGGAGTCTGTCTACAGCAAGACCATTATTGCTGCTTTTGATTCAACCTGGGATGGGTGGTATGGACAATCGGTTCTTCCTAATTCGAATTTAGAAATGGATCATACTGGCAGTGGCAACCTACAGGTAAGCCCAAACTCTATGGCTGAGTGAGATTTAACTGACAACGTGCACTCAGTCTGCAATTTTAAAACGTCGTTGGGCAAGGTTACCTGTACTTATCCGAAGTCAAGATTTATGGGTTCGAAAATACGCACAAGGACGTCCATTCCCGACCACCATTATACAGCGTCTGTGGAATGGGCCATTTGGAACTGACATCCGTGGAAGTGGCATTAAAGATGTTGATACCAAGACTGCTTCAGCAGCTCACTTATTCGACAATGATTTTGCCAAATTTTGTTATATCTTCCAGGGAGCAGGGAAAACGTTAGAATTCAACATTAAAATCAAGCATCTTGCAGATGTCGTGATGCATGATCATGTGAACATGGCCACATGTACAGAGATACCTAATACGCTGTTGATCGGCCCATGGGATGAGGAAGCTGTCAAGTTCTTATATTGGTTAGTTATGGGAGGAGCACGTATTGATTGGCTTACATCGACGAGTGGAGAGGTATTATTCTTAATGAATCACTTGTGTGTCAGGCAGCCAGCTAATAAGAACCTAGGCGGCTATGATTGGATATAAAAGAGCTGTTCGGGAGTCCAGGATTGAGGTCATCTACCTACTATTGCTTGCTGGTATAAAGGATAAGCTTGATGGTGATATCATCCAATATGTACTCGAAAATGCGGAAGCAAACCGCTGTTTTACCATCATACTGATGATGATGTTCCCGGAGCGTCGTTTGCCACCACTTCTGGTGGACGAGATGCTCCTCTTCAAAAATAGTCATGAACATGAGAATGATTTCGGAAAGCATATGCTGATTGAGGAATTATTTGCCTGGTCTGAATAATGGCATGGGAGTTCTAGGCATATTTGTATTTTTTTGTATGATGATACGACGGAAGATGGTATTTTGATTATTTTTCAAATATTAAGTCAATAGTTAATACTAGGTAGTAGTATTTATTGTACCTCTATGATGTTTCCCTAGACTCTGATCTCCTACTTCATTCATTGCCAAAAGGTACAGTTCACGTGACCATGGATTAATTCAAAATTTGATGTCCAAGCTTTTTTGATAGAAATATATTTGCGACAAACGATCCAAGAAAGGCTCATGAGCAGCAAATGATTCGTAGACGCTTGTATTAGCTCTTTTCAGCTGCTATGCGGTCTCCTATACATGAAACTGTACCATCAGCATCTTTACTGAGATTTCTGCGGGCACAATCCGAAGGCATTTGTTTCTCCAGTTCTAACCCTCGGCCAGGTTATTTTTTTGACCATGCACCCCATGTCACAGCTTCTGGTGTAGGATATATCTATCATTCACGGCCATGTCGAAGACTCATTTCAACTTCACTACCTCGCGGAGTAAATGTCCAGGCTGGATTCCCAAACATTGATTTCTTGAGACCGCGATTGGCCACCTCGAATTCGACCTCAAAAGCTATCCAGCCCAAAAGGACTACACTACCGAGCAAGAAATCTGCGACTCAGAATCGCTCACAGACAAGTCGTGGAATATCTACAGGCACAAGGAAATGGCCATTTAAGCTTTGGTCTTCTAAGAGGGGCGGAAAGCCATTACAACCTGACGACCTGCCAAGTCGCAGTGAGGATGGAAGAGAAATAGATGTGTTTAGTCTAGGGCGCTCGGTATCTGTGAAGGCTGCCAGTGAGCCGCGGTTACGATGTACAGAGTTGGATGAGAATGGGAATGTAGTTCTTGTAAATGGAGAGTTTAAGAAAAGCGAGCTCATTGCTAAGGTGTGGCCGGATATCTTCCCTTATAGACCTTTGGGCGTGCCAATACTGATCGTGTATAGTATGGATTGCTTCCTCGAGATCTCCGAAAAATTGATTCAAGTACCCTTCCGCATATCCTTGTCCGTCCTTCTGCTATTCTCATCAATCTTCTCCACCTTCGAGTCCTTATAAAGTCTAATAGAGTTTTAATTTTCGACGCTTATGGCTCCACCGATTCCTATACACAATCACTCTTCATGTATGATTTAGAAGGGAAACTTCGCCAAAAACAAACTTCTCCATCAGCAGGCGGCCTCCCCTACGAATTTCGTGCCCTCGAAGCTGTCCTAATATCGGTTACATCTGGCTTGGAGAAGGAATTCGAAACAGTGCGGGAACCAGTCGTCAGAGTCTTGAAAGAGTTGGAAGAGGACATTGATCGAGACAAGCTTCGCTACCTTCTCATTTACTCCAAGAAACTCGGCACATTTGAACAAAAGGCGAAATTGGTCAGAGATTCAATTGATGAGTTATTGGAGGCAGATGATGATTTGGCTGCTATGTATCTTACTGAGAAGGATCATGATTTAAAGAGAGGAGAAGACGATCATACAGAGGTCGAAATGTTGTTGGAATCCTATCACAAACTTTGCGACGAAATTGTTCAAGAATCTGGGAATTTAGTTTCCAACATTAGGAACACAGAAGAAATGTATGTTTGCAGCCTTTCCCTCTGCCCCGGTCCATATATACTAATCTAGAATCAACAGAGTCAAAGCCATACTCGATGCCAACCGCAACTCCCTTATGCTTCTTGAGCTCAAAATTTCCATTGGGACGCTTGGTATGGGTTCCGGCGCGTTCATTGCTGCCCTCTATGGTATGAATCTGAAGAACCATATCGAAGAATCCGACCTCGGTTTCTTAGGCGTATCAGGTTGGTGCGGAATCTTTGCAGCAATTGTATGGTTCTATGGAATCTCCAAGCTTAAAAAGGTTCAACGAGTTAGCATGTGGGGAGAAAGTGGGATGCGGGGTCGCAACTGGAGAGTGGCGGAAGATGAAGCGAAAGCAGTCGAGATGGATAAGGGAAGGAGAGACAGAGGACGAAGGTTAAAAGAGGAGAGGGGAAGCGCTATGGAAGAGGTTAGGGCAAAGGTGTTGGAACAGAGAAAATCAATCCATGAGGCTGTCGCCGGTACTCATACGGAAAAAAAGGTTGCGGCTATGGCGTCTAGGATCACGGGGCATGCACATGGGCATGCACATATGAAAAGAGGATTAGATACCGCTACTGATACCTAGAGGTAGGGGCTCGCTTAGATAACAGGGTCGGCTGGTGGTGAAATGTTGATTGGCGTTCTGGATATGTGTGTATGAGTATATGTACAAGAATAAAGGAGTCGGGCGTTTTGGATCAAAAGTCTTGTAAAAACGAGGTGGGAATTTTTTGAAAGGACCCCGGGGGGCTTAGATTAGATGACTGATAGATATATGATGGGACTCCTCTCTCAGATATTTCTTTTGATATGATGATAACCTTAATGAGATACTTCACTTCACTTCACTTCATTTCCTTCCTGGATGGATATTTACTTCATTTTTTCTCTTTTCCGTTGGTTGGCTGTATAGTGATTTATGTGATGGCTGGATTGATATGGATAGGGATATGGATATGGATGGGTGAGATTTGATGAACTAAATTTGATGTGTGTGATGAGATGATGGTAATATAATTATGTTATGAGAGGATAATTATGAGATGAGATGAGATGAGATTAGATTAGGTGAGTAATTATAATTATGTATTAAATAAGGAATTTAATTTTAATAAGTAATTATAAAAAGGTTATTCATCTGGGAGGGAACTTATGGATAGGAATCAAAATATAAAGAACGTATGGAAGATTAGTGTTGGTACGAGAAGGATACGGAAGACGTAGCACCCACGGATTGCGTAGGTCCTGTATGTCTAATTGTATTCTGTCTAAAGAGCTAGCTACATATTGAAAGTAGTAAGTCTTATATAGACTTACTGAAAGAGCTAGTCTCTTTCGCATTCGCTTAGGGCTTTATTACAGTAGCTATATTACAGTGGTAATTGAATTGAAATCATTCACTTCGTTCACACATATTCAGACAAGCTCCGAGGTGTTTAGCAACCATGACAATGCTTTAAATAACCTCATCCATCACCGAAACTTCTCCATTCTACCTCCACGATGCCCATGTTTCTTCAGCGACAGTATACGCTTTCAATCCATGGTCGCAATGTAAGGTCCGAATTAAAAGTTTTGGAAACGTGTAGTTTAGGTTTAGCTACGAAATTTTGACGCATCATCTGGTTCTGCAAGAGTACCTCCATTGTCTTCAAACAATCTCTTTAGATAATTCCCAGACTTCTTGATACCCTTGAGTTTCCAAACGGGTTGCTTAATCGCTACTGAGCATTTCGATAATCTTCAATACTTGGTGCTCCACCATCCGTCGATGACAAAGCAAGCTCCGAGGACCAATCTTTAATTAATGGATCGTGGTTACCGGAACTCACAGTGAATAACCGAATGGCAATGTGTAAATATTGTGTGGAAATTAATGCCTCACTTTCGGATACCCGGTTCTGGCCTGTGGAGGACAATAATATCAGGAATTGTCGAATGACCCCCTGGATGCAGAGGCTATAGAAAGCTGAAAGCCACCAGATTCGACTCCGCATGTTTTCTTTCATGAAAACGACTCGAGATAGTTCATCAAGGTACTGCTCCATCTGTAATTCAATATTCCGTATGCAATCGACTTTACAAATCGAGACGTCGCATGCTTCATGCGAGCCTTCGAAGCCTCCTAATGTTTGGACGTGCAGAGTCTCGACACAAGTGCGAAGGCATGTGAGTGAGTAAGCAATCAACTGATTCTGTAGATTTATATGAGCATGAGTTTTAATCGACGCGGCTTGTGTTACTTACACTCCCAACACCTGCTTGATATACAGCTGCAGCATTTAGAAACATTATGAAATCTTCTAGGGTACCACTGTGTAAGGACATCCAAGGATGAATTGCCCTCTGGGCCTTTTCACATTCGAGAAGCCCCCAAAAGATAGTCATAATGCAGTAATCAAGCGGTTTCAAAACAGCTGACACAGTCTCATTCGACTCCTCTATCAAAGATATTCGAGTTCGTTTTAGAACCGCGCAAAGTGGTGACTCGCCGGTTTCTAAATTCCGAAGAAATTGGTAGACTTTCGTGGAGCTTGAAACCCTCATGATACCGGGAAGTAAATCTTTCTCACGCTGCTCGAAAATTCCCCGACTGCAATGATTTGCGCATAACCAAGGTCTGCTCATATCCGGAATTGCAGGTGAATGCAACGATCCAATGGCTTTTCTAGGACATAATGATATGGGGAGCATTTTGTTCTTGATATCGCCACGCTTGCAGCCAATGCTATGCCAGGGCCCACCCTGTTTGCCTTTACATTGACTGCAACACGTTTGTGCATCACACTATCGATAGTTACTACCTGTTCTACATGTCTTGCATAGGAACATAGAAATGGACAGTGAAGCCATATAAGGTAACACTGAACCAACAAAGAGAGCAATTTACTTCATATTTTGCAGGCACTGCGATGCACACCTTCCCGAAACAGTAAATTAAGCACTAAATAACGAGAATTCCTGCCTAAACATCGCAGGAAGTGTTTCAAAATGAAAAGACAGAAATATCGACTTGATCACAGAGCATCGTTCCACTAGAGTAAATATGAGATGACATATCAATGGACTTACTGGTTTTCGTAAGAACCGACACCTCCAACACGCCCCCAAAGCTTTGACCGCATTTGCCTTAGCACGGGTGGCAGAGTCTAGAGGACCCATACGACGAGGCGAAGATCCATAGGTTGTTGGCATGCTCGAAAAACGCGGCGTCGAACTAAAAGCCCCTTCTTGATAGCTGGATGGTGTATTGTCGAGGCTAGAATGGCTTCGACCCAAGCTAGATTTGACCGCGATATCAATTCCTTGTGACTTCAATTTATTAGGCCGTACATTCTGAGTTGTTTCTGCGCGACTAAGAGGTCGAGGTGTTGGCACATCTAATACTACAGCAGAGGCTAGATTTGTCTCTCTCCAAGCTGGAATATCGGTGATAGGATTTTGAATCCTGGCAGCAGCTGGAGTGTTTATTTCCAACTGAATACTTTGACATGATTCAAATGCATTATCAAGAGTGCTGTTCTCGAGCTGAGTGTCATCCAGCATGTCGGTATCCAGGTGAAGGTCATCTTGGTCCACAATATTCACTAGATCTTCCCAGTCTGGAAATGTCTCATCCCCAATATGCTCAACCGAAAAGTCGTTCGCAAGATTATTGAAGGTAGCGTCGTCCAGATTCACTGGTATGTTGGAGAATAAATCATTTGAGAAACCAATAGTTTGCACAGCTGCCTCAAAACCACTAGAAAATTCATGTAGAGGTGTTGAGAAATCTTGGTATGTAGAAATTTCCACATCCATTTCCATATCTCTAGTATCAATGTAATCATGATAGAACGATCCTTGCATGCCAGCCTCGAAATAATCCAGGTCTGGTAGCTCCTGGCTATAAATTGACGCGTCTCGGGTAATGATAACTTTGCGAGTATCATATAGAAACCGAAACCGAAAATTCAAACGTTCTGCAAGACATCGAGCCGTCTTAACCTGATAGTCTTCCGGTACATCAATAGATATCTCATCCGCTGAACCTTTTCTGAAGGTAATCAATTGGATATAAATTGAAAGATTTGAATTGTTATTCATATCTATGACAATTAGCATATGGAAGTGGTCGCTCTGGTAGATTTACCAATTCCGGAGGTATCTAGGAAGTCATCCATGATGAAGAGTGATTGGTAGAGGAAACAAGTAGTGTCCCATGGAGGCCGGTCACCTGAGCGAAACAGCTCTTCAAGCGATGCGAGATGGAGGATTCTTCCTAAACTATATTGAGTAAATAACGATAAATGAAACTCGATTGCCGATATAGAAAGCACCACTGACATGGAGATAGCAAGGGTAACTGAGCCTCTAATCTTATGACATTAGTGACATTAGAAGGCTGAGATGGTTTTCTCTCCGGCTGTTTGACCTGGGATTGGCCGACTGTCTTGAGCAGGCAGCTTAGCAATGGAAAATATATTCTGTACAGATAGCAAAATAAACTCTGTGCATCAGCGAACTTGTATAATTTTAAACAGATTGAGCTCTTTCGCAAAAAAAAACAAAAAACAAACATTTTCTTTTCTGTGGACTGTCATCGTGTCGATGCAGGTATTCAACCCATGGCAGGAAGCGAAGGCGGTCTTCAGAATCATCCGTATGCGCTAGACTGTAAATGGACGCCGTTTGTCTAAAAAGAAGAATAAAAAAAAACCTTCAAAAGAAACCAGCCAAAAGAATTCCATCCAGAAGAAGCTCTATTCAAAAAAGGCATATCCAAAAGAGGCTTTATCCAGTGAAAAATTTATTCAAAAGAATTCTATCCAAAAAAGGCCATGCCCAAAAGAGGCCTCCATCTAAAAAAGGCCGCACCTTCTGATAGTAATGATAAACCCACCTTCTAAAATAGTAATGGCATGCTATTGAGTAACAAAAGGTGTGAGCTTAGTACGTTGACAGCATCAAGACCACCGTTATGACAGCTCTGCACAAATGGAATCAATTAACGAACTTCCTGTATCCCGCATCTGGGACGGCTATATCTGGAAACTTGAAAGTTACAGGTCAGCGATTGAGACCGCTTCCAGATATGTATTTCGAGAGAGGACCGCCGCCAGTCTATCGTTCACATTTCGCGTCATTGCGAGAGGTAAGATAGCTATATAAGTAACCCCTCACGCATATTATCTTTTCATTTCTATATCTTCTTTACAAATTTCAAATTAAGTTCTCTCAAGCAATGCACTTTCCAATCAACATGTCGCAAGCCGATAGCTCCTTTTGTACTTGTTGCACATATGATAAACTCTCACTCCAGCTTCAACATACGTCTCTGTATTCTGAATGTCCCGAAAGCCGCCGGGAGATCATTACTGAAGACTCATTATCACACTCCATTCCTACCTCACATATCTGCAAAAGCAGTTTCTCTTACCACAATGAATTAGCTCAAGCTCTTGATTCTACTGGCTGTTTTACACGACAACGTTGCACGTGCGGGAGTGACAACGAAGACACGAGGCAGCATGGTATGAAGCCATACCTACATTGATATGCCGACATACTAACTTCTGTGGATCAACAGATGAAGATGGCGTCGAAGAAGTCCAAGTACCATCTTTAACATCCCCAGAAATTAATGGAATGTCGATCAATCTCGCTATTGGACTAAAGTACATGGATTTTGAGCTTTACGATTCCCAGTTCGTAGAATATGAAAGTTATTACGATTTCTGCATTGACCCATCTACATCAAGTGACAGTCGAAAGGTGGTCTATCTTGATGGCTATGATAGTTCTGATGATTACAAGAGCTCTGCTACATGTGATACACCAAGAAGTTCTGAAATGAGCTTGGCTCAAGGGAGTTCCTGCTTGCCTCCTCCAAACTCTCCTACTAGCTCTTGGAGCATGAGCGATGAATCCATAATTTCACTCCCAACAATCTATCCAGGCGACCATTTCGCAGCTTTGGTTCCTGATGAATTATCTGGTGTTGGTGATTGGATATGTGGAACGATGAGCAAGCCGGAAGATCTCGACGGAGAATTAGAGCTTGATGGAAACAAGGACGAATATTCCACCCCTCAATCAAGTTGAGAAATTGTCAAGCATTGGATACTTTTGCAATCAGTTTTTATGGTGTCTAATGACGGCGTTTATAAAGGAGGCGGATAGATGCTTTGTTTCGAGGCAATGAGGCTGGAACTTATCATGCTGAGCAAAGAAGGCGGGTAATGCGGAGGAGCGATGTACGATAACTCCGACGAGTATTTATAAGCAACATCTCTCTCGGTACGGCTACGTAATGCCGCCATGCAGCTAAAGTTGCTTGCAGATTTTTCAGTCGATTTCTCCGCCCACCGCTCGGGACCGAGATCACGTGCCTAACTAATAGATCCATCATTCAACTTGCTTATTGACCATCTCATCTTGGGTGTGAAGAAAAATTCTTCAACAACTTGTCCAAAATTTTTCATTCAAGACAATTTCCAACAACCGCATGGCTCTGATGTTTCAAACAATATTTTTTTCAAGGATCTTTTACAAAGCAAACCAAACTAGATACTTGACAAATGAAACACTACTCATGCATGATACCTCAAGAAGCCCCTTATGGTAGGATATGCAAGCAAATATACTTGATGATTTATCATCTATGATGAATCCCCGATGTCAAAATCTCCACACAAGAGCGTGCTATGATATTTGTGATTATTAATGATGATAACTCGACAAAAAAGATATAAATACCTGAGCAGGAACCTGATGATGAACCATTTATTAGTCACTTCACACCAGCTTCTTCATTGATAACTCCCTTTGAACACTATACTTCATATACTTCCGACTTCCATATCTCTCACACAATTCCCTAAAAAAATGCTCGCTCTCACATCAACAACCGGCAACATAGGCGGCGCCGTCCTCCAAGCCATCCTCAACCTTAAAGTAATCCCCCCAACCTCCCTCATCATCTGCACCTCCTCAGACCCCTCCTCTCCCAAATTTGACACCTACAAATCCCTCGGCATCCAAGTGCGCCAATCCAACTACGAGGATCCATCCAGCATGGTAAACGCCTTCCGCGGCGCCACAAAACTCTTCCTAATATCCACACCAAAAAACAACCTCGATTTCAACAATGCACCCTACGGCCAGGGTCGCGAATCCCACCATTTCGCAGCTATTAATGCCGCGCGCGAAGCAGGCGTGAGGCATATTGTTTATGCGAGTTTAGCATTTGGACTTGAAAGTCATCCGGGCGTAATGCGCGCGCATGAACGAACGGAGGAGTATCTTAGAGGGTTAAAAGATGTTAAGTGGACGATTGTGAGGGAGGGATTGTATCAGGAGAGTTGGCCTATCTATGCTGGATTCTTTAACACGAAGGCGGATTCTAGGGATGAGATTGTGGTTGCGGGGGAGGGGGGGTTGAGTATGATATCGCTTGCGGATTTGGGGGTGGCGAATGCGTTGGTTTTGGCGGATGAGAGTGCGAAGTATGAGGGGAAATTCTTTTTTCTATCCCCGAGGAAAGCGCTGAGGATTGAGGAGATTTTGAGGATAGTGTCTAAGGTGCTGGGAAGAGAGATGAAGTTGAAGATTGTGGATGAGGAGGAGTTTGTACGTTATTATGTGGAGAGAGGGTTTGAGAGGGATATGTTGGAGTGGTGGGTTAGTAGTTTTACGGCGCTGAGGGAAGGGGGTGGTGTGATTGATGATGCGACTTGTGATGAGCTTTTGGAGAGTGCGGGGATTAAGCCTAAGGAAATGGAAGAGACTGTCCGAGAGATGTTGCAGGGAGGTTTGAAGGGGTATGATAAGTTGAGTTAGGGTCTGATTGGGGTATGGTTATGTGTGGTAGATGGGAATTTGTAGTCTCAGGATAAAAGTTGGTTATGCATCGGTTTTGATCATTAATTACATCAAATGTTGGAGGTTTGCCATGACTGTGCTGCATATTTGTAAGTGATAAAAGAAGCTAAGGTTATGTTAGCAAAGTCAAACAGATAGATTGTGGAAATTATTGATATTAAAAGGATCACGTTGACTGCTGAAATCTACAGGTGATTGATTACCCACCTGACTCGCTTCATAAACCTCAGTTCATCGAAATCTATCCTAGTTCAACATTTTCAACAGTGGTAATTTCCTACGTCGGCCCATCGAATTAGCGTGGATGGATTTAAGATGGAAAAAGAGTTCGATCATGAATGAAATGATGACATTTTTAGATCACAGAAATTCTCATTTGAATGCAATCAATGCATAGTCCATTTACAATGTATATTCCCATTTATCCCATTTGCCCCGTATGACCTGGTGCTCTCATGTCTCTCATGTATCATGCCAATGAATGAACTATCAAGCCAATATAATGCAAATATGCCACCCTCATACCCAACTCCGAAACCAGCAAATAACTAGCGAAATAACTCTAAATACGCAGATTTTTCCTTCCTTGTATATTCGTGTATACTCGTTCCTATTACCCATATGCCTTTCCCTTTGCCGTGAATAGAGGTTTCTACCGTTCATGATGAGAACTATTCAGTGGTTTGAATGTTGACGGAGGTTTCAGTCTCTGCTTCAATTTTTTTGTCTTTCAAAACAAGTCAATCAACTGCTTCTGCATCATCTTCTAACTCCATATCATTCTCGGAATCCATTTCAACCTCTACTTCCTCGTCACTTTTCTCGCCACTCCTCTTTCTCTTCATCGAACCCTGTGCAAGATTTTTTACAGCCTTCTTGATAGTCACCTTCTTGGCAGCACCATAACCCGATTGTTTCTTTTCCCCAGTTCTGTTTACCAAATGCTCAATAGGGCAAATAGTGCTCTCCCAGTCGGCAGAGCCCTCGGATGTGGCAGCTCTGCAGCGACCACATGTCTTTCCATGTCGGAGGAACAATTGATGAAGAGAGTACTTTAAGTGATCTGGAATTCGAACTTCACAATGGCTGAACGTCTGATCGCGGGTTGCTCCCTCAGGAACCCAGCCAAGCCACTTGCAATGACGCCAAACGTGCGTATCAACGGCAAAGCTTGGTCTTCCCAAGCAGAACAAGGCAACACATGCTGCAGTCTTAACACCAATACCAGGCAAATCCATCAACACTTCCATAGCAGCTGGTTTATCCAATGAGTGAATATAGTCAATTGAAAGCATGTTCTCCCGCAAACTCTTAATCTCAGCCTCCTTTTGATCCTTAGTTTGCAAAACCTTTCCAATGAATGGGATTGAAACATCAGTATCGACTTCCTTCAATAAAGTTTTTAGAAGCTCGGTGTTTTGATCGTAAACCTTGTTTAGAATTTTCTTGATGTTACTACCCTTCACGTTGGCAAGACCACCTGACTTAATAGCCTCAACAACATCTTCTTCTGGTGCAGCAAATACGGCCTCCCATGATATACTGCCTGCACCTTTGCCAGATGTTCTCAATCCAAACCTCTCCTTCAAGCCTGCCATAGATTTATTAGCGTTGCCAGCAGCAGTGGCAGCGCTGAGAAGGGTTCTCAAAGTCGCGTCAAGAGCATCTGGAACCTCTCCACATCCAGTGACACTTTCTGATGGAGCTGGAACTGTGTCAGGTGGCTTAACTTCACCATGTAAGGCAGTCAATAAGCTGTTTACAGTCTCGGCCTCTAGAATGGTGGGCGAAACATGGTCGGGAAAAGGTGTTTGACCAAAGACGAGGCCATAATTCTTCTTATTCTTCTTGGAAGCCTTTGTTAGGGATACCTCACCCTCGTTGGATGTGTCGGCTACCTCTTTCTTGCGCGGCAATTTCTTCTTCTTGGGCTTCTCTTCCTTAACTTCTTCAAGGAAATCAGCTGCAACTGAATCGCCAAGATCAAGTAGCTTCTCCTCATCCTCATCCTCATCCTTGATAATTAGAGTTTCAGCAGCAGCCTTAGCGACTCTGGCTCGTGTAACCCTCTTAGGGACAATAGAAGTGAGCTCCGTGCCAACATTGCCAAAGGTGACATCCAAAAGGTCACCTTTCTTGCCCATACCATGGGGGAGAACATCCCAACCCCCCATGATTGGTTCTGGTTCTAACTTTGCTTTCTTCTTTGGCGGGGCACACTTTCGAGGCCTAGTTGGAGAACCAGTGGCGATATTTTTGGGCATTTTCTTGGCATTAGAGGGTGTAACTGGTAGAGAAGAGAGAGTGGCAGCAGCATTATTTTGGTTTGCTGCTGCTTCCGCAGCTCTGGTGGCCGCGCGAGTAGGCATTTTGAATTTGATATTGTTGCTCACTGAATGTGACTGAGTCCAATGTGTAAGTCAAAATGTAGGACAATGGAACATAGAAAATAGCTTAAAGAAGAGGATAAATAATTAAAATAATTACGTCCAAATTAGTTCGATAGACTGAAGTGAAGAAAAGAAACAAGAGGCAAGATTGCACTTGTTGTGGTTGTATGATGGAGGATAATGTGTAGGTTGGAGAAGGAAGATTGAAGTCAATATAGGTATGATATCTTGGTGTCTATGATGATAATGATACTGATAGTACAGTAAGGTACAGGTAGAAGCGAGGAACGCCACTTATAGCCACTAATACAATGAAGTAGTTTATTCAAGATCTTGATACCAAAAGAGGAAAGAACCAGATGCTAGTGCGGGGTAATTTCTACTGGCGTATCTCCGGGTTAACATCTGCTGTTGTAAGGTGGGCTGAGATGTTGAGAAGGAATTCCCTCAAAATAATCGAAAGAAGCTGTGAAATTTCCAGTTCATTTTATTATTAATTGGGGTTTGCATTATAGATAAATATCATGAGTAAGGAAAGCAAAATAGAAACACAAAAATTTCCCCATTTACCCTTTTTTAATCAAGGAAAAATGGAATGAAGGGTGGGTTCTTTTCTCATATTCATCCTCATCCATATCCATACAGCTGACTGATTTGCCAGCGGATATACCGTTGCAGGAAGGGAGGAGTTGATAGTGGTTGCTTCCTCCATACAACCATTTGTGAAATTGAAGGACAGTGACTGGAGGAGAGAGTCAAGACTATCGCAGAGATAACCTTATTTTGCGTACAATTCAATGGATTCCGCTGTGAACTTGGCTTCATCTGCTCTGCTTATGCTTCCCCATTGCAAGCAAATTGTTTGGTCGACAAGACAGAAGAAGCTTGATGGACCAATTGGCAAACCTCACCGGCGACAACGAAGAAGAATATGGAAATGAGAAATTTCGCCTTACAATTGTTTCCACCATTACTCACGCGTCTATCGGATTTCTGTAAAAAGACTCTATTCTAGACCTGCAACTCGAAGATGGTGTACGAGAGGACTACTGTATCCAGTGCAAAATCATTTAAGCAAAAACCACGAAGTAGCAAGAAGATCCGAACAAGTGACGAAAAATTAACAAAGTCGAGATCTTATGAACATTGATGCATAAGTGTTGGAATAATCAGAAGAATGTACTCGTATCCCGGGTAAAAAATTTATCGATTTTTCTTTCTACTCCAAATTTTCTTTGGTTTTACTTTGATGGTTCTTGGAATGATGTGCTAGAAATCTGCTGAGTACTGCAATCATCAAAGGTATCATATCATAGTAAAATCCATAGTTTCCCTGATGCAATGATTGAACCTTTTCTCCAACTCAGCCAGTCCTAACTGACAGAGGTGCAAGGAAATCTTATCTTTAGACACCAATTTATATCACACCTCACGTACTCACTCAACTGAAAATCCCCCCATAAAACACAAATAGGTTACCAAAATCTCTATTCATCTAACCTATTTATTAAACACTCATAATTACATCAACCTTCTCAAGCCCGAGCATAAAGGGCGAAAAGATAAATCGTTGCCAGGAACAAAAGACTTGATCCAGCAAACTTACAACTGCACCTCAATAACCGGTCCCTTCCACTCAACCTTCCCAAATGTAACATAATATAATACACAGAAAATCATAACGGTACCCGTGACAAGAGAACTGTAGTTCATGTTTGCTGGCGTAACTGGCAAAGCTGGAGGCCAGAAGCTAAAGAAGAGAATGGTGATTAGATAGATTACTGCGAAGGAATTGTTGATGATGCCGAATAAGCCGGGTATGTGCCATGGTCCTGTTAGTTAGGTTAGAGTTGGTTCCAGAGGAGAATAGAACAGAACAGAGGAAGAGATGAGGTGAGATAGGAGATACGACGTACCCCAGATTAATTGAGCACCAGCTGTATTGACTAAAACAGGTTCTTCGGAATTCTCATCAAGCTTCTGGAAACCTCCGGTAAGTCGTCGGTATAATAGAAGAACAGCGCAGATGAGGTAAGAGCTGTAGAGTCCCGCTACAGATAGAGATACCACGTCATTGAAAACTGTTGCGGATCCAATATTGATCAATGCAAGTAGACATGAGATGACGGTAGTAACCGCAATGGACCAAAGAGGAATGGTGGAACGGCTATCGACCTAAATTAATGAAAATGGCCGTGTTAGCGTGATACTTATTAATGTAAGTAGAAAAAGAACACACGTACCTTTTGAAGGGTTCTCCAACCAGGTACACCGTGATCTCTAGCAAAGGACCAAAGCATACGGGAAGTAGATGCGAGACTACCGACCGTAGCGCAAAGAGTTAAAATGGTAACTATTGAAGCCATAGCTGCGGTTCCGCTAGTGGATCTTGTCGCTTGGTGAAAAATCTCGATAAATGGATATCCGGTGTCGGTGGATAGAGCACTGTTGATATCTCCAAGACAGAACAAAAGTGCGATTATCATTGCGAATCCCAGACTTCCATTTAAGATGACGCTCAGGATGATGGATCTTGGTACTACTAGAGAGGGATTGTGGATTTCTTCCGACATCTGGAGCTTTATTAGTTTTATGATCTTTTGGAGCAATTATCTGGTGCTTATTTTCTTGGGAAACTTACGTGAAATGCTCCATCGGCACCTACAATATATTAGCGATTTACGTGGGAAATTGAGAAGTTTTGAAAGCTTACCAACGAATGCAAAGACATTCCCAATGATTCCAACAAAGAATGACACTCCCTGAGTGGGCCAACCACCGCCATTAAGCCAGCCATTAAACACATTTTCTGCGGTATCATGCGGCGCGAGGATAACTAACGGAACCAAGATGGCAAAAAATCCCAAAATGTGCAACACAAGGATCAAGCCTTCAAACTTCGGCAGTGAACTACTAACAACCGTATTGATGAAGACGGCAAAGAAAATCGCCGCCCAATATAACAACGTACCCTGCCATGCCGTCTCAGACGCAGCGTACGAAGGCACAGTCAAGACAATCAATCCCTGAATCAGAGTACCAGTAAGATAACCCCCGGAAGCAACGACACCTTGCCAGCCAGTGACGGTCAACCAGCCAGTGAGATAACTCAGAAATTTACAGCACCACGGAGGAGCAAGCATAGATACCCAATGATACTGGCCGCCGGAAGTGGGAGCCATAGAAACGAGCTCAGACAGGGTAGAAAAAACCGACAAATTCCCAACCCAGATCAGAAGAAACCCATAAATAACTCCCGCCGGCCCGCCATTCTGAAGTCCGCTTATGAATACCGTTAAGCTTCCTTCCCAGGTAATCAGAATGGTACAGCTAAAACCGAGAATGGACATGAAACCAAAATTCCGCTGCGAAAATCGTCAGTACATATTCGAAGGAAAAACTCGTGACCCACAGCTGGCTGTTATTTGCCAAGCCATAGCCCTATATATATATATATACAAAAAGTATAGGATTTTCACGAAACACGAAAATAACGAACTTTAAGAACTGGTTTCTTGCCCAGTCGTATCAGCTCATCCCGATCCTTATTCTCACTACTACTATTGAAGCGGTGCGCCGCAGCTCGATTTTGCATACCGCCCAACTCGACAGCTTCGATTTCCGGGTCGTATTTCGAGGGCTTCATATTCATATTCATATTTTGTGAAGTCAAGTCAGTCAGCGTAGATTTGCGCTCTGCGCTTCTCAAGCTTCTATGTATAGAGATCCCAGGTTGAGAAGTACGAGGTTGGCTGTTCGTTCTGTGCGAACAAAGTGCTGGTGAGTCGAGAAGCTAAAGGGGGAGTGAGGGAGGGAGGGGATGCATATATTATTTTAATTGGACTGCTGGTGGGTTTCACGCAGGGGTTGAATAAAAAAATTCATTTTATGCGGGTTATCCGCTTTGCATTTTACCGAAGTAGTGGAAGTTTACAGGTAGACCAGCCGGTTTTACCTGTTCTAGGCCAGGATTCATACCCCTGGTGCATATTGCCGTTCAGTGTGGGGGCATGCATCACCTGGTAAAGTTACCTTGTTCTATGCAGTCGAGCTGCTTCTCGGGAACTTCATTATTCATGGTGTGATAGTGGCTTACGATATTGGTGGCGGGAACCCCTCCTCATCATTTCTGTTTTCAGCTAATTTACATCGACTTTCCAAGTTCGTGTCTTTTTTATGATCCTAGATTGACTCGTTTGGCTTTGTCCATCCCACAAAAATCCTTCGTCAACCGCGATTACTGCATCCGATTGACCAGTTGGACGAGGCGGCACAAAATCCGCTAATTCCTGATCGTCCTCGTCGTCTCGACTTGTCAGGCTCAATTTCTGACTGATTATCTTTCCAATCTTTGCCCGTTTGCTCCCTTCCGATGAATTGACATTGACGTCGCGGTACCCTTCTACATTTGTGCCACCTCGTCGACGCAAGTCGTCCGTCCGTAGCATCCCCGACTCTAGACTATCGAGGAAAGGTTTCAGATACGGAACACACGCTGTGACAATACTAAGGCACTGAACAATCTGGTTACATATTGACGTTATCCACGGATCGAACGTCGGATCATGCATCTTCTCGTTCGAATAATATAGCTGACAAGATACTGCGGCAACAACACTAATCCGGTTAGTTAGCTGAACATTCAATTGGGGATTGGTACTTATGCTACTCACCAGATACGACTACCGAAAATACAGATCAATGTGAGTTTTCTACTCCAAGTAGTACGAATATGTAACGCTATAAAAGTTATAAGCGAGACCAAACTGGTATCCGTTATAATATTAACGATAGCATTGTAATTCCAAAAAGGTATCTTCCCCGGAAGAAAAGTCAGCAAGGGCTAAAATGCAAAGGCAGAAGATACCGACTTGGTCAAAACAATCACCATAGATGCTATCCCACACTTTCGGAAGTCGACATTGAAAGGCAACGGCAAAAATAGAACTAATCGCCCACAGAGATATCACAATCCCCAGAATCTTCGTCGCCATTCTTTCAGCTACGATTGGTGTAAAGTCATCGAGGAACAAGACTATAGACATTTTGGCAAAATACAAGCTTGCAATATAAAGCAAACTCGCCGAGTATTCCGCCTATAAAACTATCAGTGAGTACTGTGTATCCATATGGTGTTGAAATGCGATTAGTTACTTTTTGAAGGGTCTCTAGTTGGCCATCACTCATTGTCCCAAGTAATTGGCCAAAGCCATTTGCACAAGCAATTACCACCGCCACCGACTGACCGATAGAAAACAACTACAAAATCGACTGTTAAAAACACATTTAGCCATTATAAACAATTTCCTAACATACCAGCGATATCGTTATCATATGATCTTGCCATTCAAGCTTTTTGAAGATAGCCAACTTTGTACCCAGACGTGCACATACCCCCATAAAGGAGGTAGCAAGCGGAAGCCATACAAATATCTGCACTAAAGGAGTCTTATTGGTATCCGTTATTAGAGCCTGCGTCTGATTCATGTTGACGGCTTAAAGAGGGGAAGGGAGGAAAGTGAAGAGGAGGAAAAAAAGAGGCTACGAAATGTTAGCAGTCATGGTTATGCTTGCCAGAGGAAGTGGAGGCGCATACTAACTATATGGCTCTTTTTATGATCTCTCGCTGTGCCGTGCTTTGCTATCTAGACGTTGATCTAAGCGGAAAAGAAGCGTACCAATTATTGAACGTTGACATTAAGGTTTCATAACCGTGAACGTTAAGGTGAGACGGAGCGCGACATTCCTGCACACACTCTTGAGAAATTTGCGTTTTCCAGCATAGTACAGGTGGTATGTATTGGGGATCTATACTGCGATATGCTGAAGTTTGTACTGCACAACTTTAAGATTACTATCCATTCCCCATTGAAAAAAGTTTGTTTTAGTACTGATATGCAAGGGCCTATTATTGGTAGCAGTGGTGTTATCACCACACTTTCCAAAAGGAAGAGGACCTCGCTAGAAGATAGGAAATTCAATCCTTGTCAATCGGTCGTATGATGTCCCGTTTCCCTCTGAACCGTTCAGCTCTCTAGACTCTTGCACGCTACAGCTGGAAAGCTGTGATTACTTATGAGATTTTTGGTGGTTGTTAGTCTAAATGAGGAAAACACTCGCTCGTTTCCACATAAATTGCGCAACTAGAACCTAGACCCGCGTGCCAGTTCCCCAAATGGCAGCAGCCACATACTCCCCTGAGTCGGCGTTCTCCCAGTGGGCCCTGTGCATGCCTCCATAATTAGTTTACCTGCATTCGTTGCGAAAGCTAGAGCTGATGAGAAGCATGCCAATGTTGAGCGCTGATCCCCTTGCAACCATGTCTGCCGGTACAATCGTTTTGGAGCGAGCCCCACTCTGCAAAATCACTTGATGCAGAAATGCTAAATAGGATTTGAATAGCGGAAGTATGATTGATTCGAGTTCTCACACCGAAGAACTGTTTCAATGGAATTTTCTGGGACCCACGGAGTCTTAATTGTGGCCTAGGACGATCCGCCGGGCCCATCTTTTATGAGCATACTGGGTACTTGAGAAAGGAAACATTTGGAATGATCAAGTGAAGTCCATGGTATGCTGCAAGATAGGATGCAAACATTTCCGCTTGACAAGAGTCATTCAATTTTGCCATAAGTAAATAATTTAAGGTGGCATAGACTAAAGCTAAGCCCTGCAACCCTCAAAGCAGTTATTAGACTCCGATTCCTATCATGACACGGTCTTCGAATCTTAGGTATTGGCATCGCCCAAAATTGAGTTTATACCCAATCGCTATTAGGCTTAGATCCCCACCGCTTCTAACGGGAATTGTACCACTAGTTTGGGACGCCCCAGCTAGTGCTTACGGGGCACGATTAGACCATACGGAAGTCGTTCCGAACCCTAGTTCCCGTGTCCTGAGTAGAAAGCTTAACTTCTCGAGGAACGCGCACCCCGAGTAAAATTTCTACACCAATGACTAACCAGGTTTTAATCTGCGAGTAGATGCGTGCAGCTAATACAGGATGTTGACCCCTAATCTGAACCCCAGAAACCCCTTCCCCAATACAACCTCACTGCTATTCATGTCAATATTTTGAATAAACCTCAACTGCACAATTCTAAAAATGACTCTCGAGCTTCAAGTCGTCGATCCGGAAGTGGATTTCCCTGCCATTGCACGGAGCATGTTTGACTCCTATGAAAACCCTTCACAGAAGTTTTTCCACGTGTTTTTCCCCATCCATGGAACGAGCGAAGAAGCCCGGGAAAATGCCATCGATGAAGCAGCAACTAGGCTGAAGCTCTGGCACACGCGCGATCCATCCAGCCACTGGCAAAAGGTCGTTGATACTGAAACTGGGAAAATTGCGGGTGGGGCCTTGTGGAAAATTCACAAAGAGAATCCATTTGCAAACCCGCCTCCTTACACAGTGACCTGGTTTCCCGACGACAGCACCCGCAAATTTGCCTCACAGGCGGTGCAGACACATTCTGGACCTCGGTCTAGAGCGGCGGCCAAACCTCATATCTGTAAGTAAAATTGTCAATTTCGCTGCTCAATGGCTAACAAAATTGCAAGATCTCTTCATCGTCTTTACCCATCCAGAATATCGACGCAAGGGTGTTGGCCAGCAATTTATGGATTGGGGTATGAAGAAAGCGGATGAGTTAGGATATGAATTCTTTTTGGAAGCAACACCCTATGGGCGACCTTTGTATGAGGCGAATGGTTTTGTCTACGTTGAAGAGTTCGTCAACCAGCCGCAAACCGATACTCCGGACGAAAAGTGGAAGGAGATCGAACAGAAAGTAGGTCCCTTTACTTTCTGGCTCATGAAGAGGCCACTTGGTGGGGAACTTGAGGCAAACAACACGAGCAAGCAGTTGAAAGAGAATTAAAAACAGTACTTTGCTCGTTTAATGACCGCTCAAGGCCTATACATGAGCGCATTTAACTTGACTATTCCCCCCAAAGGGTATCTTGCAAATAAAATAGACTTCAAAATCATCACCATAGATAAGAATATCCTCCAATACCTGTCACGATCCATGCCACCCATCGTATTTAGAACTGCTCCACTCAAACTAACTCATTCCCAACATTCCTTTGATTCCTCTCCATTTACCTTTTATCCCAGGTCCATACCCGATATCTACCACGGCCGTCGTGAACGCAAAGCCTTTTGTTGTATCCGGAATTGGATATCTAAGCGGTGGAGGAATAGAAGTACAAGCCGGAGACCAGGGCCAACGATCCTCACAAATAGCTTTGATATTACAAAGGCCCCTTAATCCTTCCTCACCAGCAAATCTTCCATATCCACTACCAGCCACACCACCAAATGGTAATTGAACTGCATAGTATGCAGCAAAGTCATTGATAGCTACCATACCCGATTTGATATTCTTGACAATAGCATTGAGCTCCCAATCTTTAGTTCCGAAGACTGAAGCGCCGAGACCGAAGTTGGGGTGATTTGCGATATTGCAGGCATCTTCGGGGTTCTTGGCTCTCATGACAACGCAAATTGGTCCGAAACATTCCTCATTAGCAATGGCCATTTCGGATGTGACGTCGACGATGAAGGTTGGGGCAAAGTAATGACCTGAGCGATGGACGGGATGGTTGAATCTTCTTCCGCCAACGAGAAGACGAGCTCCATCATTAACAGCTGCTCCGATCAATTTCTCAAGTCGGTCAAATGAAGCATCGGAAATAACGGCACCGACATCGACTGGCGAGTCAGCTGTAGAATCAAGGGCAGAGCCGACTCGAAGAGCTCGGATGCGTGGCTCAAGAGCGGCAACGATTCTGTCATAAACATCCGGAAGGCCAATAATTCTTTCGATGCCAATACAATTTTGCCCAGCTGCTTGGAACGTGCCACGAAGGAGAATCTCGGTAATACGTGGGAGGTCTTTGACTGCGGAATTCATGACAATTGCTGCATCTTTTCCTCCGAGTTCAGCGACAACTGGAATTAAAGGTCCGGATGCTGCTGCCGCTACCAATTTGGCGACGGGTCGACTACCAATGAAAGTGATATGGGAGATTCTAGGATGAGATGTGAGATGATTTGCAGTATCTGGCCAACATGCAACAACTTGAACCAGATTGGAATCATGGCCACAGGCATATAATGCTCCTCTAGCAATAAGAGAGAAATGCTGGGCACTCCAGGCAGTATTCTCCGATACCTTAACCACTATCCCATTTCCAGAGAAAATTGCCGAGATTATTGGACCAAGCAAATTATGGAGGGGGTAATTCCATGACACCAAAGCAGCCACAACCCCTAGCGGTTCGTATTGTACCGTGTTCTTTTTGTACATCATGAGCAAGTTCGTCGGCCTTCTAGAAGGGCTTAAAGCCTTCTCACCATGCTTCAAAGTCCAACTTAGCTTTTCGACAGTCACTAAGATTTCTCCCAATGCAGCATCAATCATAGTTTTGCCCGAGTCCAAACATGCAACCTTGCAAATCTCTTCCTGGTGATCCATTATGTATGCCATCATAGAACGCAGAACTTGTCGTCTTTGGGTAAATGTAGTTCGAGCCCATTTTTTCTGTGCGACATGTGCCTTTTCAATTACTCTGTCAATATCCTCTGTCGTGGAAGGAGTAACATATCCTAAAAATTGTCCCGTCGCCGGAGCATAACATTGAATTTCTGAAGTTCCGGAGGCCTATAAATTATCAGCATGGCTCTTTCCTACCCTACTGTGAATCCACCAACCTTGATGCTCGGATTCTCCAAGATCTTCTTCTCCTCCGGTGCCTTAAGTTCAGCAATTGAATATTGTAGGACTGGCTCCGCATTATACCATTCAATAAATCGAACTGTTCCATATAGGAGGCATGCGACAAATGCTGTAGCTCCAATGGCTAAAGTGAACATGAGCTTTTCACTACAAAGATGTCAGATGAATGTTAGCAATGATACGCAATATTTCCAAACAAATAGAAAGCCAAACTTACACATCTCTATGCGTCCAACCTTCAAATGGTCCATCCGGGAGAATCTGTTCTCCTTCCATTATTTTCACTGCACTTCAAGCAGAAATTGGCAGGTTTTAATATGGTTTTGTCTTCAACGAGGCACCTAATAGGATGGTGGTGCTGAAAAAAATACCTATTTCCAGAAGAAGATATGCAGCACTATAGCCATTCACCGGAGAAGATTGAAAAGACTAGATCATGTTCCTCAATTATCAGATGAACTCCCTCAAAACATGTTTTCAGAGAAGAACAGCTCTGTGAAGAGGAGAAAGAAATTATATGGTTGTATGGTGGCACAGTCAAAATAAATTTCTGGGGAGAGCTTCATCCTTGTTATTCTGGGCACGGAACTTTCCACCATGAACCCCGAGAAATCATAACCGTATACTCGTAAACTGCAGTAATTCAGCCTAAATCCAGTCTAAATCCAGTATAAGTATAACCTTACATCACGGACCGAAGGGCCTCGTGTTACTGAATTGGGTAGTCCCTTAAATAAGAACACTAGTGTACTGGAGCAAGTGGGAATGTTATGTTACAATAAATGGCGAAAGGCTCAACTTCATCATATATTCAGATGTGACGAGGTCGAGTTCTAACCAGCAAGTGTTGTCCCAGGAACAGGAATAGTCATCGTGAGATCTTACAAGAAGCTAAATCTTCAAACCAGCCTCACGATATACGGATATATAATTACACATACACTTTCAAATCATCGTGTGTACACAAACCGTCAGGATGAGATGGCATACAAGCATCTTGAGTCTTCAAATCACATCTTCTGAACGTCAAAATAGGTTCCCAGCAAGACGAAGGTGGAAATGCTTGTTTCACTTGGAAGTGATAGTATTTGGACGCTGGCCGAGTGGTGTTCACCTGACAAATACGTTCGGGTCGTGGTTATCCTAACGAGCTATACGCGGTATAAGAGACCTTGCCGTCTCTTTACCGAATCCCAGAGACTAAGTTCACAAGTAAACCGGTGTAGCTTCCAGTCTTCCTTTCTGTGCTTGGCACTACAATACTTTACAAATTTCCCTCTCTTCTCACACTTCTTACAAGTGATCAAACGCCCTCCAACTCCACAATATCCGCAACATTGGCCCGCACTCCATAAACCCCTGGCTTTACTACTTTCGCAGGTAAACTTGTGCACTTCCCAAGCTTTCTCTTCATGATCAAGACCACAATACCTGATTATTTTTCCTCCTCTCTCGCTTTCTACGCAAACAATGAAATCCCCTCCTTCGCGTTCGCAATAGTGGCACCACTGGAAAACTGGGACTTCTCTGTAGATCTATCTCCCCAAATCTCGTCGGCGAATTCCCGAATCTCCTCAACGTAATCTGCGTCCGTGATATTACTCGTATCAAGCATTTCTCTATTCGACTCGAAAACTTTCTTACAGACTTTGGTCGTCATAGACCGTTGCCACTGTCTACCGTTCCCAATAAAATAAGGTTCCTCAAGGAGTCCCATTTCACCATACTCTATATGCGCCATCCCAACCACAAATATATCATCATTGTATGGTGTACCAACAGGGCCCACACTTTATGGTGGAGGAAATAGGAGAACAGTCTTGGGGGATTTTTCACCATCCCCTGTAAAGTAGCTATCGTAAGTGTCTGATCCCAGTATTCTTTGTACTTTGTTTTCAATATCTTCCTGCCTCAGATCACTCACGCACGTGTGACAACATCACATTACGGGCTTTAACCAACTTCGGCTGTTCGTTCCTGATTTGAACTATCAGCTCTTGGTTCTCTGCACATCTTAGAAGGAATTATTGAAACACTTGTGCAAAGACTATGCTCCGGTTCTGCCATTTCGATTGGTAAAAAAATGCACTCAAGTTCTGCGGACGACAAGTCATCCGCTCCTGCTTTTCGGTGGGGATGTACGCTACAGGTAGCTGGAGGATAGGGAGAATGTGGAAGTGAGAAGTGGTGATGGAAAGTGTTCTGCCTCAGTTGTGCACGGCGCGGGGGGGGGAGGGGAGGGGAGGGTGCCCGATCATGAAGGCTACAGGTTGAATATCGCCCGCATTTGACTGAGCATTAGTAGTTGACGGGGGTAAACAAGGTTCTGAGAGGGATTTGTGGGAGGGTTCGCAGTTAGGCAACTACTAATTCGAGTGCTTCTGGTTCGGCTGATGCCATGATTATGAATGTATAGCTAAATTTAAAAAACAGGCACGAAACTATGGTTTCTGATGATAAAGAGCGAGCACTTTAAGTCTTATTTTTAGCGAACGTATGTCTGTGGTTGAAAAGGGAAAAGATGAAAGATGCAGAAATAAAGGCAGAAGTAAAGGCAACTTTACGGATGAGCAGAGAATGGGAGGAAAAAGCTGCGCTCAAAATTAGCTGTGCAGGAAGGAGAGAACCCCTTCACACATGAAGCATTTGGATGAACTTATCAGACAAAATTCCGGTTATTAACCCATTGTCCAATCGTACGACGGAACATTATAGCATAACTATTCACTATTTATGTCAACATTGATTAATGACCTTTCCCGATGGTCATAAACCAGCACAAATACCAAAGCAGTGAGCACTGTCTCCAATCATCCGGACTACCATCGACCGATGAAAGCTTATGAATTCTTACTAACCAAAACCATATCGAAATATGCAAAAAATTTAAATATCAAGTCCTATATCCAACATGCCATACTAACAAAACCTCACCTCACGAAACATCATAAATGCGGCACCTCACTAATCTCCACCGATACCAAAACCCTAACAGCACCATTCAAGACTGTAGTAACAGTCGTATAAGAAACCAATAAGCCCCTCTCAAAAAGACAACCAAAGAACTCCCGGCGAAGCAAGCACCTCTCAATAAACTGTCTCTCCAAAAACCCACAACCTTGTACCTAGCCTAAATACCCGAAGCAAGTACAGACGACGCAGCAAGTGTCCGAAAAGCCCGTGGTAAAGCTCGACTCAATGGGACTATCGCCGTGCTACTATCCCCTCTAGCGATATCGCGCACAGTATAATAAATAGTGGAATACACAACGGTAGTTGCGAAAGTAGTTGTAGGCATCATGAACTCCTCGCTAAAGGTCGGATTCTTTGAGTTATAAATATCAGCTCATGATTATACCACATGTAATATTAGTATTCAATGAGCTATAATCTATCTACTTACCGCAGTAATAGAAGGTAATGATGTCGGAGTTTTAAATGGTGTGAGATTGGGGAGGATAGCGAAGGCAGTTGGGCTCCAGGTCGCTATGTTGAATCCTCCTTCTCTCAAATTGCGCGGGTTGACTTGCTCGTGATTTGCAAAATTGGTATTTGCGTCGTCGATTCGATGAATCGTAACTGTAGATGAAGGTTGAGAAGTAGGAGCAGGAGCTTCTGAATCCTGACTTCCTAGCTTGAAAACGAATCTATGTTAGCACTACCATCTCCTGAACTTCGCTCTGGTATCAGTATCCCTTGAAAACGATGATCCCAACTCGCTAACGGAGTATGACCTCATATCTACTTTACTTCGTATATCACGGAGAGCTTACACGAGACGTAGTAGGAAAAGCTGGCGTCTGTACAAACGGTTTCAAATCCGCTACAGCAGTAGGAAAAACCGCAGGCTCCTCACCGAAGCTGAACTCCAAACTATTTTGAAAGCGCTGTTGGCAAATCAATGCTGCGGAAGAGTATGCAAAAATGCTTAGGAGGAAAATAGAGTATGTCAATGTGGAATGCATGACTAATAGGGACTTGGGTCCTCAAAAATGTGAAGGGGTAATCAAGTGAAAGTAAACGACGTGAATATTCTCAAGAGAGGATGTATAAATTTGATGTTGGACGATCAGAAAAAGGTCACTGAGCAATGATGGCAATGTATTTATATTCGAGTCTTCCACGCTCAGGGAAAAATAGCCATTAAAATAGAACATGCATTCTGAGGACGAAGACTAACCACACTGCCGCTGATCAAGGATACATAGTCCAGAATTCAACCAAGCTCGTGAGTACCTATTCATAGACCTCTGTGCCTCACCATCAGTGTCATAAATATGCGAGACAAAAATACACAGAGAGATAATTCCCAACTTCAATTCACAGAGGCTGGTACGCTACCGCAGTAGGCAGTTATGCGCTTAACGAGCCAGCAAGAAACATAACAACGATCTTGCACCCATAAATCAACTTCACATGTGCCACCAACATGCTTCTCGCATGCGCAGTGACTTAATTGGAAGTCCTCATATATCGCTACCAGCAAATTTGAAAGAAATGAGGCTGAGTGCTAGCGAGTGCGAAGCTTTAAACGAAAGTGTTTGCAATTGTTAGTTTTATCAGCATTGTAAGAAAAACAAACTGTTGATGAATCAGAGCTAGCGTACGAACTGTAGCAGCTCAGTTTTAACGGAATTCCACGTTAAAAATAGTCAACTTGGGCACTTCTATGTAGCTGAGATAAACATTCAGCAGAAAGAATAGAAGCTGTGTACTGCCACCAAATCACAGTGATCTCCTGGTGTTAATGTTATATGCAAATGCGAAGCCATTGCAAGTGAAGCATAAGCAGCGCGGTAATAGTCAGAACTGAAGGATTAGCTCTTCTCTTTTATGGAGTAGCCAGCAACAATTTAATAACCATAACGTAAACCACACCCTATCTCGTGAAGGTATTCACCATTACCAGTCAAATAAGGATTCTTTCTATGCTTCGAACGGTAGGGACATTTGGGTCGAACAGAAATTAAGTATCCAGAATTGAAGAGGTCTCCCGTTACCTCCGCTCGATTGTTACCTATAACTCAAAGGCTTTTGCTTGTGGAGGTATTATAACATGAAAAATTGCAGACAACCCTCGAATTCATTGCCATAACTTATACGGCATAGCCTTACATTTATAGTCTCCGCTAATATCATGTTAGTGGAGAAAACATGACTATGATTGTAAGTTTCATGAGAATTCTTTTTTATATTTGTTGATCCATAGGCTAATCTCTTCCATTACCAGTCAGTGAGCTTGCCCATGGTATCTGTGGGGACCTCTATACTAGTTGAAATATTTAAATTCAAACAGCCACGCCATATTTACACCATGTCTAAAATTTTGCACAAGTTTGAGTGTACTTCCAAATTTCCAAATTTTCAATCATAACCTCTGTTGGAATCGGCGAAATTATGTAAGCTTTAAAAGTCAGCATGTTCTCTATGATCAATTACTGAAAGCGAAAAAACCTACCTAATATCTTGACGATCCCTTACTGAAGGCGTACTGGACTCAGAGGCCTCTAGCTTGGGCCTGGGAATACCATTCGCAGTTCCATTGACGACCTTATCTTGGTGGCCTTCGGGGACTACCTGACCATTAGAATCCACTACTGCTCCCTGAGTGATGAGACTAAACTCCTTGTCTCCTGCTACACCATGAAGGACAGCTTCCTTCGCACTTTCCAAAACCTTCATCTTGCGTGTTTCACCTCGAATCTTCTCCAAATGCTCAAAATAGCCGTCCTGAACAGGTGTTACATAAGTACCACAGAAAACACCAACTTCGAACTCTTGAGTCTTTGGGTCGCGAGGAGAAAGCTCTGCACAGGATGCCTTCAAATCCTCCAACGATTGGTAGATAACTTCTTCCGCACCAATGTGTTTAGCGATTGCATGTCTATCACGATTATGTGCGACAAGCTCTTGAGGCGAGGCAAGATCAATACCGTAGATGTGAGCGTGTGTGATTGGTGGGGCAGACGAAGCGAAAATGACTTTTTTTGCTCCTGCCTCACGAGCCATGAGTACAATCTCCCTACTTGTAGTACCACGAACGATACTGTCATCAACCAAAAGCACTGTGCGTCCGGCAAATTCAGACTCCATTGCACTGAGCTTGCGGCGGACAGACTTTTGACGAGCACCTTGTCCGGGCATGATGAAAGTGCGGAATACATAACGGTTCTTGACAAAGCCTTGGCAGTAAGGGATGTTTAGACGCTCCGAAACACTTTGAGCTGATGTGTTGGAAGTTTCCGGGATTGGAATGACAACATCAATCTCTTTGATTGCCTCTGGGCCAAGAACTCTGCTTATGGTATCGGCGAGCTTATATCCCATTGCCTGACGACTTCTATGAACACTGATGCCATCAATAATCGAGTCAGGTCTAGCGAAGTAAACATATTCGAAGATATCTGGGGCGTAGTTCTTTTGAGGAACAATTTGTCTGAAGAGCGGTTTCGAGCCCTTTCTAATGATGACGGCTTGTCCGGGAAGAATATCAACCAGATTCGAGAATTGGAGTTGAGTCAAAGCGATGGATTCAGAAGCCATCATATAATCCGTTGCTCCAGCCACAGTGGAGGATGGTCGGGAACCCAGGATAAGGGGACGAATGCCGTGTGGATCGCGGAAACCAAGAATGCCAAACCCAGCCAACATTGCTGTACAAGCCCAACCTCCAACGCATCTGCCATACATTCTCTCCAAGCTCTTGAAGATATCTTCCTCGTTGACACGAGCCTTTCCGGTCTCATTGAGCTCGTTGGCGAAGATATTGAGCATAAGTTCACTGTCGCTATCTGTATTGATATGTCTATGAGCTTCGAAATCAAGAAAGCGCTTGAGCTCTGGAGCGTTGATCAAGTTTCCGTTATGCGCAAAGGTAATTCCGTAAGGACTGTTGACATAGAAAGGTTGAGCTTCGGCGCTAGCACTGCTTCCAGCTGTAGGGTATCTCAAGTGACCTATGCCCATGAACCCGGGAAGATCTTGCACACGAGATCCATCTTGGAACACTCTTGCAGCCATACCATTACCCTTGCATTGATAGATCCGACCTCCAGCGGCGCATGTAGCGATTCCACAGGCATCTTGTCCTCTGTGTTGCAAATAGTAAAGAGCTTCGTGTATCTCCGCTGCCGCAGCGGTGGAAGAAGGGTCGTCAAATACGGCTAATATCAAGCCGAGAATTCCGCACATCTTGCAGAATCGTTATCAAGTAACTATCTGAAATTCTATCGCGATTTCGTTAGCCCCGCTACGCCAGAATGACAAGAAAGGCAAGGAAAGATTGCATTCGCAGAACGATACCGGTGGAAGTGAAACAGTTTGGCATTTTCTGTTCAGACATAATGCAAGCAATAGAGTCAAGTGTAAAATTGGTAAGAAGTGACTTACAATGTTGCGAATTGGACAGGAACAAATTTCCCCAAGAACTCTTCGAAATCGACTCCTTTAGAGAATTTCGAAGAATAAGGAAATTATATCGAGAAGAGTAGTCACAGGAAAATAAGGAATCAATCAAAATTGAATTGAATACGAAGGAGTGGTCGAAAATTGAGCAGATAACTGCAAAATGAAGATAACTTTGACGACATTTTGAAGGTTTTAGGATTTTTTTCTCCGGAATCCATCCCACCTGGATAAGGTTTTTCTCGGACCAGAGACCGTCCCTCGCTTAAAGCGGGCGTGAATGATTACATAATGAGATCATTGGCAGAATGGATGGGGATGGGATGTGGGATGGGGAAATGGGGGAGAACGACGCAATAAAGGTTGCCGTAATTAATTGGTTGAAAATAGTCAAACACTTCTTTACAACCATTTATCATCGTTTCTCTCTAACAACATCGTTTTTTTGTGATTCCCGAGACTTTATATACATACCTACAAGTACCTACTAGGCAGGTATTGGCTCTCTTTCATTTGATTTACTCACTCACACCGCTTAAATTGGCTGTTTCTGAAACCCCGCCAAGGTCTCAACCCAACATCAAACAATACGATTCATAAAGTCAACGATCGCCAAGTGCTGGTAAAATATCTACTACGTCCGATATCGATATAGAGCGCTGTGAAATGGAGGAATTCAACTGCAGCAATCTTCGAATCAAGAAATGCACTCCTATACTTATCGAACTGCTCGAATTTTCAGATTCAACTCTCATTCCAATCTCTTCAACGGGCATTTCCTTTGAAAGTTTCTTGCTTGACCAATGGTGCACCTCATCAACACGCGCTAAGGTTACATCAGTCAGGACTGGCTTCAAGTTTGCATCATTGTCTTTTGTCTAGTTGGACTAAAATTCGTTAATGTTCTAGTTTGATTTAACCTTATCTTATGCAACACGCTTCCCCCCCTCGCGGCCGTTCAGAATGAAGTATTCAACGTTCTGTTCGATGGAGAAAACAACAAGCCGCCGATATCTAACTCGAAAAGTACTACAAGCTGTTAATTTTCTAGTCTAATATACACAACAAACTCTCATTGCTCCAATTCACGTTTTCGCTTGGCCTCCCTAAATCCGCATCAGCATCTACAAGCTTGACCGTTAGAGTTATCAATTTCCACTCACTGAAGTTTTTCCCGGTTCCACAAAAATCTGATCAAAAAAGCCGTCAAGATGAGAATGAAAGAAAGTACACTGATAGTGATGAACCCTTTTCGATACTGTGGTGCATCTACTTGTTGCCAAACAATTAGTGGTAACCAAGCTTGAACGACGTATGCCATCTCATTCATCGTTCCAATCACTATCGCCCTTTCTTCATTATCTTTATTGCATATCTCATGCGCCCATCTGATACATTGTCAGTATTTAAAACTGTCTATGAGGTCAATGAACTCTTACGCCATGCAAATACCGGAAAGGCCATACCCAGAGCCCATTATATAATAACAGGCCCATTTCCATCCAATTGGTATGTCCCATATTGCGAGAGAAACATAACACGTAATGTTCACAGCACCTCCAAAGATAATTGGTGGCCAGCGTATACCATTCAAGATAGTGTCTGAAGTCCAGGCATAAGCAAGCGTTGTTACAATTTGTACTGCCGAAGTACCAGTCGGATATGTATTTATTTGCCCCACGGTGTACTTGGGGTTTTTTGAATCTTTCAGAAATTGGGCAAAAACTGGCGCCGCCCCACTCGCTCCGTTGTTGAAAGCTCTGAATGCTTGTCAGCAGAATCTAAGTTGTTTGGGACAAAACAGCCATACACATATAAAAGTGTTAGAGCATATATGTGCCATGATGAAAGTATGTTCAATATTTTTGCTTTTGTATATGGCTTTCTCTGTTCCCGACCTTCTAATTCCATGCGTTTCTTACCGTACTCCAATTCCTATGATCTTATTAGCAGGGAAACAACAAGCTGGTTAAACACAAACCTCTTCGGAAAAGTACCACGCCTTCGCAATTTCTGGGACATCTGGAAGCACGAAATAGCCCGCTATGGCGATGGGAAGTGAAATCACGCCGTCGATTATGAAAAGCCTACGCAGCCGTGAGTCACCATTCCAACTGTTATGAATAACTTATCTTGAGCTTCATACCATTGCCAACCTTTCAGACCGCCTTTGCCATCGAGATGGTAGACAGACGCCATCAAGTAGCCGGAAAACATTGATCCAAGGGCACCTGTAGCATGAAATATGCATGATCTTTTCGCCAACTCATCTCTTCTGTACCACGATCCGATGATATATTGCATTCCAGGATAGAAACCACTTTCCGCCAAACCAATCAAGAATCGCAACGCATATATCTGCGAAATATTATTGCAGCGCGACATACACATGGTCAAGACTGTCCAGACTATCTGTACCACTTTCAGCTCCATACTCAATTAATAGATTTTGGAAGTCTGTCACATACTTCAATCGTGGGGATCCATATGGAAGGTCGTACTCGAGTGAGTATGATGTTGCTAGGAATCCCGCCAATTACATATCCCGCTGTCCATGTGGCCACCATGTAATTGAGTTGGTTTCCGTACAATCCTAGGTCCTCTTTCATCCCAGAGACAAATGCATTGTTGATGTTTTGTTGATCCAAATACTTTATGAAGTATCCTAAATCAATAAAGTTTAGATGACTTGTCGTCGTATGAGGGTGCGGAGTCCCTCGAATATTGACAATGAAGACTTACCTAGGGAGGCAAACGTCAAAACAGCCAAGTCAAGCTTGAATAAGAATGCTCTTTCTTGAGGTGATTTATCCAAGGTATCCCATATATAACTAGTCCATTTTTTCTGAGTATTCTCCTGGATGACAGAGTTCGAGACTTCTTCCGAGCTGGAATTATCGATCACGTGGCTGTTTACAACCAAGCTATTCTTGGAACTCATCTTCAATCTGGAATGAATGGATTTGAGTACCAATAAACATTTGTTCTACATGACAATTTGGTTATTTTAAATGATTTATCTTGGTGAAGATGTTCGGAAAAAAACTCGAAAGTTCGAGCTGCCGACGTTTCGATATGATCCTTGCCGTTGACACCATCGTTTGTTCCCACGCTGGCTGGTATTTTCAACATGTATATTGCCAAGTATTTCTCCAAATGGTTTTCTGTAATGGTAAATCTCGCAGTTGCGGGTAAAAGTTCAATGCACCCCTCATGACGTGCTATATGCATGAGCTGCGTGATGATAGATAAGATATCCGATGCACTTTATTGGTGAAGGTTTTTATGATAATCAGACTTATCTATATCATCTTCTCATGGAGAATCTTGATATGCTACCCTGTGTAAAAAGAGACAGCTGACGAGCTGACGAACATTGTCAAGCTTGCGCTTTATTAGGTGTACCATGTGGGAAATGCTTCCTTTGGATGATCACCAATCATCTAGCGGCTGCATGTGTAAGGTAGATACAATTGACTGCCTTTGACACTGGATTGAGGATTCGAAATCTACGTAGTAGTATTAATACACATCATGAAAAGATGTCATTGTTCCAATTTTGGTAGGCTTAAGCATTTACTCCTATAATTTTAATTTTACAGGACGTGTGTTGTGTACAAATCCAAACCTAACACAGCATATCCTTCATCTGGGATGACGATTTTCGAGGAGAATAATTCTAAATGTCAATGGTGAATGTTGCAAAGGAGGCACGCCGGTAAAGTGATGGGGGAATTAATTACAGAAATATTCGTCCGTGACAAACGCAATTAGCTGTAGCTGTAGCCGTCTTGTGGTGTTGAAAATAAAACTTGGTGAAGTACTCACCGAAGTCAATTCCATTTATGCAAGGAACCTTTTGCCGATATCCTGAAGTGGTTCTGTGCTTGATACTACTTCGTCCCTTGCTAAGACTAAGATTGGAAAAGCTGAGATGGGAATAGTAAGCGCGGGGTTAGAGGTATGATGGGTCTTATTTTCAAAAACGAAAACTCAAGGGCTTGATTGTTCAAGTGAATATGATATTTTAGAGCGGGAAGATACCCAAGAATAAGATTTGATGGTCCAAAAATTGATTTAATTTCAGCAAAGAATTATAGAAAAGACTGAAAATAAATCAAATAAGGATAAAGCCGAATAGATTTTCTTGATCAAGAGAAGGTTGATTGCAGAGAAGTACTTACGTGTAGTCTTATTTGTACACCTTAGAAGTAGGGTGGCAACGTCTATATATCACTGATCAATAAATTTATGACCATAGAATCTATCCAAAGAATATCCAAAAGAATATTCAAAAGTCCTCACGGACTCTTATTATATCATTGCTGTCCCGATAAATCACAAAAGACTGGTCTAAACTGTGCTTGTTAGCGGATTCCATATGTCCAACACTCCTATACGGGTACCCTTGCATTTTAGCGAAGGATTAATTATTTTCCACTGTGGCACGATTGTCTATCGAGATTTAGTACGAATACTAACAGTTTGTATCCGCCGTCTAGTGCGCCCCCGCGCTGATATCTCCCGACAATTACTACAATATCAGCGCTTACTTTTCGGCGAGTGTGGCGCATGGGACACGGAAATTCATGGCCAACGGGATAGTTTGGTGGTATGCTTATTTGTAAGTCTTATATGACATGAATTTGATTGTGTTCTTTTGGTGATAGTTTTTGGGTCTTGAGGGTTGGGAGTTGGGAGTTGCGTTGTTGGTTTGGAGGTGTACGGGGGTGGTGTTGAAAACATGTGTCGTCTCGTCATGGGGAGGGAAGTTCTAATACAGTAAAGGAGTGACTTGTATGCGGTACGGAGATCTCGGATTGGTGAGTGAGAATAGTTTTTCTTTGATATTTAAAGCGCAGAGTCCTAAAGTGATAAGACGTATTGATTGTGTGAGTTGGTTGGAATTATCGTTAAAAACAGGGAGCTTACTTTATGTACTAGCTAGCTTCTAATTATAATTTACCAGAGAAAGAATTATTTTTGAATGGATGGCTTTCTATAATGACTTTGCTAAACGGTAGATTAGATATGTATTTCAGGGTTTCTTGTATTAATTCTGTCTATCTACGAGGAAATTTAGTATGGTATGAGGGCTACTTATAATTATATACCCCTTTCCCCTCGCTCATCTTATCAAAATCTATCGCTAATTATACAAACTTTTATTCAAATGTCTACTTCCTTAGTGCTATAATTTTCACCTGAAATCTTTTCAATTTCCACAGCTCTGACTTCCTAAAGAAGACGTTTTGCAAAATCTGATATTTTACTTTTTATAATTCGATAACTCCTCTTCTTAATCTTGTGCGGTGGTAGCAGTGGGGCCACCAGTCATGAGTGTGGGGATTAGAAAGTGGGGGAGCTTTGAAGCGGGGAGGTTTATGGTGTATAAAAAGTGGTGTTGAAGATCCGAATGGGGATCTAAGCTGAGAAGGTGGGCTATCTTATGGTTTTCTAATCACTGCAAGGAGGCTTTTAGTATTGTTGGAAACGTGTCATCTTAATTCATTTCTTAGATTGATGGTATTTTAGCCAGGGGAGGAGATTTGGAGGTTTAATTTACTTGATCTGTCAGTCTGAAGTATGGTTACAGTCTTCTGAAAATAATTTCTCTTGGAGTCATGCACAAATATAAGTCTGATCCAGGATATTTGTGTGCAGATGACTTTAGGATTTTGGTGAGCTATAGAGGAAAAACTGTCGCTGGTTTCATCGGCCTTTTCATATAGAAGATAACTGTCTCCTTCATCTATTTCCGGCTACAGGATGTAGTTAAGGAGTTATGGCAACAGTTTAGGGTAATTTACTACTGTCGAAAATGTCTAACTATACAGCAGAACTATACAAACAAGGTTATAGTTAGACTAGAATTAAGTCTTACCAAAAACAGAAAAGAAGATTCAACTAAAATACTCCTCATCAGATACGTCACACGTATCCGTTTGTTGCACATCATAACCATAGGGCTGAAATAAACTTTCAGCCACGTAGTACTGTCTAGAGATAAAGTTTAGACTAGATTAGGTTAGGCATATAAAGCTTAAATTCAGCCATAATTATATACTCTGCCTTTACATGAACATTAATTAATGGAATAAAAGAGTATTAAAGTATATTAGACATGGGAATAGACATATTTTGCCCGCAAACAGCATTGATAAACAATATGAATACTAGAGAGTGAGGGATCGAAATGCCGAGATTATGTGAATGGCAGTGCTGTGGTTCATCAGCTTACTTGCACTGTAGTAGGCTGATGCCAACTCACAATCTTCCGGGAAATATCAGGAATTCAATTGCGTCGAAAGCCTTGGGAGGTATGCTCACTAAAACAAATTTGAGATGCTATTTCTAGGAGAGGCTTCGCGCTTGCGTGGTGCTGACTCCGAATGTATTGCCTTTCAGTTCTGTATAAGAAAAGGGCGGACACCTCGCAATCTACTGTTCATTATCCAACCGTACTTTCAATCTTCTAACTCGGATTGCGCCTGTAAATCTCATAGGACGCAATGACTTGATGCCTGCCGGAAATTTTGTAACCAGACGGCTAATGTATTGGGCGAGGATCGAATTCAGGATCTTCCGGGCCCAATTCATTAACGAAAATTTTGATGCAAGTGCAGATAGTTATCCTATTAGAGGTCCGATTTTTGATTAGAGTCGGCGCGTGAGGGCTTTGTTTAGGGTCAGTTGGCTTGTTTATGAAATCTGCTGGGGAATGATAGCATTTCGTTCCATTCACGGGAGTTAGAATCTATTGATAGACAGGAATACATGGTCGGTCAGGCTTGGATAGGAAGTAACTGTATCTACACTGGCTTCGGCGAAAGATACAGAGAAGTTGCTTGTGAAGCAGATGTTGTTGGTCCCGACTTGAATTTCGTAGATATAACCACGTACTTTTGGTTCATCGAAGCTCAGTCCATGCTTAGCATCAAGAACTGGTACTCCTTTATCTCAGGACTATCTTATAAGCATGATCAACAATATATAGCGAGGCAAATATCTCAGGCCCGGCTCCTTCATCTCAGCAGTGCAAACCATACCCATACCAGGGGTAAAGCATTTCTTCTCCACAATACTGAACATTCTGTTTTTCGAAAGACACTTAGTCGCTTAAATGTGCTTTACTCAATGTGACAACATCATGAAGCTTCAAAAGGAAAGAGACTTGGAAAAACTTTGGTGTAGACGCTGTCGAGACTCGAGATCGATGACGAGGAATGATACATCGGGATACGCGGTGATACCAGTATATATACATTTTAGAACTTACATGCTCGTATCGACGGTTGAAGGAATCTTTCAACGCTTCTTGCTCAAATGTGCTGAAGCAAGAGGGCTACACTTACAGTCGCTCCGACCAAATTGATTTATGCATCCGAAATCATGCATAATGTTATGCAAAATTGTGCTTGTTGCATAAAATATTTTCCTACAATCATGGCTTATTTATCTCGACTTCATAACAGTTCCATGGGAAGCTCTACATGAAATCTTGCGATGCTTGTTATAACCACTTGGCATCCGATCCATGACTTGACGTGCTACCATTAGCGTGTGAAGCTCGCTGTCGCCATCACAGTCTTCAAAATGATAGAGGAAGATGTATTTATTCTCGGCGAAAACTCATCAACTCTGCCCAGCAAGGAAGCTTAGAATTCGAGTCGTCGTCAATAACAGTAAGGTAATTGATGAAGTGAGATGATGAGGATTTCGAGCTTGGGATCTTTCGAAATCCGGAAAGCACTTTGTTGTGAGCCAAGAAACAAGGAAATGTTCCCCCACCAAAGAGTGAACAACCTCGAGATGAATTACTCGAGCCGAACGTCATACAAAGCAACCACTTAAAAGACACATACTTCTACATTTTCTCTTCCTTCTCAACTAATTCAAATCGAGCTCAAAGCAACAGAGAAATATTTAAGATGCCTTCTGCCCTAATCAATACAACGATCCAATCGTGCATCTTATCTGGAGCAAGCAACATCATCGCACAATTTATCTCCGCGCACCAGAATAATGTATGGGTCTCTACCTCTATATTGCTATAATTACTCAAACTGACAGGAATATAGACTACATTCACGATAGATTGGACGCCCGTCTTTCACTTCGTCTTGTATAGCGCGCTGAGCGCGCCACCAAATTTCTACTTGTGAGTTCTGTTCTGTGTGATACTTAGTTATCGCAAGGAAACAAAACTACATTCTGCGACCAAACAATTCCTAATATCTCGAACGAAATTAACAATATGCAATCAGACAATCGCTCCTCGAAAATCTCCTGCCCTCCAAGAAGCAACCTCCTTCGCAGAATGTCTCCGAGAAATCTTCATCCTCCAAATCCCCAAAGCCAGCCCAGTCCCTCTCACTAACAAACACTATCCTCAAAGTCCTACTCGACCAGACCCTCCTCGCAGTCTTGAACGTAATGCTCTTTCTCATAACCTTTTCGCTGCTCCGTGGATCTACTCTTCCACAAGCTATGCAAAATTCTAAAGAAGAATACTGGGATATGATGAAAGCCGGCTGGAAATTATGGCCATTTGTTAGTCTGAGCAATTTTGCCGTCATCAAGAGTGTACAGGGACGGGCTTTATTGGGGAGTCTGGCGGGGATTGGGTGGAATGTATATCTGGGTTTGGTACAGGGTGGAAAGTGAGTGGTGAAATTTCAATGATGGGGAATTGTGGATAGAGAACCAAGATAGCTCAGCGCATTGGATTCTCAAACGTAGGTATATACCTTCTTTAACCCTCTAGGTCTGGGTCAACTAATTTCCAAGGCCATGGAGTATTACTATATTACACCTGTACACGTTTGATCTGTAGCAATTCTTCATGACCGCATCCCATGGTTTTCTCAACCTTGCAGCAAGTTTCAATCTCTCTCCCTTATTTTTCATACATTGAATAGCATTTCCAAAGCTTTCACGAAAATTCCGCGGCCAGTTTTATGAGTTAGTAGGGTCGGGCATCGCACACGGGCAATACATGTGCATGGGAAAGACCTAATGGAGCTTCCGGATGCTCCATCGCCGCTTTTCAGACGAAAACCTTATTATTTTGCTCAAGAAACTGTTTTCCGCGGTATGTTACGAGTTGTTGTAGGGACAGAGCCTGACATCGAGAACAACGCTTGAGATAGACCTGGCTACTAGGGTTGAGTGTGCCTTGTTTGGATTAAGTCAACGACAGTATATGCTGATATACTTGTACTCAGCCCCCATCACTAAGTCTCTTCATTATATATCGCAACATGGCATGTATATAAATTCTATTCAGTTGTTTTCCGCTCAAGATCACGCAGGAGAAGCATGTTACCAGTAGATTCTGAGCAACACATGACAGTGGATTCATCGCCACTTTTCTATATACTTGTATTAACTGGCGCTGATAAAACCGGGGGAATATTCAAAGGTACGCTTCCTTATTCTGATACTTCATTTATTTCTAATCTATTTAACATTTTGAACTGATTCAAGAACAATCTTTGGCTGTGAAAGGTGTACCCGAAAACCCGAATATTTTCCCACAAATAAAGCAATTCGTCATTGTACGAATGCAAATACAAAATCCAGACCTGCTTTCGCAATTCATTCTTCAAATTGATTGTTATAAATAACAAATACTTCCTCGTTTTAGAAGAAAAGCAAGTACACGGGACGCCCACCCGTTCACCATGATATTGACGTCTGAGCTAGATAATGAAGATCTTTTTTCATTAAGCATTAAGCTTTCAACAAGTCTTTGACCTAAACTCTAATTTGATCATGTCAAAAGAAAAAAAGAGGAGATGTTAGGGTTGAGTTATGGGTCCTGTTAAATGCCCGACAATCCGCTAACTTATCGATTACTAGCCGCTAACAGCAGAAGCTTGATTGTAATAAGCTTGAAATCATAGAAAGCTGAAAGCAATTCGGATATTCGGGTTTACATCGATCTCGTGGCGCAAAGTTTGAGTTAATTGATTGTGAATGGGGAAGTTTGCATGCTGCGAATGAAGTCTTTGCTAGTGCTATGCCACGCATCCAACGACTGGATGAATCGAGCTCAGCTGTCCAGACGCCTCTTACGCACTTTTATAGTCTCGAATTCACATATAGGATTTTGTGGATCATCATATTGAAGTGCACGAGCATCACTTTATCCATCATTCCTTCGCAAGTGCAATTTTCCATGGTTATTTGAATTACCCATTATCTAGCGGTAATATGCGGGACGGGGCTGATGCCAGATCTGGATCCCCTTGCATGAGCATGGTGTTCCTTGACCAGCTGCAAGATCGAACCAGCTGCAAGGTAAAGAAGCTGAGTGGGAGAAAAATCGGATATTTCATTAGTGTCGATTCTAATGATGGCATGCAGTGCGTGTCACATATCGATGGATCGAAATTAGAATTGCGTCTATTGTGCGCCCTTCAAAAGAAATCGAAGTGGGTACCTCGGTATCCGAGTATATTTGGTTGAGTTTTTTTTTAGTGCATCTTCTCCACGTTTGCTGTCATGGTCCATTAGTGGACACTAAGTCACAATCGCTGATCACTGTCGTGCTTCGAGATCCAGTTGCGGATCATTCAATTAGCGTTCAGCCAGCCAGGTCTCCTTGTGGCTATAAGGATTCTGCAATCGCGGATGATCTTCTGCTTCCCGGCATAGTGCAGGCTTGGGAGAGACTTTTAGAGAAGCTCACTAACTAAAGCTGGTGCGAGGGGGTCTGCCAAGGACAATTTTTTCATTTGTTTCTATGCCGGAGGACTGTAGCTGGTTACGGCGTGGCGTGAAGGGTAACAACCTTCCTCTTTGAAATCGCATGCGCACATCAGAAAAGTTTTGAATATATACAGCTCATTTCTCCCTTATCATTCTCTCTTCATTGCATTCATTCTTCAAGAAATCCAACAAGATTTGCATTCATACTTCAGATCTGTCTCAAGATGCAATACTCTTTAGTGTCAATTGCCCTCATGGCTGAGGCTGTTACAGCTTTCCCATTCGTTGCCGATTTGCCTGGTGTCGATTCTAGCCTGCTGCGCGCTAACAAACGTCAGCAATCAAGCACTGGTTCCTGTCCATTCAATGCAAATCACGTCCCCGCTCCAGGTATCTCAGCGGCTTACCCATATAACGGCGCAAAGAACGGTCTTCCAGGTAAAGGGATTGGTGGCTATCAAGTTCCCGCACCAGGAGACACTGATCACCAATTTATCGCCCCGAAGTCTACGGATATTCGTGGACCATGTCCTGGCTTAAACGCTGCCGCCAATCACAATTTCCTTGCTCGAGATGGCATTACCACATATAATGAGCTTGTTGATGCTCAGCAAAACTTGTATAACGTCGGTTGGGACTTGGCGAATCTTCTTGCTATTCTCGGCCTCACAATATCAGATGGTGATATTGTTACCGAGAAACTGTCCATTGGATGCGATGCTACCTCACGGACATCTTATTCGCCTGTTTTGACTGGATCAGAGCCAGGATTGGATGGACACAACAAATTCGAAGCTGATACATCTCTCACACGCAATGATTATTTCCTTGGCGATGGCGATAATTACTCATTCAACGGAACACTTTTTGGAATGATGACCGAGACCACTGGTGGAATTTATGATCGTGACGGATTGGCTCTATACCGAAAGCAGCGTTACCAACAATCCCTCCAAGACAACCCAAACTTCTATTTTGGTCCTCTCTCCCTCCTCATCTTCGGCGCCTCCTCTTTCTTATACGAGCTAATGCCATCTGGAACCAAAAACTACGTCCCAGACTACGAAACTATCTCCTCATTCTTCGGAGCCGTGAAAAATGCAGATGGTACCTATTCCTTCAACGGCGAGGAAAAGATCCCAGCGAACTGGACCAATCGCGTAACACCATATACCACTGTCGACGTCGTTGGAGAGATCCTCGCCCAATATCTCCAATATCCCGTTCTCTTCGGTGGTGCCACCGGAAATCGCGGATTTGATGTCCTTAATTTCGGGTTTATTAAAAATGGAACATTGATTGCGCCACCGAACGCTGCGCAGACTTCTTGTTTGCTCTATCAGCTTGCTACGCAGAGTGTTCCTTCTTCTTTGAATAGTATTCTTACTCCGACTGTTAATACACTTGCGTTTGTTCTGGAGAAGTTGAATCCTTCTTTTGCGAATTTGGGTTGTCCGATTGCTCTTACGTAGAGGTTTGGGAGATGGGACGGGATGATATGATGTTTTATGTGATGTTTTTACTTGTGTGCATGGTAGTCGTTTATGACTTGCATATGGATGGGAAATTGTTGTTTAGTGTTGGATCATTAGGTTAGCGATTTGATTTTTCGGGGGTTAGAATGAGTTTTATACACATTTATCTCAAGACATCTTGTAATATCTTATGAAAATATAGGATTTCTTATTGAAATTTATATTGCATCACAAAATAAATTGTGGCACATTTGCTTTTTACAATGGATCTGTGGCTGAAGTGTGACACGGAGTCCCAAAATATACTAATACACCCATTTCCATAACGTGTTTCTGAGAAAAACATGATTTTTGTACTCAACCAATAAAAACATCCTCAAAATTGTATTTTTATAATAACAATTTAAAATATATCGAAATTTAAATAATATAAAAATCAATTGATTTATTATTATTTGATATAAGTTTTATTCAAGTTGAATATAGTTTGATCAAATTATTATAAATTGAAGTTTTAATTTTCTTGATTGAAACGATGTTATCAAAATATTTCATAATTATTTTTGGAAACATGTTATGAAAATGGGCGTACAAACACCAAGCGAAGCGAAATGTTAGTGCCACTCGACTTGCAGAAGTATACGGCAATTGCACACAATATGGAAAGCTTGCACACCTGCTAGTCAATTTACATTTTGCATTGTTGTGTTCTGAACTGTTTCAACGACGGAGTAAGGTTAAACTATTTAAAACAGTTCTAATCAAGTGACCAACCCAATCAGTTGTTCTTTGCGAACGTCTGCTTCGACAAGTTTCTTTCTATAACCCAATATAAAATCACGTTCTCGAGCGTTAAAAATAAGAAGATGGTCGGAAGGTAGTTTGAAGCGATACCATTCAGGAAGGTCGACAAATAAAGGGGGCGAAGAACGCGCGTATCAATTCAAAGTTATGCCACGTAAAACACAGTTGGGATGGCAGATACACTAGAGTCTAATGCAGACTCGAGTGAGGGACATGAGATACTAGAAGACGCTGAGGCTCACACATTTTCTGTCCTGCAAGCTTAAGGTCACAACTTTCACGGTAGAGAATGAAACCAGATTTCACCAACGCTCACGCACACCCTTGGATCACCAGATCTGAAGAAGAGCATAATCAGGAGATGAACAGAAACGGATCCCAAATGCAATTCTGCTCGGAAAATAAATCGGAACATGAAGAAAGCGGGGAACGTAGCAGCGTACCAAACTCTGCAGGCTCATGGACTCACGATAATTAAGCCACCAAATGCGGCTTTTGAATAGGCGTGCAGATGTTGTATATCATAATATACCAAGCGCAGTTCATTCCATTCCGCACATAAGCTCGGAATATAAGTATTAATTGGCAGTGGCGAGAGAAGACGTCAAGTACAACTATGGGAATACAAATTTCGTGTCAGCGTGTGGATCAGTCAAAGAAAATGTGTTAGTAGTTTTATGGATTTTTATTGATACCAAATATAGTTCTAAGCGCCGATATGGACAAAGAATGTATCAATATTATAGAGCCCATGATATTCCCAGAGATTGCGGGCCTGAGCCGCCTCGTGGCATATTTACCTAGTCTCGATTTCAATCGTAGACCAGGAGCTGCATGCACACATAAACTGGCAATCGTCACTCATAGTACGTGCGCAATCAATAAAATTGTTCCAAAATCGATCTTCCTCTTGGATTAGCAAAATTCCAACATCTGGCCTTGTCTGGCACGCCAACGCCCATAAGGATCCGGTTTTAGATCATGAGCTCAAATAAACTTTCAAAATAAGTATTTTGCCCCTCGATTGTGATCCAATGAAAGTGAATTCAGCAGGGTGTTAGAATATAACTTAAGTAAAGGTTTACGCTAAACAACTCTACCTGGTATAAAGCTAATCCACAACAATGGCCAAGAGAGAGTTTCTTTATTTTATCCTCTTACGGATCTGGACCTGGACATATGTTTCTACAAGAGAAGAATTGCGCAGAGGGTAACTTTCTTTCTCCATCAGGAATAAATTACTGGTATGGAGATCCATTAAAAAACGAGCATTGCTATAGTAATGCGGCTCTCCGTACCCTTTTCGCCAGATGAGCGTATAGTCTATGTATGAATTAATCTTGAGGATAGATTAATAGACATGAGTGCACCGCACATCCCGTGATAATTGATCGTTGTGCGCACACTCTCTCATAATCATGCTCGATAACTCATATCGAATAAGTTCCGAACAATCTATAGAAGAACATACATATGCTATCTCGAGTTGTATATTACTCCCATTAACTACAGATTCTTCAGTTTCTACAGATGGCATCTTTTGAACTTCCATGAACACATCACGGGAATCCGTTCCCAAACTTTTACCTGGAAGTGGAATAGGATAAATGTTACTAGTAGTGTCGAGAATGTAGTGCCTACGGAACCGCTGCTTCACTATGATACATCAAACCGATGGTTTTCTCATTGGATTACTAGAGATTTCGAAAGTTACGACCTGGATGTTTATTTTACAGACGCAAAAATTGTTGGAATGGAGATGGTGAGTTCATGTAAGATAAGATTTATAAGCGTTGTATGGGAATATTGATAGAGTACATAGATTCCCACCTGTTGTTCTAGGAAATTGGTATAGAGCCTTAGTATGTAAGCATCAAACTATATATGATGAAAGTTATTCTCTTCCTTCGTATGTAGCTTTCACGTCATTCGGATTCGAAGTGTCTGAAATTGGTATTCTAGTCGATATATGTTTCACGCAGGAAGGAAGATCTTACACTCACCGAAGGTCTTCAAGAAGATCAGGTTCGATATATGATCTTACTCGTCAAGATGTTTGAAACCTTGGTACCGAAGTATAATTTATAAGTTTTACTACCATTTATAGGCATTACCTGATGGTTCATCGAAAATGAAGATTTCATCACTTCTCAGGAGAAATACAATGAATCTCCCGACTAAGTCTTACGAAGATGGGGACTAATTTCCAAAGTGAATTGAGTAAGGATTCAAAAGTAGGACCGCAGAATATCATGTTTCTCTAGATCGTGGAATCTCTCTCATTAAGAAAACTGTTCATTGGTTCTACACATTTTGATTCCCGGTTATTTTTACTGAACCTCTTCCCACTGACGGATTCGACTCGACCACTTCCGTTCGCAGAAGTCTCATGAAGATTATCGAAAACCACGAATAATATGAAAATTTCCAATGAACTCATAATATTTATGACGACTCCAAGGAAACATAACCATGAGTCCGCGTAATAACCGAGAGTCAGAAATCAAATCCAGAACTTCGTAAAATTACCTCTTTCTATAGTTCATAACACGAGCGGCCTGCGGGTAGGGTTTTCCAATTGCACACAAATCATTTCTAACCTTCAATTTCTTCAAAACCTCGACAGCAAAATCGCCATGCGCGGACATGAATTCAACAAACTCCCCCCTATCAAGCAATACGTCGATATGACTCGCAGCACTTGCAACCACAGCGTCCCTAAGCAGCATATCAGAGCTTGAGGTGTTTTCCCAAAGTAATTCGGCAGTAACAGAAAACTCTGGCGTGTTCCAATGTTTTTCTAGGCTTTTGGAATACTTCTCACATGCCAGATTCTTGAGTGCTGGAATCATGTATTTATCAGCGATGATGTAGACCTTCACGTTGAAGAGCAGTGATGAAGGTAGCGAAAGTGGTGTCACTTCGGGAATTAGGCCTCCTTGGTGATCGGGAAATTGATTAAGTCTTCTGCTCCATGGATCTAATACGGGCTCAAGCTCGGGCTCGGGCTCGGGTTCCGGCTCAGATCCCGCTGCACGCGGTGATAGCTCGTCTTTCTCATTTTCAAGCTGTGAATCACTACCCCAAATTTTAGGCCCCCGTATTACCACCTGATCATCATATGTTCTGGTGTAAAAATAATGAATCATGGCTTCCACGACTGGCAGCTCATCATCACTCATGTGATATTCGCCCTTTGCAGCTTCTTCCTGATGCTTTGTTAGAAGGTGCAAATTCTCCTCGATTTTGGATTCTACCTACCCAGCGATCATCATCCATAGCTGCAGCGATCACCGGTGATCGCATACAGACCACTGCACGATGAGTATTGAACACTTTATCCTCGCAACGGATTTTCATATCCGAGTATTTCCCCGTGTTGTACAGAGCTTGAATCGCGTCGAGAGCATCCGACATGATGTAAGTTAATCTGTTGTGAGATACAGTTTTCGAATAAACGTGGTATCTTTGGTGAACAAGAGTGATAGTGATGAAATGAGAAGGTCGACACCATCTAATACCAAATGCACGTACAATAACATCTCATAGCTCATTGCGGGGTATCTCTCAATCTGAAGTGAGGCTAGACCTGCACACCTCAGGCTCCAGCAAAGCCCCAAAGTCTAATTGGTTGCCAAAAAATACCACTCTGAGTGCCATGCAGGCAGCCTTGTTTCAAGGCAACGTGCCTGTGCGATGCATCCATCTCACCAATAATCCTGAGAAATCCTGAGATTACCCTTTTTTGCACAGATGAAAAGGGACATTGCAGAGTTGTATTACTTGACTGATCTCTCCCTCGAAACACGATGGTCCAAGTAAGCCGTCATCCTTGGAGGCCATGTGGGAAGCCTTAATTCTCTGATTAAGTGCATCTCATCACCAATAGATGACCGATTTGTGCAGGATGATATTTGACCCGATATATATCAACCCGTCTAATCGTGATCGTAATCGTGATCAACTAGAATTTGACCAGTTGAATAACACTCAACTGTAACCTACAGTATTCCAAACTTCAATGCCTATCAATTAGAATCCCGCCGTTTCTCCACCATAACAGAAGAACTGATAAAATTTACTGCACTGAAAAAGAAAACCCTAACCACAGGTCTCAAAAACTTCATCATGAATGATATCGTAAACTCAATAAATTCCCCATCGCATCCCCATCCATCCCAGCGGAAACATTTCCGCCTCCACGAACCCCTCCACCTCTCGGTTTATCCCGACCCACCACCCACTACCAACAGCCCCATCAGTGCCCCACGCCCCGCTCAAATCTCGAATTGGCTGCTAGTACTACGTACTCTGTTCTCGTACGAATTTGGTAAGTCAAGAGAACGTACACTGTACACACAATTAGTGTCCAACCTTATATAAAAGTAACCCAGAACAAGCTCTCCTTGGAATCTTTTCTCCTTCCTTCCTTCTTTCTTTCAGTCATCCTTTCTCATCACCAACTCACATATAAAAACCTTATCCAACCAACAACTAACCGTTAACCACCCACTTAAGAGAGAAACCTCCACAGCTAAAATCAAAAAATTCCAAGACCTAGAATACACATCTTCTCAATCTTCCCACAAAAGTTACCCAACACCCCCCCCAAAAAATGGCAGGCATAATCCGCATAACCATGTTTAAAGCACCCACGCAAGCATCCCGCGACGCCCTCCTAAAGAACTACGAAACGCTATCCAAAACCGCCGTCAAAGTAATTAATTCCTCTCCCCCTCCCCCCTCCCCACACCACAACTAACCCCCCTCCCCCGCAGAACTCAACACCCTACATCCTCTCCCTGCAAGCCGGAGAATCCCAACCCGACGATCCCCGCACCCAAGGCTACTCCATCGTTGCAAAGACCGAATTTAAAGATCTGGACGATATGAAGTATTACGAGGATGCATGTGAGGCGCATCGGTGGTTCAAGGGGGAGGTGAGGAAATTGGGGGTCGAGGGGGTGTGTTGTGTTTTTTATGAGCCGACGGTTGTTGCTTAGGGTTTTGGGTTTTTGGTGAAGGGTGGGTGGACGGGGAGAAGGGGGTTATGAGGGATTGTGTGGTTGGGGGGTTGATGTGGAAAGGAAGACAAGGGAAGGAAAGGGTATGAGTTTTATCAATGGTAATAAATTAGTATCAGAGATGCTCATAGGAGTAAGGCATACGAAGGCAACGACGCGATATTGTCTAAATATTTTAAATGAATACAATGAATCAAATCTCCATGAGCTCATCATCAGACATTCTAGCAGCGAAACTTAACTTGACGTGAAGCAAAGTCTCCAGATATGACGGTTACAAGATGCTCAGTGTGTTACAACGGCAAAATGCATTATAAAAATGAATGTTGACCGAACTCCTATTACAGTCTTGCCGCGCCACTTTTATTCACACTACACACCTCAGCAAACTTTCTTAATCCACCCAACCACCTAGAGAAAACAAAAAGAAAACTCCTACTTGAAATGTGTCCCAAAGAACTCAAGAACTGTCTTATAACCCCTCTGATACTCGCTCTTGACCCTCTCATCTTCAAGATTCGATCGTGCGGCCATGAATCTAACATTTGCAAATCAGTAAAATGCACTTCGTATTTCTACACACCTCAAAGTTCCACAGAAAATATGAAGACAAACATACCCATGAATCTGATCGTTAAAAGTCTCAATATACTTCTCGCCTGTAAGATTTGCCTCAAACTTCTTCACTTCCTCTGCATCTTCATCCTTCGATGCTATCATAATAAACGGAATTTTAATATGCGTCGCATCTTTTGAATCAACCATAGCTGGATGACACTCGGCAGCCACAACGAACGGATTGGAAGGAGCAGAAATAGTGAGGGAGACGATTTTACCTCCCCAACAGAACTATTTATCACAAATATTAGCCCATATTCTCAAACCACAAACTGCCACCCCAATTCCGGTTCATGACCAACTCAATTCCCAGCAAGTAAAAAACAAAAAACTCACCCCAAGCATACCCCACTTCTCAATCGAAGAATACTTCTCCCCCATCTCCTTCACCAAACCCGGGACCAATCCCGCACACTTTGGAGGTAGTCCCGTCGTTTGAAAAAAATTCCCTAATTTCTTCTGCTTCTCTTCATTATCAGGTGGATACCAACTAATATCCGCCGGGTTTCCCTCGGTAATATCTGGCATAAAAACGAGATATTTATTATGTTCGTCCGAGTTGGCGAGGATATCTGCACCTTGGAGGGTTTGCGGAAAGAAGCCGAAGATGTCGAAGATCATGAAGATGGCTTTTTTTGCATCGGCGGGACCGGTGACGTCTATGGATGGGTTAGATGGGGTTGATATATGAAGGAGGAGTAGGATAAGAATGGTTTCCTTTCTGGAGAGACTGTTCAAATGTATAGGGAGTTGTAGATATGTTTGGGACTCTGACCGACGGGAATACTTACAAGTGTTTAGACCACCAATGGTCTCATATTTTCCCTTGTGTTCATATCCTTTGGATACAATGGGTGGAATATTGCAGCAAGCTGCGCTGTGTCCATGTTGAGCTTCCATTATACCAAAATTCTGAAGAATCGTATCGATGTAGTGTTTGTGTGTCTTTACAATTGTTGGTTCAGAGTAGAAGATGTGGGCAAAGGTGGGATATGCAATGCGGGGCAATGGCGACAGTGACGTCGATAACATAATGTTGACTTGGTAATGCCGATATCTATCTACTATCTACACGTGATGTGGCTCAATTGCCATTCAGGAGATTTTATGAAGAGAGCATGTCATTCCATATGGAAGAGTATATTTTCAGTAATATGAAAGCTTCGTATTATTTAATATCCAGTAACGATCAAGTATCTCTAGGTAAAAATTGCCCAGTGATCTGGATGTGAATCCCTAATACATCTTGAGAAAGCCCCAAAATCCATCCACATACGGTGCAAAAACCGCAAATACAGAAAATGATTCAATCCATGCCAGAACTCCGAGTAGATGAAGACCAAGAAGACCAAGCACTGTATGGTCATGGGCCGCCGCATGTATAGAAAACTCCCAAATCGAGAATGGTGATCCCTCTGGTCAAGTATGAAAACCTGAAGAGTAACCATCAAAATTGTTGGATAGACGCCAAAGGAAATGTAATTCAAGAGAAATTATAACCTGGTTGTTGTGGATGCGAAATTTCAAGATTAGAAAATCGAGTTGACGATGTTGCCACCGATTGTTGCTCCGGCACCAAAGATAGCAGCGTTACCCAGTTTTTTGCCGAACTTCTTTCCCATCTCTCCTCCCTTGCTAAGCTTGTCATCGGTAGGTTGTTCTGCCACGGCCATAGGAGGAACAGAGCTGTTGTAAGGGTTGCTTGGTCCAGGTGGTGGAGGTCCTTGTTGTTGGGGAGCATATGGAGAGTAGGTAGCCTTCTCGTTACCATAATAGGCAGGCTGGTTGGCATGCTTCTGAACGTAGTTTGACGGGAATACACCCTCCTTTCCGGTCTTTTCATTCTTGCCCATCCACCAATCGTCGTTCATATATTCATAAATAATAATGATGTCTCCAACGTCGAAGTTGCAGTCTTCAGGTTCAGTGTAACGGTAAAGAGCGGTCGCACGTCCGATTTCTGGTCGAGCAGGTGGTTGAGTTGGTCCTCGAGGAGGAAGATTTGGAGTTGACTGGTATGATGGTGGGGGGTTGTCGCTATTGACGTTCAACTGTGAGAATGCGGCAACTGGAACAACTGGTGCTGGGGACACAGCATTGGCACGAGGAGCGGGAGAGGATGTCGCGTTCAAGCTAGTTTCGGAGGGAAGTCTACTGATCATAAGCTCATACACCTCGTAAGTAATGAGTTCATCTTCGAGAAGATTTTCGAGTTCCTGCAAATTATCAGCATAGATTAAACCCCAAGATGAAGGGTTTACCTTACATTCTTGATGTTGCGAATAGATCGATTGGCCTTCATAATCTGTTGGCGACGCTCTGGTGGCATTGAAGTAGACATGATTCTGTTCTCGTAGTATGCGTATTCCTTTTCGATACAATCGGTACAATTTTGATGATTCGTACAACTTCTGTTTTTACTCTGGGCAACGAGTTGTTCAATCTTTTGTCGCTCGTGTTCGAAGAAATACAGTTCACCACGTTGTGGCTTAGATGGCTTAGTTCGGGAAGTGCGCTTGGCGATTGTAGGGGATGATGGGATTCGGTAAATCTTGGAGTTTAGTGCGAACTGGGTCTCTTTTAGTGCCTCGGGAGTGAAACCGCTATTTTCTTCATTAACCTTAAAATTGAAATAATCACGACCCTCTAACTCTGTGTCATTGGGTGTCCGCAAACTCGTAACTCGTGAATGTGGTATCGTTGTCGTAACACGCAATTTTGGGCCTCGGGTTGGTGTGTATGAGAGCGTAGGTGAAGAAGAAGGCATTTCCGGTGGTGCCGTATAGTTTCTGATTCCAAAAGCACCGGTAGTAACAATTGGCTTGGCAGCAGATACTTGACGGATGCTCTTTGGTGAATTGGTATGATTGGAGGTTCTCCTGCTACTTGTCGGGCTTGGGCAAAGAGCGTCCGATTGTTCACGAAGAGTTTTCTCGAGAAGGGTGCCCAGTAAATCGTCGCTGTCGACAATCTCCTCTGGGTCCGGAGTTCCAGGAAAGCTAAAGTCTCTCGTGAATGATTCGCGAATTACCAAAGGTGCTTTTGCAGCGACAGGCGGGTCTGCACGACTATTAGGTTAGTAGTCGCCCATCAAAATGTCCTTTCCGGGCTAGAATGAAGTAAAAGAGCATAGAAGTGAGGATGATACGCACCCTTGGGAAGCGGCGAGGTAGGCTTCTGAGTACCAACTACCCGAGGAGATTGAGTGACCGGTTCCTGAGGTGACTCCACCACCTGTGGCAAGATCTTATTACCAAGATGGTCATAGAAATTGATTCCAAGTCCACCAAAGCCACCAAGCTCGCCGGGGCTTTCCTCTCCATCAACATCCATTTTCTCAGCAGCGGGCTCCAGCTGTATACCGCCGCGTTCCTGATGTTTCACAGAGGTCTTCCTTCCACCAATATTGATTGTAGAAGCGCGTCTCAAATCACTTGAATTTTTCTCGCTAAACAGCTTCGAATTTGCTGATTGAGATTCACTGGACATTCTTCTCCGAGCTCCTGTATTTTTATTCTCCTTGGCCACCTTGGGATCCAAGATAAGAGGGGAGACCATGATGGGAAACATCTTGGTTGTTGATTTGTTTGTGAAAAGAAAAATACTTCCAAGAGCAGAAAGTTGAAGAAGAGACTTATTAGCTTAGTAGTCTGTCCGGTAACTCGTTAGTGGAAACCACCTACTCTCGAGGTTGGGGTCTTGGGGCACCGAGGTATCGAGGCACTAATGACGAGAAATGTGTCTACAAAGCAGCCAATCCGATCGTCTTAATAATAAATCACTTTATATGAACCAATCGATCGCTCGTTGAAGCCATAAAAAGAATATATTCTCATCATCGAGGAATAACTTGGTGAATCTTGAGAGGAAGAGCGTATTCAGCAGATGAAAGCTAAGTCTGAGTGAAGTTATCTTGCCGATGAGATGAAATCTCAGACTACCGAGAAGAGAAATTTATAACATTCTAAAAGAACCTCTGCAACCCTTTATACAAGGAAGTATAAAGGGACTTTCACCTTAAAAGGTGACAAGTGGAAAATAATTCAGTTTTTATGATATCTTACTCCACCGAGAAGAGAAATCTTGATATCCAAGACCATAGTAGCAGTGAATTCATAATCGATTTGACCTACTGCGTACCTAGTTAAACTATAGTTAAATCTACATAAGATTGGATCTCATTGCAGCTCATACCTAAGATCTCATATATAGACAGTCACTACCTATCTTCCATTGAATCTTTCATTGATATTTTACCCCTAAGCATAGGGAAGAAGTAACTATCTACTTTGATCTAGCCCTATTCTGCAGAGAGGAGACACTTAAAGCTAGAATATGGAAAAGTGGCCAGTCAGACAATACAATAAGCTGCTGTTTTCTTCACATTATCTAAACAACTCATCATATCATCTCGATACACCCATAGAGTTGGCAACCCAAACTCATATTGGAGATATATCCTCAAGGCTTCAATGAAAAGCAAGAAGAAGGTTTATTTTCTTTTTTATGCAGAGGAGGTGTTCAAAAAATACTAATTGAATAAGTTAATCCTAGTTTGATTATATCAGCAACTGCGTGATGTGGCCAAATCAATAAGTTGAAGGGGTATCTTGGAGGTATCTTCATCTAGCTATGAACACACGATTGAACGTATTTCCTCAAATAAATCTTTTTTCAAAGACTCATAATTTACTGTTTATACCCGTGTAAATGTGGAAAAAGTGAAGTATCTCCAGTACAATGTTACATACCAATGACTCAATTTCAGTCCGGTCGCTGGTTTGGGAATATCCTCTACTTGAAGACTTTTATTTCCTACTTCTTTTCCAATAATCTGTCAGTTTTGTACCACAGAAGGATTGTATATATGATAAATACCCACGTGCCGTATTAATCTCATTAATGTAATGTTAGCTTAGATTATTTACAGATATCAAGTACCTATTTATGCCGCGTAAATAAGAGTAAAGCGTAATACCCAATACTCCTACACCACTATCTAGCGGCCCTTCCTGTGAATGATCATGATGCTGGTCGTAAAATCCACGAGGGATGAAGATGACTATTTAGTTTTCACTAGGTAGTCATTAGAGGACTTCCCCTGTGTCTGCGCAATAGAGAGCCATTTGGCATTCACATGCAAGTAATTAATCTTCTGCTTCATGAGAGGCTGAAGCGCTTCGCTCAATTCTCGGGGTTGGATGAGCGTGTTTACATGGTGTGTGTTGAGTGCCTTGATGAGTTGCCCGATGTTGTACTGCTATAAGTTAGTCGGATAGTATGAAGATTGTTGTAAAAGGATATCGATATGTCCGTCGTGTTCATTTTGTCCAAATATTAGGACCTCCAATTGTAAAAGTATATATTGCAGTCATCATCTTATTAGTTGTTCCATCGTATTAAATAGCCTCCATCCTTTTAAATTCTAATAAATCTACGAGTACACCGCAGTATCTATAACCGAACCAATTCTTCACAATGCTGGCTCCATCCTTACCGTTGATAGCATTGTTCTGCACATATTCGTTCCCCTCTACAAACATTATTGTACATGATCTAATTAATATAGCCCGGGGTTTAAGTTTTGTACTCAATATCAAGGAATCTTTATAAAGATGCAGAGTTTAAACTATTAACGGCCAAAAATAATTAATCATATACACAATATACAAAGTGTTGAGATGGTATATTTTACTATATGAATAATGAGTTGAAAGTCGTTGATAATTATATTCAAGTCCATCTTCTGCTGTATTTTATAGATCGAGGAGTTTAGAAGCTGATAATTATACGCTATGGTATCTCATACTGCACTTGTCTAACTATATCCTTCTATTACTCTAATTAACAAACATCACAACTTCTACAACTAATCACCACTATAATTTTCCAATATCGTTCTATTCAAGAAACCATCTATGTTTATTGAAACCTCAAAGTCTATCCAATACAACAGAAACAAAAAACCCGCTTTCCAAACTTTCTAAAACCCAAGCTAAAAAAACAAAAAAACAAAAAACAAAAAAAAAAACCTGATTTACCCAGTGTATTTAATATGTAATCAAAATTTGTTCGAGACTCGGACTTATTTAGACATATCGGGATAGTTGAATATAAGAGCAGAAGTTACAAGTCATGTAAAGTAACGCATAACTTGTCACGGATGACTATGTTTGTTCAGCCTCTTTTCTTATGGAAACCATATTGCGAAAAAATACTATACAGATGAATTTTTCATTCATGCGCAGTTAATTAGAACAAGACTTCTCTATGAATCATGAGATCAACGGATTCTTTCATGGTGAAGAAAGGAAGTCTTTTGGAAACTTGCGTATTTCACTGAAGCAAAAAGAATTTGGGACTGGCGTTAACTGAAATCCATTCTATTCCACAGTTCACCAAAAGCACATTTCACATCTTTATCATTCAATCTCATGCGATAGTTGGTTGGAATTTAGATTTTATATACACATACGTAAGTTTGGATGAATTTCTGAATACGCTATCCACACCCACCCCTGTACAATTACTCAATGTTTCAACTCCTCAAACATAGCTTCCAGCTTCATTTGCATATCACAAAAGATATTAATAGCCTATACAGAATCAAAAATCAGTAAATTCTCCCCATATTTGAAACAAAAGTAATCCTATCAAAAACAACTCACCTGACTCAATTTTCTCTCTCCCTCTCCTTTTCCACTCCTCGTAAAAGCAATCCTCCATTCACTCTCAAATTCCGCATATTGCCTCAATTCATACTTAATCTCCCCTTTCTCAACGTCATCAAACAAAGATTTCACTGTATAGCCTTCCACAGATGTAGCAGCCAATTCTCTTAGTAACGCGGGCGCAATCGTGATGTGATCTACACCAGCCAACATCATAATCTCATCTATATTCGTAAGACTAGCTGGCAGAACTTCCGTTGTGATGTTATTTTTGCGGTAAAATTGTTGGATCTCGTGACAGAGTTTATGAGCTTTGTTTGTGTCCGTGAATCTGTTTATAATTAACACAAGAACTATCAATCGTGACGAGAATTGGTGATGAGTTAAGGAGAGACATACTCAGCGTCAAAATGAACTTTCAGTTCATTGACATAAGGCGCAATATAAGTACATTTTACTTCTCCAGCTAAGGCAGCTTGCTCAATGGTAAAAAGTGTAGTCGCCAATGTCGTTATTCCTTCTTCTTGTAAAACCTTGCATGCTCGGAGTCCCTCCCACGTACTTGGAATTTTCAGACAAATACGCTTCGTGTCGAATTCCGGATCGAGATGCTTGAATATGGATATTATTCCTAAATATTTTAGAGTCTCTTCATTTCATTTTAGGAGATGGGAATAAGCTACTATGTGCGTCTTTGACCATTTTTTCATAATCATAGGAATGATAGGGGTTTGTCTGAACATGGACGAATCCCGTGACTACGCCGGCAATTGCAAGTTGTAGTTTTACCATCTAACATTTCGATTAGTTCTTCGTCCTGATAAGATTTTTAGTAAAAGAGCACATACTGCAATCTCCACAGCTAGTTCCGAATACTGTATATTCGCAAATCCCTCAGTATCGAAGAGTTTCTTCGCCGTTTCGACTGTCTGGAGAAGAAGACTTTTGTTCTCTGGTTTCTGGAGCTCGAAAAATGCAATGGCTTGATTGGAGGTACAATCTGTAAAAGGACCAAGCGATTTTGCAACTATGATATATCGTCAGAAGATAAATATGTTTACGATTGTGAAGAAATCCCACCCTCAAATTCCATAGTATCACAATCAACCACAGTTCTCGACCGTAACAGCTCTAACAGATTTTGCGGAGCCATGATTGTTGTTTGAAGATATATGTTCTCTTGAGTGCTTTATTTTGATATATATTTAAAGGTTGAAAGAAGTCTTGAGAAACAATCTGGACGTTCGACATTCGTAGAGACGGGAGTATATGTTCAATTTCGGGTATATGCCGGTCTGAGGTGTACAACGTGGGGTAAAAGTTGAGGAAGGTGAAGCGAGCAAGTGAGCAGTGGGTGGTCGGGTGACTTACTTTCAATTCAGGGGTACCCCGCTATTTGTGATGTGCGAAATTTTAACAGAGTAGAAGTTTCGAAGTAAGGTTAATCCAAATATCATGTATACTTCCAGAAATTAGATGGATATTTTTGGAGGACAGAGGGCCAAGGTGTACTCCTTATGTTCCTGTTCGGTCTAGAACATTCAAGCTTCAATGTTTAGCCCACCGGCCAGTCTCGAACATTCACACTTCATTCAAATCAAATCCATGTATTTAACCTCACTGTCTAACTTATACAGAGTATATTTTCTTCGCTGTCCAACTCAATTTTAACAAAGCTTTATTTAAGACTTACCTCTCAATCTTGAATTCTAAAGCCTCTTTAATAATTTCCCTCAACTACTACACCCGCTGCCCTAGCTCTTCAATACAGGCTCTAACGAGACCTTTTCTGGACAAACCAAATCTACCCATCGTCCAACCTTTCACCAATATGATTCTTCCTACCTCATTCCTCATCTTAAAGTATTCTCTCCCTTAAGTCCAAAAAACTATCCATAATATCACCAATATATCCAAGCAGTCTTAACGAATTCCTCATCCACATCAAAAAGACCTGTACAATATCGACCAATATCATTTCAATTCACCTTATTACCATCTTATATTATAATCCTGCTCTTCCAAACCATTCTTCTCCAAAATCTCTCGAGCTCTTCTACTCCCTTCTTCCAAACACTGCAACGATCAAGACATCTATTTCTGACTTTGTTACAACAAGCTTCATGGACTAAGTTACCAAACCATTTCCTCTCCCCCCTCCTATATCCACCAACTCAGAACTCTTCCGAGAAAAATAACAAAAACATCAAAAAACACCCAAAACACTATTCACTCAAGCTCCCGTCTCTTTACCACAAAAACAGAAATCACCCTACCAATACCAAACCTACACGAATTATCTTTTCCCAAATCACACAAATAAACCCCTCTAAACCCTAAAAATCATCAAAACCCTCATTCCTCCGCCGCCCCCCCAAATACTCAACTCAACTCACAACATATACCCACCCACTATCCATCTCTCACCACTCCACACCCCAATAAACAAAATAGTTAAAATCTTAATCTTAACCTTATTATACTCCGTACCGCGCAGCACGATAAAGGTAAGATCTTCTAATCACAGATATCAATCTGACTCAAGTTATATATATCTACTCAAGTACTCATCAAAGCGTATGTATATATATATATATATAAATAGAATTATAATTTTCAATTAATCTTTTAATTATAACGCAGGATTCAAATACGGTGAAATACACAAAAATCGATGTATTTATATATTTTGATATATTGAAATGAAGTACTTTAAAAATCAATAATATTTTTACCATAATATTATTTAAAAGATTCCCCTATTGGCGAGAAAGGGGACGAGTTTTTAATGCTCGTCTGCGACTTCGCATGTTGAGTTTGAATTTGTGGGGATATATGTATAGGTATGTAGAGGCTGGATTTCTTTTATCTGGTTGTTTCCTGATAATTACTATATTATCCTCATGCTTATATTTGATTGCTTTTTACTTTAGCAACAGGAATTCTCCTTTGATTTGGGCGTATTGGTGACTCCACCAGATGATGATGTGAGGATAGCGATTCTATCCCTAAGATTTGGCTCTGCTGGCTAGTCAGCCCAAGTGTGAAATTTTCTTTGTTATGCAGGCCTGTGACTATCGAATAAAAATAATTAGTCTAATAATATACACCCTATCTCCAGATCTATATTACATATATTTATGTATCAGCATTATACCATTTATATATGTACATCATTCATCTCAACCTTTTAACAATCTCCCAACCACCTAATCCTTAAACGGAGCAAATTTACTCTTCCTCCTCAACGCAACCCCATACTTCATAAACAAGAACGGAACGGGTATAGCCAAGGTAGCCACACCACCCAAAACACTCATGGCGGGCCCAACCCCCATCCCCCTAAACATCGGACCCGCCACCAGGGGAAATCCACTCGCCAAAATACTTCTCAGGAAAGTATTAGCACTAACCGCGCTCGCGGCATACAATGCATACGTATCAACTAAGAAATTAATACACTGTTGAAAAATAATATTAAAACCCGCACCGATAAACACCGAAGCGATAACCGGAAGAATCCAATGAATATGTGGAGCAGCGGTCCATCCAAACCAGAAAAGACCGATGGCAAATAAAATCCCTCCGAGTGCCATGGGAGCGAGTCGAGCTTCGGGGACGGGTCGTCCACCTGCTGCGTCGACGATACGCGCGTAGCGGGGCTGGTTGCCGAGGTTGACTATGACGGCGAGATTGACGCCTACGAAGAGACCGAGGAAGGGGAGGGAAGAGATGACGGGGGACCAGCCGCGATGTTCGGAGAAGACAATGGGGAAGACTTCAAGAGTGAGGTAGAGGATGGCGTAAACGAAGGAGGCGTAGAAGGCTATACATGTGACCATTGGTTCGGTGGTGAGCATTAGGAGGGGACGAGAAAAGTGTTTCGTGATGATTGTTTTCGCATCTAGTTTTATTTCTTCGTGGGGATGATAGTAAACGTTATTACCAGTTTCTTTGCGGAGACGAGCGGCTTTCTTTTTGAGTAGGACGGGAGTATAGACTTCTGGTAGGAAAACCACCGCGACTGCGAAAACACCAAATACCCAAATGGCCTCTAGATATTCCGTCCATCTCCATCCCAAATGTGGATTTACAAGCAAAGCGCTTCCTATCAAAGGACCTAGTGTCGGTCCACCTACAACTGCAACTGCATAAAATGTGACAGCCGTCCCTCGAGCTTTGGGACTCCACATATCTCCCAACGCGGCAGAAACATTGGAAACAGGTGCCGAACCAAATAATCCTCCAAAAAATCTCGTTATAAAAATAGACGCCGCATTCTTACTCGTAGCCGTTCCGATGGAGAAAAGTCCCAGACAAAACAGCGCAGGTAACATACTCCATCTTCTTCCCCAAAGCTCAGAGATGGGTGCCCAACAAAGCGGTCCAAATGCAAATCCCAATCTATATGAAAGATAGATTAGCACATTCGTTATTCCAAGAAATTGAAAAGCTTCAAACTCACATGTATAAACTAATACTCAAGACGCTAACTTCCGAGCTAACACCAACATACGTCGCAATTGTCTTTTCCGCTGGACTGATAATACTACTTCCCAAACTCGCACTCAGCGCCAACATACCCAAGAGAAAAGTAATCCAACTCTTATACAACGTCGACCAATTCCGAGGATTCGCATGGTCATTCTCTCCATCCCAATCAACCAAAATTCTTTCATCATTTGACTCATCCGGGATCGAAGGTTTTTCCTGCTCAAAATCGGGATTTGTGGATATATTCGAATGAGAAAGTGGTTTTGAAGCCTGAGAGCTTGGCCTTCGTGGTGGTGTTTCAACATCAGTAGTTTCTCCATCGCGATCCTGCATTAAAGTGGCGTTTGAATTTCCACACGGCCTCTCCTCTTTTTCTGAACTCCGCGATGATGTATCTCCTTCCATCTCCGTCCCGGAATCCGAATTGGGAATCATATTTTCTTCTCTAGCTCGACACTGCTCTTTTGAGATTCTCTGTAACCTTATTCGATATCTCAAAATATCAAAGACGCACAATCACCACAAGCCAACCCTGGAAAATAAAAAACAAATATACAAGAATTAAAAAAGTGCATCTCCAAGATGGAAAAGGGATCAACGGATTAATCCATCCAGATTCCATCCACCCACCAACATCCACTTACCTAAAAAACCCAAAACTCCACTTACGAAATTCCCCCTCAAGTCCCCAATGACGAATACAAAAACCCACCCATGCAAAAGGCGCTTACTAATAAGTGTAACATTCATTCTGCATTAAAAAAAAGACGAGTACGTAGTACGTACCGATACGGTCACCTTGAGTAGACCCAAAAGCCCTACCCTTCCCTACCCTTCCCTACCCTAAACAAAAACAAACAAGCAGCTCAAGAGTCAAACAGCAGAACCATAATGAAAAGACTAAACCCAGCCAGTACTACGTATTCCGTAAACAAATACCAAAAACTGATAGATAACAGAAATCGAAGCTAGTATGCAAGCAGCATATAATTTATAAATGAAAGGGTTTTCATATCCTTAGGGGTATGGTATAGTACAGTGGATAGCTTTACCATTATGGCAATCCACTATTTCTATAACCAACCCTTATTAACCTATCTATCGACTTACAACTTTACCGAAACGCTGCGGCGGGCGGAAAAAAGTTAAAACAGAGATAACCTTAGAGATGAGCGGATGTATAGATCCGAACGAAGGAAGGATGGATGGATGGATCCGAGGGAAGCTAAGGTTAAGCTAAGTGTTGCCGGGATGTGTGTGGAAAATACTGGGAGGAGCGAAGAATTAAGCTTTGAAGCTTCTTTGAGGTTACACTGTACTGTACATAACACTGTATATAAATCTGTCTTTAAAAAAGATATATCATATATTATCCATACTAGAATATTAAATTCATCGGATTTTTTCCCGATATGTAATCTTATATATAAAGATCGATAAATTTAAGACTTTTATTATTTATATAATAAAATCTAATATAAAGTTATTATAACGAATCAGATTGCTCCAAGTTCGAATAAAGACTACTTACCCGAGTAGGTAGGAAGCTATTATAGCACTTTCCAAATTTCGATGTGCTAATTCAGAATTTTGGAGTCTAGAGCCTCCATAGGTCTAGATGCTACGAGCATATTTCCGATTTCCGTTCATTCTATCCATCGGCGATGAAAATGATGGAGCCATGGACAATTTGACGTGCAAAAACCAATTAAGTTATAAAGAGCTGTAGAAGTTGGAAATGATTGACATTGTACGATAGATAAAACGAAGCAGAGAAGAAAATCTATTGCACCATTAACCTACAGCGCTTCGCTGACACCATCCTTCCATTGATTATTCCCAAAAGACCCATATTCGAGTCATCGATAACGATTTCACAAAAGTTGAAACCAGAGAGAGAACTCCGCACCTGCCACATCTAACATTAATCATGAAACCCGGTGACCGACGCATTCTAAAGCGTAGCACCACCACCCATAATCATTCGAAAGATCTGTTTACCTTCTCCAAGCTTCTTAATCTGATCCTCCAAAAATGCTCTCTCCTGTCTAGCTTGGGGTGGCTCGCTAGCAATAGCCTCCACCTCTTTATCAGACATCTTATTCACAGCGATCGGATCAAAGATGCGTTCCAAGCCTCGAACAATGTGACGTTCAACTACCTGGGTCGTCACATTTGCGATGAAAACTTTCTGGAGGACCTGAAGAAGTGATTAGTGTCAACATTTGGTAAATCCAGAATGGTGGGGAGGTAAACAAACCTTGTAGATTGCTAAAACGCAATCTAAAGCGGCTTCGCTTGTGACGACTTCCATGTCTTTTTCCGTGCTCTTTATGAGATTCTCCTTTAATTTTTGGACTACCAGACTGATCTCCACTCCGTCGTCTGTCTCAACTCCTTCCGCAGCATCTTGACAACATTTTTCGAGATCTGCATTGTCTCTTTCTTGTTGGCGGTTCTTGACGGTATCTGTATAGTAGTGATTGTAATTGATTGGATGATTCATATTATCTTCCATCAAGTAACTCAACTCTCGAGCTGCGGCAGAGTTGCGATCTCTTAACTCATCCTCAATTCGTGATGACCACAAGCGTGATTCGACGTCTTTAGGGGTCATTTCGAGAAGCAAGTCTTTGAGAAATCTAGTGCACGCATCAGATACTCGTTCGATGTGTTCTGCCGCGAGCCTTTCCCATTTAGTGGACTGTTCCCAAAATAATTCTGAAATCAGTAAAGGATTGTAGTTTCCGATGAGTTCTTTCCCACGAGTTCTAGTGATTGCTTGTCTCACCCAATACAAACCCTCCTTCTTCGTAAGTTTTTCCGATTCACCCCTTTCACGTGCCTCCTCTGCTTCCATCGTTCCTCTGGTTGAAACTGCCTCTGCAGACTTGTCGATCTGATATTTATGTCCTTTGGTGCGCATTGTTTCCGTAAATTGAGTGTTCATCATTTGAACACAGGCTCGCACTCGACGAAGGGTGCCTTTTGGGTCGAGTTTAAATTCAGAATCGACTTCACATTGGAAGTATCGCCCCTCGTAGTAACCGTCAACGGCAGCAGCACAGATTTTCTGTACATCAGTGCTTAGCTGCACTAGATAGGCTCGACAGTCAGAGGCGCTAGATCTGGGCTCGCCGAGCAACCCAAGCTGTTCTCGCGCACTGGACAGTTGGGTTTCGAGCTCGCGACGGAGCTGCGGGAGTTCTTTCTTAATATGCTGAAACAATAGATCTGCCAAGCGAATACGTAGTTGCTCAATGCCGATGTGATTTCTTGGCAATGTTTTGAAGTTGGAAGAACGAAACCAGGAAACTTCGGCCATGTTACGCTCCATTAATGAAAACTCTCGTTCTTCATATCTCCTATTCTTTACCACGTGCCAACCAAGTCTAAACCTGACATTCTCGTTCCTCGCCAAGCCAATGAAAGCCTTTTCATTTCCAGACCCTTTATCAAGAGTATCTGGCTTCGTGATGATACCAAGAGTACGATCACCATGAGGATCATGGACCCTCACTCGCTTGAGGATTTGCTGGTTGGCGATGTCATTCTTTGCAGATACAACTGCAAGGCAAATTGTGCGAGGTTGCTTTATGTAGTGTTCTGTTATGGCCGCGACCGTTTCAACGTCGGCTGCTGTTGCCTCGACAGTTTCGGATGCGATCAAGCCCGGCAGATCGACCAAGGTAAGCTGGGGACGGTGAGGACCACAAATTTCAATGCTAAGGACGTCCCTCGCAAATGCTCGTGGTGGAAGATCTGGGTCAGGATTGCCACTTATACCCATAGCTTCCATTGCAAGATCCATAATCCGAGGAAGGTCATCGAAGTCTGTGATGCTTTGAATAAACTTTCGAATCGTAGCCTGCTCCGTGGATGGACGCTCATTGTCCGGGATAATTTTGATAGTCAAAGATTCCGTTTCCACATTACGGAGACTAATTTCAGTTGCAAAACGAGTGCAAAGATTGTCGTTCCTCGGGAAAGGAATCTCCGTCAACGCTTCGAGAACCGAACCTGTAAGTGTGACTTTAGCTTGAACTCTTCGGCGGAGAGTATGAACTTCTTTTCCAATCAGTGAAGAAAGAATCCGCTGGTTACCAACTGACTAAGAAAAAACTAGTTACTCACTTTTACCGGCAGACTGATCGCCACAAACCACAAGTTGTGGAAGTGGCAAAATGCTTTCAAGGCCGCACTTTCTCAAATGTGCAACGGTATCAAGAACACGTTGTTGTTCCTCCGTTTGTAGACCCTTGAGGGAAGATGTAGTTTTAATCTCCCTTCCTGGAACTGGACTTTGAGGAGTGACAGGGCTGTCGTGAAAGCTCTCATTCTCTCGATCGATCGATGATCCACGAGATGAGGACATATTGACTGAGTGTAAGAAGTGCTTTCTTGTGTAAAGGTTCTTGAATGTAAAAGGCTAGTGCTGTATTGCTTGAATAGGTTTATGAAATATACTGTTAAAATACTCGAGATAAACTTCTGTAGAACATCGATTTTGCTACGACTGGAGGAGAGATGAAGGTATTTATACTTTCATCCACCACCTCACAGCCTTCCATCTCCTTCTCATCCCCTTCAACAGCTCCCAAAAACGGCCACCCTTGACCATACTATGGATAGGCTTATTCATGCATTGTATGCATGGTGCCGCAGCCTCATCAATGAGAACGCTATAAAAAACCAGGGTCTGATGCTGCCTTAACCCTTCACAGAATTTTGAGGCCTATAACTTCCACAAACCAATTATACAAATGCATATATGATATGGACTGCGGGCTTCCGCGCCGATCAACAGAAAAAGATATTATGTAAAGCCGGGGGAAGAATGATTAATCGTAAAATAATTTACAACAGATGTTGCATTTTCCATTTGCGTTGTATTACAACAAACAAACAGATGAAGAAGAAACCATAATCACAAACAAACAAACAATACATTGTCAATCCGCGCCGCATTACCACCTAAAAGCCCTGTGAATTCTATGTTCACTATACCAATTTGCCACCAAATTCAGCGCCTTGAGGGAACTGCTGAAAATGTTGGTTATTTGTTAGATATTCTCCAAGGTAGTGTTTCGGGATAGTGGTATTGGGGGCGAGATGAGAGGTGAAGAGACTACTAGGTATCTTGGATATGGTATAGATTTGAAAGAGTAACTTGGCATCACAGTTCAGATGCACCAATACATATCTTTTTCCTGTGTTAGATTTCGCAAGGGAAGAAAATGATGTTCTGGGAAACGCCGACAACGTAGCTGGTCGTTGACGAGGTGTATTCTGTGCTGTGCCACACTAGCTCCCATGTTAACCTACCCCGCCACAAAATGGCTGGGCATATTTTCATTTCGATGCTTTTTTCCTTTCTAAGAATGTCAGTTCCCGCTCTCCAAGAATTTGATTTTGTTTGAACATTATTACTTTGACATCATTCAAGAATTTGACTTGAATCAACTAATTTATATATATATATATATATTCATGTGTATATATACAAGTCCCAACCATCCATCCATCAATGAATCCAAGTCCTATCATTCATTCATTCATTAATATTCTCATCTCTCCCCTTCCCTCCCCTCTTATCTCTCATCTTCTGTCTTCTCTATCATCATCGTCATTATCATCCTCTACTACTCCAATTGGATTTAAATACAATCCAAATCAAAACACCTCCTTCACAGATCCATCCATCCGTCCATTCAATTCCCGACAAAAACAGAAAAAGAAAACAAAAAGTATTCAAACGATTTATCTTCTATACCCAGCCAATCTAAGTCTGCAAATCTTGCTCAATTTCGCAAGCGACAAAGAATAATAAACTCCAAATCTACTTATATCTCGTCTCGTCTTCTTTCATCCATCTCATCTCTTCCATCTCATATTTACCCAACCCAACTCCTATGTTTTCCCTTCTCCAAACTATCCACCAATATACACTTCAACCCTGACTGACAGACCCTACTTCTACCCAGATTTTTAAACTTGGGTCCTAAAGGTCCATTAACATAATGATATTGACCCACAAACCTCCATTGTCTCCAATCAGATAATTCATAAAATTTATCACCCCAATGTCCATTGAACCAAAACCATCCAGTTGGTGCATCGGGATTTTGCGCCGCGGGTTGGAAAGAATCAGCCATGGTTTGAACAGGGAAGTTTGAAGTTGCGAATCGTGCATCGACATTGTGAGTGAGAGATGTGTTGTAGAAATAAGCTCGGTAATTGAGGACGGGGTCCCAGATTGGTCCTTTATCGGTGACATCCGCCAGGAGTTTGAATGGCAGAACGTATGGGTGAGTACCTGGTGTCGCATACATAGCGTGAGATCCAACTGCGCTATAGATCACCGGTCTTCCTTCTCTTCCTGGACCTTGTCCTTTCTCCACTGCTTTGTAATGATATCCTAATCCGCCGAAATGCGCCGAAAAAAAGACGGCTTTTGGTACACCATTGTAAAACCGAATAAGCGAATGTTCCCAATCACCAACATGATTTCCGAATCGCATCTTCATGACAGTCGTGCCAAGATTGTAGGAATAAAAGTAAAACCAAAATGCATCAACGATGCCATGTCCTTTATCCACGATGATTAATGTCGCTGGAGCTGGCGAATATCCTGATTGATTTGGTTTACCCGAAGAATCCCCACGTTTCTTCAACTCGCGTCGACCTTGTCCTGTGATTCGAGGTTGTGCGCTGAAGGATGGTTCTAGTGGTGTAGCAATCTTCATTCTATTCTCATCACTTGCATCATCCCAGGCTTCCTGACCATCTTCTTTGGTTTCAATAAACTCCTTCTCTTCTTCCTCTTCCACCGTTTCCCAATCCTCTTCATGTTTGATTTCATCTTCATATGGTATGGGTCTATTATAAGCACTCCCAAGCCACCTTGGTCTATCTTCAACATCGTCTTTGCTTTGCATAAATAAGACTCTGCCCCTGCGTCCTTCGTTTAACAGATGTAAATTGTGTAATGTATGCTGGGAGCTATTCATATGCAGTGAAGTATGGTTTTCGTAAGGAGTAACATGTTGCAAATGGTCCTTGATATCCGCGGGCCAGAACTTTTCGCCCGAATATAAATGTACCAGGGGGGCGTGGTCGAGGACGTATTGTGGAACCTCTCTCAACACTCTATCATCGCCATACCAATCATCTGGACGCATTTTTGACTCATTCTTGTAAGCATTGTCCCATTCTACCCAGCTCGCATCGAATTCATCATCTGCCATGGCGTTCTGATCCCTCGTATCCTTATCCAATCTTCGTCTCCAGGCAGGATCGGAATGGTAGTGAGCAAGCCCACAAAGGCCCAGCCATTTACATGATTGCCTATCCAAAAAGTGCTTTGATGTTGCGATCCAGCGAGCATCCTCTCTCATTTCGTCTGATATGTGTGTATTTGGATCGAGATATTGATGTAATGAGGTAGCTCCGAACCAAGTCGCCCAGATCAGGCCGATTGACAGTAAAAATCGTCGGAAGGAAATCATCTTGTTGCGCTTCGTATACGGCATTGGATAAAGAAGGGTATCTTAGACTTAAGGAAATGAAGAATTGGAACAAGTGAGCTAAAGCATTGAGGTTTCAAAAACGACCAGCGAATCTGTTTGGCGTTTAGAGAAATGCACGGGAATCAGATGTAAGGTAGAGGATGGATCAAGTCCTTTGTTGATGAATCTGGAAATAGATTTGGAAATGGAAGTGAAAGTGATGATTCAGAAATGGGGCATAAAGAAGGACCATACCTTTTGTCATGCATACACTTATTAGTTAATCAATAAAAATACAAGTCCTGTCTGTGTTGACTAACATTATCTATCCCTCTCCGAAGAAGCCGAGCTAACTTAGAGTAGGAAGTTCACAGGAGGAGATGGAAGTATAAAAAGGCGCTTATCGATTGTGATGGAGTATGGAGAGTACGGTGAAGGAGGGTGGTAGGATGCTTCGACTCCGCATAAATGAAATCAAAAAAAAACTTGATTGTAGGGTTGATTATAATATTGTGGGTCAATAATAGTGTACTCCGTGTAGGTGCTGTATTGATATATACTCTGTAATATAAAGAATGATGGTGTAGGTAATTCATACCTTGAGGAAGACGAGGACGGATAAATCGGATTGGTAATACTTTGGTTGGTTTGTCTAGAATTATAATTAGAATTGGAATGTTGGGCAGGGCAGAATAGGTACAGTCAGCAATAATTATCAAAGATAAAGATTACGAACCAATGAACCAATGAATTAGCTGCTTTTCCTAATGCGTGCCCAGCTGCCGAACATCTAAAAGCCGGCAAGACACTTTTGTAAGTCTCACCAAACCGGTCGAGGATTTTCACTTAAGCATTATTTCTCTTCTTCCCTTCATGGCCGAGTATTATTTATTCTACCTACTTTCTATTCATTATTACAGTAGTAGATATCCTCTCTACCATTAATAGTCTACACTACATATATATCTACCTACCAAGTAGGTATTCAACATCACAGCGGATAGCGGCCCAAGAGTAACATGCATGTACTCGGTAATGAATGGATGGACACTGACAACAAAGCAGGAACCAGATTCTGGGTATCAAGTTCCATTTCTTTTTTCTTCTTGCATGAACCTTGAACTTTTGCACGATTAGGTAGGTGGGTGGGTACAAGGCTATAATCTCTGGGGTAAATCAAGTATTCCACATAGTCTGGAGAGTACCGGTATCTCCATGAATCATGATAACCAAAAGATTCATCTGAACTCGGGGTAAGGTTAAGGTTACTCTTCACAGTTTTGAATGTATGAAGTTAAGTAAGTCTGTCTTACATGCTAAGCCAATCCTACACATATCACACTCACAATCACACCCATGGTGAAACATAAACATTGAACGGTTCATCCAATGCTATTTGAGAGGCTGGAATGGATCTGTACTCTGTACAGTGTACACCATCTAGTATCTACGAAGTACTCACCGATTCACTCATCCAGAACTCACAAGCTTTTTACCTCGTTCTCGTGTCATGATGTGTTGGACTGATAGGCTTTTCACTGTCTTATCGCCATGCATATATCAGGGATAAGTCAGCAGGGTACATATCTTACAGGCACCGGGATGCCGGCAAGGCTTTGGTTTGCAGTGAACTAACTTCTACTTTACTGCCTTTTTCAATCTTCAATCTTCATTCTCCCAACGATTCTAGACTCGATTCACTGGATACTGATACTATGGATCATCCATATCTACCTACTTATCTTCGCTTCCTCCCTCTTACAGTTCATACACTAGTCATATATGTCAACCATGCTTCCATCATCAAATCATCTTCTTGATCCAGAAACGTTCTTCATAGCCAAGTCCAATGGTTCGGACGGAGATATCTGACTTAAGACCATCGGCAAAAACGGAAAATGAGCACGCGACCTCATGGGATGGGGTATATTATCGGCAAGTCATTTTGCAGCAGAGATGAATGATAATGATCACCAGTGATCGATTATGCGTGGGTGGGTTACAATACCAAAACAACTCGACCCATCCGATTGTTTAGGTTTCGTACGTACATTTGTCGTGAACTTGTGAATGGAGAGGTTCATTACTTATCTCCATGCTTTTGTCTCACGGGTTAAGTAACCCCAGAGGCTGTTTGCTTTATTTCTCCACACACACACACACATTTCTAGCTTTTTCTGAGTCAACTTGTTGCCAGTTGTTACTGCAGTGCTGAAAATAATTACGCTGGAGATCGGTGTACAAATCTTAGAGAGGATAAATCGAGACTCAAATTTTGCTGCATTGCTTCTTTAATCACGTGTTAGACACGAAATCTTTGATTCTCATGTTCAATTAACAACTAGACATTCGAGGCAAGTATTTCTAGCTCGAAAGAATAGTCATCTAATGCTTAAGCTCATTTTTGGATTTTTCTCACCTTTGGGTATGTCGGACAACACGTTGGGCAATCTTTCATCATGCACATTTGCCTGTGTTAAATGCATCATTGGATCTGCTTGAAGTTTGTGCGTATTGTAAGACTCTATAACCCTCTACGCAATGATGAAGGTTCATACCACCCTTTCCTGCCTCCCTTTTGAAACAAAGATTAAAGTACGCATTTGGCACTTTTCGATATTTGAGAAACCATGGTTTTTGATCGTGGTTTAATCGTAATATTCCACGTATCTCCAATCTGCCAGTAGCATTCAGTACAGTACTTCAAAATAAAACATATCCAATATTTCACTATCCTTTGGTCAATCAAATGATGCGAATTCATATATGGGTTGCCAAAGATTCATGATGATACCATTCTTGTCTTATCCAAGAATGCGCTGTCAATACGTCTACCAGTTACTTCACGTGACTTGTGGTAAAGTGAGCTTTTATTCGAGAAAAAGGGAGAAGCTTCCTGAGTACGAACTATTTTGAGAGTATTTTCGTTTGTTGGGAAGCTCAATCCTTTGCTGGTACAGCTTTTCTTATTTCATGATGAGTGATTCATTCAGCTTTCTACACACAGAGCTTCTCTCAGATAGTCTTGCTCACTGAGGAACTAAACATCATTGTCTTATTGTATTTTTGGGCAACTCTCTTGGTGCAAGTAACGGTTGTTGTGATACAATTGGTGAACATAATTCAAAAGCTCCTTGGCTCTCACCGGCTTCTTGGCCAGATCAACCATCTGTTTCACGCTCTGTTTTCAGGTTTTCTTGTTTCAACCTGTCCCTTTCTTCAATCGACGAATTTTGTTTGTCTCCAGAGACTGCTTTTGGAAGGTTAATGGAAAATGCGCTTCTTCTAGGTTATGGACTGCGCCAAATTTTCGTTTTCGTCATCCGAAGATTCTCTCCTCGCTCCTAAGCACTGATATCTCAATGATTTGTTGTGTAAGATGGGATTTATTTGACGCATACATGGATAATTGCTGCACTTCTTCAATTTCATCAGTGTATTTCCTTTGTGATTCGGATATTAAACAGATCAAGTGATGCTCAAAAAAATGGCATCACATAAAAGAAGGCTATAGATACAAGATGTGCTCCCGTGTTGAAACTTCGTCCGGCGATAATATTTCTTGCTAGTGTATGCAATGGTAGTTTCATCCATTGTACCAAAGATTCTTCACATCGTCTAGTATTGATATTTTCGATGGTCTAGCAAGCATTGGAATAATTCTTTCAATAATTTCAAAAGAAGAGTAACCTCATTTCTTGATATAACTTTAGTATTAAATCACTTCTCTACCATTCCAAGTTTTGGACGAGAATAGTTTGAATGTTTGTAACTTAATTAGACTTTCCGAATTGATTTCTGATGATACTTAAAGTACATGAAGAAAATTTGAGCTTCTAATGAATAAAAGAAATCCAAAAAAGAAAAAACCAACATCAACATGAACATACAATAATCACACTCATCTCTAAAAAGCTAGCTCTGACCTCAACTTTTCATCCATCCAAACACCCATAACTCCAACACCTGCCAAGAAACATGCGTGTCAAACAACATGGTTTCCAAAACCCGGTTTTAAATCACCAACCGGCTACCCAGTACGTACCGGAAATCACTCCGCACCCGCATATCCAGTCAGCGGGCACCAAATTTCGGCGACCAAAAGAAAAAATACTTGCATATGTAAGTAGGTACGCTATGCGAGATACGTTTTTGATCCAATTCATCCGGAACGGTACGTCGTACATTACTTGTTTGAGCTTGGTGTTGCTGGTGAGATTTGCAACATTGGGGGTTTTTTTTTGTGGGTGGTGTGGTGAGTGGTGGGAGGCTGAGTGGTTGAGAGGTTGAGTGAGGGGTTGAGGGTTGAAGGGTGCGGGTTTACTTTTTTGGGGGCTTTTGTTTGGTTTGGTTTTTGTTGCGGGGGCGAATCGGAGGATGAGGATGGTTATTGGATTTTGGGATGTTTGTTTTGGAAAGTTGGGAGATGTATGTTGGGTTGTTGTGTGGTAGATGGTAAGGCTGTAATGGACTGGGATGGGGACCAGAACCCGGATGGACGATCGCGATGTAATGTGATTTGATATTATTTGATATATGATATATGATATGATATGATATATGTATGGTAAAATAAACCTGGACCAAATCAGCCCTATCTAAAATGACATAAATCACAAATCACAAACCATAACCCTGGTTCTCTTCTCTTTTCTACACAAATCTTCGGCTTCGGCTTCGGCTTCGGCTTCGGTTTCGGTTTCGGTTTCGGTTTGCGATCAAATTTTTGATGAATCATGATGAATGGATGATTAAAACTTGACTTTCGCTATATCGGTATTGAACATAGCGCCGAATGATAGAGTCGAATGATAGAGATAGATAGTGAAGTGGAGTATATGTATATGTATATTGTCGACGAATGGGAAATTCAATGAATACTCTGTGCATATGCCATACCACGCCAAGCGATGCTATGCTACGCTGACTTTCTTGGTCAGGATTGTGCTGTAAGGATGTAAGGAGGAGTTCTATATGCGGAGATGAGGCGGGGGAGGGGGATAGTTGAGTTGAGTTGTTTGAGTTGCGTTGTGTGAAGGTGTACGGGAGGTGATTGGGGATTGGCAGTCTGACTCCTTTATATTCTTATATTTTTATGTTCTTATGTATTTAGGGATTGGAATGGTTGGTTAGATGGTCAGACGGTAAGCGGGTGAGTACCCAGGGCGAGTGAGTATGTAGGAGTAGTGATTAGTTGGAGAGAGGTCATTGGGGTTTCGAGAGGTTTGTTGCATGTCTGGAGATGTATCCACTTGAGGTTGATTAGTTGGGGATACGGAAGGGGGATACGGGAGGGAAATGCTGAGGTGAGATGCGGAGGTGGGAATTTGAACTGGAGTTGCTTAAGAGTAGCTTCTTGTAATCAGAAACCTATCGGGATGGAAGTTTAGAGGGTTTTGTTGCTTGTCTGGATTTGTATCCACTTGAGGTTGATTAGTTGGGGATACGAAAGGGGGATGCGGAGGTGGGAATTTGAGCTGGAGTTGCTTAAGGGGGCTTCTGGTAATCAGAAACCTATCAGCACAAAAGCTTAGAGGGTTTTGTTGCTTGTCTGGATTTGTATCCACTTGAGGTTGATTTGGTTAGGGGAGCCGGAAGGGGGATGCGGAGGTGCGAATACTTCCTGAGAACTTGATTTGAAGTTATTTTATGCAGGAGATTATAGTTGGGATCGAACCAGAGTAGAGTTTATCGAGTTTGTTGCATATCTGAAGATGTATCCACTTGAAGTTGATTTGGTTTAAGGATGCGGAGGTAGGATGCTTGGATAGGAATTTGATCTAGCGTTGCTCGACGAGGGCTCCTGTGACTGGAAACCTATCAGGATGGGAATTCATAGAGTTTGTTGCATGTCTGAAGATGTATCCACTTTGGAATAGCTCATACATAAGATACTGAGATGGGAATTTTGAGATGGAGTTGTTTGACTGGGGCTCCTGTCAACTGAAACCTATCAGGATAGGGTTTTATGGAGTCTTATTTGGAGCTCGATGGGAGTACTGAAATAGAATCTTGTGATTTGATTCAGAAGTCTTTGATTTAAGAAGGATAAGGTTCAAAGATTTAAAATCCACCAATTTAACTTGAAGATATCTGATTTCAATTAAGCCGGTCTGAACTAATCAAATGAAGTTAATCTAGAACTATAGACCAGAAATCCTTAGACTTGAGTAAAAGTTATGATCTTGTGATATATTTACCAGATAAAATCTGATAATTGAAGTAGTTTATTATATATTCATTTATGAAAAAAAAATTTAAAAAAATTTAAATTGAGTTTTAATATAGAGATAGATAAATTAAAAAATAACAATTTTAAATTAAAAGAAATAAAACTTTTATAAAAAACAATTTATATAACGTAACTTATGGTGAACCGGTGTTACGAGGTTTGCCGTCTAGATCACGTGGAAGTGCTCTAGGCTCTCGAGGTGGTTTATAACTAGGCGTCAAGCAGGGACTTAAAGTAATGACAATAATATGATGCAATTCGTAACTAATAGTATGGTATACTAAATGATTGATCTTGAGCACGAAGCTCTACAAAGGGAATCCATCCTCCTTATATAGACCTTCATGCTTAGAGGCGCGAAGGGAGCGAGAGGATCGAGCTTCGATCTCTTCGCTCCTTAGCATCACGTGTATGGTGGTCTCGTGACCTAATTGTTACCGGTCGTAACAGTTTAGAAAAAAATAAATAAAACAAATCTATAAAAACTGTTTAAATTTTTTAAAAAAAATTTGAATTCTTTCAAATTCTTAGAATTGAAAACTATAACTTCAACTATTTGTTTCTCTCTAGCTTTCAAAACTGTATAAATTGAGATACACAAAAAAAAGTTCTAAAATAGAAATTTTGACCTACGCAGGGATCGAACCTGCAATCTCTTGATGCCGAACTCTTAAGGATTTGTGATCCCTGTGAATCGTAGTCAAGCGCCTTGCCATTGGGCCAGCAGGCCTAAACCATTAAGCGATGATTTGTTGAAGTGGGGTCGCCATTTTGAGAATATAAAGAATACTGATTTTGACTGATAATAGATGTGGGGTTAAGCGAAGATTTGGTGGGGCTGTACTTGATTTGTTTCTTTGACAAGCTAGAAGTAGATTAGTTAATGTAAGTTTTATTATTTAATATTAATTGTTTTAATTTTCCATCTTTATGTTACGAGGTTTGCCGTCTAGATCACGTGGAAGTGCTCTAGGCTCTCGAGGTAGGTTTATAACTAGGCGTCAAGCAGGGACTTAAAGTAATGACAATAATATGATGCAATTCGTAACTAATAGTATGGTATATTAAATGATTGATCTTGAGCACGAAGCTCTATACAAAGGAAATCCATCTTGATTATATAGACCTTCGTGGGTATTGGATCGATTGGATCGATTGGAGCGACGATTAAACTCTTCGCTCCATTCGATCCTAAGATCCATCACGTGATTCCTGATTGGAGGCTCTGTGGAGTCTTGTGTCACACTCAAGAATACTGGGTAAAGTATCTTGTATTAGAAAATACTAAGCTAAGGAGAAAAGAAGAAGGAAAACAAGAGTAGAGAGTTTTCCTGATTAAATGCAAACGGGGCATGCCACGTGACCCGGAGGTGTGAGGCGTCACATCTTGGGCGTAATACTTTATTCTATAATAAAGATTTTTGTCAATTCAATAAAATTATCTACAAGTTAAAGAATTTCAAACTTCAATAATTAAAATTATAAATTTTATTTTATTATAAATTTTATATTTAAAAATTGAAATATAATTTTTAGATATTAAAGAAATAAAATAGCACAGCTACTTGTAACGATGCTGTACTGGAGGCAGCGGCTGCCTGAGGTTTCGTCGGTTGGGACATACGGCACGAAGGTCTATATAATCAAGATGGATTTCCTTTGTATAGAGCTTCGTGCTCAAGATCAATCATTTAGTATACCATACTATTAGTTACGAATTGCATCATATTATTGTCATTACTTTAAGTCCCTGCTTGACGCCTAGTTATAAACCTACCTCGAGAGCCTAGAGCACTTCCACGTGATCTAGACGGCAAACCTCGTAACAGTTATGGGTTAAGGCTTTTCACTGGTATTCACTTGGAGGTGAAGTCGTTACTAGATCAAGTAGAATGTAGGTAAACTAATTGATAACTAAGTTGAGCACGAAGCTCTTAAACTATGAAACTATTCTAACTATATACTAATCCGTAGAGGGAGCCTTTAGGAGCTCTGAAGGCTCCCAGGGCTCCATCACGTGATCCAACTATTTGCCTCAGGACACTAATCCTGGGACGATTCGTCTCCTGGGACAATATAGCTCCTAGGATAATTATTATCCTGGGGCACATTTTATCCTAGGACACTTGTCCTAGGATTCCTTATCGATAAGGACCCCCGTACTTGTTTTTATTGTATACTATTGGTCGTGGTTTGTGACACCACTTTAGAGGTATTATAATAGAATTTTATAAAGGTTGAAAAGAATAATAAATGATTTAGTTTGTTAAAAGGAATGACCTTACACAGGGAATAGTGGGAAGCTGATAGGGCAGAACTGAGGTAATATTGGTCTAGTATATTAATCACTCTTCTAAGTTCTACGGAAGTGCGAAGCTCTCCTACAGAGAGCTTCTCAATCTAGTCCTAATAGGACTAGTGCCCTGTGCACGTGCTACGCAGGAACCATTCACTTTAACATAGTTCCGTTTATACATGTTTAAAAATCTCACCGAGTAGAAAGACTTTTAATACAACAACTTTACTCAGCAAAGACTATAGTCCAGTTATGTATTTTTCTAATCATTTCTTCGCTGTACTTTCACCTCTTCTTCATTTCTATCTCTTCTCCTCTTCATTATCATTCTCCATTATAGATCCAGACTTCAAACTGTCTACTAGATAAATACTCCGTATATATCTTTCTAACTTACCCATTATACCTACCTATTCGTACTATTTCCCCACGGCCACCAAGTGTCTCTACATCAGATTTCTTTAAGTGTGAAGGGAATGTTGAAGAGGAGAAATATTTTGCTACCTAATGATATAATATAAAGCGGAAGGGAATGGAGCGATTCATTTTCGACATGAGTTCGTATTACCCGAGTATTGCAATACATACATTAGGAGGACAGAATGAAGCACATAGAAAATTGCTTAGATACCACTAAACTTTCCTCCAATCTCCGGAATAAGGGGTTGAAATCAGTAGAAGACACTCAATGATGTATGACATAGGGATCAAGTATGCATATAAGTCAATCTCCAGTAAACATATATCATACTATCATAAAAAATCAGCTACATAGCTGACAGAATCCAACCATTGAGATTTTCATTCCCATCCCAATCTACGCCATTCAAGCAAGCCAGTTTGCATTAAAATCATATTTTAGCCAAACGCCATATCCATAGTCGTACAGTTATTCGTTTCCATACCTTTCCCCTTTCTTCAACTCAAAGACTTCCACCAGGCATTAATTTTGTTCCACTCTTTTTAATTTCTTCTTTCCTCTGTTGCATCTCTTGCATTAATTTAGCCTGTTCCTCGATCTTCCCACTACGATTTTTGCGCGCGGCTTCCTCAGCTTCGACCCAGACTGAAAGGAGGGAAGTTAGCAAATTTCTATCCCAATATCAAGCATATACCCCATTCACAGCGCAACAATCTCATACTCCCCCAACCCCAAACATCCTCTCCCATTCCAACTCTTCTCCTCCCCTTCCTTCTACTCTAACTCCACAAAAACAATCAAAGTAAAAACACAACTTACTCGGCCTATCACTCTTACTATACTCCTTCAACCTCGCCACAAAATTATCAAAATCCTCCTGTTTCCCCACCCGGTTCTCCAAACTACGTTTTTGTAACTCCGGGTTATATTTAAGGAAGAGTTCTTCTCCTGTAGGAGAGATGTAATAAATAAGAGCTGGGCCACCAACACAACATGTTAGGCCTCTAGATGAACATGTTAGTTTTGTCTGCAGGGAGGAAGTTTGTGGTTTGCAAGGAGAGAGAGGAGGGGTATTGGAGGGAGGAGACATACGCCACTGCCATCTTGCCATACATGCGCCAGTTTATGGGTTTGGGTGGCATTTTTGCTTGTTGGGTTGTTGAAATGTATGGATTTTTCTGATGGAAAATTGATATAATCGATTTGGTCGGTATTGCAATTGTGATGTTTGCTGCTTTCGGAGATGGGATGAGATGAGATTCTATCGATGACATGATGATTTTCAACGTTGCTGCAAAGCTAGTTGTGGCTGAGTGGGGAATGAATGGATAGGTTGTGGCGGTGGTGGCGTAGGGAGAGACAAATTGCAGAAGAGTGATTTCATAAGATAATGCTGGGATGGAATTATTATTATTGCATAGTATTTTTCGTACCAAAGTCAAGGAAGACACTACTAGGCAAGTACCGGTTGTCAAAATTTGGTTTCAGATAATACCGGTTTAGTTTTACAAATACCTGATACTGTGTTCTATGTTCAATTTCAGATGACCAAGATGTCTATATTTATATAACGTCGTAATGCCGTTACAGAATCTAAGTATCCAATACATTACCTCCTTTGTCATCTTCATTAACTTCCTTCATCTACCTTGGTATCTATCTACAATCAATGATTGATTGAATCATTGATGAATGTAGACCGAGGTAAATTCCCCCTTCGCAACGCCATGTTTCCTATATTCTCCTTGATATACCCAGGTAGTGGATTTCATGGATCTCATAGAGTAACAATCAATATAGTGATTGTGATGCGATAACCAATCGTTCTTCATTCGGACCTGACTACAATCATGGCTGCCGATGGAAAAAAACCCTTGTCATATATGTAACACGGGAGAAATTGTTGATAGTAAGGTTAATTGCATGCACACCGTATATCGGATAGATTTCTAACACTTTAATTTAAACCAACCATCCCTTTCAATGGTAATCAATCACATCTACATCTGTCATTGACGGGAGATGTGTAGAGTTAAACTTTTTCTCTTGATATGCAGTTAGCTACTGATACTCCGTAGATGTAGGAAAACCTAAAAAGGTCGGACTATCGGAATCTTGAAATTCAAAGCTTTGATGCAGAAATTATTAGACTTTCATCAAAAACCAACCATGAGGTCTATCCATAACCAACAACTCAACAGGAGCAGGAGCTTGTTATTAAGTCCGCCAGTCCATTATTATTGTGGTAGTGGAGTGGTACAAACATTTGCGACAGGCGCAGCAATAATGAATGAAAGTACTGTAATAGGAATTAAAATGCCTACATACCAGTTTCTTTTTATAATTCAGATAACCCCGACAGATAATACACAACTTCCCATAACCACCTTAATTAGCGCCCCTGCCCCCACTCCGCATTCTCTGAGACGACCTCCCAAGATTTCCAAGCCGGTCAGCCGTCTTGGATTGGTATTGAATGATCCTTTTTAGCCTTCTTGTCGAAATACGAAATACTTTACAACTATCTAATAACCATACAATATCTTCTTCTTTTCAACATAGAGAATTCATCATCCGCAGAATCTTCTCACTCGGTTTCCTTTTTCTACTTCTTCATAGTTTTAAGAGCACTGGTTTTCATGCGAAAAGAAATACCGAGACAATCCTCAAACCTGACTTGCGAAGTTGATAACAACAAATTCATAATTAGAACGGGCTAAATCCATTCTCGAAACATTGATAATTCAACCATTTATAACAGAGACAAATCGTTCTTCCATTTTTCAAGGAATCTGTTAAGCTTGCCGACTTTCTGAAATAAGAAAATATAGACTTCTCGGGGCATTGGTTTCCATGGATTGATTGCTTGGAGTTATTACAATTTGTTAAGATTTTGCGCAAAACAATCGGCGGGATAGGAGAGTCGAGGCGATCAAGGAGGAGAGAAAGCAGGAAAAATCATGGCATATGATCAGGGTTATTACGACCAACCACAGAGGCCATATAATGGACGAGCTGCTCAAAGACCGAATCCAGCACAAGAATATCAACAAGCGCCTGCCCAACAATATTCACAACAACAATATAATGAATTTGGTCAAGATGGTTATGGGTATGAGAATTATGATAATGGATATTCACAAGATTATAATGGCGGATATCAGGATATGAATGGTTGGGGTGGAGGAGGAGGTGGAGGAAGAGGAAATGTGAATGGAGGTGGTTATGGAAATATGAATGGAGGGGGTAGAGGTGGCTACCCTCTAAATCCGGATGGACGAGGAAGGGAATATCCTCCAAATCCAAATGCAGGAGGTAGAGGTTATCCACCATCCAATCAAAATTATCCTCCACAACAAGAATATTATGCAAATGGTAGAGGTGAGATGCCACCGAGAGGGGGTGGACCTAATCCAAATGGTAGAGGTGGGCCAATGCAAAGACCTCCACCGGCTCGTATGGGGCATGAAGGACCACAAGGGAGAGGATACCCTCCAAATGGTGGTCCTGCGAATGGAAATGGCAGACCAATGGATGACCGAATGAGGCCTGCACAAGGACGTGAGTGAAGAAAAAGGTGTAATTGTGAATAGGTATATTGACTATTTTTCAGAACAACGGCCTCGGAAACCTTTAGTAACACCTCCTAGATCACCAGAAGCTTCAACATCATCTTTCGATAGCCCTTTTCCTACTTTTCCCGGAGCAAGGAAGAAAACTGCATTATCTGAAGAACAGGATATTACCCAAAGATTGGGCGCGATAGATATCTCGAGTCCTCCCACTTCCAGGAGACCTGGAACGGCTGGAAGTAAAGGAAGTCGTGACAATTATGGGCCGAGGAGAGGTATGTCAACAGATGATTATGGAAGACCTTCAATGGATAGTCAAAGGAGCGCACCACGAGGAGGGTATCCACAAGGAATGCCAGATCAGCGAAGAGGCCCACCGCCGAGGGGAATGACGCCAGGTCCTCCTAGGCAAGACTTTCCAGAAAGGAGAGGACCACCCTTAGGACAAGGTTTTGGTGGTGCAGCAAGGCAGAATGGTTATGGAGATCGTGGCTATGACCAATATGGAAATCTCATGTCACCAGTTCGAGATGATATGGAGAATTTTGGTCCTTTACAAAGAAGCATGACTTTGCCAGATAGTCCTGGGCCCATGGGGAATGGTCCACCAGCCTCTTCAATTGACGGACCAGGGATGAGTGCACCATACAATGGTCCTATTGGACGTAGTATGCCTGTTCGACCTGCTACAACTACCGGATCAAGACCTCCGCCACAAAGAGCATACCCAAACCAACAACCTATTCAACAACCGCCTCCGCAACAGCAATACCAGCAAGATTATTCAGGTAACCCTTATGCCGATCATAATCCGGATGACAGTCTGGGCACATTCTATGATGCATATTATGAATCACCAGCTCCACCACCCGCACATATCCGAAATCTTTCAACTACTTCGGAAATGCCAGATTTTGATGCCGCACCCCAGAATACTGTACATAGAAGAGGTGCTTCGATCGAAGCTCATATTCAACCTGGAGTAGGCTCTGGACCTGGATTTGACCTCATGCCTACTGGTGGACCTGTGGAAAGGAATGGAAACCTCCGTCAAGTCAAACCTGTTAAATCTCAACCCGATTTTAGAGCTCAAGCCCAAGCTCAAAGTGCAATTTTCGAGATGGCAGGGGATGCGCCACCAATTCCTAACATGCCACAGCAAGGTTTTCAAAATGGTTGGGAACAACAAAATGCTCAATATAACCAATATCAAGGCCCGCCACAAGATCAAGTATATGACCAATATCCTAGTCAAGCACCAAAGTTTCAACCACCGCCAAGAAGTATGTCTGCCGCTCCTGGGGCTGGTCGTGGAATGTCGCAACCTGGATTTGGAGGAATGTTGCAACCTGGATTTGGAGGAATGTTGAATGGCCCTTCGCCTCAAAATGGTGGTTACCCTATTCCACAAAATGGAGGATTTCAAGGTGATCGTCAAAATAGTCTTCAAAAGCAAAGTACTCCAGAAGGTGGTCTACCTCCTCATGCTCCACCCGTTCGTGCTGGTTTGATACCCAATTCTTTCGCTCAACAGCAACAGAATATTAAACCACCACCCATGCGCAATTATGGCGGGTTTAACCCTTCGCCTCAGCCAAGTACCCCCGTTCAAACATCCAATGGTGCGTCTCCTGCGGGCCCTACTTCTACAGCGGCTCCTGCACAACCAGTAACTCAGGCCGAACTTGACCGTTTGAGGTTGAAGTATAAAAACGGTAATCCAACCGATAACGAAACACCTCTACTCTTTGTTAAGAAATTAGTAGAGGCTTCCGATGTTTTAGTCGCACCTATTGCCGACCAAAGAGCACGTAATAAGGCAAGAGAAAAGTATGTCTTTGAAGCTACTAAAGTCCTAAAGAAATTGAGAGAGGCTCAACATCCAGATGCAATGTTTTATTTTGCGGATTGTTACGGTCGTGGCGCCCTCGGTCTCGAAGTTAACGAGAAGGAAGCATTTACCCTCTACCAATCTGCCGCCAAACTTGGTCACCCACAAGCCGCATACCGGACTGCAGTATGTTGCGAACTAGGAAATGATGAAGGTGGTGGTACACGGAAAGATCCTCTCAAAGCCATGCAATGGTATAAACGCGCTGCTACTCTTGGAGACACACCTGCCATGTACAAGATGGGTATGATTCAACTAAAGGGACTTTTGGGGCAACCAATCAACGCTCGGGAAGCCGTCGTTTGGCTTAAAAGAGCTGCTGAGCGTGCCGATCCTGAAAATCCTCATGCCTTACACGAACTGGGCCTCTTATATGAAGCACCACAAGGTCCAGATACATCACTCGTTCGCGATGAAGCATATGCCTTTCAGCTTTTCCAGCAAGCGGCTGAACTCGGCTATAAATTTTCACAATTTCGTCTAGGTCAAGCTTATGAGTATGGTCAATTCAATTGTCCAATTGATGCGAGACAGTCTATTTTGTGGTATTCCAAAGCAGCGGTTCAAGAAGAGCATCAAAGTGAATTGGCGCTTAGTGGTTGGTATCTAACGGGTCATGAGAATATTCTGCAACAAAGTGATACAGAGGCTTATCTGTGGGCGAGAAAGGCTGCGATGGCGAAATTAGCAAAGGCTGAGTATGCTATGGGTTATTATAGTGAGGAGGGAATTGGTACGCCGAAGAGTTTGGAGGATGCTAAGAGGTGGTATTGGAGGGCTGCTGGTAGGTCATATTTCTTTTCTTGGTTATTTTTACTCTATTCTACTTTCTCTATTGTCATTGTTGGTGTTTTCTTAAAGGATGCACGGCTAATAAATATACAGCGCAAAATTTTCCAAAGGCTCGTGAAAAGCTCGAGGAGCTTAAACGAAATGGTGGAAAACAGAGTAACAAAGGGAGAGAAAGAATATCAAGATCTAAAGGAGCGAATCAGAAGAATAATGAGGAATGTTCTGTTATGTAGACAGAACATTCTTTTGGTCTATTACGCTTGATTGTGGAGACGGGTAAGTGTGTAAAAAGGGAGGGCAAAAGATCATAAGAAAGAAGAAAATATGAGAATGGATCGGATGAATAAACGCACTAGATGAATGGATGGCTGGATGGAGTTTTGCGATATCAGTATTTTAACATAGCATTTGGAGCGTGTTTGGTTGGTGGGATATTTTGACGGGTAGGACAGATTCCTTGGAATGTTCTCTAGGCGTTGACTACAGTGGTTTGGAATGGTTTGGGTGGAGAAATATGATACATGGATCTATCGTCGTACTAGATGGATGGATGGATGGATGGATATGTATTTGTACATTTGCAGTATTTGGAGAAGATGTGCCGGGGAAGGGAGATTGATTAGGGGATGTGAGAATGGGATTGGAGTGGAATGGGATGGAATGGAGTTGGGGCGAGGAGCGAGCAATTAGTGTGGAAATTTGGAAGCGGGGATGTGTATGTGAATGTGAATTGAGGAGGAGAGAAGAGGAGGGGAGAGGAGATGTATACTGTGCAGTCGGAGTGTATATGTATGTGTATGTGCATGTAATAAATATAGTGTGCATGTGAGCTTAACTACCTTTGTATTATTTATTATGTATTATGTAGCAGATATAAATAATAAGATCTTTAAATAAATAAATATCTTGTCAATTATGAGTGCTTGCACTATTATACATCAACTTGTCAAGTACAGTATGTGTATATATGGAGAAACGTGTATATGAATGAGACAAGAGACAAGAGGGCGTTCTAGATAGAAAATCCCTATTAATGTAACTTATTAGTAGACCAGGATAGTAAGTATTAGATGATCAAAAATTGTCTGTCTCAGTAGGTATGTAGGTTAACAAACATAGTAGATATATTCATCTGTTCATCTATTCATCTATTCATATATTCATTTCAAAATACACTTTCAGAATGATAACCTAACATCAATCGATCGCTCGGTTACCCTTATTATGAAATGAAACTAACTCTCAAACTTAAACATTTAACATTCAACATTTGATAGTTTCTCCTATATGGAATATGGATGGGCACCTGCCTGCAAAAGAAATGCTATGGAGTAAAAAATAAATTCATCAGAATCCAAAATTGAACGCCGGGCCGTGAGGCTATTCCTTCTCTAGCCGTGAGGCAAATACTTCTGTACAATCAATGTGTCCTGTTCGAGCCTGGTTCTCTGTTGGTATCCCACGCTCGTAATATAATCCTTCAAGGTGAAAAGGAAAAGAATGAAAAAAAATATATGAATCGTATCCTTCTCCCCCCCCCCCCCCCCCTTCCTCTTCTGCGTCCATTATATTATAATTCGGTCCACTATATCATGGTCCCGACCGACACCGAAAGTTCTCAGTTCTCTTCCATCAAAAGGTGTGATATGACCAGCAATTTCATCTCCGATGTCTTCTCGAACTACCAGAGCTCTCCTGAGGAACCCTATGTCTGTGTCTACTTCCGCTCAAATGCGCACTAGCGCCTCTCTCCACCGCCTGTTCCATTTCCTCCACTCTCTGTCTGTATCCCCTCACAATATCCCTAATATGCCTTATGCGATCGAAATCCAATTCCAGCTCGTCAATCTGCCTGAGAATTTCGTGAAACCGCGCGATCTCCGCATCCGCCATCGCAATCGCATTCCCCGCGCTATCATACTGTTGCTGTGCTACAATCGCAGATTGTTCAGATAGATACTCGAGCCTTGCCGCGATTTGTGAGATGAGATGATCAAAGTGTCGTCCGAGTGCTGCGAGGGATGTAGTGTCGAGGAGCAGGAGACCTTGGGATGAGGCTCGCGAGGCTGCGCGAGAAGAATTTGAGCCTACGGTTGCGGCGGCTTGGGATTGGTGATGTCGGAGTAGAGCGATTTCGTCGGCGGTTAGACCGAGTTGGGTATCGGGGACAGATGGCGCTGGTGAGGCCATTGGTATTGGTTCTATACCTCCTCTTGGTGGTGCGAAGAATTTTGGTTGATGCCAAGCAATAGCTGAAGTGTACTCGATGGTTTTGACACCCTCACAGAGAACTGTGAAGGTGCTGTAAACTTCATGGTCTTTGTGATTGAGGCAAGATCATTTCTTAGGAGTCCTTTCCCCCTTAGCTTGGTGATGGTAACAATTCAAAGTTTGGATCCGTTTAAGAGATTTGGCGGAGTCTACCAGACAATGTAATGGTAAGATCCACAATCGGCTCCGGTATTTGTGATGATGCCTTTTCCTTCGTTTTTATATATGACTGAATCGAATCGATCAGCTGAGAACGACAGGTAAGCCTCTTTGTTACTTCTCCCCTTCCCTTCCCTTCCCTTCCCTTCTCTTTTCTGGATGATTGGATTCGGGGTAATTTCCGCGCAAAGGCGTATATGTCGTAGAGTTTCGTTAGAAAGATGGACGTCTTTTTATTAGAATATAACAAATTAAACAATATATAATTAATCATACACGGGGAAAGAATGAAAATAAATAAATAAATAGGGATGAGTGGTAGAGAATCGAAGTTAAATGAAGAGCATTCTGTGTTGTGGCCGACTATGTGCGACCTTCCCACCGCCAAATTCGTAGAACTGTACGATTGAAGAGGTCATTCAGTACTAAGAAAGATTAAGTATGGTCGTACACGTATATGCATAAATTATTTATGCAGTAACCATGAATTATGTAATGACGTTGTGCGAGAAGGTATTGGAAGAAGTACAAGAAGTACAAGAATGAGTTCATTCGGGTTACACGAGTCAAACTCGAGGGCTTGCCATCTCATCACATACATCATAGTCCGTACACATCACATATATCACACATCATATAACATCATCTAACAACATCACATACACCACATACCTACATCATCTAACAACATCAACACAGCACCGACAACACCATTCTCAATACATCAAGCTTATTATATTCTTAATTTCTTATATTCTACACTCTTCCCTGCCGGATAAAAAAACCATGCGGATAAATAGAAAACAGAGTTTCATATGAGGGGTCGCTGCTGTTCTTTGCAGGTATAACCTTCCATCTTCGCGAGTGCGGCTTGATTTTCCGTCGCAGATATCCTCATGTAGTGTATGAGTCCCTGTCTGACTTACATCTGTCAGCAAATGTATGGTTAATCAGTCCCGAGATCTATTCTCGTTATTGGACATTTTCTTCAAAATAGTCTAGGCACTATGCAGCTACAATACAGCCGCCACGGGAAAACAAAATTCTTATTTTTACTTTGCGGGACCCCGCAAAATCCATCGTGAATTTGCCGAAGTTTCCTGAAGATACCTACCTACCCATGGGCTATAGTCTTATAAATAACAACGTCGCAGCAATCATGCAATGCTTCATGTGTTTCGGTTTGTTTTTGCTGATGTAGCTTTGGTTCTCAAGATGAAGTTCTCTGTAGTTTCAACTTCGCTTTTATTTATGGCCAGTGTGGTCACTGCGACCATATGGCAGAATGATCAAGTCCGAATCACGAATTATCCAGATACAAAGATAGATCTTGATAGCTACAGCCTCGCTAGCTTTCCTCCCAACTCATCAGAGCTCTCATACAAAGGACGATGGGATAGTAAATATGTTTCATGGTGGTCGTAGGTTATCTCTCTCTTGAGTTCCTTACGTCCGGACGAGAAGACTAAGCATAGCTAGAGCACCTGGTCTCAAATTCGGCTTTACCGGAGAACAAGTAGCAATTACTTTTGGTCCTTTAACTTCAGACACGGTATTGATCGCCTATCGATTAAATGGTCAGGATTGGCAATTCACCAATATCACTACAAGTGCGACCCATCTACTTGTCAGTCCCGAATCTCCCGCAGTCGACGTTCCCTGGCCCATAAACCCATCAACATTTGAGCTGAGAGTCACAAACTGGGCCTATGGTGTTCAAATCTCTGCCGTCCATTTGGGTCAAGGGCAAAGTCTGATCAAAATTCCCAATTATTCGAGGTCTATCGAATTCATTGGAGATTCCCTTTCATCAGGGTACACAGCTACTCTTGAAGGTCTCTCGAGCTTTACCTATGGTATGGGAGCTGGCCTTGGAAATACTGAGTACTCCATTACAGCATATCCGGGCATTTGTCTCTACGACCAGGTATGTTTCGGCAATACTCGAGGGATGTTTCATCAATGGTGGTATACTTCTGATACTAGCCCTCGTGCTGCTCAAATATGGGGTGACGAGCCAGAGCTTTGGGATTTTTCTAAACAAGATGATCCAGATTTTGTAGTGATTAACCTAGGGACTAATGATAGCAATGAGGCAAACAATGTTTCTAGTGCCCATTATGTCGCTCAATATAAATTGCTGATCGAAGGTATCCATGCTGTTTGGCCCAACGCTCAAGTGATCATCATGGTAAGTCTAAGGTTACTGGTCTATGAACATTACTAATAGTGCTAGTCTCTCTGGGAAGGCTTCTTTGCCTACGGAAATTCTTATGCTCAAGCTCAAGGATTCACCACCGAGATATACGACATCTATCAGTATTTCAACTCCGAAGAGTACTTATCTAACCCTATACTCTACAATCCACAAACAAATTCCACTTATTCGGCCAATAAAACATCATCACCATTCGTATCATACTTCAACACCACAGGTTTGATGCAACACAACGACATTGGACCAGCTTATCACCCAACCGACGTAGGACATGTCAAGATTGCGAGTCACCTCATCCAGTACGTCAGATTGAAGTTTGGATGGGAATTGTATGCAACCGGACCGGAAGTATTCCATGATACACTTTACGTACGTTCAATTGCGGATAACATTACAATTTGAAGAGACTACTAATTCATCATCAGTGGAACGACAATCAAAGTTATTGAGCGCCCTCCAGATATTTATAGAGTGTGGCACTTTTGATATATAAGGAGATTCTTCATAGAACCGAGGGGCTTTTGGTGTGCTAGAGTGATGGTTTGGCATGAAGTCATGATAACCTTTATTCCTCCCGTCCCGCCTGTTTGATAGATATTACATAGCCTCCTCCACAAACTTAGCGTCTGTCCTTCAGCAAATCATCAATTAAATTCCCGTATTTTTGATCAATTGAGATTTAAATTGCCGCCTCCGCATTTTCCTCTCCATCTATACCAATTATCAACGTTCCACATGATTTTTTCGTTTCATTTCATTTTGTTTTGTTTCGTGATAATTAAGAAGTTTTCTCATGATTTCAATTATTTGATCTTGTTTCAACACTATTGCTTACTTTCGGGCCTTTTGTATTTCTTCATATATACATATTTTACCGCGCACCAATGATATTTAATCCATTATTACCTACCTTTAGATGCCGTCTGTAATGACAGTTTCACACTTTCCGCTTCACATTTCACATTTCCTCCTCCCCTACTTCCCCGAAAATAAATATCTATCATCCGAAACTACCAAATGAACCCAATCCAACCCAACCCAATTCATGAATGTATGTATGTATATGCATATGAGCAAATAAACAAATAATCCCCAGTAAACCCCTCCCCTCCCCTCTCCTCTCCCCCCACAAAACCATCCCCCAAGTTTCACCTCGTCTCATGTCACACAAGGATATGGATATGTAACCCCATCCCCGTTCGTCCCATTCCATTCCCATTCCCGTTGCTTCTTCCTATATGTTTGTGTTACATGTTAAACTTTAAACTTTAAACTTTAAACTTTAAACTCCAAACTTCATACGAGTACTGGAAATTATTTCTCTAACCTCAAACTGGTGGTCTAGGTCTCAAACCCTGACCTCTAACCTCAAAACCTCAGATAGAAAATATAAATTAGTTAGCTCGGAGGTTATCTATCTCTATCTCTATTACTTCTATTTTATAGAGTAATTACTTTCTCGTTTGGATTTTGAAGTTTACTGTGCTGATTAATGTTTTCATCTTATTTCTTTTCTTCGCTTTTTCGGCATTCTTTTATGAAAGGGAAAAGGAAATGTGAGACTGAGACTTAGGCGGGGTTTTTACAGGATAATTAGGGATTTGAGAGTTTGTGCGGAGGAGATGTCTAGGTATTGGGGTGTTTGAATATTCAGATGTTTAGGTGCTTAGATTTAGGAGTTTTATTCGGTCTTTGGATTTGGATTTGGAGTAGATATATTTATGCGTACGTACAGGGGAAATAGCATACCCTTCCATAACGAGAGTCTAACAGTTTATTATCCAAGTGCTGGGGTAAAGTGAGGTTGGTGAGAATAGATGTGATTGTGAATGAGATGGATATTGAAGATGTTGATGCTTTTGGATAATAATTAGTGCTAATTACTTGTTGTTTATATTTGGGAGTTTATTATGTATATATTATGGTTAGATTACTTGGTCATTATGGGATTATGGTGTCTGTGGATTTTGATGTGATAATGTGATGATGTGATGATGTGATGATGTGATGTTAGATGGGTAGGACAAGGTAGGGTAGGGTAAGGTGGGAGAGTAGGAGGAGGATATGGATATGGTAGAGGTCGTATCACCAATATATATTTTAAGAAAGGAATTTATATTGTTATTTTTGGACTGTGTGTCCTGAGATATTTTGATGAAGAGAATATAACTCTACGCGGATTGTCAGAGGTAATTCTAACAATCATGTCTCGCCAATTTCATTGGTTTGGAATTATATTTACGATGTTATACTCTTTGTTCATAACTGACGTATAGATAATCATATTTTTGGAAGTGATATCAACGTGATGCCACACTCAATATCACTTCGCATACAAGATAATTGCAACACTGCTGCAGATATGTAGATGATGGTGTAATTACCTGGTTTGTAGAGTCGTTGATATGCTCGGGTTTCTGTCGCCTACCGTTGGCAACATTATTGCTGAAGCAGATATTATATCTAATATGATATACTGTATATCAAATAACCCCGCGTAGAGATATTAAAGATATTCAATACGAATAAAACGATGACTTAACACCAAACATTGAAAACATCATTTATGATCAAATGACCCGTTGAAGACAAACATGGGATCAGTCATCAAGATCACAACCTCACTCTCAAACTCACTCAGAGTCAAATAAAATTTCTCAAACATCATTACATTCTAGACCTCTCGACAAAACAGCCATTCCACATAAGAATCCAGAGCATCGCTACTAAACAAGTTAAGTAACCGAGGGTTTCAACTAGGGCAGAAAATCAGCAGGATTTCGGAAAAGAGGAAATGATAAGTAAATAGTCAGACAGGGTTATGATGCGCACTGCTGATGAAAATAACAAGTTTTTGATTCCTAGAGAGCTGCGAACTAAATTCACATAGTAGAGAGAGATTCCTTATTCTCATGAATCGTGCGTGCGTTTGGATATTGCGACTCGCGAGGCAGAAGTAATAAGCAATATAAAAAATGTCAAACCAATTAGTTGCCGTAAGATCTCTTTCCGGTAGTATTCACGTGAAGATGGATCTGAATGAAGACCTCCCTGTTCCCACCACACCCCTGATGTAAATCAAAAAACAAATTTTCTCCTATCACACTCCTATCATACATCTATCATACGATAAACTCCTATCCAGCGACATAATCCGGAAAAAAAAGCCCCCAGGATCTCGACGCCACATAAACCCATCCGGGAGCCACTCCGAAGCCACCTTGCGGAGAATCTCCATATGCTCGCATTCCCGTCTTGGATTAATTCTTAATTTCATCTTACCCTTTCGTACTTCCCTCTCTAATCCCCATTAACCGCAACACGATTCAAGGCAGCCAAACAAATGTTTTTTATAGGTAGGTGTCATATTACTCCGTTAGGGACTCCGTCAGGACTCCGTCACGACGCAGTAGTAACTCATACGGAAAATTTCTGGCACGCGGAACAACGCGGTCGAAGATCCGGGGCTGCTAAGTATGCGGTGTGATGTAAATGTGTGGTTAGGGGGTGATCTGATTTTCTCTAGTGAGGATGGTTGGTGCTTCGCGAGGTTCGCTTGGATGATTTATCCATGAATTAAAGGATTGCTGTGGAGAGAGTAGTGCAGCTTAGCGACCCTGAGCTATCATAATCGTGCTAGGGGTTGTGGAAGGGGTGAAAGGATGTTTTTTTGGTTGTAGGCGAAGGTGTGTGAAGGAGTGAAACGTGCGGACATGGATTTATTTGAGATGATAATGCAGAGAGATGGCGAGGGAGGGTTTTCATTCAGAGAATGGGGATTGTGGAGGCTCCATTCCAGGTATTTATATTGCACAGAGAGGGATAAAGGTGTATCGTCACGATTTGCGTGTGTGATGTTTGGTTGTACTGTACCTAAGGATAAATGTAGGTGAAGATGGAAATCATCTAATTCAAAATGCAGACGCAGGGACGCGCGCTTCGAATTGGATTCTAGATGTTCAGCCTTAGCTGTGCTTGCCCGTAAATATTTCTTCAATCGCCTTATTCAGCTATGTTCCAAGCCTGCCGTGAGACGGATGATTCAGTTTGGTGGAACCGTTTGTCAGTGCTAAAAGCTTGTGCTTACATCTCCCCAGCTTGCTTTGTGGCCCAAACCAAAAATTCGACATTTAAGCTTGTTCTTTAGTCAAAATAGATATCATAAACCATTTTACTAAAATAGGCCAGACGAGTTATTTTCAGCCCCAAGCCCCGCCTTCCATGCTTTATCTCCGTATAGCCAATAGACGCTGTTGAAGAAAAAGAAAATTAGCACTGAAATTTGTCATATATCATCTCTCCAGAGACGCCACAAATATTTTTCATCCCGTTCCAACCGAAAAAAACATCGAGAAAGTATCAAAAGAAAGATGAAGAAGCCGCAGCGTTGCGGGTTCTAACGTTCTTGTCCGAGGGGCCTCTGCCGAGATTCGGGAAACTGACTGCCGGGTAGCTGTGAAGGCAGGATAATAGGTATAAAGGTACAGTAAATGCAAGAATCGACTCTTTTTTGATACAATCCTTACAGTTTGCAAGGGAGACATTATCTTTCAACGAGCATACAAGTAACCTAGCGGATACAGATGTTTGCTTTAGATACGGGTATCTGCATGTGATTTTGTAAGAATGGGGGTGACCTTCGGCTCCAAAAAATGAGCAAGCCCATTCAGCTCGCTTGCAGGTCAAAAACTTTAGTATAACTAGAGCGCGAATATAAATGCGATACATCCATTCTGTGCATCTATCGTTACAGTGTTTCCAAATTCGTAGAGTACAGTGAACTCGCTGGACTGGGGCCTAGAGGGTTGATAAGCCTAGCAGCGATAAATGCAACACCATAGGTGAATAGCGCAAGCAAAGTTGTGATACTAAGTGCCGTGGACCCGATGAGGATGGTAGATTAAACCCCCACTTGCGGATGCATACAGTACTCACTCAACCTACTGCCGGCTTGTGGATGGAAGTCAAGTCTTTATCTTACCTGCCAAATGTGTTTCCGAGTTTGTGATGTGATTGAGATCCTTAGGACTTAGTCTGTTCCTGGGGACGAAAGTCTTTTTAATTAAGAGCTTGAAATAGATTATGCTAGGTCCTGGAAATGTCAATCATTAACCAAAACTAGGAATGTCTACGAGGTGAATGGATCTGCAGTAGTCGAATATTCGATCACGGACCACGGACCTATAAAAACGTTGCTCCAATAATAAGAATGGTAAGTATAGCCCGACGATCCCTTCTAAAGTTCCCATATTTGATCCATTTGACCTAAATCGTGTATTCGTCATGGGATCGCCTCGGTTCAGCCTCCATAAATACATCGGGAACGGGAAAAGTTGCGATATAATCGATGCATCCGATCTTTACCCCGATCCAATCTAGAAGATATGTTAAGGTTCTGAAGTTGATCCACCCCTCCACAAAAATCTCCGAATGGGAGTACCTCCACGAAAGCGGCTATGATCAGTGGTCGGGAATAGCTGGTTCGTCTTATTCTTATTGAAAAAATCAACATTTGGTTCTAAAGTAGAACATCAGATATCCTTGAAAAAGCTTTAGTTTTATGGTTGGAATGAGCCTGGAGCCTGAAGCCTGAAGCCTTGAAGTTTGTGAAGCGATGTATAGTAATACGTGCTTGTAACAAGGTCCAGGGCCCTAACAGAAAATAGATCATGCGGTAGCGCGCGCAAAGAGTGAAAAAAAAAAAAAAAAAAAATACTCTTCACAGCACCTGAACAGAATGGTTTCCATGGTATCTATCTGCCTTGCGGACCAAGTAGGAATGCAATGCTCGTTCGGCGGCTGCAGAGACAACTCAAAACAGGCGCTGCGTAATGTGAATCAACTTCTGGAGTACACTTCACTCTTATGTTTCGAGACCAGAAACTTGAAGATACCCGAGATGATATGTTTTTTTCTTGATCAATTTGTAGGATTTGTAAAAGTTTGGATGATGGCTGGATCTGGTGGCACTTTCGTCGTAAATCAATCAAATCACAGGTACAACAAGATTCGTCACAGAATCTTCCCAGTTGGGATGTGGAAGGATTCTCCACGATTCTAAAGCCCCAGAACATTCGAACAAGCAGAGATACGCCTGTGCCCATACATGAGTTGGCGTGGTGGATGAGCAGGCGTCCAAAGCAGGTTTTGACGGATTTTGACGGATGATCGAACCCCGCCTGTAAATGCTGCCTCTTCTCCGGAGTTTGATCCTAGATGGACATCAAGATCCAATATATGCAAATAATATGCAGCCTGGATCTGTTAAGTGACCCCGATTCTCGCATTTCTTGGTAGCAGGGAAAGATAGGGAGTTGATAGAGATAGCCCCATGCTAGAGAGTAGACTATATCAACAATTGTCCAGTCGCCAGAGTTCTTGAAGGTGTGACAAAAGTTAGCATCACGAAAAGTTGATTGTGAGGGCTTTTTGAGAACATGCATTACATATTAATCAAGGGGCTAAAGGCGCACCGTGCAAACGCGTATTGGTGGAAGCCTTGCCTATTCCGGATGCATGCATTCATTACTCCATCAGTCGATGATTTGAGGAGTCCCTGACTCAGGAACGTTTTTGCTCCTGAGTTGAACTTTGATTCGCGAGTCGTAAAGTGTAAGTACATAGTAGCTTTTGTTCTTGTTGCAAAATGGACGCCTGTCAAATTTTACATGTCGTGGTAGCATTGTATATGACAGGCTATCCATATACCTATATATATTTGCTGCGATGCTATAGACGGGACGGTTACTGAAAGATAGTTCGTTCTTTGCATGTTACTACCAGATAAGGAAGTGACTGGTTATGCTTATTAGGTCATAGAGTCGAAGATCAACCTAGAGAAACGAACCGTACGACGGTAACGAGTTCATGAATAGTAGCTTTTGACGACCGCGGGGCAAGCTTATCCAAAACCCCATGTGGCTACCAACGTTAATCCTTGATTGAAAAGGACCGACCAAAGCTGCCACTTTCCTGGGACCCTGGTAATGAGTATCGCTGGGATGCGAAGATCATCCTGCAGGAGATAATTTTGACACCAATCATAATCCAATGATTAAACTTCATGCTCGATGACGATATACCCTCTGTTCTTTTTTGATCAATGGCAAGTTATCACAAAAAGGGTTTCCTCACTACCGATATACATAATGGGAATAAGCCTCATGACACCTTCGTTGTTCCAATATAGGTATAGTTTTGGTTATTCAAACACATGATATCTTAGGCTTTGATTCTGTAAACGAGACGGTTTTGGCATGAGATTTATTTAGTCTGTCTCGTGTATAGTCCAAGGAGGTGAAAGGGATGAACTTACCTTTTGTGTTTGTTCAGTTGCAAGGCGAAAATCCTTGGAGCCAGTGGAAATTCATGATTGATCAAATTTAATCAATATGCTGGGATAACTGCCTGCAGAATCATCTCCGAAGATTCCCATAGGCACGAACTACGATATCCTTATCACCTCGCATTTGCGCTGCGCCGCAGGGTAAGATGTGCGATGTCCGATGTCCATTAGCTTCGACTTCAATGTTACCTGTAGAACAACAAACATACTGTACACTGGGCGCTGGGCACTGGACACTGTACCCAGTATTGTACACAGCACGGCGAATATAGTCGTTGGTGATTATGGCATGAAAGACGGATAGTTACCTCACTGTGATACTTGCCATATTTCAGCCCGTTTATGCTTGCCGTCATTTAAGAGACGGTCTGATACAAGGTTTTGTCTGTTCGCATTCATTGATGTGGAAGCGAGAAAGCCTCCTCGGGAGATCATCTGCCGCATTTTCGAAAAATCCGCAAGGCCACGCACGGAGAATTGATCATGTTCTGTTCGACTCTTTGATGCAGTGTAGGTGTGTACGTGTGTAGGTAGTTGAATTAAACGCCAAACGTCGCTGAACCTGCCGAGTTTTCAAAAGAGTGACTGTGACTATAAGGTTAACTCTATAGAATAATACACGCCGTCGTGCGAATTGATTTATCATATTGACCACATTTTACCTAGATTCTTTTTACTGGTATGAGTATGACAGAACTTGAACTTGAACAGAACTTATCAAAACATGCTTTTTTCAGCCTCCGCACTTGCTAGACTACTCCAGGTTTCTTCTCCGGGAGGGGGTAATGAAGGGGCTTCGCGGCGTTACGGTTGCACTTTAGCGTACCTGTGTCTTCTCGACGAACATACAAAAACATGTGAAGGAAAAGAAAAACTACTGGCTAATTTCTGTTTTCCAGTATCTTAAGATGTCTTATTGTGTTTCCTCAATAGTATCGTGCTTATTAGTCTACCGAGTATGCATTGTAAATAAGATGCGGTCACACTACAGCTAAGCAATTGGATGTAGAAGAATTTTTAGAAGGTTCCTATGTACCTATCTGTCAGTATCTTCTGTTTCTGTCTTCTCCAACGGCCCAACCGGTCTGTCAGATATGGAGATACTTTTACCGATGGTGTGTGTACTAAGATCTGCATTATCCGAGGCAAGAGCGATCAGCATGGTGCTTTTTAGTTTCCTACTGGTCTGCTCACATTAATGGAGGACAGGGGACATACGATGTCAAAGCTAAACCCAACATGTTGGCCATGGATATAACCGAACCTCGTGTTTGGGTATGCTGTCTGGGTATATACTGTACGGCGCTGCTTGTTAAGAGCTTACAGAGTAGAAGGAAGAGTTGGTGCTGGGTAATAATGAACTAACTATCTAAGGTTGAAAGCAGCATTGACTGGGCTTAAATGTGGTGACGAAAAATTGTTACTGTACGTGCCATTGTGCACAATGCCACAAGCTTTTCCCGGTGAGTCGGCGTACAGTAAAGTAAATAGTTGAGGATATCCAGTGGTTTACTTTTTGAGAGCCCCTTCATCTTCTTATTACGATATATGTACCACTCTAAAGTCTTATGCTCAAAAACCACAACGAAATTATTGTACCATGTCTTTTTATTAGTACCACGACGTAGCTATACTCTCTGTACTTGTTGGCATGACGGGTAATTAAACATTATTTGTTGCTGGAAAACCATGGGTGTGTCCACTGTCCCGACTTTTGCCAGATGACAATCATGGGCGAAAGGTTAAGGATTTGTACCTCAATGATCCTCATGAACCTAGAGTAGAGTAAACTTAGAGTATTAAACCTAGAGTGAACCTAAATTGGACCCAGATCATTCAGCCCAAAAAAAATATTCAGCTCCTTGAAACAAATATTTATCTAATTCCTAATGAAGCTTCAAGACCGAAATTTGTTTACATTCATACGAAATCACTGTAGTAATTAATATAATTTTTTAATTATTTGGTCAAAATGCTTCCCGACCAAAAATTTACCCAAGATTGAGCAGCCAACAGCAGATCAAGTCTCGAACTTCAAGCAACATCCCGTATCCCTTACGCCGGGATGATCATGATCTAACGGCACTGTACATCTAGTACACAGAGTAGAGGAAAAACATGGTCAACACGGGCCGTGGCAACGAAAGCATGGGAAGAGTGTGGGCAAAAGTAGATAAGTGTGATTGATGGTTGATGATTGCTGATTGACAGGAGCATTGAAGTCCCACAGAGGGCAGTAGAGACGGCACGGGTAACATTCTTAACATTCTAGAATGTCTTTAAAATGTTAGCTTGGGCTGTTGAATAAAATTAAAGAGCAAGCTACCGATAAACACGAACAACACATCGCTTTCTTAATAATAAGTATGTAATCATACTGATATTGCCATTGAAAGATGTTATTGCCTTCATACTATATCAAACCTTCTCTCACTCGGTCCCACCTATACGATTCGTGCCTCATGCACGCGAAAGGATTATATCAACAGGCAATAGCAGTGTCTAAAGTAAAAGAGTGGCCGTCACATTCTCGGGCGGATAAAAGAACAATGTTCTCCATCGTTGATAGACATTTTATCACAGGGATGAAACTCTATCCCTAAGCCCAAACGGCCGTCCATGGCCATAATATCATGAGTAGTGCAGGAACGACACAGCAGGACGGTAACCTTCATAGTCCCGTAATATTAACGATCATTTCTCTACCGGCACTTCATCACGTCGTGTAACAAAAGATAATCTCACTGCGCTGGCCACAACATTTTCTTTCTTCAGGTCTCGACAGGCAACCTCGCTGTTTACTCCGTAGAGGCTCTGACGTTTCGTTCGTTCACCGTGGATATTTATCATTCGATCCATCATTCATCAAATAATTTGGACTTGTCTCCATTCAAATGAGCGGAGGGGAAACCCTGTATCATATCATTCATCCCAACCTTTATCACGGACCCCTCCATCCTCCAAGCGAGCACCGGCAGAGACAAGCAGCGGGCGATCGCTGGAACAACTGTAAGGGTATTAAAGAGCAAGGGAATGCCTTCAAGCCGCTTTTCCAGAAAACCGTCCAATTTACTCCAAACCGACTTGCACTTTTACTGGTTAGTTGCAACGCTTATTTGTGTCAGAATATCACCAGTGCACCAGCAAATTCATTTGATCCATAAACTGTAGCAGATTCCGCGAACAGACTCTTGAGTTATAGGTGGCATAATTCTTATATGGTCACGACCGCAACTTTGAGATAAGTTGGGGAACTTGGAGAGCTTGTACGGTAAAGATGCAAAATGCAGACTTTTTAAAAGCTAGTATGCATATACATCTAAACCTGCATGACCTAGGGAAATACAGGACACGATGTTCATCCATCGCCTGAATGATTTCCATGGTAATTGCCAGAATAATAAGAAATACCGCGTTATATCACAGTGTGTACTGTACACAAATTGTTAACAATATTTATACCTAGGTAGGCTCTAGGTACATTGTAGCTAACAGTACGCCTAATGTCTACCTGTTAAAACTTTGAAGGCTTAAGTCATACCCTGGACTCCACTATAACTCATCGTCAACCCTTCTAATGTAACTTTTCAAGGCTTAAAAAACTCCAATCTCCAAATGAGCATTGTGCTGCTAATTTGCCGATATGGCACTGAAAGAAGGATTCATACCAGTAGATCCCAACTTGGACTCACGGTTTGCGCGTCACTCGTCTCATATCCTTCTCTTAGCAAGCTGTCAAAAAGCCCTAATCCCAAACATGGTGAAGTGACAGGCAGGGTCACCCTTCAAAGCCTGAAAATTATGTCGAAAGAAGGATCCACGACATCTGAATTGGGTTATGCTCCGAGGCATGCCTGTCCGCATTAAACAAGCATCTTTACCCTAGCCAATCCCCTCTGCTAGCGGGTGCATAAGGAAAGTAACGGTCATTGCAGGCATGAGACCCCCTGGACCCACCCTGGACAATCCTAGAATTCATCCACAGCAGTGCCTGCACGTCCACATCGAGCACGCAGTACCGGTCGAGCAATACCAAAAGGCGGCGAAAACCCCGTAGGCCAATATGAAGCCATACGGTCGTCCGGATCATCCCATCCATCGAGTATTATTATTTGTGCCAAGTTTGGGGCATCTGAAGTCACAGTCCCGGAAAGTAGACCCACACCCAATTTGTGACAGCAAGTGTTACTCTGGTATCCTACCAGGATCTCTTTGGTGGATTCGCGCTGATCGCCCACACCCACTGTCTTCGGGAGATCTGATATTAATATCTATCGATCCCTCTCGCCCTTCAAAGTTCCTGTATTCGCAGGCGTATCTTGAAAGCAATAGGTTCAGCCAGTTTATATATATATCATCAACCCAGTGGAACACACGGAAGACCTCGAAGTAATAATCTAATCAACATCCTACATCTTCTTACTCATCAAACTTTTATCCGACCTTTACAACATCCGACGGTGGACATCTTGGGTCTTGATCTACTTCCTATCGGGTTATGAATCTCTCTAGTCTCTTCCACGAACGAAAGAATCATCAACAACACTTCTCTCATTATACCAACGTACCAGAAGTAATGGCTTCACCATTGGTTTCCAATCCTTATAGTGCCCAGGCTATGGCTCAACATTCTCCCTACACATACGTTAACGCACCCCAACGACCACCTTCGCCGCCTGTGGACGAAACTTCAAAATGTTCCCTACCATCCATTTCAAGTCTATTAGGTTTGGCCGATGGATCGAGCCCTACAGAACAAACTCAACAACAGTCATCTCCACAACAAGGTTAGTGCTCTCATATCCTCCATTGTGTTTCAAATGATTGATTTTCTCCCTCAGCTGCTTTGAAGGAAGAATACAGACCTGAATCTGGACACCAGTACGGTCCTTCCCCAGCAATGAGCTCACGAGGTGCTCTTCCACCCACACCTCCAATGCAATCTGACGGCGGCTTTGACGGCAGACAGTCTCCATCTCAAGCATCTACTTCATCATACTCTGTAGTCTCAGCACCAAGTTACTACTTCAATCCTTCCCAGATCTCAGCCATCAACAATATGGAGCCCCACGCGCAACGTCAGCCAATCCCCGTTGTTACCAGGAGGGTCTCAATGCCAGTGGCTTCAATGCAGTACAATCATTCACCATTCAATGGTTCATACACTATGTCTCCAGGAGCTCAATCTTTGAGCTCCTACTACTCAAGTCCAATACAGACACCGTCTCCCCAAGTTTCTGGACTATATTATCAAAGACCACTTCCACAGGTATGTTGAAAATCTATCATTAACAGAGTAACAATATGGCTGATAACTCAATAGCAATTTCCTCCAACAATGATGCCAGTGTCTGTGACTCTGACTCCATCCTCTGGTGCTAATCCATGGCAACATCACCACTACATCTCGCCTTCGTCAGCTGCCTCATTCCCTCAATCACAAGATAGATACATCTGTCAGACTTGCAACAAAGCTTTCTCGAGACCTTCGAGTCTTCGAATCCACAGCCACTCACATACTGGCGAGAAACCCTTCAAGTGTCCCCATCAAAATTGCGGGAAGGCCTTCAGTGTAAGGAGCAACATGAAGAGGCATGAGCGAGGGTGCCACAGTTTCGAAAGTGTATCCATGGTCTGAGCATTGTCGTATTAATGGTTTTAATAGCCATGACTAATGATAATTTCGCTCTTCAATAATGTATAAGTAGCTGGGAACTGTGTGGGATGGCTTTCCTTACTCACGATACCCGTCCTTTGGTCTATAGTTCTTATTCTTGGGAGGATCTGTATATTTATGAGAGGCGTTCACAAATACTTTGGGGTGGATAATATGTGTGGTCTGCATTTATAGGGGCGTTAATGGCTATTAGTTCCTCGGAGGCTACGAGAGGACGGATTTACTACGTGAAGACAAAGTTGAGACAAAGGGATCGTAAGGTCGAGAGTCGGCTCTGGGAAAAAGAAAAGAATGGAACGAAGAATATTATGAAGAGATGCTTGCAGGTCCATCACCATTCTCTAGAGAATAGACAAATGATAGTGTAAAAGTAATGGAATCAATTCAAAAATGATACCCTCAAGGGACATAGAAACAAACATCGTTCTTCCATCTTGAGCATTCACTGCTAGTCAAACAGTTTCATATTTATTCAAAAGTTATCCATAACACTTTATTTTTCAATTTCTTGCAAGGGTCCCAAGAATAAGTTAATGAAGTTACATGAGATAACTTAACTGCCTTTATTTGGTACCATAATTTCTGAGTCTATTTGTTTTAATCACAGCTCCAGGAACATATCATCCGCATTCTCATCGACGAGCACTTAAAAAACAATCTATACGAGCCATTATCGCACATCCTACACGCAACATCTGGCGTTCAAACCCATCACAAGTACTTCCTAAAGTGGCTCTCACTGTCTCCACTTCCACTCCCTCCACAAGAAAAAAAAACTCAGAAAATATGGAGAAGAATCAAAATAGGAGCACCAGACCACATTCCTCTCCACTCTTCTACCCTTGGGAGCAGCGTTGCTATGCAACTCGAACCTGGACTTGTATCCACTGTAGACGTCAAGGACCCAGCGTGCAAGAAGATCTCCTGCATCTTGGGACTATCCGCCCATTATCAACGGTGGCTATGGTCACCAATCAACCTGCGCCATTGTGGAAATCACTAAACCGCTTCTGTGTACCTTTTTCTGCCCGCCACGGTGCCTCCTTTTCTTCTTGTCTCTCTGTATGTCTACGATTAGTATTGAAGTGGTTAGAAAATCGTGGCCAAGTAAAGTTATTTGCGCAGCACAAATTTCGGTACCGCACACTCGAGTCATTTGCTACCGAAAACATCGGGGAGCCCTCGAGCTAGTATCATCAACAAGATTTACAGATATGTACTCTGGGTGATGATCTACGGTTTAGAAGAACTTTAGATCGATAGATTGCCATTAGTGCTTGGCTGTGTGAATCAGAGAGTCCACAGTAGTGCTGTAAAAGAGTTTCAACGCATGTGAGGGGAACCTGGGAAGGAAATAAAGTTCCATCCATCAGTTGCAAAAGCATAGTGGTGCGGTTCTAACTTTGTCACTGAGTGTACAGCCGAGCTGTTAGCCCAACTGGGACATGAACTTGATTCTTTAAGGTGTAGATGGCACGAGAGTGACGAAATGTAAAACCCGAAAAACAGCAGACGCAGACGCAGCATATAGACAATGTGCCCCAGTTTGCGTTCTCGCTCCACAGCCCAAGAAGTAGACAAGCGAGAGTGTACAACGAATTACAGCACTTAGTTACCAAAAAATGCAGCACTTTCCGCGGTTTCCGAACACAATATCAATTGCACACCTTTAGTCTTTACCACAGCGAAATCAAGCTTTACTTCAACAAGGCCTGTCCTTTCCATCCTAGAGGTCTCAAGCGCTACAACCACACTCCAGCGAAATTTCAAATTATTACACACAACTTACTAACTTCTATACCAACTTTGAATCCACTAGCAACCCTCGCAATTCAAGGAAGCCCCCGCAATCCACTTCCATACAACATTTTGATTTACTCTATCTCCTATCTGGCCAATCCCTTGCCAGAAGCCCTGTCAACCTCTCGGGTATTTCAGTATGGCACATCACGAAATATCTCCACTGAAGGTCGTGTCAAGTTCGTGTTAAGCAATGGAACTTCTCCGTGGTTGGCACTGATAATTGATCCTGAAGAGTCTCATCGCCGCCCCCGTAATGCTCATCCCTAGTCACACATACCCAAATTTAGATGCTGTATCTTCGTATCAGCAATAAAGACCTCCAGATATAACCCAATTTATGATGCATCCCCGTATCCGGAATATTATAAATATCGTCGTTCCAGAAGGGGAATGCACCGAACTTCTTGAGTAGCGACAGTCATCGGAGATTTGCTATGCCACGCAGTATATTTACCGAATCCATCTTTGTACTCTATGAGATGTGTGATTCTTCCATAACTCCTATTTCTGCTGGCAAATTGTATAAAATGCTTAATATATATTGATAGCTGGGTACTATAGAACGTTATTGACAGGTACTATGGGTGGAGAGGAAGGGGCTCAACCACCGCCAAGCACAGTGATATTCATCTAAGCCCTACAACGTGTCTGAAATTATCATTACACGCACGGAGTATATGCCTAAAGTTTGAGATTGTGAAAGTTACATTCTTCTTCCATGACATCGAATATCAGCGTAGATTAAAAGTCTAGGAAGCACTTCCCAAAACAATTCGACGTGTTGCAGGCATCATGGAAAGGGAAAGGGAAGGGCTAATTTTACCACGTGGAATTTATGGGTAGGCGATAAGCTTTAAGGATTTTTCTTCACTTATTAATATCTCGATATTAATTGATGTTCAGGTACTAACCAACGGAGCATAAAGATGGATCTTAATTGCTGCTGTATAGACAAGTATTGCGGAAATTTGTTAAAGGTAAGTATATTAGGAGAAATAAGATAGCAGCAACGGCGGCAATTAGACATTTTTAACGTAAATCCAGTCACCGCCATTAGAAAGAACCCACTACACGCCAGTACACGATTACAGACCCTAACGAACGTTACCTGTCGTAGTGGTATATGTTTCAGAACCCGCGCAAAGGCCTAAGATCAGCACTCTGGGCACTGACTCGTAAGACAAGCGTCCTGCACGCAAAACGGTGAAGAAAATAGACATGACAACATAAAACAACGAGGAGGACCCGGCATCGTTGTCTACTTTGTAGATACCTGATCCTAGTTTTGGTGGGGACATTTAACTTGCAATCGATCTGGGAGGGGCCTTGCTCCATTTATCATCCCCATCCCCCCATCATGCATTGGCAATGAACTGGGATTCTTTGGGGCTACGTGTGCCATCAGATCAAATCTAATTGTGCAAAGCCAAAATAAAAGTCGGGTTAATCGTGGCTCATTAACATTCCGAATTACCTCAATTTACCCGATACTTTAAACTCTCCCGAGATCTTCCCCAATGTGCCAGGACAAAAACCACGACGATGTGCTCAACCCCCACGAACATAATGCTTCGAAGAACAATATGTAAACGAAGATTCAGATGGCATTCTGGCCGACGTTCTTTCTGAGTCTAGATATTCTTTGTAGATCATCGTACGATGTTTTGACAAGTCTCAGGTACAAGCGTACCAAAGCTTTTTGTTTTGCTTTTGGAGACATGAAAAGCCAGCCACATTATTCCAAATGACGAGAGAAATCCCCGGAGGATTTACATGTTGTCGAAGAAGATCACGGTAACTTTACCGAGATGAGATGAAATGCTTTTTGGGATGATGTCTCGGATGCCCTAGTCTGTCAAGACTCGACACGGTATGCTGAATTAAGATTGACTGCCCGATAATTGGAGATGATGTGGGAATGAATGGGTATTAAGATCGAGTAGGGTTTCTATGTAGACGTCCGTCAGGGGTATACGTCATTATTTGTAATTCTGTCAGTTGCTGCGATGCTTGGTTAGCCAACACAAAAACATTTTCCTTTTTGAGAATCTTCCCTTTTTCCGAAAGAATTTCGGTACCAGGGTGCCATTCACGCGCCGTGATGAAGCACACCCTGTCCATGGTGGTACGCTGATGCAAAAATTCGGTTGTACTCCAATGTGCATTCTTTACACCGTCTCGGTGGGGGTATTGATCGTCCTGATCAATGTTAAGGTTATGTACCTAAGTTTACGAAATTTATTTCATATCGCAGAAAGTCATCAGTATGCTATTGCGCCAATCAAGAATGTTAATGGATCTATTTCCAAAGATTATCCGGGCATCACGATGAAAGACTTTCCGAGGTTGCATCGCGCGCATGTCGGTTCGCAGTAATAAGAAAGCATTCACATTCAATAATCATCGACACGTGATGCAATCGCATTCCTTTCAAGCATATGAAGTCCTAGGACGTTATTGTTGTTTGTCGCGGAGATGGATAGGCGTGGATTGTTTGAACTTCACTTCTTATAACCATTACACACTACATGTACATAGTCGTCATCATTTTATATGTAAATCATCAAGATTTGCCAAGTAAGATTTGATGATCGATTATTATTCTTGCTGAGGGGCATAAAATAGTTTGATTCAATACTAAATTGACTCTCACAGTCGTCTAATCTATTTACCTCGATTATGGGATCTTTACTAAAACTTCGGTGAAGATGTTTCTTTTATCTTTGGGGAACAGTGTTCCTAAGCGGCGAAGTTTCACTGCAACATAATTGAGTTTCATGGAAGATAAATGATAACCATTTTAGACTAAAAACGACGCGGATATATGCACAGTTCAAGGTCATCAATATGATTGACAGGAAACCAAGCGTTTAAAGTAAGCACTTTATCAAACTACGAGATTGCATGGGCCTAATGCCAAGAACAATCGACCAGCATATTCATGAGAAAAATGATGGCGAGGAAAGCTGAATAGAATTTGGTGGAGACAGTTTTCTCCTGGAAGCAAAATGTTGAGGGCAGCGGCGACGATGTTACTTAAACGGTACAAGTGACATTGCACCACATACAGCTTTATTATTTACCAAGCTCAAGAGCATCTCCCAAAAAATGTCCATCGACAAGCCTTGAAGAAAATCTCATGTTATCAGTCTTGCAGCGCTGAACAATCACAACCTTAGAAACAGAAACACACTACAGAGAGCAATGCTTCTATGTAGTCATTAGATAAATGCAGAAAGATGCTACATAAAGCTGGCAACCAGCCTATACTACGTTCATGTCACTCAATACACACAGCAGTTCAATCCCGGCTGAGCCAGAAACTCTTTTTCTTGCCGGGCTTGCAACCCACTTTTTCTTTCCTCCCATCTTCTCCTTCCACCCACCATTCCCCCTTCTTTCCTCATTTGACTGCCACTTCCTCTCCGCAATAGATCAGCGCTATTATTAGAATCAGAAAGCCGTCAACCACGGGGTAAGTGTAAAGGCCTTCGGGCCCATCCAGCCTGTATTGAAGATGATGACTTTTAAACTGCCGCTCGTTGATTATAAAATGGGACACTTCCCCTCAATAGATGGATATGGTTCCAATTCTCGCATTTTAAATATATGCTAACAGCTCCAATGATTCAAGTAAAGATAGCTCATCAATCTTTGATGCTTACGCCAAGTCTTGACAGATTGACTTGCCAAAGTCTTGAAAGTTTCTTCTACTCGTATGTTCTGTTTAAGCGAACCTCTCCAAAATTTGCATGACGTGTTGCTAAAGATAAATCATCAAAATTTTGTCATAAAACGTTACGCAGGTTATAGTCAGTGGCCTGTGATCACAAGATTCCTAATTTATAGGATGAGTATGCGAGTACATGCCTTCCGTAGGGTTTGATAAGATGGCCATGTTGGGGCATGTCAGAGGGGCGATCACCATATCCGTTACGTGCTCTTTGTACTACTCCCTTCTTTCAATGCATGCTTGAATTGCCATCATAATAATATACTCCAGCACTTTGGTTTGAAGTACCGAACCATCCATCGTGGAGCAATGAACGGATCAATGATCAGCTAAAACAGCAACAATGCATGTAACAGGAGCATATGAGGCTGCATTGAACCAGGCCAGATTCATCTTGCCTTTTGGTGGCAAAATTTCCATGCCAATTTGAGGCTTCAAGCTTTTGTCGACTTTCGGGTGCTATCGCCGTCAACGTGCCCTCCGTAAAGCTTCAATCCTTACTTTAATGCAAGCTTGATATTTCGGTATGTTGTCTGTGGATTTGTAAGACCTGGTACGATACGAATGCTATGATTCATATCCCAATCAAACAACAAAAGTTGATATAAGTTTGGGCGACAAGAAAGTTCATATCTTGACGAACTGCTTTAAATATCAAGACTGCTTGGACTTTGGGAGTAGAGCAGTGCCTAACGGTTGCCTGATGTTAGACAACACTATTAAGCTCAACGAATTGAAGGAATGTGAAATAAGCGAAAAAGGTCGAGACAAAAAAAAAGTTACTCATTACTTTGAAATTGACAATTCTCGAATTGGAAATGGTTGCTTGCATTACACAGAATAGCACAGGTTAATAGCGCTTTCTTTTCTGCTTTTCAGTCTAGGTTTGGGCCCCGATAATGTAAACTTCGAGCTTCAGGATTGAAGTAGGTAGAGAACCTTGTGATATTGTGTTTAGAGCTTTGTCTGTCAGATACTTACGAAGATACTAGAGGGAAAAGTTCATATACATGGAAGCGGAAAGCTGGCTTATGGAGCTGGTCATGATGATGAGATCATATTAAGCTCTACTTGATGAGGAACTTCCTGTCAACAAGCTTTCGCCTTAATACAGACCAAGGAAAGAGGCGTCGGGAAGCATCAGAGAATTCGAAGATTCCCTTGTGGAGTCATTTCTAGATCATTTAGAAACTGAATTTCAAGATGTCCCATTGAAAACTCTTGTGATGATTTGCTCAACTAGCAATAACTTTTTCCGGATATGCTTGAATAGTACGATATTTTATACAATCCATAGAAATAGCATCACTACAGAAGGCGATTTGAGAGAGATAAATATCGAAATCCATTGTGGGTAAGGTATTGTATCACATGACTATAAAACAAGGCTGATGAGCCGGTGAAATAATAGTCCGAGCTTTCGATCAAGTGCAGCCTTGGATCGCATTTTAACAGTATTTGGAACAATCGGCATTGCTTCCAGATACTAACTACTACGACTGTCAATTTGTGGACGAACTTATTAATTGCAAATCGGAAAGCCTCAAGACCAGACAATAATGGATTCTATGGATATAGATCTGCCGACGGAAATACCTCAAATGGAAGATAGAGTCGAGGTAAGCTTAAAGGGTCGTTTTGAAACAGAGCCTTGCAAGGCTTTTGAGATATTCAAATTTCCGCCATTGACACATATGTAGTTAATGAATGCTGAATTACCGTTCGAACCTCCAAATGACGTTCCACTTACAGAACCGACTGAAGCACCAACTGAAGCACCAACTGAAGCACCAATTGAAGCACCGATTGAATCCCTATCCGACGCCCAAGAGCCACAAAAATCCAAAGCTACAGCCTCTAAAGCTAAGATATCAAACAATGCGCCTGGTTACCGATACAAGTACCCAGAGGCCAAACCGACACCTCCCGGTGTAGACGATGACAGATGGAATAAGATCTACGTGGCTGCAGATTCTCGATTCTACAACAGAGCAAAAAAGAATGCGGCCGAATCTAGAAAGATCAGACTAACTGGTGAAACTTATCAACTCGCTCTCAGAATCTTGAAGGAGAGAAACGAGAAGGAAGCTGAAGCCGCGGCAGATTTGGCTGCTGGCATTGTACCTGCTCCGAAAAGAACTCCCAAACCCAAACCTCCACCAAGGCCAAAAGCTCCATCCACAAGCTCCCGGGACGGCACACCGAGTTTTAATGATAGGGTACCATTAAGTATCTCCGAGCAAATCAAAAGTGAAGGCCGTGCTCGAAAGACACTGCCGTCTTCTAGCCAGGGCTCTCCTGGACCATCTGGTCCCAAGCATAGCAGTCCTGTGCCATCACTAATGAAGTCGGAAAAGGCCGAGAAATCACTAACTAAAAAAAAGGGAACTTTTACTTCTACAAAGAAAGCCCGACCTAAGGGGGCCAAGCCCGAAGGTAATATTGCCCGCTACTGCAGCGCTAAGCATAGTATTTTGACAGACTAACACATTTGGACAGGCCCTACAGAAGCTAGATCACAACGCAACAGCGCCACTCCTGGAGTAAGAAATCCTTCCGACGACGATGACAGCAACGATGGCGGCGAATACTGTATATGTCGCGGTCCTGATGATCACCGCATGATGATTTTTTGTGAGGGAGGTTGTCAAGACTGGTACCATTGCTCATGTATCGATGTTGATGTCGAGGACGCCAAAGAACTCCTGGATCGATTTATTTGTCCAAATTGCAGCTCTGAAACCGAATTTACCACCTGGAAGCGAATTTGCAGGTACCATAACGTTGATGGATGTCGGAAGGCTGCTCGTGTCATGGATGATCCACCTAGCAAGTATTGCAGCGACGAGCACGCAACTGCATTTTGGGAATTTGTTGCTGAAAAACTACGCGCCAATAAAAAACGTACCATCGGTGGAGCCTTGAGCGGCGAAGAGTTTGGGGCATTATTGAGTTCATGTAAGACAGCAACGGATTTTCATGCTCTTGGTTCGAGACCGAAGTTGCCAATACCTGAAGGCCACGAGCTAAGTCAACCATTGGGTCTCAGTTATCTGCTCCCTGAAGAAGAATCTGCCATAAGCAAGATTAAGGCTAGGCGCACAATCATTGAACAGCGTATTGAAAGTTTCAAAACCGCCCAAAAACTTTTGATCATGATGAACCGGCGCGCCAAGATCGCACAAGAACACCCAGATGTTGATGTCAAAGAGATTTGCGGGTATGATAATCGTCTCGCCCTGAACGAATATGAGTTCGGTGCTTGGTGTGCAAGTGAAGAAGGCAAAGGCTATCTCGCCACTGGGGTTCTTGGTCCTCGTACCGAAGAGACAAATCATATTGGCGAAACTTCTCCATATCCTGGTCAAGTCATTCCCGATACAGGAGATCTACCTGATGAGCTAAAGAATCTGTGTATCAAACCTCTGAAGAAATGTAAACACAACGGCTGGCGTGGTAACCATGCAGAGCAATACGCCTATGCAACAAAGACTTTGACGGAAGAACTCGCTAAGTTAAGTAAACAGGAGGCTTCTATAATTGAAGATGCGGAAACTAGAGAAGCTACAAAGGACTACAATGCTGAAAATACGGTGGAGCAACTCTTTTAGACTGCGGTTGTTGCTTTCTTACTCTGCTACCTTTTGGCTCTGGAGTTCTCTCGGGTACATGGTTTACAATGTTAGGGAGTTGCATGGTATGGAGAAATTCGGATTATAGATACGAGAATTAGATTGGCGTTTTGAACTAAGGGCATGATGGTACATATACCCGGACGGAGTTTGCATGTTAATAAGACCTATCCAATGTACTCATCGTCACAATTTTAAATATGTACATCATGATGATTCTATTGGTGATTTAAATATCCACTCAAACTAAGATACCTCAACCCCAAATTCATCGTCCCCCTCATTCCTCACCCATCCACCCAAACAGTCCCTCGCCTCCTCCTTAACCCTCCTCCTCTCCCCCAACATCTCACTCTCCTTAACCTCCTTATACGACCCGACCCGAAGACAACCCCTCAACCTCTCCACAACCCCCATCCCCACCCCCTCCATCACAGCAACCTTACCCAAAACCTCCAATCCCACCCTCCACATCCTCCTCCTACAAACCCTACTAGCACCCCTCACATCAAACTGTTTTCTCCCCTGCAACGCACCATTAACCAGCGTCTCGCCGCCTATTTTCCCATCGCCGCGAATCCACGATGTGGATATATTACTACTTACATATTCTAGCGGTTTTGCAACATGTGTTTCGTAGCGGCGGGAATAGATGAATTCTTTATTAGTGGTTTTGATGTTTATTTCGTGGAATTTGTAGTTGTAGTTGCTTTCTTGGGTTTGGTGGGGTTCCTTGGGCTGCTTGCTGCTGCTGTTTTTGAGGGGGGCTAAGCGGGTGTGGAAACATCGTGTGAAGCCTGTGGTGCTGTGTTGGGTGGTGGGGAGGATGAGGGATTGCAGATATATGTTCTTGGGGGAGATGAAGAGGGAGGTGAGGGAGGAGAGGAGTGAGGTGTATTGTGTGGATGCTAGTTTGTCGGAGCAGGATTTTGAGAGGGTGGGTGGTGCGTCTGGACGGGATGGCTTGCGGCGGACGCGTCCTAGGAGTTGGAAGTTGGCTCGTCCGGGAAGTTCATTTTTTTCTCCTTCTCTGTTCCCCGAGGTAGAAGGTGGTAAGGCCCATGGTGTTGCGTCCTCCTGTGCCGCTATCGTAAGTTCCATACTTGCGTCGCCGCAGGGGGCTTCGGAACAGTACATGAAGAGTTTGATGTGCGGTTTTAATTCGAAGGGTTGGAATGCATAGTGTGTGACGGTTTCTGGGGAACGGTGCTGGAGATATTGTGAGGGGATGGAAGGGGTGGAAAGGAGAGCGAGGATCTCTTGTAGGAGGAAATGGTTGAATGAGCGGAGACAGAGGATTTCGGCGTGCCAGTCGTGGAGGACGTTTCCTTGTGCTTGGGGGAGTTTGGAATGCGGGAGACATTTCATGCCGGTTCTGAGATGGGGTTGTGTTAGGGTGTTTTACACAGGGAGGGAATCGATATGATTGTAGTTGATGAAAAGGAAGGAGAGAGTGATGTTATTTGAAACGTGACTTTACGTTTCGCAAAACCATCATCATCTTCGTATACAACTCATATACCAGAGAAGGTAAGCCCACCCTTAAAAGTAGAAACAACTCACGCAAGAGAAAGACAAGTCAATCCAGTCTCACCTACCTCAAATCAGCCTTTCCATTCAAATAAATACATAAATACCAACCTCCAAGCCATTATCTCAAATCCAGAACAAAAAATTTCAAAAAAGATAAGAGAAAACAATAAAACCTACCAGAAGCAACAATCCCACTAAGCGGAATCCATTCTCTAACTCCCTCCCCCCTATTCAATGGTTTTCTCTTCGCGGGTAACTCGTCGAATTGTTTTAATACCACATCTGCTATTTCATCACCTGATGGTACATTGATTTGGTGGCTTTGATCCATATCTCTTCTTTTCTCTTTTTGTGTCTTGTATTATATCATACTATCATATCATATCTATCATATGATGTCAGATATCAGATATCATATAACATCAATATGAAATTATCGTCAGGAATAAAAAACACAATAGTGGTAACCTCAAGGGTTCGAATCAAATTCCTTGCTGTAATTTTCATGTGGGGTTAACACTTTTCTTTACATACCTACTTTATTATGCAAGTTTCCCGCTACACTTAGGGAATTGAGCTGTGTGATTTGTGTGGGGATGCGAAGATCTGGATCTGAGGGGATGCGGTGGATGTCCGCTTTTGATTGCCGCGTTGAGGGGTGGAGGGAGTAGGTGGGACAGTGAGTGTTTGTAATTGCTTATAGAGGATTTGTTAATAATTGATTTTGAGCTGTTTTATCTGCTAGTTTTTGAAGTTGTAACCTTAACACCTTACGTAGTGTAGATATAAAGAAAGAACCTGGGAGTTCATCATTATTTCAATATATTTTTATTTCATTTTCTTCGAGGTCTTTGAGGTGAATTTTGAAGCTATCCATCATCTATAGCTACCCCGCATCTCAAGCTTCACATATCTACCTAGCACACATACAACACAACACAATCACATAGACTTACACACATTTCCTCTCTAGCCATCTCATTTCAATTCCCCAAAATACCACCATCATATACATAAAAGTACCTTCCTAGGTATCTAACTCACCATGGATCCCACTCAAACCAACATTCCCGCAATGAAAGATCTAACCATCGACAACATCACCGAAAATACCATCCGGATAAACTCGCAAGGAAGCGATGAACGACTCACATACGTTATCGAAAGACTCGTTACGCATCTCCATGATTTCGCGCGCGAAACTCGTTTAAGCACTAAAGAATGGATGGCGGCTTTAGATTTTCTGGTGAAAGTCGGTCAGATTTCAAGTCATGTGAGACATGTACGTATACATCCCTTCACATAAAAAGTAAAAATCATGATAGTAATAACAAACCAAAAAAGGAATTCATCCTCCTATCCGATATCCTCGGACTCTCCCTCCTAGTCGACGCAATCGACCACCCGAAACCCCTCTCCTCAACCGAAGGAAGTGTCCTCGGACCCTTCCACACCCACGATGCAGAAACCATGTCATCCGGCGAAAAAATATCCCACGACCCCCAAGGGGAACCCTGTCTAATTCTCTGCAGCATAAAAGACGTAAACGGGAATGCCATCCCCGACGTCAAAATCGACATCTGGGAAACCGATTCCACAGGACACTATGACGTGCAGCGAGAAAACCGTGCGGAGCCCGACGGTCGCTGTATCATGGTTAGTGACGCGCAGGGAGAATTCTGGTTTAGAGCGATTGTACCTGTGCCGTATCCGATTCCGCATGATGGGCCTGTGGGACAATTGTTGAAGTTGTTGAAGAGACATCCTTGGAGACCGGCTCATATGCATTTTATGTTTCAGAAGACGGGATGGGATCATCTTATTACGTTTGTTTTTCCCTTTCCTTTCCTTTCCTTTCCTTTCCTTTCCTTTCCTTTCCTTTCCTTTCCTTTCCTTTCCTTTCCTTTCCTTCCCTTCAAATACTAAAATCCCATCCTATCCTATCCCATACTAACTAACATAACTCCCCTCAAAGCGCACTATACATCCGCGGCGATCCATACGAATCCTCCGACGCGGTATTCGGGGTAAAAGAATCACTAATTGTGGATTTTGAACCCGCGAGTGAGGAGATTGCGGAAAAGTATTCTGTACCTATCGGATCCAAGGTTTTGAAACATGATTTTGTTTTGGTGAGTGAGAAGGAGACGGAAGATTTGAGGGATCAGAATGCGTTGAGGGCCTTGGAGGCGCTGGGTATGAAGGTGAAATTGTTGGATCATTTGCCGGTGCCGGATTTGGATTGATTGGTTGGTTGGTTGGTTGGTTGGTTGGTTGAGTGAGTGGTGTGATGTTGATGTTGATTATGGTTATGATTATAGCTACGATATGATAATATTGATGATTCGAATCAATAGGAAGATACCCTCCCTTAACTCCAAAGAGCTGAGCTTAGGCACATGAACATAGATCTCTCTATATGAAACCCCCCCCCTCTTTTTTTTTACAGAAGCCTGAACTTAACTACCATTTCTCTCCATTTATCTACCTACCTATATCTCAAATGCGAACTTGAAGATTGGTTTTAATTATAATTATACTAAGAAGATACGAAAAAATCACACAACGCGCATCATCACTACAATCACCAAACCCAGAGCTCTGATTCTTTTTAAATCTATAAAAATAACAGCAGTATTAGGTATACCCAGAAAAGGAACGAAGAAGTCTTGCTTACAGCAGCCCAGACTGCAAAGAAAAAGATGCAGTTGGATAATTTTTCTTTCCTATCAGATATCAAATATCAAATAACTCGAACATCTAAGTCTATATAGATCGATACGATCAAAGCAGACAGATGCCATTGTAAAAATTCGATTGCTCTAAAATATCTCTATAACTAAAAACAATATACCAGCGACTGTACTATAGGGTATATTGCCCCAGGAAAGTTCTCCAATCAATATATGCTCTGCTATGCTAAAAGTACAAACGAGTAGATAAGAGTCCCTCCCGAAAAGACATGTGTGCTGTGATAACCGTCATATCGTGCGCCAAACCCTACGAATAATGCCTCCTTGTACCTACAAACAGTAAACACCAAAGCACCACAACAAACCAAATTCCCATTCCAAAGAAAACCCCGTTCCCACAAGCCCAAAAGGGCTTACTCCAATCCGGCGACTTTCCTCGGCCAACTCATCAAGGGCTCCCAGCCTCCCGGTAAAATCCCACTAATCCCACCAATCTCCCTCCGAACCATATTACCCATCCACCAAAAAGTTTTCCCCAAATCTAAATCCTCTCCATTTTTCATCTCCAGCACGATTCTATCAGTTGGTCCACCGCCCTCTACTAAACATGTTGCCATCGCAAAATAATAAGCGAAAATGACTAAAGCACGAGGTTGTTTCTCTTCTACCAGATCGATGAAGAGTTTAGGGACTTGGAGACCGAAAGCTGTGAAGCGGCGGGCGGTGGCCATGGGGTGTTCTTGTTGAATGATATTGAGGTGGATGGAGGAGAGGTAGGAGAGCGTTTGGATGTAAGCTGCTAGGTGGGAGGGAGGAATGGTGGGATCGGGAGCACCGTCACCTGGGTAATAATCTCGAGGGGAGATGGATATATGCGGGGAAGGATAGGTGAGGATTGCGTTGAGGAGGGGGTGGATTTCAGGACGATTGAGTCGTTCTTCTGGTTTGGTAAGTGCGGGCTTGGTGCGAAGAAGCGCCATTGCTTTGGCGTTTGGATCATGTCTTATCATGCCAAGTGCCACGGCAAACACAGAGGCGGTTCCCCGAGCCATCTGTAGCCAATGCGTAGGTAGTGTGTATGGTTTCATACAACGAACTTGCAGACTGGAAAATGCGTCGTTGAGGATCAGAATCGAGGCAAACATTACTGCGTCAGCTGTACTGGGATTTAATGAAGCGACTCCTTTTTGATGATGTCTTAATGCTAGGGAAAGATAGTGTTGACGCGCATTTTGTATCTCCATATCGTTAGGGGACAGTACATGTAGGTGTAAGGAAGCGATCGCAAACATGGCGTAGAGAAGATTTGGGGATGCGAAAGCAAGTTTTGGGACTACGACCGACCATAGATTTAATGTTTCTGGATTATGACAACTGGGAAATGTGGGAGAAGTGTGAATGATATAGGTTTGAAGTAGTCTTAGTTCAAGCAATCGACGAGCACTAGATTCAGGAAGATCGTCGCTGAAACTTTGGCTTGGGGCTGGTGGTATTGAGAGGTCTATCTGTGATGAAACCGAAGTACTACTAAGGTCTTCAACCAGACCTTGTACACTACTGATGTGTTCTGGTGTAGAAGGATTACTAGAGTTGCTTTTGATGGTCTGGGGGGAGGACGCTGATGGTGGCGGCGGTGGTGGTTTGGTGTAAACGCATCCTAACCTATGCCTTACACAGTTGTTACAGACAGGTCTTGTCTCGTCACACTATTCGCTGGTTAGCAGAACTTTTAGGCCTAATATGTTACTTGCACAGAATATTGGAGATCAAAACTTCGAACACGCTTGTGTACTGAGATGAATAGGATAAGAATGGGCTTTCATTACATACGCCCAAAAGTAAACCCATAGTCGCAAACCGACGAGAGAAAAATCATTTGATCCGAGAACTTTCTCTAGGTCTCCTAACAAATATCCGAGACACAACAACTGACATTAAGAAACGTTAAATCCGTCGTACATCCATCGAATCAAGTAATACCCAGGTACAAGCGAAATGTAAGTCTTAAAATTTCTTGGCAAAGTACCAACATCGATATTTAATTGAATGTCAAAATTAAATCGTGAAAAAGGCCAATCAATAAAAAGATAACATACTTTAACACGTCTCGCCTTACATCTCTGGCACCCGTTCCTCGACTTCTTATGGTACAACCTCGGAGCTTTAACTTTCTTCTGTCCCTTCGTCTGATCATTATCACCCGCATCCTCATCCGGATGATTCGCTTCAGGACTGAGACTATCGTGAGAATTCTGGAATGATTGCGAGGAAGGCTGTGCGTGATTTGGAATTTTTACGTCGGGCCTTGATAAATGAAAATCGGCATTCTCATTCTCACCCTCATCCTCATTAACAAAATGCGAATCCGACGAAAATCCAATAGAAGCCGAGCCGATTCCCGAGTCCGTGGCATTGGAAAGAGATACAGATGCGATATTTCCTCTTCTGTGATGATCAGAGCGACGATCTAAACGATATTGCAGATCCGCGTCCGAGGACAAGTCCATGCTTCCCAGCCGTGCCGCGTCTGCTTTGACTGCAGGTTAACAGCCCTAAGAGCGAACGTGGCCCACCCTTCCACACAGAATTAGGTCGTATTCTTTCCTAGGCCTTAGGGGTGTCAAAGCCGGTCGGGATCTATGCGTGCCTTGTTTTAAGCGGTGACAGGTCACGCTATACTTTGTTGATATATAGTTGCGATTGCTATTGGGAACTATGCAATAAAGAGGGTCTGGGAGTTGGTGATTCGTGAATGGCATGTGAGTTGCATGTGGACGCATGTGAACTCTATCATGAATGAGCGAAATGCTTCATTTGAGGGGGTAAGAGGAGATGTCGTCGGGTTCGGTATCGTATGTTTAAGGGTGGGTAGGAGGATTTTTGGGGGATCTAATGCTGCTTTTGAGGATGATGACGTTTCTTGAGTGCCCTGGGTGGTCCTGTGGGCCAGGATGATAGACAAAATTTAAGGCGGCGAGAAGTGGAAGTATTTATCCGGGGGGCGGAAAGTAACTAACCAATTGGGTTTTGGAGAGCCACATCTTCCTTCTAGAAAGATAAAACATGTGGTAAAACATGTGGTTGTTTGTTCCTACAGATTCCGGGAAGATTTGACTGATCTGTCTCCTGATTTGTTTTGCGAAACGTCTATTTGTTTCCTCGGTGGCTGAAACGCCTTGCAAGTAAGATTTAAACACCGGATGATATTCGTCTGGAGTTTAAGGATCATCATCCTATGGCATTTAACATTTATTGATGCTTCACAATTTTCCGAAAGAAGTGTTGTGACGATATATAGTAAAGTTGAAAATAACATCTTACAAATAAAGCTCTCATTACATAATACACGACCTAGGTTCATTATAGTACAGTCATCCAGCAACTCCCATCCTTATCTCATAGCAAATATGAAGGAGCAAAACCAGCAGCTCAAGCAAATTTTGTACAACGAATAAGGCATCTCATCATCATCCATATATCAAATGTCCATCTCAATACCACGCCCGCTTGAAAACACCACGCCTTCTTGAATTCATACCTCTCATTTCGCTTAATTACCCTTACGGCTCAGAAAAAGCGACCTCCAGGAACGGCCAAGAAGATGATTGTAAAAACGGAAGCCACAGCAAATCCAGTAAGCAGAGACTGCAGGAAGATTATATCCTGTATCTGTCTCAATGCTGGTTCCTGTACCCAGACCTCTCGATCAAAGATCTTTCTGATAATGAATCTCTTCTCGTATTTCTTGACCCATGGATACTCTTCGTTCTTTTCATTCTTTTCACCACCAAATGCATCTTCCATAATCATAGAGGGTCCCTCGGACTCCCATAATTCCCAAGGTCGAAGATGTCGATGATGGAGTCCGTGTAGTACAACGCACATACCCCTTAATGCTGCATACAATGTGGAAGCACCCAGTACCCAAAACATTGCTGAAAATGCACGCCATCCTCGAGACATCTTACTGAGGGTTGTAAGAATCGCGTACAAGAAACCAAATATAATAAGGGCCACACCAAGACCCTTGGCAAATACCTGACGTGGCTTATTACCATTACAAATACTCCAGCGGATAAAATTGGGGTGTGCTTGGTGTCTCAAGCCATATTCGACCGTTTTAATGATGGGCAGGAAGGCATCAGGGTGTGTCGTAGTTGAAAGATGTTCGATCAAAGTTTTTCTTTGACGTGAGGCGAGATTGAGTTGACGAGAACCATCATCTGCAACATATATGGCAATGATTCGATCGATTTCGTCACGGTATAGGAGATTAGAGTCTGCGAATAGAGTCAGATGGTGCCCCGAAAATAGTATCATTGAGCAATTACCTGGGACCTTAACACCAGCACGAACGAATACTTGCTTGGCGCTCTCACGGTATGAAGCTTGGGCTGACGACGGAGCTTCCTTCGAGGGAAGCTCTTCTTTATCAACGCCTGCCTCCCAAGGCACTATAAACTGTGCTTCAGGATTCATAACAGATTTGGGTTGATTTATTGGCTGCTCATCTTCAGCCTCGTTAGGAAAGCGAGCTGCCAAATCATTTTGGTATTCCGACAAGGCGAAACCCTGGTCTTCTGAAGTGGCTGTCGCAGGAGGAGTTGAAAAGGGATTAGGCGGTCTCGGTCTCTCGAAACGAAGTTTATAATCTCGAAACCAGAGAAAGAACTGAAGATTTTCGGGAGCGTGTTCAACGAATTCGAGGAAATTCATGAACTCCCTGACAGTCATAGGCTAAGGGAACTGATTAGCAACATGATGAGTTATGGGCGTGATCCAGCTTCCTGATCACTTATATGCATAAGGTAGATGCAGCCAGACCGAAGAAAGGACCAGGGCAGAATTGTTAAAGGTAATATAATTGAGATTAATCTTACAGGACAAGTCCCGCCATTGATAATATTATCGAACGAAAGAGCATCTGGAATGCCTTGAGAATATTTGCCAGAACCTTTCGACGGCGTCTGAGTGAGGTCTACGCGGGACTCTGTTGGAGATTCTGTTGGAGATCCTGTCGACGATTCTGTAGAAGCTGAAGATTTTGTGATATAATCCGGCCGACTGTAATTGACGTTTGAAATAACCTCCCAGAGGTAAGGTATAATGCCTGACATGGCTGCAATTTACTGAGTGCCAAAAAGGTAGCTAACTTGGGTAGTTGAAATTTGGAACAGTGAAACAATAATATGGAGAAAGAATATACAGAACTAGCGTTTTATGGAAGTATTGTCAAACGAAGGGAAAGAGAGAATTGATATGAAAAGAGAAGGCACCGAAAGCTTGAAAGGAAGGGACACGGATGGCTGCCGTGGATGTATTGAAACGATTGAACAACTTCACACCAATACCTAAGAATCGATAGGGCTTGAAATTGAGGTGAGTGAGAAAAAGTGGTTTATTGTTCTATGATATCCTTTTGAAGGTGCTTTTCACGGCTGAACATGTCATGCCCACTTGTTCACCAGCAAGCCTCTTTACTTCAAACATATGGTGGATGAAATTGCTTGCCGTCCAATGCTTGAACCCCAAGTTGGCGTAAAATTTTCTAACTCAAGCTCGATCCAAGCGATCTTGTAGAGTGGGTGAAGACTAACTCGAAGAAAGCCTTGAGCCTATCGGTAGCCTTTGAAGAAAAAAGCCACTGTACTGCGAAAGTGCTGAAACTCCATCTTTTGTGCCAGGACAAGCTTTGAAGAAATCAAGTAGCTCTCGTCTCCACTTGCAATTCTGGATGAACAGTACAGTATTTAGTTCAGATATGCTCGGTTACGTGACTGGCCACTCGATGGCCCAAGTAGAAGATTCCTTCAAGCTAGAAAAGATTAATAATCCATTTCAGCATTCTCATTGGAGGATCCATAAGATAGGACTTTAGGAGCACGAGGGGCACGCACAAAATCTGAGGCTAGTTTAGATTCAAAACTCGGAATAGCAAGCCTTAGATCGCGGAAAGAACCTCAAAGGATCGAGCTAGAATCAAGAAGCTTGTAGGTAGTATTGACAATTTGACAAAGGCCCACTTCGAATATCCCTGGACCGGCTGAACGGGAGCTGACTCTTTTAAAAGGTTGAGGCTATGCTAAGAACCATCGATGATCGAGGCTAAATATTATTGAATATCCATCCGACTTGATGGTATTCATAGAGTGGGATGCGCTTAATTTTGCGAGAGTTGCACTAAGGAGGGACAAACCAAGAAGATAATGCGGAAACCAAAAACCCATCAACTCGGTTACTTGTCAAGGCAGTTGCAGTGTGAAAATAGTTACTGGTGTTATTCTGAGTCATTCGACACGACCATTTGTTGACCATAACATCGGGTGGATATATGTCAAAAAAGACAAGAAACAAAAAGATCCAAGGGAAGTTGGAACAGATGGATCATGCATGATGCATTGAATATATGTCGATCGATTTGATGTGTGTGATGCATGAGGAGTGTGGAGAGATCGATTCTTATTTTGAGTTACATAATCACGACCCGACAACAAAACCACGAAGTACATTTCAACACCACATACATTAAATACTTGAAAATTACCTCTCTCCTTAGAATACACTATCTGCTGTATCATCTCACCAATGCTTTTCCGATATCTCAACTTGATTAACATCCACCTCATCCTTGAACCACCTCTCCTCATCCGCAATCTTAACATCATTCCCACTCATCTGTCGCTTCCTCATCCTTCCATCAGCCGCAAAAGTCCAATCCTCAAGGCCATAGCATCTCCACCACTGACCTTCTTCATCATGAAACTCGTACCAGAACTGTACTGCTATCTATTGAGATTCCATCAGTACATCTTTTCTTCAAGGATAAAGACAAAAGTACTTTATTCTCTGTGAATGCAAATAGTTCCTTCCTCAATCTATAACCATTTTCCTTTGCCCATTTCTTGCTTAAGAACTCTACGATTTCATCCTGACCCTGGATGAATGTATCGCGGTTTCTCCAGATGGAATCTTCAGTATATGCATTCTTTACCACTTGAGGATTTCTAAAGTACGTCAATTGATCATCGATCGATTATCAAGTAAGATGCAAAATCATCACATACTTTGTATTCCACACATCTTGAGCAGCTTTGACCTTGATCCGAGCAGTCTCTTCAGTGAAAGGTGGAACGGGTGGTTTGGGTGCTGATGCCATGTTGATTTTATAGAGAGAAAATATCACCTTGGTTATTGGGATGATGAAGTACGGATATATAAAGTATCAGATGAGGGGAAGTTCTTTGAAAGATGTAGATGCATATGCACATTTGATTACTATCGACCTTTGCTTACCCCTCAGTCACCTTACCACTGCGAACAAACGACAAGCGCAAATGCTTTTCCTGTCTTTCACGGATTCTTCAATGCCTTCTCATCTTGAGCGAATAACCTCAAAAATCATAACTAATTTGATATTATCATAGTAAGATATTATTAGAGGCGGCAATATATTCTCCAACCAGCGAAAGCCCGGTTCCTCTCTCCTAATTTACTCACGAAATCCGAACACCGGAAAAGCCGCCTCCAGCTGCGGATAACGGAAACCTCAACTTCCTATCCAGCATAAGCTCTTCACAATAGAGATTTGTGGCTGTTTGATTCAAATACTTTCATTTCACATCTTACTGAATATCGACATTGAGGCCTAGGTAGGTACTGTAGTATTTTCCGAATGACTGACTCCGTGTCACTGATCAGGCTTTTTCAATAGTTTTAGTTTCTGCTTTGATTTCAGCCGGCTGAGAAATCAATCAGTCATTCATTCACTTCTTGATCTTTCCCGTCTGTGTAGCACTGTAGGTAGATGCGATGTTTTGAAAATAGAAATGAATGACCTCAAGACTCCAAGTTTTTGAAGTTTTTTACGCTAATTAACCCGTAAGTAATATCTTTTAGTTTCAGGTGAATCTAGTCTACTCGAGTAGCCCCTGTTTATAATGATAGAACCATTGATTTCTTCCCTCTCTCTCTCTCAGCGCTTATAATCTATCCGATCGTACCAGCCGTACGGTCCTGTCATGCCTCAGTCAGCATCCCCAAAAATCTAGAACGTCACGATTATGCAAGCAAGCTGACGTAAACAACATGACCTTTGAAATCAACGGGTGGTCTAGTTTCAGGAACAGAACACATATGCACACACAAAATTATACAGATGGTTCCAGAGAATGCCGCGCCGTACCCATAAAATGATGGAAATTATGGATACGTTTCCAACATCAACGACGAATCACAGAGAGAAATTGATGTGTGTTGTGGGGTGCATTACCTACCAAGGTGCATAAAATTGCATAAAGTGAATAAAAGTGATGATTTTGGGACGAAGCTAGTGGTGGGGTGGGAATGTGCTTGAAGTGCAAAATTGTGAGTTAATGGCTCCGAAGACGGGTGCGAATATGAGGTACCAAGTATATATGTAGGAAAGTATCTCGTTCTTTTTCTATTCTCATTTTCTGCTACTCATATACAATTACTTGCAATAATATCAAGCAATATCAATCACATACACATACACAAACGCAGGCCAACCTTACAAACATCAAAAATGTCCGAAGCAACCTTGAAAATCGGTGATTCCCTCCCAGAAGGCATCAAATTCGGCTGGATTGCCCCTTCTCCCGAAAATGAAGATATCAAAGCTTGCGGAATCCCAACTTTATACAATGCATCCGAAGGTATCTATCCCGTATCCATCTATCTAAATTTCCCTTCCCACAAACTTCATCCAAGCTCCCTCTTACTAACAAACCTCCAGAATGGGCCAACAAAAAAGTCGTAGTCTTTTCCGTCCCAGGTGCATTTACCCCTACATGCAGCGCATCCCATCTACCAGGCTACATTGCCAATCTCCCCGCTTTGCGCGAGAAGGGTGTCGATGTAGTGGCTACTATTGCCTATAATGATCCCTTCGTCATGAGCGCATGGGGAAAAGCAAATGGTATTCATAATGAAGATATTGTATGTCTCTTCTCCTCTCCTCCTATCTTCACCTTTATTTTTTATTTTTTATAAATACTCGAGAAAGAACCTCACTAATATCCTCTTTCTTCCCACCACACAGCTCTTCCTCTCCGATACCGACTGTGCTTTCTCCAAACTCCTTGGTTGGACTGCAGGTGAACGTACGGGTCGTTATGCTCTTATTATTGATAATGGAAAGATTGTATATGCAGAGAAGGAGCCTGGAAGAGAAGTGACGGTTTCGGGCGCTGAGGCTGTGTTGAGCAAGTTGTAGGTTTTGATATGGGGGGAAAAGGAAGGGAAGAATAAAAATAACGTTGATACGATACCAATACACACTTATACATACATACGTGATAGAAATTTGCGAGCGAGATATTGAGCATGGGGTTTATATTAGATGGCTGGTTGATGGCTAGATGGTTATAGAGAAAAAGATAGAGGGAAATACCATTTTGATCTCTACTCTAAGTTACAAGTGCTATTTGCTCGCTATTTCCGATGATTTATCTCCTTCTGAAACTACCCACTCACCAAAGTCCTGAGAAACACGCTATTCCTATATTTCCCAAAACACCAAACTTTGCATTCTCCAGTACCCGCAGACTCCGAACCCCCCAGGGGATACAAATCATCTCTCTTACTCCTTTTTCATCCAGGCTCACTCAGTACAACTTACCCGTGCGTGATCTCAAACTACGATATCGGTTTTTACAATTGTATGTAGTTATATGTATGTATGTTTACATCTTGGAGAAGATTTGATTTACGAGATGAGATGAGATGAGATATGCAGGATGATATATCTGTTCGGCTGGTGAAGGCTTGGGATATAAAAGAGAGTTTGAGTGGTAATTGGCGGTGTTGAGCTTGTGGTTTGTGTAGGTGCTTGGATGTGGGATTGCTGGTTTGTATGTTGGATTTGTGGATTTGTGGGATGCTGTAAAAAGTGATGTGATGTTGTGAGGGGTAGGAGATATTTGGGATTGGGGATTGAGGGGATATGGATATGGCAATGGTAATTAATGATTTGGTCTCCTAGTCCTCGTGGATGAAAGGGGGGTTTGGAAATGGAAAAGAGGAAATGATGGGGATATACTTATACCCCCTACATTTCAACTGCTCGTCACCCACAAACGAAAATTCCACATCTCGGATCCTCCTCCTCTGAATAACGCCAAAAAACATCCCAGTCTACATTGGATGGGTTCATAACATAATGCTTATTTAGCATCTCTTTCTAGAGCTCTATCTTCGTCTCATCCACGGGATATGTACAACGACTCCTTGCTTCTACTTTCTTTGTCCATGAGAAGACTCTCATTTCATGCTTCCCATTTCATGACTCCATTTACGTCTTCCATTTCATGATTCCGCAACCCTGACCTCGCTAGCAAGCTCCTACTTATTGCTGGACTAATCCTGTGACCTTTTCTTCGATTTCTTTATCTGAAAGTCCTGTTGGGTTGGATTAGCATTTTTCTTCCGCTTCAATGCTATTAGATGCTGTTTGCGGCATTTTCCCCCCATCTAGTCCAGTTGATATTTGGAACTCTTAATGGCAACCTGCATCCCAATTCATGACCATTTCTCTTCATCCCGCTCCAGCTTGCACACTACTTACAACACACAGTCTGAATCATTTCCTCTTTACTCCACGTCTCCCATCCTCTCCCACACTCCCATTGCACTCCCCATTGCGCCTCTTCTCACTCTAGTCCGAGCAAATACCCAAGAAACCATAGAGCATAAACCATAATTAAAGATAACCTACCAGTTAAATCCTCACTAACCTCCCTCCCAAACTCATATCGTGCATAAACCTTCGGTTGTGTACCAGCCGCCTCTCTCAACATTATTGGAGTATTTGGATTGTGCCTTTTCATCGTTGGGTATGTTCTTGCAAGGAATGATCTGGAGTGGTTAGATTCGGCCTTGCAGTATTGTAGTTCTATAACTGGGACGAGGGGCAATATGGTAGAATGTAGGAGGTATAGAGAAGAAGGAGCCTCCAGCCGCAAGAAGAACAAGGAAGGGATATCATACCTAGTGGCATCACTATGAGCACCCGTCTGACAAAATAAAAACCTGACTTCCTTCAAAGTCTGCGAGAATGCGTATTTGGCCGACATATTGATCGAAATCGTTTCTTCCTTTCTCAAAGAATTCCGCTTCTATTCTCCTTTTCCCTGTCGCGGCTTTGCAGTATCGTTTGTAGAAAGTCAATTGTTCGTCGCTCGATTAGCTTAAGTGAAGCTATCCGGACATTCATTGATAATGCGTTTTAGGTTTCTATTGGTTAATGTATTTATTTATGTACAAGTTCGTCAATTTTAATGAATTCAGCCACAATACAAAATCCATTTATGCAAGATTTACCAAAACATAATTTTACTAGCCACTCCATGCCACCCTCCGACGGACTCCGACATCAAGACACAACAGAAAGTGTTCAACAAAGTCTGATAAGGCAATAGAGCTAGATATTTTGGTTGATTATTTGAATTTGAATAAATTGACGAGATAAAGTGTGAGTAGTACATTCTTGTCTTTATTTAATTTCTATTGTAGCTTTGTTATACTCAAGGAAGATTGGGAAGAAGTGAAATTTGGAAGACATTTTGGATGTGGTGAATGAATTTATGCCAATACTAATAACTCCGGAGTAGCAACGCTTATTTCCATCCACCTCAGACCTCAAATATATATCAATTAACTACCTACCCATCAACACCACCACACTTTACCTCGATTTGCCACAAATACTCACCACAAAGAATGTCACCATCAACTCTCACCCGCGCTCTGCGCTTCAATCCTACCTCCATCAACAAATTCTTCTCCTCCACCCCTTCCTCTACCTCAGCAGCATCCCGTTTCTTCACCTCTAACTCTTCATCTGTGCGCCAGTATTCAACAATTAGAAATGCATTTGCACGAAGTTGCTTTGCAGGAAAGCAGACCAAGAGGTTTCAAAGTACAGAGGCGGCAGCTGCGACTGCGGCGCAGGTTAGTTGGTTTAAGAGGATGTGGGATAGTCCGATTGGTTTGAAGACTGTGCATTTCTGGTAGGTTTGGGATTTTCTTTGGGTACTTGGAGTGGTTTAGTTTTGGTTTTTGAAAGCGGGAAAGAGATGGAGTAGGGGGTATGAGGAAATGTGAGGGGGATAATGGGTGACAAAGGTGCTCGTGTTGAGAAATGAAGATATGGAATCCGGAAGGTCAAGGGAGGCATAGCAAAATGTATGAATTTATGCTAACTACCATTTTCTATTATAGGGCTCCTGTCATGAAGGTATATAAATCTCCATTTCCTCGCGCTATATCACCACTATATGCTTGGAATTTGCACAATCTCCAAGCTTTCCAAAAGCCCTCCTCAACCATCCATTACCACCCTCTTGGAACCCTTTCTTTCAGCAATTGATCCATAACTAACTTATTGTCAGTGGGCGCTCGTCTTAGCTGGTATCTCTGATCTTGCTCGTCCTGCAGAAAAACTTTCTCTTACACAAAACGCTGCTCTCACTGCTACTGGTATCATCTGGACCCGATGGTGCTTAATCATTAAGCCAAGAAACATTCTGTATGTTCCCTTCTCACTTTTTGCTTTCCCTCGTATATCATCTCCCTCGCATTGTTCAAAACTAATGAATAAAAAGCCTCGCAACTGTCAACTTTTTCCTCGGCATGGTCGGTGTCGTCCAGGTGACCCGTATCCTCATACACCAACGTAGCGAAAAGGCAAAATCCCTCACTGAAAAAGCGGCTGAGGTTGGTCATGATGTGAAGGGAAAGGTTGAGGATGCTATTAAATCATAAACATCCACATCCTACAAGGAAAATATGATATGGGAGAATAGAAAGAGCTAAAGCTCAAGGAACTCCTCATGGAGAACTGGGAACAAAGTCCTCAGAGAGCAAGGTGGCAGGTTTGCAATTTTTCTCCTTGCGAATAGATGAAGAAACTTGAATTGAACACGGTACAGAGAATTTCCTTTGTCCGAAACGAGCTTTTTTCTTTTTAATTTGCATTTTGTGCTATGCAGAAAATTCCATATCTGAGATAGATATGGAGGATTTGGATGAATGAATTGGAAGTTCAATTTTTGATATGATGTGAGCTGGTGGTAGGAGGGGGAAGGGGAACGTAATTGTACACTACTATACCTAAGTTTCACAATTCGAAAATGCTTTCTCTGTTTCTGTACAGTGTTCTTTGTGTTTCATGCATGTTAGACACTCAGGGTATGAGGGGACGAGATGTGAATATGAATCTGAATATGAATATGGACATGGTTTATTTCATAAGTGTTATCGCTGCATAGATACCATTCACATCTCGCGGGTGAAACGAAAAAGAAGAGGATGCTAGATATGCTAGGCAGTTTTGTTTCTCTCAATTCCGAATTCTGATATCACTCGAGGGTATAATATTTATCCGGGTTATTAGTTGTAGTAGTAGTAGCAGCACTAAGGACCTAGATAAACACGTCTTTAAGAATACAATACCTAGCATGAATCAGTTCCATATATCTATATGCAGGTATCTAGCACCACATCCATTTGTTAAGATAATTATCCAGTTATAGGATGGAGAAATTGTTGTTTTTGGTAGTGCGGCTGCTGTTGAGCTGTATTTATCTTATCTACTTAAGACTTAAGACTTGAGGTTTGGGCTTGGGTTCGAGGTTTTGAGGGAGAGGATGCGGGCCGTGTTGAGCTCTTTGGGGGGGGGGTTTCTTTCTTAATTGTAAATTAGATCAGATCAGATCGGATATAGGGGATTGATTGGTGGTCGATTAATGGAGTAGTTTCCTTTCGTATCTTGTAATGATGTGGATTATGGGGTTTGAGGTTTGAGGTTTGAAGGTTGGAGGTTGGATGAAATATAGGAACACGGAGATGAATAGGGGGGGGAGGTGAAAGCCAGTAGGCTGGGAGTAGAGGACGAGATTTTCACTGTGATAGTTCTACAGTACATAGTAATTATAAGATTATATCATAATCGGATGCAAGCCTCATAAGTAATTTCTAAATAAAAATAAATTGATAGGGAAGGGGAAGAAGGGTCTAATTACTTTCTTGGCTAAATCTATTTACCTAAAGTGTTTAAGAGGAGAAAGCGTCCTGAGTAAACGGGGAGGCGAGTAAAGTTCTCAGAGTTCGTTGTTAGAATTGATCATACTTTCTTATACTTCATATAAGGTATACAAAAAATATCTTTTTAAAACATGTTTTTCGCCATCGAGCAACCTGGAATTCTCTCAGTCATCACTCACCACTCATCACCTATCATTTTCCATACCCCCTCTCAACTTTCTCTAGCCAAAACTCTAATCTTTAATCCCATATCCAAAATCCAAGGCGTCCCCATTTCCTCTTCCCCTCTTCTCCAAAAATCCAAAAAAGAAACCCCCTCAAAAAAGCAAAAACATACAACAGTAGGGATTCGCTGGTGGTCACCCACCCAACTACTAATCTACCGATCTGAAGCTTGTGTATGGCAGAGCGGACGGGATGCCCAATTCTCTTCAGTCTATGGTCGTATGTGTTAATTTATGAGGTTTGGCGGTATATATTCTACATCTCATTTAAATTTTCCGAACAATATAGAGTAACAGGTATCTAAGTTGGTTCGTGTGACGTGAGGATGGGGGGTTAAGTAGCTCTGTCGAATTAGATGGATTCGCTAGTCTGAGAGGCTCGGTTCCATCTTGCTAATAATCCAGGTTGAAGGAAGAGTTCTTCGTAGAGTTTGCGGCAAGTGTTGTATCCAACTTGGAAGTTTGCATTGTGAGGTCACAAACAAAGGCAAGGAGTTTCCTATGTATAACAGGCTTAGGACTGTGGGAATTATGAGGTGGTGACGAAGCCATCGTAAGAAGTTTATTTGCAATGGAAAGACACAGCATCACGCGGGGAAATGAAGTATAAGACAGATATACAGTGTAGAAGTCATGATATCATAATTCGTAAATGTAGTCTGCAGCTGCTGTGAGCTCTAAATCCAATGTCATCACAACTCCTTGATACACTCGTTAATATTCCGCGCCATCATCATCATCACCCATTCCATTCCGTTCTTCAAACACCATAAAAGGAGACTCTTCATCCCCATCAGAAACTCTTTTCCATTCCTCCTCGACATCCTTCAAAACTTGGTCATTGAAGGCAAGGTCCAGTTTATCCTTGGTTCCCTCCTGCTCGTAATATACGCTATAAAGGACTTGCCCGTCATCAGCCTCTTTTGTCACCAGGAACTTGGAGATGACCTCCTCTAAAAGGAATTTGCCAGTCTGCGTGGTAGAAGAATGGGAAAGGAGAGTAGTAGCGTAGAGAACACCTGAAATCATCATTAGCTACTTTGTACCACAAAAGTACGGTCAAATGATTTGAGAATAATGGTAGCATTATCAGACAGTTAGAGTTATTATCTTCAATGAAATTCAGACAATGTAGATAAGTATTTGAAGTTTGTTCATCATATAATGCGTGATTGACTGAAAAAGGAGAAGGGATAATACTAACATTGACCAGCAGGGCATTCACCAGTTTCGCTGGAATGAGCCATGATATACACTGGATAATCCTGAGTGAAATCTGATGTTGATATAGTTTTCGCTGGAAAAACAACGACAGAGACGGCAGAGACTGGAGAACCTTCTACTGTACTAGTGAAAAGATTTTCCAAAGGCGATGACACAATAGCCATAGTTTTGGCAATTCGTATTGTAGCGAAAGGTGCGTCTTTGTTAATTCGAGTAATGTATCTGGTTTTAACCTTCTCATCATTCGACAGCTCGACTTCATGTATTGCGGTGCCGTCATCCTCAATGCATTTCTCATCGCGGATACCAGTTCCCAAAACATACACTCCACCACCTACTGCGCCAGCTCTACACGCAACTTGAGCAATTTCAGCTCCACTACCCCATTTAGGTACGACGGCTCCAAATCCGGGACCAAAAACACCAATTGATGTAAGATGTCTCTGGATTCTCGGCAGTGCGTAACCCACTTTTGTATCCTCAAGTGTGTCGCGTGACAATGTCAAAGCTCCGATGAGTACCTGAAGATTCCGAGGAAGTTTGAAATCATCCGCGAGAAACTGTGACAACCCCATCTCGGCCTTTTCTTGCCAGACGTCGACTTGGTTCTCGTAATCTACGACGAATTTCAAGAATTTCATCAGAGATCGCTTCGCGCGATTATCGATACTGTCATCTTGAAAGATATCTTCTCGACCTGATGGCAGACGTTTCAGTGCTGCATCGTCATATAAGAACCAGCTACCGGCAGCCTGAAATTCCAGCTGTTTGTAGACTTTCGAGGACACGAGGGCAGACAGGAGTGGTGATCGGGTGTAAATTAATTGTGGCGAGAGGGTGAGATTGTATGCCCTCGAGAAGCTCAACTTCTCTTTATTGGCAGAATCATATGCAGCGGAAGCATTGCTGAAAGTTGATGTACCGTTCTGCGAAGCCGACTGCTTTACCCATGCATCTATCTCCTGCAAACTGAAGGCTGCTTCTTCATCTCCATAATATTCATTTTTATCGACGTGCAATATTTTCTTGTCCGAACGAGAGAGGGCTCTTCATGCTGCTATGTTAGTTAGTTTTCTTCTTAAATTGCCTCATCTTACGCAACCAGACCCGCGGCGGAAACTGATGGAGTAATTAACTTACAAGGCAAGCAAAGAATGCTTCAAACCAGTGCCCTCAATCACCAAATCCCATTGCGTTTCGCTCAAGGATTCCATTTTACTTCGATTACGAAAAGTTTGTGAAATTTATCTTGAGGCTTAGTGGGTCCCCCTTGAGCTTTACTAGCTCATTCGCTAAACTGACTTTAAGCCAAACTAGGTTTAGCGTCTTAATCTCTTGAGCTATGATAAATTTCTCGTGAAATCTTTTCTTCTTTTCTCTCACCAATCGTCCGACACAATTCAAATCTTCGCATTCCTCATGAAGATGCGGTCGTATGGGAAAAATCTTTCAGTAGATCTTTCTAGTTGGACGAAAGACCAATTCAGCGTCCTGTATCTACTGCTCTGGAAACTATGTTCTGAAGGAAGCGGTTCGTAATGGTTGCTACATATCAAATGGCCGAGGTGATATCTCTCAGAGTTGGAATCTAATCCAGCACCTTGAGTTATCATCAGGTAGGCAGAGTGGAATATCTGTGACAGAGATATAAATTTTTAAGGCTATATATTACGATGCTCGAATGGCAGATGCAGATGCTGCAGGTTTATCGATACGTAGTATAACGAGACACATTGACGTGGTTCGGAACCTCAGGGACCACAGACGATGTGCCGGTTCCTTATTAAAATGGCTATATTGCTACAGCGTTTCATCCGCCTGTTGTGTCCATAGTCGGGAATTCAGGCTGAACGGCCGTCCGTTGCCGAAGTTATCTTGTCGTACTGCATTACTATGACTTGAGTCTTCTCGCAGATATACTGCAGGCAGGTAACTTAAATATTAGGTAGCGTTTAAATGCAAATATTTCATTTCAAGAATTGGCTCGTGATCATTAAGGTTGTTTGAAATTATAATAGTGCCGGCTGATGAGCCTAAGATGAATTACAAGAATATAGTTGCGGTGATTACTCAAAGGAGAGATGCCCACAATTTCCCGCCTTGATGCCCCTTGGTATAAATTTTTCGGGATTCTGGCTCTCTCCCATTGCCCCATAACACCGTTAGACTCAATATATACTAAATTTTTGAACGTCCAGTTCATAAATAAACACACTCCCACGAATAAACCCCAATTAAATAGCATAATTTTCAGTATGTAAGAAAATCTCGTCCTTACTGTCGTCGCCCCAAATATCCGCTTGCAGCTTCGCCACCGTAGTTGCTACATTGATACGCATTTCTGGAGGACCGCAAACGAAGACGCATGTCCTCCGGCCGAATATACCATGTCCATCAGGCCCTCCGGTGGCCATCTCCTTCAGCATGTATCCTAGATCAGGACGGCCATACTCTGTAGTCCACCCATCCTTTTTCTTGGGCGCAACAAATGCAAAACGCATGAGATTCTTCTGGAACAAAGTAGGTGTTGATGCAAAACCATAGTCAAAGGTAGGATCCGGTATGCTTTGTTGGAAATTTGACTGCGGAATCTGGAGCTTTAATTCGTCCGACTTCTGTCTCAAATGAGCAGGTTGCGGGGGTTTTAAAGAAGGCACGGCCTCTATCTCATTTGACGTCTTCGGTGTGTCTTTTGCGGGAGGTGTGGGTGCGTACTCTCGGGGTGCGAATTGCTCTGAGAGCCGACCTTCTTCCGAAGATTGCATATCAGGGTTGTATCCCTCTGCAGGGGCGTCCACATGGTCCTGGGGGTTATAGCTATTGCGTGCTGTATCAGGAATAAAGCTAGCTCGATTAGAATTGGCTGAAGGCGGAGCGTATTGGAAATGAGGAGCATCTTGCTTTTGTGGGGGTGCTGGAAAGTGGAATGAATCTTTGGAGTCACTTTGTGCTTTGGTAGCCAAGCCTAAAGGCGACAAGAATTTTCGCGTAGCCTCGTGGGAGTCTGGGGATAATGCTGCCAACAAAGAACGTGTCTTCTCGGAGTGCTTCGATTTTGAATCTGCCGTTGGTGGTGGAGGAAATGAGGTCTGTACATTAGGGTGTAGTCTTGGCTGTAGATGTTTCGAATGTGGTAAAGATGTTATAGCATCTTCATCCTCCCTTCTCAATTCCCTTTCCCTATCTTCATTGCCCTGAGCTTCATCGCGAATGAGAGCCGAATTCCGTTTAGATGCAATACCTGCGACAAAACCGTCCAACTTGTCGTGAAATGCCGTGCTCAGTGGTCGTTGAGCTCGTCCAGCGACATCTGTCTTTGCGTATCTCTTTGCCGTCGTCACAAAGAATTGGCAATTAATAGTGTCTGGCGGAGCGTATTCTCTGCAGATCCTAAGCTCCTCCTTAAACCAATCCATGGATTCAAGCCTCTTCAATGCCCATACAACTTCAATCTTCTGAGTGACTGCTTTCCCGTCCCTCATTCTCTTAATCAAGTTTAGTAGCTGTGAAACGATTGCCGTGATGCCACTCCCGCCAGCGAAAAGAATAACAGTGTCGAACGCAGCAAGTTCCCGTTGCATACCCCCATATGGTCCATCCAAATAAGCGCGATATGTTTTGAAGGGGCCGTTCTGAGTAGCAGTCTCAAGGACTTTCTTAGTAAATCCTCCAAATGGTCTGAATACCACAGTACAATCCCTATATTGTTCGCCGTACTCAGATGGGAAGTCTTCACTGCAGAGAGAAGAGATGGTAAAAGGGTGGTTTTCAAACACGGAGATCCCGGGCATACGGAGATAGACGTATTGACCAGGACGCCATGTCATCTGTGTTGGAACAGTTACCTTGATTGCATTCTCCGCCATCAATGTAATAGCAGCCTCGTCACCAACCAAAAAGGAGTCTCTCCATGGCTTTGCCCAGTTCAAATTACCAATACGCGTGAGGTAAGCTAAAGCCCAGATGGCGACGGTTGCGTAAAGGTAGCTCCAGGAGGTTAGATAATTATTAGTATGCCAAAATAACATGCCCACATAAATTACGGCTGCTGGTATATGGAGAACGACGAATAGTTCATATGCAAGTCTTCGAACGATTGGCAACGACCCAATGATGAGCCATCCTAGTGGGACCAGGCAAGCGACCCCAGTCCCATAGATAATGCCACGGCTTGCTGGGAAAAGTTTACCGAAAACTGTCATTCCTCCATCATCCCATACAGGTTGTACGAAAAAGGGGATTGTGTGCACGAGGGCTAGGAACAGACATAAGTAGCCTCCCCATCGATGAAAGACACCTAGTCGGTCATGGCCTATTCCTGTTATCCATGAGATTATATTGGACTTCATAGCCGTAGCAATCAACCACGGAGTCATCGCCACAGACATCATTCCTGCCCTGACAGCCAGTGGGGGTGACCCGTATCGAATGCTTTCCCAATAGAGCGGCTGGGGTAAAAAACACTGGAGTGCGACAAAAATCAGGCCGATTATTAGTATTGCAAAGGCCGCTAAAGAGGGAAACGCGGTGATAAGTTTTTTCCTGTATCGAAGCTCTGGAATTGGACGATAGAATACCCATCTAAACAATGCTAGTGTATCGTTTATTAATGGTATTGACGACCAATGCGACCCTTTTGTGACAGCAATAAATGGTTTCTCATCAAGAGCCGGTGCAGGAAAGAATTGCTGTTCTGATCCTCCAGTATGGATATTTGACATCGTGTACTCATCTTGCTGTTGCTGGTAGTAGCGTACTAATTGTTTCTCGACTTCATTTTTGTGGTATGCTTGTCGCAACTTGTCCGTCCAAAGATGATATGCCCTAGTTATTGCGACTAGGCAAACTAAAATCAGCGGAAAGTAAGTCCATGCCAATGCATATTTCCCTGCTTTCTTCCATGGATCCTGAGTATTGGCTGCGACCAAGCCAGGAGGACTAGTGGCCGTGAGTGGTATATATATCCTTTTTGCGAAATCCTTAACAGTCTGAGACGCAGCTTCTACAACTGATGTTTCCTGTGATGTTAGATCCACCATCATGGACTCGGAGGCGGATCAAATGTCCAAAGATATTCGACGTCTTAAGGTGCAGTTTTATCTGATCAAAATCGAGTCCGTGTTCGATATGTGTCGACTTGCACTTGGCGAGCAGGGTATATCCAGAGGATGCCGGGTCGAATTCAAAGTGGTGAAGGCCCCAATAGGATGACTCTAGTAGATATGATGAACATCGGATCTTGAAAATTGTAGCGGCATCTAGTTAATTGTTTCGTAAAGATGTTGAGTCTGTCGGATTTAGGGGGATTCCGGATCCCTCAATAGACACAAGAGATTTGAGTGAGCGATAATGATGATAAGATGTTATAAACAGAACTCGATCAGAGCGAGACACGACAAGTCTATACGGCAACAGCTTTTCCGGATAAAGTCTGATATATCACAAGAATATCGGTGTGGGGAATGGCCGATGATTAGTACGCCAGGGTCCACAATGTTCCTGCAGGTGGATTTAAATCCGTCACCTCGTCACCTGCAACCACTGATTTATTGCATTTGATCACCTCGAGATATGCACATACCCAGAACCGAAGGCGTCCAAGGGGTTAGCAGATTCAAGGCGAGAAACTCAAACTTTCCCTACTCTGATATGATGGGTGGCGATGTGAAATTGATGGAACGTAGTGTTTATGTTATTGGCTTTGTTGGCAAAAAATTGTGGTTTGTTCTACAATGGTATTATTGGTCGCGCCACTCCTAGGATGATAGCGAAGATTTGGGCCCTGTCTTGATCAAGGAAGATGCCGCTGTTTCCGTTATCGAATACCATGCAAGTGGCTTCCGCCTAACAAATGATATACAGACTGAAGAATGTGGAGATGTGCGTCGCTGACTCAAGATGAGTTCACATGAGGACATTTCAGTACTGTAATCCTTCACGTTTTTCGGCAGTCCGTATTATTCAGTATGACCGTTGCAATTTTGCTTCATGCGCAACAGAAAGAAAATCTTGCAGCACCATCTCAGTGTGATACGCATGCATGGCCGAGGGTACATGCTGAATGGCGTTGTTGAACAAAGTCCAAGATCAAGATTTTTTCCTATGGCCCGAGAGGAATTGACCAGTCAAATTTCAAGGATGGCTTTCTCCAGTGAAACAATAAAAAACGTGATTGTGCAATTTTGCAAATTTGTGTGATGAATTCTCTGGTGGCATCAACCAATCATTGTCTGTAATGGATGTTTTTGATGGTTGTATTGCAAAGGAGCGCTAACACACGCACGTTGATTGCCTCGCTTATATTTTAGCTGCTGAAAAGGGCCCTGTAGGTTGCAATATCGCCGGCTCGGTAAGTCGTACAACCATCTGCAGGATAAATTCGATTTCCTAATCGTAAGTAACATTGCCGTCGTCCAATTATCATCTCCAAACGACTCTTAAGAATAAACAATGGTCATTGACGAGATCCCGACATTAGGGCCATTGGAGCAAGGTAAGGTACAACCTTTTGAACCTGTCTCGCCATCACGAAGACGATAACAATGACTTTCCAGTTTTGGGCAATATGCGTGTATGATACTCGAATCCCGAAAGATTGACTTACATAACCATGAGCTACTTGATATTAACTCAATATAGCCAGATGCTCCAATAAATTGCCTATAGTTCCAATGCTATATTATCGTTGAACGAAGATGGAAAGCGCTTATCAGTTAATATCTCCGGACTGGATGATCGGCAGTTCAGTGACAGACGGTCTATATCAAAGTCAGAAACCATGAGACAAACTTTGTGATTGAGAGAAAGTTTGCTCGTACTCTGCTAAGATTACGGAGTATGTCTGCAAACAGAAATCCAATAGACCCATCAAAACTTTCAGCCCGCGCTCAGTCCTCGACCCTCCTCCATTCACCTCCACACCACAGCTCCAAGATTGGTCTGCGCTGCTCAAGTGGGGACAATTGAGACCATTGCTCATTTATTTGTTGCAGCCTGCAGGCACGAAATTCAACAAGGGCTTCTCTCTCAGTGGAGTATCGGTATGAGGTATGAGGTACGTACCCAGCTTGAATTGACCCTTTATATGAATAAAATTGTGAATGACAAGGTAAGGAGCGAGTATCACATGGCGTCCAAGGCACTCGGGAGTCGGTACGTCGGTACTACAGGTAACATGAATTTCTCTGGATGGTCCGAGTGGTGGAGGGAGCACGGAAGGTTTTTCAGCCTTGTCCTCAGCTGTCTTTTCATTGGCTGGTATCACGCGGCTACATCCGCAACCAGCATTTTTAGCTCTAAAAGAAAAAAAAAGTTCAGCCGATGACATTCAACTGATAAACTCAAGGTTCCGCCTCGTGATCATCAATACGAGCATGTAAATAATAAAACCCTTCAAAAATGACATCTACAGCTCAACCCACGCTCTCTTTTCCTCGGGAAACTTTTGCGAAGCTCTCTCCTCATCCATATCTCCTCGCACATCTCCAACCAAGCTCTCCAACTAACTCATCTAAACGCGCAAATGGCCGATCGCCAACTCAATTTCGCGGCCCACACATCAATACCGGCTCACTCACTCATGCTGAGGGTAGCGCAGTCGTACGTATAGGAGACACTGCCGTCGTCTGCGGAGTTCGAGGTGAAATTCTTCTTGCCAGCAATGTTGGAACCTACCGGGTCGACAAATCTACGACCGCTCCCTCGTCACGACCCGGGTACAATGAAGCAAAAGAATTAGATTTACTAGTTCCAAATATTGAGCTAGCTACAGGATGTTCGCCTGCATTTTTGCCGGGTCAGCCACCGACTACATTGGCGCAAAGTTTAAGCACGAGGATATATTCATTATTACATAGTTCGCGCATGGTAGATGATGAGGATTTGAGAATTTGGTATCAGCCACCAGATCTGAACGAACAGGATAGAATGGAAGATGAAGAAGAATCAGAGAGCGTTGAGCCCGAAGTTAAGGCTTTTTGGACCTTGTACATCGACATTTTGTTCATTTCGCTTGATGGAAACCCATTCGATGCTGCTTGGGCCGCTGTCGTATCCGCTTTAAGGAATGTGAGATTACCAAAGGCACACTGGGACGCAGATCGAGAGATGATACTTTGTGATGATGAGATATCTTTATCCAGGAGACTTAATTTGAGAGGACTGCCAGTTGCTGTCACATGTTTGGTATTCAAGGCGAAGGAGCAAAAGCGCGGAAAGGATAAGAAATATTGGGTCTTGGTGGATCCGGACACATTTGAAGAAGGATTATGCGATGAGTCTATCACCATGGTCGTTGATTGTGAAGCAGGCAAGCCAAAAATAATGGGGTTGTCGAAAGTTGGCGGAACAACAGTTGGAAGGGACGAGATGAAGCACATTCTGGAGTTAGCCGAGACAAGATGGCATGAATTAAGTCCATTGCTAGGTGGATAATTGTACAAACATTAATTTAAGACGAGATTATGTGTATTCGCCATTCCCTTAGTGAGGAATGAGCACAAATTGACGCCTAGTTTAGGACACTGAGATTGTAACGAATTTGATCTTTGCAGTAAAGACCACTTTCTTCTCCTGTCCCTTAGTAAAAGAGACTGGCCACCACCAGCCAATTTTGAATCCTTTCATATCTACATGGACTAGGGAGATTGGTAGAAAGCTTGCATATAATGCATTTTCGACCTGTAGGTACTAGGTCATCACAAAGGCTTATGTTCATAACCTGTATTTATATTCGTGTTGGACCTACCCTGTTGAGTAAATTTGTTAGGCGATCAATCTATATTTCTAAACCGCTTGGCTTACTGTTTTATCAAGTCTTTGTAGGGTCTTGTGTTTAAACGTGGCATTAATAAGTCGCTCTTGGCCAAGATATTGTCAGAATTTTCCTTTGTCACATTTTCGAGACTGCTTGAAAACTCTGGAGTTATCCCGATAAGCGAATATTTACCTGAGAACTCCTAATTCACGCTCTAATTCTGTGTAGATTGTTTGGATATTCTAGTTTTAAATGTGTGGCAGTATTGACAATCAATGATTTTGCTTTTCTACTTATTTCCAGACATTGACCATAAGGTCCAATTCATGTCACAGTCACGCAATAACCCATGTAATGTTCTTCGTGATTCATACTTTGGCAGGCAGTCATCGAAAGCTCATGACGTCCGCATTTACAGTCATCAGTATGAGTAACTTCGTGCACCGAGAGTATTGAATCACTTATCCATACCATTAGAGGTATATACACGCCTGCTGTTTCATCAGCAATTCCTTCCTTTCTTCATTGTTTCAGAGACTTCTAGTAGCTCATTTTATTACATTGCGAATCTCATACCTTGGAATACACTACGACCAGCAATCAACACATACAAGTATGCAACAGCACTTACATTTGTATCGCCATAAGCTGAGGGTTTCTGGCCTGGCCCTTTACTTTCTCCTCGTTCCATCTTTCCTCGTCATATTCATATTTTTGGGACTCTCTGGCATCTCGGTTCTCAAATTAGAAGATGTTATCCAGGGCAGCGAGACAAATTCCTCATCTACACACGGCTATGTAGAGTTCTACGTAACTAAAATCTGCAGCCACTTTTATGACCCCTCTGTGTCTACCAAGGACAAAGTTTTATGCTCTTTGCAGGCTTCAGGTATGTCAAGCAGAAAGTCTTCTACCTCGTTTCAACCGAGACCCACGAAGAATAAGATTTTAACAGCTCTCCACAGATATTACACTTTGGTCTCTATATCCAGAAATGCAAAAATCGATTAAGACGACGTTAGGGACTGGGAGAAATCGTCTCATGGCTTCGTTCCTTATATCGCTTATATCTATTGCTGCATCACCATTTCTCATCTTTGTCTTTAAGTTGCAAAGTATTAGAGATAGTTGCACGGCTTTATTTGTTTGCAACCTTGTAAGATTCCTAACTCCTCCTTTCCGTCGTTGTCACATCTAACCTATGTTGACAATAGATTACCTCTATATTACTCATAATTGGGACAATATTTATGGCTCAAATACCTTCACAACTTACGAAGGCAATTATCGCTAGCGCGTTATCAGACAAAATATCGATGGTAAGAGGAACTGGGATCTTGGCTCTAAGCTGTCTGACTACAATAATCAGTTATTTCTCTTTATGTATTTTTCTTGCTCTTAGCTGGAAGGGTATTTGGGTGGAAGAGGATGAGGCTTGGATGTGGGGTTTCATGAAGCTGGTCTGTTGTTGTGGTTGTCGCGGTAGGCCTTGATCTATTTCCTGCAGATTTTTAAAGTGTGGTGCTGTAGAATGGTTATCTCATTTTGTAGGGAAATTTTAACGCATGAATTTCATACTGAAGCTGCCATAGTTTGTCATCTTGTCAAACACTTGTCAGAGTTCAATGAACTTTTTCGTTGTCCGAATTGAATATTACTTCAAAATCTACTGTGGAATTTATTCACCAGATATCGAATCACATCATTACGAAATATGTCACGCTCTTCCTCCACCTCGTCCTCTGATTGAAAAGTCTACATATTTAATTTTCCCTCCATTCTGATTCACAGTACCTGCGCGTACTTCACTGCAGCAACATCACACAGGCTCTCACATTTAACAAAGAGTGAATAACTCGGTGTTTAATTTGCCAACTCGGATAATGCCGACTCAAAACCGCTCCATATATCACAATTCAATCGCGGAGGATCAAGCTCCGTGACACAAATCTTTTCGAAAATGTTTAAAACTCTCTTTTCCTTGACACATTTCTTTGATCTCTAGGCGTTAGTTTCGAGTAGTCGAATAAGTGTAGTAACTCCATGATGGTTAACTAGACTAGATTTGTTGACAGCATCAAAGAAGCTCAAGAAGGTCTAAAGCATGTACAGGAGTTAGAAATAGAAGCAGGAACAAATGTAAGCCAGAAAACCGGCTCTAAATCTGCAAAATATGAATGCGGTACCCCTCAAATGAGCGCCGATCTCAAAGAGGAACCGAAAGCCAAAGTCATTGCACAAGGAAGAGATATGCCCCGAACGTGTCATGAAGCAAAAATTGCGTTTCCTAATACTCCACCCTCAGTGCTTTTACTCTCACCACTCTTCTTTCGATTCCTGGACTTCTTCCTGCGTTTTATCATCAGGGAGCTCTTCAAATCCTTGCAGTCACCATGGCCTCAGCTACTCCTGGCAAAAGTAGTGGAAGTGTGAATGCAACCAATTGGATGGTGCACCTATAAGATAATTATATCTATGGTATTATTGCGTTGCGACCGAAGCTGGCAAGTATATGAATTTGACGGATAGTTACCACCAAACAAGGCAAGTTTTGACTTTTCCAATGTTGGATAGTTATCATGCAATCGTGTAGCTAAGACTCGCTGCTCAGATAGCTTTAACTGACACGTACTCCCTTCCCTCAACTCAGCCTTCACAACCCCTCTTCCTGGACCCAATATTCCCGATTCCATTCAGGAAATACATGATCTCTTTTCAACATTATGCATATCCTAATTTCGCTTCATACATCGTCGCCACCTTTCTCTTGCTCATTTTTGCTACTTTATTCATCGGGTGGTTTGGCGCTGCCACTACTGCTCATAAGAAAACACTTGATACTCTCTAACTTTCCGTGAGTTCTTTCTACTATTTCCTTTCCACTCTACCAAATCCATGCAAACCCATTAAAAACCTAACAAGCCACATCCTAGGCCTTCATAGCTTGCCTGGCAACCCTTGCAACACTGCAAACCTATCTCTGCTGCTACTAGATCACTTACATCCTTGCTAAAACAATCAATCTCTCCAACTCTAGTTTAAGTATAACCGTCACAGCGGATTCCTGTACCTCCTTATTGCGCATCTCTCCTGAATTATCCTCCTTAATATCCCCATCATCACAACAAGAAAATGCATTAAGCGACGACGTACTCGACAGGAACTCCGGCGCCGAGAAGTTCAGAATAAGGCCTCCGAAGCCGCTGCAAAAGAACCCCTAGGTGGAGATACAAAAGTTTGTAGTATTCCTGCTGACTGGGCCGAGTTCGGCTAGGTAGCAATAGTGATGATGATTTGGAGATGCCTCATCATGGATATTATGGATATTCCATACCGGCTCCTGGACTGCAGCGAATTCATCGCATGCAACTTTGGAGTCAGTCCGAAAAAGTAAAGAGAGAACAGCGAATTAAGGGAGAAGAGGTTTGATGTGGTTTATTTGTGTGACACTTTGAATCCACTCTTTTTTCATTTTGATCGGACTCTTGGAATCTTAGATTTAGGATGACCTTTTCGAGTCAGATACTTGCTAAACACAAGTCATTAACAACCTTTCTTTTCCTGTCTGACTACTTAAACTTCTGTCTAGTATGACTCGAAGGAGTCATAGCATTTCATGAATCATAATTTAAAACCCATATTCCTATTACCCTCAAGAAACCTTGATAAAGTTCTCACTCCATAGTTTCCCGTCCTACTCCTTCACCATCTACCATTTACATTCTACTAGACGTCAACAAACCACAAGCCCCAACCAATACCCCATCCCACACCCAAAACAAAATGATACACACCCTACGCAACCACCCATCCCCCACCCACTCCCGCACTAAACAAAACCAGGCACCATACAACAAAACCTACAAACACAGTCTCTACCTCACCAGCAGCATCTCACTCCTGACTCTAATCCTCATCCTCATATCCCTCTTCTACCAATTCCCCGGACCCAACAATTCTCTACTCGATATCGTGGGGTCGGATATCACTTACAAGATCTACATATTTCGGTATTGTGTTTCTGCGGGAGGGAAGGGAGATAGTGGAGTTGATAAAGATGCGTATGCGCCGAATGGCAAGGGGTGTCATTTGAATTTTAATCGTAGGTTTTATTTTATTTTTTGTTTTGTGGTATATTTTATGTCTTCTTGGTTTCTTGATGCTTACTCCTTTCTCTTTTATTTTCCTCTCCTGTTCTTAATATAACTTTTATCCATCCCATCCCATCCTACGCATCCTAGAAACAAACACAAAACCCACCCAAAAAATCAAATCTAACTCCTCAACCCCCAACCTAGCAATCGGCTACGTTGTCTCCGCAACCAAGGTCCACGCCTCAGCTACCAATCTCCATCTCTTCCACAGCCTAACAGCTGCAGCTTTCTCGTTCTACTATATTGGAATTCATGTACAAATTCTGCTTACATACCTCTTTATTCGTTCATTTCTCCGAGCAGGGAAAAGTCTCTATGCGAAATTAATGTATTTTATCGGTGTATGTATCTTTAGACATCTCATCGATATCCCATCCTTTTCCCTCCCCTCTTCTCTCACCGTTTTCTACCTCCAAAACGCAGACTAAAGCAAGCTAATACCCCCTTTCCTTCCCCAAAACAGTTCCAAACAACATCTACCTAATCCCCGCTATCTGTCTAACCTCACTTACGTATCTCTCCCGAAGAATCACCACCACAACCTCATCCTCATCCCCACCCTCCTCCTCTCCCTCTCCTTCACCCCCCACCAACAAACACTACACCAAACTCGGCACCCACTACACCCTCCTCCTGCACTCAATCTGGATCATCTGGTTCCTCACCCTAAGCATAATAACCACCATAAAAATTTTCCGCAAAACAAACACCAAAAATCCAACCCAACAAACCAGAACAAAAACCACATCAACAGAGCAAAAAACTCAAAAGAATATATCAATAAAAAATCTAAAGCCTGCACAAGAAATCGAATCAACTCAAGAAAATTGGGAAGAAGCACGTGAGGAATGGGATGAGAAAGGTATGGCTACTTCGAATGCGGAAAGATTAAGAGTAAATGATGCGCGGCGGGGTGGTAAGAGGATGTTGGATTCGGATGTGCAGTCTCGTGTAGATGTAAACGGAGATGGAGGAGGAGAAGGAGCAAGGAGATCTTCTTGGTGTCGATTAGGTGGGAATCGTGGGAATGGTGAGAATTTGGAGATGGTGAATCATTGGAGTTAGGAATGGATTATTTTGGATGCTAATTATAAGATAGTAGGGTAATATAGTAATATGATATAATATAAACAAAGAGAGCTATTTTATAAATATATATTTATGTATTTATAGAATATAATCTATAAAAGATAAGAAATGCTATAATGAATATTTATAAGATATAGATAAACAAACAAGCAAATATTAAATCAATTAATCACATCTTTTCTTCCCTCTTCCCTCTTCCCTCCGCCACCACCAACACCACCAACACCACCAAGCCCCATGCGCATCCAAATCCCATCCAAATCCAAATCCAAATCCAAATCCAAATCCAAATCCAAATCCAAATCCAAATCCGCAATATAGCAACCTCTACCTCTAACTCAACCTCTCATTCTCTCTCATTCCCTCTCATCCAAAACACAAAAACCCTCTCCTCATCTCAATACATCCGCCATCAGTAAATATCCCCAAGTCTTCAAATTCTCAAAACTCACGTACATCCTTTCCTTTCCTTTCCTTTCCTTTCCTCATCACAAACTACCTACCTACCTACCCACCTACCCACCTACCAAGGTACATTCGACTCACCACTTGATTCACTTTATCTCGCAATATCCTCTGCTCAGATAATTCCTCCTAAGTCCTACATCCCCGACGCCTCATTTAAACATGCATGTTCTTGAAATCAAACCATAGGATAAGTTATTAACCATACCCCCTTATATTTATTTCACAACAGAAACCTTAATACAAAACTAACAAGTTTCAAAAAAATTATATTCATATTCCATTTAGTAAGAAGATATTTGTAATAAAAAAAGATAGCCACCTGGCAGCAACGCATGCCCAAAATGTTATGCATCCAAAACCCTGCCGATCCTATCCATCTAACCATTCAAATTTCCACTTCACTTCTTGTTGCACCTAAACAACGAGCCATTCATTCATCAATCATCTCATACCAAGTCATACAGCCATTATTCTCCTGCCACCTATTCAGTAATAACACCATACTTACTTCTCAAATCCCCAATATAATCCTGTTGCTTCTCCATTCCTGCCGCCACAAGAGCAATTAATGCGGCACCGACTCCAGATCCATCCTTAGCAATACCAATTCTGATCCTTCTCTCACCAGCAGCTCCAATACCATCCATAGCTCTCAAAGCTTCTCTCATATAATCTTCAAAACCTGGGTAGAATTCTACAAGAGAACCATCTACACCAATATCAATAATATCTTCCTCACTGACTTTCAAGCCTGCTGTGTCTGCTAGCTTACTAGCAGTAGCTGATGCTGCATCAGTAATTTTCAAGTCCTTAATATCCTGAACGATAGAGGTTGTTGATTTTGGTTTGTTCGCATCAGTTACGTTATCAAGACGGCCAGTGTGGAGAACAACAGCTCCAATCGCGACCGCAGCTAAACGAGCCGCACGTTTACCAATGGCATGCGCAATTTCTTTAACAGTTTGAGCATCCTCTAATGAGGCAGCTGAGACACCAAGTGACTTCTCAAGTTCTTGGCGAAGGGCACGCAGACCAACGCTATTGTCAGCTTCAGCGATTGAGAGAATGGAACTATCGACAGCCCATTGTCTGAAGAGAGCACCATTTTCATCGATGTTGGTAGTCGAGCTATAGTCGTTATCTGCCGATGACTTATCCTTGAAAAGGGTGCTGATCGGACTCTTCATCATTTCGATGAGAGTGGTTCGGAGGATTTCACCCAAGAACATACCAGAAACTCTCTTTTCAAACATTTGAATACCAGGGTTGACACTATCCCTATCAAGGATTTGGTCATAGATGGTATTTGGCAATACCTTGAGTCCATTGTCAAATGAGCCCCATTCTGTGTTGACAACCATTTCACCAGTTGTCTTGTCAAACTCTCCTCCCACGGGCTTAGTCAACTTTTCGAGTTTCTCGACATAGGCGCCATTCGTACCAGTACCAAAAATGGCTCCGAGCAGAGTCTGAGCCTTGCCAGGGGAAGTGTATGCTCTAGCCATCAAGGTTCCAACTGTATCGTTTACAAGAGCAGCGACCTTCACTGGGAGATGTAATTTATCAATCTCCTTTTGTAACAATTCACATACATCTTGTCCAACAGCATCGGGAATATCGAAACCTTTTGTCCATCTAATCAAAGTTCCTCTGTTGATACCGATTTGATGGACTGGGAAACTGAATGTGAAACCAAGTCTGAAGATGTGCTCATCCCTGAACCCTTCCGGTGTACTGACGGTATTGCGACGTCTAATGTGGGCTGCGAAATGGTCCTCGTGATGGGTTTTAAGGAAAAGTTCGATTTGTTTTGCCAAAAACGAAAAGAGGTCTGATGCGGTTTTCGCCAACATTAAATCCCTTGGTATCGCAACCTTTGATTGTGTGAGACTGAATGTGGTATCTCCGTGCAATTGAATCGAGCAAACTCTGAAGTTAGTTCCGCCAAGATCAACCGCTAGGTAAAGTCCCTATGATTCATCAGCTCTTGCAAGAAAGAAAGAATGCGGGTCTTCTTTTCCGACCTTTTCTGTGCCATTAGGAACTCCAGTAACATATGTAGGAATTTGGCTCATATTTGTTGCATTTTTTGCCAATCCCTCATCTATGGAAATATTAGTTCCATGTCATAAGTTGGTTGGCAGACACACATACTCATCTCCGCGATAAATTCCGCGACACCTCTGCGCACATCCTCATCTGAGTATTCAAACTCTGCGGCAACGCGCTTTGAATCTGCTGACAAAGACATTTTGTGTGGTCTTGATATTGGTGCTTCTGTAGAAAATGGATGTGGAAATTTGCAAGTGCCCGGATCTAAGAAGTTGGCTCGAGGAGAGTATGATGTTGGTGAATATGGAAGGGGTACTCTTGAATAAATAGGAGGGGTATCAGTGAATAAGAATTGAACAATCTATATATAATAAATTAGTAACAACCAACATGACATTGGGAGCTTGTAATTAATTTACCAAGACAACAACTACAAAAGTAACAGAGGCTAAATGCACGAGGCTGATTTGATCCGATCTCGATACCTTATGGGATTTAAATGATTTAGATTCGGTAAAGTTTATCGTTGGGTATGTTGATTGTGACGGTGGTGGGATTGTTGAAGGAAAGTTCGAAGTAGTAGTAGAAGTAGGGGAAGAAGTAGGGGAAGAAGAAGGAGAAGAAGAAGGAGAAGAAGAAGAATGAGAATGAGTATGATGAGTATACCATTCGGAAATGGAAGGAACCTTCTTCTTTTTAGAATTGTAGTTGGCGGGCGGGTCGCCCTTTCCAATTGAGGACGTAATTTTGATTAGGATGGGTGAGTCTCTGGCCAACTTGGCGGGAAGGCGGGGCAATTCTTTTTTCTATGAGACTCTATATGAGAAAACCCTCGTAGCACAAAACAAAGCGCGGGAAAATCTTGGAGGGGCAGAGTTTGGAGTTGGAGGGACCCAAGATTACCCACTTATTCCCAAAGAATCCCGCTGCTCTGATTGGTTAATTTATCTTAGTCTCCCTTCAAAAAAGGGCCGTCTATGCGGTGCTACTTTATTTCGAACCTCTCTTCCTCCAAGGAACAAAGGAAGAAAAGGGAAAAATGCAACTTGAAGAAAAATGATGATGCAGTTGCTTGTCACTCCGTCAAACAGCCCCAAAGGATTAGCTCAGAATTCGACGGGGGTGAACGTCAGAGTCTCGATTTATGAGTGGTCAATGGTAAATTCGTGTAATATCGAGCATAATCGAGGTGAGAGAGACCGTTCATTCGATGCATCAACAAGTGTCGTATAATCGATCGATTTGGTGTTGGGTGTTGGTGTTGGTATTGATATTGATATTGATATTGATATCGGTATTGGTACCTAATGAGTATGAATGAGGATGAGTATATATAGATTGGTACCTATGTAGAGCTGATATATAGACTGATGTATTAATTTTATCGTGTTATCGTATGGTTGGTAGCAGGGTCTGCCTCTGGATAATGTACAGATATCTGTCGAACTGAAGGAAAGGCTCCGTCCGTATAACAACCTGGAGGACAATTCTGGTATAATAAATATCTCGTAATCAAAGCTTTGTTCTCTTATTCCTCTCGTCTGGAGCCCCAAATAATGGTGGAGGTGGTGGATGCGAAACAATAGAATGTTCTTCCTTGCTTTAGTGAGACGAAGTGATTCATGAGTCTCCCAGATTTTGCGGAGAATAGAATCTTGCTTTGGAATTCAAGATACTGTCCTTATCCGATTATGGAGAGGAAAAAAAAATATTGAAAAGTCGTTCAATTGTATATAAGTATCGTGACGTCGTAATATGCGGTCGGGATTTTAAGAATGGGGACATGAAATGCTAAGATCGAATGAGGAAGGTTGATTAACGCAGGGGAAGTGGTTTTCCGTGTTTTTGTTTCTTCGTCAACTGAGCCTTCTTATTAGTTTTGGACAACTTGTTGATATCGGAGAAGTTCCAGACTTTCGCATCGACCCCTTCATCAATGTCTTCAAATACAGGATATTTTCCCGAAATTATAATTGTCTCTACTATCCTATCCCCAGTGTATGAATTTTGAGTTTTGCTTTTGTTTTCGTCTAAATCATGAGGATTCAGGATTCCTCCTAGGCTGTTCGATTAATAACTGTCGGGTACGAGGGTGCTGTAACGTGTACATGGACATCAACAACCACATTCAGATGAAATGAGAGAGCGCATGTACAGAGATGTATTTCAATAATTTCTACAAATATTTGAGATGAATAGTAGTAACTTATTATTCATATTGGGACTGAAAACGGATTGAGAACGGAAAATTAATTATATATAAATAAACTTTTGCTGGGGATGCACAATGCAATCAAGTTATCAAAGATGGGGAAACTTGTTGAGGACGTGCCTCCATTCACACCTGGTCAAAACATCAGAGCTCAGACTTATATGTATGAACTCCCGTCGCACCTATCAATTCGTTTGTGACTTCCGGAACTGCATATAAGAAACACAATGTAAGTGTATTTCATCAATATATAACATACCTAGGTAGTATCTTGTGGTTTACTATGAAGGATATCAAAGCTTGAATGTTCTAGTTAGAAGATGGGTATCACTCATGTTCTATGTTCTTGTACAAGTACATCAATCTTGTTGGGCCAAAGCCATCCAGTACTACCTATTGATATTAGTTTCCTAAGAACAGTTGTAAAACTGCATCAACACTCTTGCTTACCGTGTCACCATAGATCGGTTCTCTGATCACTATGGTGGAGGCGCGAACTTCATCAAACTTCTATTGATCATCCCGCAGTTCGTGTTACATCAAAATATGTGTTGATCATGGCTTTTGAAATCGGTAACAAGCAGGCAGTCAGCAGGTCAGGGGTAAGATGTAAGTCATCAGCAAAGATTAGACGTTTGTGATTTTGCAGATTATTGGGACTGTATTGGTGCCGTGTGTAACCTAGATATTGCATTACAGTAGGTATTGTGTGGGATCTCTAACCTTACTGAAGTGACGGATGGAAAATATTTCCTTTCCGTTCCGTGTCTGTGTCTGATGTGATATTGTACTACGTTACCGCGGTTCCAAGATGTACTGAACTTCATTCTGTCAGTCAGCGATGAATTGCATTGCTTAAGGTTGTTGCAGAATAACTTCGATTCTGGACGGATAGGTTTGCCGAAGCCTCTCTTGCAAAAACCCCCCGGGTTAAATACTGTGCCGCTCCCCATTGCCGATTTCCGAAGGTCGCTTTGATAAGTGATCCCATACGATACCGACAATGAGGGAAGTCTTGCATGATTGATCCCCATGCACGAGATTTGGTGTCTTTGATGGGTAATTGAAATTACCATTTGGTGTCAGAGGTCAGAGTCAATATAAATATTTAGATTAAATTCACCTGCCATTCTCCTCTTCCCAGCTCGTACCTCTGTTTAGCGCTTATCTCACGTGTTCATGATTCCACTTCCTCTGCTCGCTGGTGATTGTTTGTTGTTCTTGCACACAGTGGTGATTCGTATGATCGCCAATAGTAAAGTCGATATACAGTACATGTAAGATTTAAAACGCTTTAGAAAGACTCCCATGGTGAGTTTCTGGTTTGGTGAATATGCGCATCTTTTTCAAAAATGGCCCTTGATGCTTCAGAACTCTTTTGTTGTGTGTGGGTACCTAGTAGGTCATCATCATCTGAAGGTTTGATATCTTCGGATACAACCAATCATTTTGAATGTTACGGCGTAAAGCATATATCGGGGGCAGAGGACCAACACCTTGGTTCTCGATGGTATGGTCTCGTAAACTTGGTTACAATGTATCGTATCAAGGCTGCAAGGCCCAAGATGGAAGATTCGAAAACGGGAAGAAAGGTTGCAGGTTTTGAAAAGTTTTACTTGTACTTACAAAGAACGTCATGTGCTCTTCTACAACTTGACCTTTTTTGACGGTGAAGGAGATTGAACGAAGTCTTGGATATTTCAGTCTTCTCAAGGAGTCAAGGCAGACTTTCTGAATGATCAACATTAGCCCAACCTGCTTTACCCAATATTGACTTTTTTTTTAAAGGAAGACTGGTTGTGGATTTCAGGCTGTGCCTCCTGTGCTTAAGTAATAATACATAGCCAGGGAGATTTTTCTTTAGGTTTCTTTGAGGCTGAGTATTTTACTTACGGAGTATATTTTGTTTCCTCCCTCCACAAAGCCACCGGTGTAGATTTTGCATTGGCTGTATCTCGTACTACGGTACGAGCAAAAAGAAACCCCTCGTTTGTCACAACTTTGGATTCTGCTTCAGCAAAGGCAGAAAAAGGTAATACTGTACACCGTATCCACAATAGGAAAATCGATCGATCAACGCATCAATTCATCCATCCGCGAAATACTTGTTAAAAGCCTTTTGAGTTTGAGTCCTTTCATTTTTTTGAAAAGAATATTATAAATTCGGACTGACCGACCGTTTTATGTGGCTGCCCCTTTTTCCCCTTCTTGTTGCTTTTATCTCTTCAATGGTGTCTGGTGTCTGGTGGTTGTCTCTAACACAATTGCGAGACAGGCAATACTGTAATAATAAATTCATTCCTTTACCTACCTACCTAAGGTTACCTACTCCGTGCCTATCTATCTCCCTTATCGTTCCTCCTATCAAGTCATTATAAGAACAAAGCGAGCCTGAACCCGCATAAAACGTTAGTTGATAAGTTTTTGATGTTGTCAGCATACCATTCAGCGGAAGATCCACTACCCCATCCCATCACCAACCACATCACCCGTCAAATCAAGCAAAAGCCTATTAACCCTCCAATTCCATCTAACAATCCAATAATCCATCAAACCAACAACTCAAATTCCAACACACAACCATACCTACCCAAGCTTATTACTTACTCACTTGCCTGCCTACCTACCTTGCCTTACCTTGCCTTCCTTTTGCTTTCCTTTCCTTTGCTTTACTTTACTTTACTTTACCTTACTTTCCCTTTCACCCAATACCCCCCAATATACTCTATTTCTATACTTTCAATCAATACTTCCGTTGTTCACATCTTATCTGCCACAGATCCATTTGATTATCACGGATAAAAAAAGAACTCCACCCACTTAATATTTATTAGTCCTCAGTAATCATACAGTGTTACAATCTGCTTCATAGGACTAATTTTTTATATCCTGTTCCTGCAGATTCATGTCATCTGTACACTTTGGACGAGAAATCCTTCCGACCAGGTCAAAGAACCTCCATCTGCTCAGCCCCCAAGGTCGCTAGGAAGCTAGCGACAAGTTAATAGGTTGGCTGACACCGGCGACTGGATATCCATCCCTCGATACAGTACGATACGATCATTCCTCCTTCGTCCTTTTACTTTCCCCGTTTTTACTTCTTGGAGAAGATTTAAAAATACCACCCTTCGTAGACCTTATGAGTTCTATGAACGCCCGCTTAAAAAGCTTTGGGTTCGGTTCCAAACGTAAATCAAGTGCAAACAATATCTCAACTGCCATCCCGCCAAACCCCACTTCTACCACTTCCTCACCACAACTCGCGCAATTACCCGGACAGCCTACTCCTCCTACACAGACGGTTTCTTCGTCGACAGCAAGTTTACCTATGAATCATCCTGGAGGTCCTGGCGTGAGACCGCCGAGCTACTCGAATCAATATACGCCGGTTGGGCGTACAACGTCTCCGATGGCTCAAGGTACACCACGAACCCCTCCGGCACAGATGATGGGAGGTCCGCCACCGATTAATACAGCAGCTACCGGCGGCTACCCTCCACAACAAGGAGTCATGGGAGGGCCTCCTCCTCCAGCTGGGCCACCACAGTACAACCATCCTCCGCAATATGGTGCCGGAGGGGCACCGATGCAAGGCGGCGCGGGTCCGCAGTATGGAGGCAGGACTAACCCAGTGGAAGTTGAAGGCGCTGGCAAGAGCAAGGCACAACTCATCGTGGGAATAGATTTTGTAAGTGCATCACACAATATCTCGAGCTTCATCAGAACTAATTCATGATTTGTAGGGCACTACTTTCTCTGGTGTAGCTTTTGCTTTTGCGACCAACACCGAGGCGAAAGAGGATATCATCACCGAATGGCCAGGAGCGGGATCATACACAAAACAAAAGGTGAGCTATGACACTTGCTGTCTACAATAACATATGCTAACATCTTCAGATCCCCACCGTCCTTTATTACGATCAATACCAAAAAGTTGTTGGATGGGGTCCTGATATCGCAGATGCCTTGGCACCGACTGGGTATCCAAAGCCAGGTGTTCAAAAGGTAGAATGGTTCAAACTTCAATTGATGCTTTCCGGAAACACATATATCGATCCTATCAACCTTCCGCCCCTTCCACCAGGAAAGTCAGAGATCGATGTTGCAGCGGATTACCTATTCAAACTCAGACAAGCTATGCGAAACCAATTACAAAAGACTTTGGGAGAGGTTTTCAACCGAGAAGAAAGAAATATCCGATACTACCTGACAGTCCCTGCTATTTGGAATGACGCTGGAAAAGCTGCGACCAGAGCTGCTGCCATCCAGGCTGGATTCTTGAGGGATGAGAACGACAATCGATTAACTTTGATTACGGAACCCGAAGCTGCTGCGCTATTTTGCTCCAAGGCAGGTCTATTGAACCTCAAGATTCATGATGCTGTACTCATCGTCGATTGCGGTGGTGGAACTGTGGATTTAATTGCATATGAGGTGGAAGAAGAGTCCCCATTCACAGTATCCGAGTGTACAGCAGGCTCTGGTGATTCTTGTGGGTCTACTGCATTGAATCGAAATTTCAGTAATATTTTACGAACCAAGATCCGAAAGATGAAATTACCAGAGGGTTCAAAGACAGCCGGGAGAGTATACGCAAAATGTATTATGGACTTCGAGAACAGAATCAAGGCGGATTTCAGAAATAACAATCAGAAATGGGCAGTCGATGTCGGCATTGAAGCGGAGTTTCCCGAAGCAGGAATTGAAGAAGGATACATGACATTCACCAATGAAGAAATTCTGCAATGTTTTGAGCCAGTTGTCAACCGAATTTTGGAACTGGTCAGGAACCAAATTATTGCCATCCAGGCACAAAACCGAACACTCCAAAATGTCCTAGTTGTTGGAGGTTTCGGCGCGTCAGAATATCTTTTCCAACAAATCAAACTTCACGTGCCACCTCAATTCCAGGCCAAGGTTGTTCGTCCCATGGATTCCGTGGCTGCTATTGTGAAGGGAGCTGTTACTGCCGGTATCACTGAAAGAGTCATTACATCGCGTGTAGCTCGTCGTCACTACCTCATGGCAACTCTTCAACCTTTCAAAGAGGGACATCATCCAGAAGCCTACCGTGTTCCATCCTTGGATGGTAAGGATCGATGCAAGTTTACCCGTCAAATTTTTGTACAGAAGGGACAAAGAGTTAAGATCGGTGAGCCAGTCAAGGTATCATTCTTCAGACAAGTGGCACCAGGAGCCACTTTGATGTATGAGGATATTTTGTACGCTTGCGATGATGATGTTTGCCCCGAATATACCAAGGATCCGCGTAAGTTAATTTGACCTCAGATATATTGTGGGTTCCACTAACGTGTTTATAGGTGTCAAGGAAGTTGTTACTCTCACGTCTGATCTTTCTCGCAAGAATCTTGAAAAGGATTTTGAAAGAATGGATACCCCCCAAGGCACCTTCTACCGAGTGTACTTTGACATCTACCTCACACTTGATGGATCCGAGTTCAATGCTGAACTCGTTTGCCAGGGAGAAGTCATGGGTCGTTGCACCTCCAGATTCAGATAATCGTTCTTCAGCAAGCATAAAAATTAATACACGTTGGATTTGACGAATTTTTACATTTAGTACTTTAGCGTTCTTCAGATTTGAGGGTACTTACAGTGGCATTACAATTTGAGATGCACGGCGCTGGAGTGAAGGGAGGCTCTTTAAGATTTGACGGCAGGAAGCCTTTCTGCAATGAATTTTATGATGGACGAGGAGATGACTGAGCAAGGAAGAATTGTGTTGATGGATTGATGGATTGATGAAAGTGATCAGATTCAAAACCGGTGGTGTGATTTGCACGATGAATGGAAGAAAAATGGGATCGTTTGGATCAAACCAGGTACCTTTTTTTTTTTCAGCATATTGATGATGGGATGGATGGATAATCTTTTTATTTCCCAATGATAGGAATGAATGAATGGATCCATAGTTTAGAGAGTTGATACCTATTTGCTCATTTTTTTGGGTTTGTAGATGGTGAAAATGAAATGGTTTTTTTTATAATAAACTGAGATTTGATGTATGTGATGTGTATGATATCTAACCTTAGGTACCTATCTATCTAGTATGGTAGGTAAATGAATATCAAAAGATCCCTTGATTTGATGAACTCGTTGCGGTGGAGATATATACATATTATATATATTCATAATACCCAACTCATAACTGAGTACTTATACCGCATTATTTTCCTTGAGCGTTACATACATACCTACTAGTCCTTCCCTGTTAACTTAATTAAACGATAAACTTTTGTCTAGTTTGAGTTGGTTGCGGTTGCGGTTGCGGCTGCACCCGTTGGTAAGGAGGGGGAACTTTAAGGAGGGAAGGTAGGTAGGTATCTATCAATTAACCTTAGTTTGAGGTTTGAATTTTTAGTATTCTTTGTTTGCGAGAAGGGTATTTTCTACTCTTGATTGTTTACTTTTGGTCGTTTGTTTTTTTGGCTCATTTGTTCAATTCATTCATTCATTCATTCATTCATTCATTCATTCATTCATTCGTTCGTTCAACTCATCCACGCTCTTTAACGCGCTCGCTCTTTTATTGTTCTATTCCTAGGTGTTTAATATTGGTAGTGATATTGATAGTGACAGCGCTTGCTAGATGGGCGCTTATTTACTGTCTTACTGTCTTTCTTGTTTTACCTATTCAACTCTACATTCATTTCGTACATTACATTCATTTTACCTGAGCTTTGATTGATTGATTGATTGATTGGTTCTCCACGCTTCTTCACAGTTCATGCTCTCGAACGTGCGATTCGCTTGCTCACGGACTGCGGCTCCATAACTTAAGCTCAAGCTCACAGACTCACTCAGGGCTCGCAAGCTCGCAAGCTTACTCGCTCTGCAGCTCGTTGTCATAGCCGCTAGCTGCGTTAACGATCGCTACACGGTACGGTACGGCACGCCCGGTATTAGTTCCTAGGGCTTGGGGAGGGGTTTTGAGGTTTTGAGGTTCTGCGGTTCTGCGGTTCTGCGGTTCTGAGGTTCTGACGATTGGGGAAATTAAATTGAAATTCGGGGATTGGGTTAGGTTAGGGTAGGATAGGGTAAGGTAGGATAGATACGAGTGATAGGGATAAAGATTTGGAAGGGGCAAAAATCAAGATTTATACCCTTGTTACTTTATTTCTTGTTGTCGCAGACGAGGAATTTACGACATATTACACTACGCTACACTTCTCACCCTTTGTATTTTTTATAGGATTGGATTGGGTACACGATTAGCCGGATTGGGGCTTTCGTGGTGTTTTGTGGTATTTCGTAGGGAATACGTCATTTTGCTTTTGGTGAAGGTGGTGGGATAGGGTCATCAGTAACTGGGATACAATACCTAGGATACAGGTTTGGTGGAGGGGAAAAGTTTTGACGCTTGATATCGATATTAGTGCATCGAATTGAACGGTTTTCTAAAAAAAAAACATCAGAGGGTTTTAGGGTCCACTTCTTTGTTTTACCTGAACGGAACTTTTTACGCAGGGATCATCTACTCGACTGGTCGTCGGCTCTTCTCTATTATTGGAACTCTGACTCTGATTTGGACTTGGGAAGTTTGATCTTGGTTTGGAGGGGAGTGATTGATTGGTATTGAGGAGATTTGTTTGGGAGGTTCTGGGCCGACCAACCACACCCATCAATTCATATCAGATCGGGGAAGATTCACCTATATCAACCACTCCATCCAGATCAACCAAGGCAAAAAATTATATCGGTTCATCTTTTCCACGATATCAAGGAATAAAACGTGGCGATCAGAGATTCTTGTTTTATTCTACTTTTACCTTTGGCTTATTCCTTTTTCTTTTGATACTCTCTTTTCTTCCTACGAAATTCGTTGAAACACAACTTTACGAACTTTGATACCAATTCCGAATTCATAAATTGACGATATCACCAATCAAACACACATTCCAAATGATGGGCGAAATATCACAGGACAAGATGAGCTCGAAATCTCATCGATCACGAAAATCCTCTTCAATATCACGAAAACTTCTAGTTGCTGGTCTCTGTCTTGCTATGCTTCCTATTGCTGAAGCTCATACATATTATCGAAATAGAGCTACCTGGAAACCAAATTGGGACCCAAATCGACCTGTTCGAAAAGGACCTCCTAAGAAGAGAGATGGAGGAATACCATTAGTGGTTAGCAATATGTGTCCTGAGACAATATGGCCTGGAATCGGTACTCAAGCAGGAACTGGTGCTGGAGTAGGAGGTTTCGCTCTTAAAACGGGAGAGAGTAAATCTTTGAAAGTCAGTGCAGATTGGCAAGGAAGAGTCTGGGGACGCACCAATTGTAGTTTCGCCGTTGGAGGAAATGGGGCTAGTAATGCTGCTGGAATTGATGGTTCCGGAGCTGCTTGTACGACCGGTGATTGCGGTGGTTTATTGGATTGTGCTATTACTGTAAGTTTTTCCTTCGGTAAAAATGAATGATTACTAACTGTTATAGGGCCAAACTCCAGTCACTCTGGCAGAGTTTGATCTAGCAGGAAATGGAGGTGAACAAACTTTTTATGACATCTCTCTAGTAGACGGCTATAACATCCCTTTGGGAATCGTCTATATTCCCGGTGATAACCCCGTCCTTCAAGCCATTCCACCAAACCTTGTAAATGCTGCTTGTATTGCTTCAAGCGGTTATCTCGCACCCATAGCAAGCACAGGTACAAATGGTAACTCCTCAAATTCCACTTACCCTATTCCTTTGGAAGACACCGTGGACAACGCAGCAGCTATGAGTTGGTGTCCATGGAATCTTCAAAAGACACCACCCACCAAACCAGGTGATGGCGTTTACCCATACCCAGACGACAATATCCAAAGACCAACATTCGATCCCTGTTTTTCGGCCTGCGCCAAAAACAACCACGCATCAGATTGCTGCACCGGTGCTTACGATGAACCTAATCTATGTCCTCGCAATGATTTCGCCAAGGCGGCAAATACTATTTGTCCAGATGCATATGGATATGCCTTCGATGATCAAACATCTACATTCATTATTCCCACGGGTGGTGGTTGGGAAATTGTCTTTTGTCCCGAAGGAAGAAGTACGAATATTCTTAAGGTTCTGGGGGATGAGATGAGGAAAATTGCTAGTACCGGGAAGGTTACGAAGGATATTACGGATTTGGCTATGAATGAGACGTATATTAGTGAGATGGCGATGAAGAGTTTGGCGGGGGAGAGTTTGAGTGGGAAGGCTAGGTTGGGGAGTTGGGGGGCGATGATGGGGGTTTTGGTTTGGGGGGTTTGGTTGTGGTGATGTGGGTGATTGTGTGTGGTGGTTTGGATTGGTGGTAAGGGGGGAATAATGGAGACGGGTGGGAGTTTATAGATTGGATTTAATTAGGTTGGATGGGGAGTTTGAGATTGAGATTGAAAAGTTTGAAGTTTGAAAATGGAAGTTGGAAGGTGGAAGGTGGAGGTTGATAGAGACATGGTTATGCGGCGTTGAGATACCCTTATTGTGTAATGAGCTTAAGGCTTTAGGCTTTTGTTTTTTGTTTTTTCCCCCGGCTGCGCCGGTAGATAGATGGATGGATGGATGGTCGGATTCATAACCTAATTAATTATCTTTTCTTTTCTTGATACCTTCTAAATCAGAATTAGAATCAGAATTAGAATTACCTGTATCTTTACTTGTATCTTTCTTTTGCGTAAATTGGATACCTAGAATTGTTAAGATTCTATTACGATGAGCTTATGACTTCGAGGATGTCTAAAACGCTTATTAGGCTATCACTGGTGGTACAGTACTTAGCAGTATTGTATCGTGAGAATTTAGGCGAAATTTTGCAACTTGTTATTAAAGACAGGAAGGAATTCAAAGTAACCCTCCGTAAATGATCTGAAGACAGGCATAAGATTCAAATGATTTGATCTTAAAGGAGCGTTTACCCGCAGGGACGGTACCGCGTGTAGAGAATTTGGTTGGCTCCTATCGTTCGTCTTTCTATTTAGAAACCGCAAAGCTTGATGTTAGCAAGTGGGTTGCATCTAAAATAATGACGAATTAAGCGTGAGCTTTTGTTATTTTTACTTGAATAGGTTTAGTATCCGCTGCGATATACTGAATGGGGGAATTAACCCCGCTTAATTCTTGGGGACAGAGAATCGTTGTTTTCTGTCATTCATTATGTTCCACTTTCAAAACTGCAAATGCTAAAAGATGAGCGGTGATTCGGGTTATGCTAAGTGGCAAATGGAGGCATAGTCTTACTATGGCATGGCCTAGTGGTCGCTGAGAAGGCGTAGAGGCTTCTTCCAACCCTTGTATGCGACATGCCAGGGCGGGCTTTTTCTACATGGGATACTGCACGAACGGGCAGCAGAGATGTCCAGGGGCGACCACCAGTGTGGTTACATTGGGCTTCAAAATGTTTCGTGCATTATGTATATGATGGAGTGAGTGACTGTGGTGGAGTTTGGGGTAGATGTCTATCTATGACTGAAGTTTTCGTCATTCATCCAAACGTCGTTTATCAGTGCAAATGTTGTGCAAGTTATGTGCACGTATTAACGTGAATGACTTGGTTCAGCTAGCGAAAACTAACTACCAAAATTTGGAGAGTAATCGCCGCAATGGGGGAGACTCGGCGGATTTGTTACGCTGGAGACATTATGCGAGGTATGATGATTTGGTAGCGGCGGCTCGAGCGGACTGCGAGCTTTGCCAACGTCTTCTGCACGCAATGGATGAGGTGGTGTGGAATCCTGTGATGGGAAAGGTCGTTTATAAAGATTTGTTGCTGGAGTTAAAGAAGGATGGATCTTCTTTGGGGTTTGATGTTACGATTGATTCGGACGGTAAAAAGTATCGTGGTTGCATGGGTCCTGGATTGGTACCCCTCGATACAGGAGTTTATTTAAAGAGTAAACCTGCTGCTGCTGAGCCTCTCGCACGTTCGAATACATTGGAGTTTTCGCCTGCTTCGGCTACTTGGAATGCAACTCCTCCGCCACTACGGCGCACGGAGAGCGAGAGCCTAAAGTCTAAACCAGCGAAGATACAACCCACTGAGTATATATTGTCGTACAAGGGGACGATTTTGGATTGTCTAAGTTTCCATTTCAGTTCGAAAACTCACCGTCTGGGAAGTAGCACATTTACACCTTTGGTATTATCCCTACAGGTCCCTCGAGGTAATACGATTCCTCTTTCATGTCATCTTGAGAATTAGATGATATCATTTGCTCATCAACACAACAGGAAAAGCTAAGTTTGTTGGTCCCACCCAGATTGGACATTATGCTCTTGATCCTAATCTGGGATCTGAAGCCAACTTCAATATTGCTCGCAATTGGATCAAAACTTGCGGTGAGAAGCACCATGGATGCCCTCCAATGGATGATAAACGGCTTCCAACGAGAGTGATCAATGTTGGCTCAGACAACCGGGAACCATTTCTCGTCACAACAAACCATAGAAAGGGCAAGTTTATCGCACTTAGTCATTGCTGGGGCGGGGCAGTACCCGAGAAAGCTCAATTGACCGGGGAGACAGCCGAGTTATTCAAGAAGGGGATTCCAATGGCTGATTTACCAGCAAATTTCGTGGATGCAGTTTTGATTACCCGAACTCTTGGATTCGATTACTTATGGATCGACTGTTTATGCATCCTGCAAGATTCACACGAAGATTGGGACATTGAATCCAAACACATGGGTAATGTATACCGCGATGCCGCGGTAACACTTGCCGCAGCGGCCGCATCAAAAGCTACAGAGGGAATGCTTCACACATTTACCGAGTATGATCTCAACGGCGGGCCGTCCATCAAGGTCCAGCTATATCAAGGGAGCAGCCCAGAAGACGCCATCGATATGGTACGCCAAGACACTACACGAGAAGATCTCGGAAAGCTGCTTCGCTCCGGGCCCCTCGCCAACCGTGGCTGGACTCTCCAAGAAGAAGTCCTCTCCCCCCGGACCCTGTTCTACGGCTTCCAACAAATTCACTGGCAATGCCTGCACCACTATTCTTCTGGCGATGGCATCTACGACTGCAACGTCAACTGGAAACGCGCATTTCGGTATGAGCGGATCAAAGATCGGATATTCAAACAAACGCATAGTCCCGCTCACGATCCACACGATCCGAAAAATGTCTCTCAGATTCTGGTGGAGTATCATAATGACATGGTGGTTGATTATTGCTCGCGGAAGCTTACGTACCCATCGGATAAATTCCCTGCGTTTTCCGGCATCGCGTCGTTGATGCATGGGGAGTTGAGACATGCGGGGTACGTGGATGCCGCCTACCTGGCGGGAATTTGGAGCAGTCATTTTCGCGAAGGCTTACTTTGGTATTATGGGAATGGTGCCACTCCTTCAATATCATACTCCCGTTCCCCGATCTCGCCTTTCCCCTCGTGGTCTTGGGTGATAGTTACAGGCCGGATTGAAAATCTATACATTAGGACTCTGCTGCAAACTCCTCTTGATCCGTTACTTATTTCACACAATGTTATCCACGCGAGCATAAATCCTTATGGAGCGATCCAAAGCGCGGAGTTGGTTGTGAGAGGATACACACTTCCGATGCGAGAGACAGATCAGGGAGCAAAATATCTTTCGTCCGGAGATGTATATTGGGATCCGGGTATTCCATCTGAATCCGGGACATCGAGGGGTTTAGAAAGGAAGAGTGATGTGTGGTTGGTCAATCGAGAAGGGGGAGAGACATGGTTAGTTATCGGGACTCGATATCAGGACACGGCAGACCAGGAAAATAATGACATAAACGCCATGGAAGAAACAAACACAGGGAACTTGAAAAAATTACCCTTTGAAGTTCTCTTCATAGCTTCGCACGCAAGATATGCATATGGATTAATTCTCGAAGAAGTCAACACCAAAATAGGAGACGCACCAACAAAATCAAACGCAGAAGCAAATCACAGAGAAAAAGAAACAAGCAAACCCACTCTCAAACCCCAAACAAAAGGTCCCAATACTCCAAAAAGAGACGCAATCACAGATATACTTAGAGATACTGATTTTCCCCAAGACGACGATCCAGACACAGACACAGATGCAGATTTAGATTCTGAAAATATACGCACATATCGACGCATAGGGTTCATCAAGCTCCAACTTAAAGCTGCTATGAAGAAGCGGAATCAAGATCGATTTAGATGGATGGATATCGAATGGCAACGAAGGAAGTTACGACTTGTTTAGAGGGCTTACTAGAGATAATTTTATCTAGCAGGGGTTGGGGGATTTTTTGATTTTTGATTGTCTGTATTGGATTAGATGATTTAGATTAATTCGAAAAATTACTTGAGTTGGGTCATTATTAAGTAAATGTAGTTTTGGATAGAAAAGGATATTAATATCAATATCAATAAATATTTAGATTATAAAAGTTTTGATTATTCAAATTTTTGTATAAATATAAAAATTAATATATAAAATATTTTATAATTATAAAATAAATATTCTTTTTATAGTTTTATATTAATAATAAACAAAGAGTTATAAATATTTAATTTAAATTATTTAAAATATATAATATTTCTATAAATATATAAATTAATATATTGTTACGACGGGCTACACTACTACCATAACATGACCAAGGCACGTGATTACAGGTGATCAGTAGTGATCATTAAGGATCACTAAGGATCACTGTATAGGTGATCACAGGTGATCATAGAAGCATGAAGGTCTATATAATCAAGATGGATTTCCTTTGTATAGAGCTTCGTGCTCAAGATCAATCATTTAGTATACCATACTATTAGTTACGAATTGCATCATATTATTGTCATTACTTTAAGTCCCTGCTTGACGCCTAGTTATAAACCACCTCGAGAGCCTAGAGCACTTCCACGTGATCTAGACGGCAAACCTCGTAACATATATATATATATATAATTTTTTCAAAAAAACAAAAAGACATACATACGAGCGATCCCTTAATATGTCCAGTCCAATTGACACGCCAGGCCACCCACCGGCCGGCGAGAAGACTACAACTTCCGGACGCGTAAACGCGCCGCCCCTGATCCCTCTCCCTCGAGATCGGCCTCTGCTGACGCGTCTGATCGCTCTATGTCTCCAGCAGGAACGACTAACACGCCGCCCTCAAATCAAGAGGCGGCTAGAATATTGGAGGGCTTTCTGAGCCCTGGAATACCCGACTTACCCAACAGAGGCACAGCAGGACGCGTTGAGTACGCGTCTAGTACCTCAGTGCCCCCTGCACCTGCCAGAAGCGAAACTGACAGCTCTACGACCGCACATATAGCACAGTTTACTACAGCGGTCATGCACCTTATTAGAGACCCTCTCGCCGAGCTCGAACAAACGGAACCAGCCTGGGGCTCCACCTTCCGCAACTTCTTTGGCCAGCTGGCTGGTCGTGCCATGATGGGCTTCCCACCACCCCTAGATATCTCAGCGATCTTTGCCCTGCCGCCAACGCCAACCGCCTCCCCCCCACGCGCCTCCTCACCGAGCGCCCCCCTGCAAGAGTCCTGGGCTAGCAAGGCCCAACGCGCAGCTCATCTGCCAGAGCAGACCCGCTCTCCACCGCCGCCGCCGAAGCTACAGAGCAAGGAAGACAGAAGAGTGATGATCCGTCTAGACAAAGACCACCCTACAAGACAAGAAGACCCGTATACAATAAGGCAGAAGATAGGTCAGATCCTAAAGAATGATAGAATAGCTAAAGATGTATGGGCGGTCCCATCTGGATTCACAGTCCTCGCAAGCACACCAGCTCAAGCAGCCACAATCATAGCACATGCCTCCGAAATAGAGAACGCTATTGGCTCAGCTAAGGTGGAAAGACAAGAGAAGTGGACAACCTTCGTAGTCGGCCCCATCCATAAGAGGATTCAGACTGTAGATGGAATAGTAGACCCAGTAGCAGAAGGCCATGTTCTTACTGAGCTTCAGCTAGTACGTGATAATATGCCAATCCGACAGCTTGAGTGGACCCGTCGTGCACAAGCTGCATTAGACGAAGGCTATATCCGTGTATGCGTCCCTTCTAGCAAAGCGGCCCTATTCCCGCCGAATCTACGCATTTTCTCCCGCCCAGTTCGGGTGCAGCAGGTTCGCGATCATAGCCCTACCTCCCAATGTGGGCGCTGCTTTGGCTTCCATCCCGAACGTCTCTGCGCACGCGACCTTCGCTGCGCTCACTGCGGTAAGCAGGATCGCCATATAAACTGCCCCAGCCTTGCTAAATGTGTTAACTGCTGCGGCCCTCACGCTGCAACCGATACCACCTGCCCAGCGCGCCCCCAACACCGCAATGGACAACTAATAAGACCGACTAAGAACGAGCTTCGTGCTATTAGGACTGCTGGAGGACAAGCTAGCGCAAAGCGTGACGCACAAGCCCAGCAGGAAAAAGAGGCAAGTATACAGCTACATCAAGAAACGGAGGCTATGCAGAGCAATAGTACCCAACCGACAGCACCCCCACCAGTACAACAATGGTAGGAGGCACCAAGAAGAAACAACATAGGCAGAGCAGTCTACGCGTTCTACAAGCCAATGTACGAAAAGGGGGATCCAATCATGATATTGCTCTCTCACTAGCATTTGAGAACAACTGTGATCTGCTGCTGATACAAGAGCCTTGGATACACAATGATCTTCAACGTAGATGTACAAAAACGCATCCTGCTTTTGAGACCTTTGCGCCCTGTACCGACTGGGATACGCGCCCCCGAGTAATCACCTATGTTCGGAAAGGGAGAGGCTTTTCACCCTGCCAGCCAGCGGCAAACCTATGTCAAGATATACTACTTATTGCCCTAAAAGGCAGAGACTCCCCTATGCTCTTCTGGAATGTCTACAATGCACCTATAGGGGCTATTGATGCAGGAGAGGGCTTGCAAGCACTACTGCGACATGGGCATGAAGCCCCCACACTTGTAGCAGGGGACTTCAACATCCGGCACTCCCTGTGGGATACTACAGGAGGAACGCCAAAAGACGGAGAAGAGCTAATCCAGTGGGCAGACAGCCATAGTCTACGCATTGCTAACCCTCCATTCACTCCCACCCATCAAAGGGGGAGGCGTTCTAGACCTAGTCCTAGTCACACATCCTAATGCAAGATGTGAAGTCGAACATTCCCTACATACCTCGTCCGACCATGAATCACTACTAACCATAATCCCCCTATCAAGTAGTCTCTACCCTAAGGCAGGACGTCTTGACTTTGGCACCTGCAATACTGAAAAGTATCTACAGCTGCTCCAACATACAGCTGACCCCGTATATAGTAATCTAGAAGAAGAGACCTCTGATATTGTTCAAGCACTCCAAACCGCTCTATACGGCTCCTGTAAACGGTATCTCGAAGCCACAGGCGGTGCCCCATGGTGGAACGACTCATGCCGGGCGGCATATCAGAGATACAGAGCTCTGCGTAGTACTGGCCCAGCAGAAGAAGAACGTAAAGCCCTTCGGCGCTGCGTACGCCAAGCAAAGCAAACGCATTGGCAGCAGATAGTACAGAATGCAGCTAATGTCACTGATGTCTATAAGATCGTGAAATGGTATAAGAAAGAGACAGTACTCCAATCACCTCCACTACAAAAAGAAGGCGGGCTGGCTACAACGCCACAGGAGAAGGCACAAGTGCTTCAAGGAGCTCTACTCTCGCGCCATCTTGAAGCAGAAGACATCCCCGCTAATACACCCGCAGTACCCAGAAGGACAATCCCTTGGGCGAAGATCACAGCGAAAGAGGCACTCTCAGCTACATGCCAGGTCTCATCCACTTCACCAGGAGCAGACGAGATCCCAGCAGCCGCCCTGCGTCTGGCCTGGCCAATAATCGGTGCACGTATCACCCTTCTCTTCCAGCGCCTTATGGAAGAAGGAATACATCCCCGAGCCTTTAAACATGCTGAAGTAGTGATCCTACCTAAAGCAGGGAAACGGGACCGCTCTCTCCCTAAGTCCTATCGGCCAATCGCACTGCTCTCATGCCTGGGTAAAGGTCTAGAACGACTTCTAGCCAGACGCATTAATTTCTGGGCTCTTAAGCTTAAAATACTAGCACGTGATCAGTGCAGCGCAATTAGCAAGCGGTCGGCAGTAGACCTTACTACAGCGCTTGCCTCAGATATAGAAGAGGCATGGGCAAAAGGCCTTGTAGCTGGTATGCTAACAGTAGATGTGAAGGGAGCTTTCGATGGTGTACTGGCCAACAGACTTATCCAAAGGCTCCGAGAGCAGGGCTGGCCTAACTGCCTTGCACAATGGGTTCGCTCCTTCCTAGCCAACCGGACAGCGCATATTCGTCTAGACAAGGTCAAGTCGAAGGCCTTCTCTGTCCTCTGCGGCCTGCCGCAAGGCTCTCCAATCTCACCCATTCTCTTCCTGCTATATGTAGAGCCGTTTCTACGCCTTACAAGAGGAAGATTTGGGTATGCTGACGATGGAGCAATGCTGGCTATTGGGGCTACAACACAAGTAGTACAGACCAAACTGCAGAAGCATCTTGATATGACCCTTGCATGGGGGCAAGAGAATGGTGTACTTTTCGATAGCGCAAAAATTGAACTACAGTACTTCTACCGCAAGCGCCAGGCTGCTGAACCGCCACTACACCTGCCTGATGGCGTCGAGATCCCCCCAAATAACGTCACCCGTTGGCTAGGTATCTTCTTTGACAGGAAGCTCTCATTCAAGGCCCATATACAGATAGCATGCCTGCGGGCGAAGCAGATCACCGACCATGTACAACATCTTTGCCGTACAATAAAAGGAGCTAAACCAGCCCTTCTTAGGCAAGCAGTACAGGGCTGTGCCTTCGCCACCCTCTTCTATGGTGCTGAAACTTGGTATGGAAAACATACCTCACCTGTGATATTCCGCCTGATACAACTTGCAATCAACCGGGCTGCTAGAGCTGTACTGCCGGTATACAAGACCACCCCTATCCCGGTACTCCTGAGGGAGACCGGATGGGCCCTAGCCCTGCCTGGCTCGAAAGAGCACATGACAGATATATAGCACGAGTTGCAGCAGCAGACGAAAGGCACCCAATACGCTTACGCTGGGGCTCTAGTCGAATGAAGTGGATGCGCCGCCGACAAGAACTAGCACTCTCTCCTACCTTTCTTCGCCCCCCTTGGGAAGATACAGACCGCGACAATGCCCTCAAGCAGATTGCAGCCTGTGGACGGACTAATGGGCCTCAAGCATTCAAGCAGTGGCTAGAAAAACAGCCCATCCTAGACCTTATTGTATACTCCGATGGCTCTATGAACGAGAATGATAATGCGGGAGCCGCGTACTGTATATACCGCGGCAGCCAACTGATTGAACAAGGCCAGGTCCCCCTTGGCAAGACTGCAGAAGTATATGATGCTGAGGTTATAGGTGCTCTCGCAGGCCTGCAGGCTGCCCTGCGATCTTGCATGGCACGATTTGCTACGAGTATTACAATCTGCCTCGATAATCAAGAAGCAGCACTACGCCTTCATACGGGTATTCCTACAAGCACTAGTGCCAGCGAGATTCTAGAGTTCCAAGCCTGCAGGCAGGCCTGGCTGACAAGAGGGCGAGCCCGGAATGCCGCTTGTGGAGCAGTAGGTATACGCTGGTGCCCAGCACATGTCGGTATCGCTGGGAACGAACTAGCAGATCAACTAGCCAAAGCCGCATGCCTGCTGCCTACTACACGCAACAAGGCTTCTGTAGCACGTGCCAAGCGCTTGTCAAAACTAAGATACGAGCGAGCTGCAGCCGAGTACTGGAGCGAGAAGTGCCCAACTCAATACGAACGTCTCGACCTACCCTTCCCTACATCAAAAATGCCAATGGAACTTACACTCCCCCGCCCTACCTTAGGGTACCTACTAGCCGCCCGCTCGGGGCATGGTGACTTCAGAGCCTACCATGAGAGATTCAATCACGAGAACGCGTCTCTTTACTGCCAACACTGTAATCAAGATAGCTCCCTAGACCATTTTGCCATCTGTGAGGCAATATCACCACCTTTCGAGCTCTTTGCCCCAATACGCTGCCCAAATCCTGCCTGGTGGGCGCTAAGCACCACTGAGGGCGCAAAAGTCTTTGCTAAATGGTGCGCAAGAACCCGTTTCTTCGCACATTCTTAATTCTTTCGTTTTACTACCCCTTTCTTATCTAGTCTACCTTAATCCTCCCCCCTCCCCTTTCCTTTTTCCGTACCATACAACACCCATCGACGAAGCCATAGCCTTTAGCTACCCTATATAAGTCTAAAAATGCTCATAACAGCATTCCCCTGCCCGGCTGCCGCAGTAATGCGTTGGAACTGTCTGGTAACTATGTATATAATCCGTATATAGCTGCGCAGGCACGCTGGATACCCTTCGGGAGGTTTAGTGGCACGTGCTATAACACGTGACCAGCCCAGCGCTTAAACAAAATAAATAAATAAATAAATAAATATATCCGTATATAGCTGTTACGAGGTTTGCCGTCTAGATCACGTGGAAGTGCTCTAGGCTCTCGAGGTAGGTTTATAACTAGGCGTCAAGCAGGGACTTAAAGTAATGACAATAATATGATGCAATTCGTAACTAATAGTATGGTATACTAAATGATTGATCTTGAGCACGAAGCTCTATACAAAGGAAATCCATCTTGATTATATAGACCTTCATGCTTCTATGATCACTGGTGATCCTTTATGATCACCTGTGATCACCTATACAGTGATCCTTAGTGATCACCTGTGATCACCTGTACAGTGATCCTTAGTGATCCTTAATGATCACTACTGATCACCTGTAATCACGTGCCTTGGTCATGTTATGGTAGTAGTGTAGCCCGTCGTAACACTATCCCCTTCTTAGCTTAGCGTTCGTCCTCGGGCGCTTATAACTAATCTTGTGTATCCCACATTTTTGAGAGTGTTGGAGAAAGAGAAGGAGCAATCGGGTTCGAGCTCATTAATGCCTGTGGAGGCTAGTTCGAACGTGCTGGACGAATTCGATCCTTCTTCTTTCCTGAGTCCTTCGGATCCTTTCTGGGGAGGTCTGGATGGCGTTGGTGAAATGCCTCCAGCTTCTCAGGGCAGCTGAGATTTTTCTTGAGCTCCCAAGTGTTCTCCGAATGTGGGTAATCTAACCACTTGATTAGATACTCGATTTTGCCTCTGACGTATTTACAATCTAGTATTGTTTCAACATCGTATATGGCGTCTGGGTTTACTGGTTCGGTTTCTGTTACGGGCGCATCGGGCGCTCCTGGTGGTGCTGGTTCGAGCAAGGATATATGGAATACTGGGTGAATATTCATGGTGTATGGTAGCTTTAGTCTGTAGTTGACTGGTCCGACTACCTTGTCAATTTTGAATGGTCCTAGTTTCTTGTGATCTAGTTTATCGCTTGGTCGTTTTGTCTGTATGTTTCTTCGAATGAGATAAACTTTATCCCCCTCTTTAAGAGTAGGTCCCATACTACGTGATTCGTTGTAGTACGACGCTGTTCTTAAAGCGATGAACTGTAAATCCAAGGAAAGTTGTTCCTGTAGTTCCTTGATTTCCGTGATATCTTTTATGGCTTCGTCTGCATTCGCATCTTGTGGCAATGGTGATTTATATGCTAATGGGTTGAACCCAAAGTTAGCATAAGCTGGCGTCACTTTTGTGGTTTCTGTTTCCGATGTATTATATGCGAATTGTGCCAAGGGTAATAGTTTAACCCAATTGTCTTGTTTGTAATTGATGTAGCAGCGAAGATAGGCTTCCATCGTTTGGTTTAATCGTTCTGTTTGGCCATCTGTTTGTGGGTGAAAAGCTGTCGAGAGCTTTCTCTTGATTCCAAGCAATGCCATAAAGGTAGACCAAAATTTTGATGTGAATAGCTTGTCCCTATCTGAGATGATCTCATCTGGTACACCGTGTATGCTGACTATATTCCGCATGAATATATAAGCAAGGTCATCTGCCGTCCAAGTTTCACAGAATGGTATCATATGAGCGAACTTGGTTAATCTGTCTGTTACCACCAGGATGGAGTCGTACTCCTTCTGGGTAACCGGGTCCTTGGATAATGGTAGTTTTACTACAAAATCCCAAGCAATAGACTTCCATGGTTGAATAGGTAGTTCGGGGGTTTTGAGCTGACCATAAGGTGCATGCCGGGCGGCTTTATTCCTTATGCAGGTGTCGCAGTTCCCAACTACGTTCTCAACTATAGTCCTCATCTTTGGAAAGTACACTTCTCTCCTTATTCTGGCAAAGGTTCTTGCAATACCTTGATGCCCGTGAGCTGGAAGCTCATGTTGTTCTGTGACGTAATCCTTAGCTAGATTGGAGGGTATGTAAAGTTTGCCATGAAAATGGATGAATCCGTCTTCGATGGTGAATCCTCTTTCTGAATTGTCTGGCATAGCTAGGATTCTCTTGGCTGTAGCGTCCGTTGAGTATTCCGTCTTTATGATATCCTTGATAGTATCATAATTTACTCCTGAAGTGGCGGCAAGTTGTGGTTTATTGTGAACTAAAGCGTCGCCATCTTGCTTTAGTATCGCGCGTGATTCGTGTGTTTTATTCTGTAAATATTCTGGTTTTCGGCTGAGAGCATCTGCTCTAGCATTTTCGTTTCCTTTGACATATGAAATTCTGAAGTTGTAGGCAGCCATGGTTTCCGACCATCGAACCTGCCGTCGGTTTAATTCCTTCGTTGTAGTGAAGTAAACCAAGTTCTTGTGATCCGTATACACCTGTACTGTGTATTTTGATCCTTCCAGGTATACTCTCCATTCCCTAAATGCATCCACTATCGCTAGTAACTCTTTGTCATATATTTCGTAATTTAATTCGGCTGGCGATAGCTTGCGTGAATGGTAGGCAACTGGTTGCTGTTTCTTATTCGAGCCTGGCTGGCTCAATACTGCTCCTATAGCATAATCCGAAGAGTCTGTCTCTACCGTTATTGGTAACTCTGGATCAAATGCTCTGAGGATTGGTTCATTCGCGAACGCTTCCTTGAGTTGTTCGAATGCTTTCTGTGCTTCCTTTGTCCAACGGAATTCTCCCTGACTCTTCTTGGTAATCTCGGTCATTGGAGCGGCTATCTTTGAGTAGTTCTTGATGAATCGTCGGTAAAAGTTGGCGAACCCTAGGAAGGACTGTACTTCCTTTACGCTGGTTGGCGGTTCCCATTCCTTGACTGCTTTTACCTTGTTAGGGCTCATTTTGAGTCCTCCTGAAAATATCGTGTAGCCTAGAAACTCTGTTTCCGTGACGTGGAACTCGCATTTGCTGGGTTTGCATTGGAGATCTGCTTCCTCCAGATGCTTTAAAACCTTGTGAACATCCTTGATGTGTTGTTCTTCTGTTTCTGAGAACACTAAAATGTCGTCTAGATAGCATATGCAGCATATATCTAGGTACTTCCTTAATACATTGTTGACTAGTCGCATGCACGTCGCTGGTGCATTCGTCAATCCAAATGGCATTACCAGATACTCGTATAATCCGTATCGAGTTCTGAATGCTGTTTTCCATTCCTCACCTTCCTTCATTCTTATGAGGTGGAATCCGTTTCGTAGATCAAACTTGGAGAAAATCTTGGCTTTTCCCAATCGATCCCTCAGTTCCGTAGCTAATGGAAGTGGGTACCGATCTTTGATCGTCATATCATTGAGCTTGCGATAATCTACGCACAGTCTCCTTGTACCGTCTTTCTTTGGTACGAATAACACAGGGCTGGCTGCCTGTGAGGTGGATTCTCTGATCCATCCTTTTTCTAATGCGTCGCCTATATACTCCCTAAGCGTCCCTAGGTCTATGGCTGACATTGGATAGATTGGTCCGAATGGAGGCATCTTGCCTTCCTCCAATACTATCTCGTGGTCCCATGGCTTATGTTCTGGTAAAGCTTCATGGCCCTTTCTCTCTTCAAAAAGCTTCTTGTATTTCTTATACTGTTCCGGAATTGGCAACTCTTCCTGCTTCTCTGCAGGGGTGACTTCAAGCAACCTCTCTTGCTTATTCTTCATTTGTACAGGGGGTTCACCTTCCCTCGCTGTTAATGGAGGACCCTGGACTGGGCGTCCTACGTCGATCGAGTCATTTGCCTTTAACTCGCCATCGCGTGTGTACAGCCTCGCAGGCTCTAGCGTATCTTCTTGATCGCTTTCTTCTGGGAAACTAACGGTTTCCGTAAGCCAATCAATCTTAGGGTTATGTGCCTTTAACCATGGCATCCCCAAGATGACCTGTTGATTCCCTAGCGGAACAACATTGAACTGGATAACCTCTTGATGCTGAGTTATACTCATCCGTACCGGGCGAGTCTCCTGCGAAATCTTTCCGTCCAATCCTGCTAATTGTCCATCAACTAACTGCAATTGATATGGTTTCTGTTTCGTTTGAAGCTCTAAACCCAAATACTTCACAGTTCCTGGCGCTATAAAATTTCCGGTGGCTCCTGAGTCTATCATAGCCCGGATTCTTTGTCCATTTATCTTCGCAGCGCAGTATATCTGTCCTGCCTGGCCTGCGATATTCAATTGACCCTGGCCCATCTCGCGGGTTTTGGTTAAATTGGTCAATTGGTCAATTTGGTCGAATTGGTCAATTTGGTCGAATTGGTCAATTTGGTCGAATTGGTCAATTTGGTCGAATTGGTCAATTTGGTCGAATTGGTCAATTTGGTCGAATTGGTCAATTTGGTCAATTACGTAATTGACCACATTTTTTCCTGACCTTCCCTTCTTGCGGGATCTTCTTGCTTTTCTTTGTGGGAACCATCCTGTGGCTTCCTTGTCTGATAAATGAATCCTACATGATTCATCGTAGCAGGCTGTCCAGCTCATCGCTGCGTGTTCAGCCGATGGTGGATCTTTTCGAATTTTCATTGTGGGGGGAGGTGAAGGGGTTCGTAAACGCTCCAACTCATAGCGGTCTATGGCGTTCAACCCTTCTTGATCTCGTGGCATTGCGTCAATCTCTTTTTGACGTTCCTCCCGTTCGTAACTATCGTCCTCAATCGCGGTTGAGACGCATAGTTGAGGCGTAAAGGTCGCATTCAGTTGGCTCTTGCCAAACCTAACCTTATTTTGATAACCTCCCCGTCCTGGGGGTTTCCTGCTTCGGCATTCATTGATTCTGTGGCCTGGCTTGCCACACTCGAAGCATAACTTGTTCTTACGCCTTCGCTCTACCTCTTCTCTGGGTAGTTTATTCCTGATTGTGGCATCCAATTGCATGGGGTCTTCGTACGGCTGTCTGTTCTCTCGAGGTCTTCTTTCATTCTGTTGGTACTTTCCTCGATCTCGGTTCCCATGAACGTTGGAAGATCGGCTCTCTCTTTGATACTCGTAAAGCATTTCGTCTGCTTTAATAGACTCCTCGATTAATTCGTTAAGGTCCTCCCAGGTGCAATTGCGATCCAATTCTAATCTAACTTCCGCCTTGAGTCCTTTTCGGTAGTGACTCATCGTAGCGTTCTCTTCCCATCCAGTGGTACCTATATACCGCCTGAACTCCACAGCGTACTTGACTGCTGACCCTGTTTGCTTAAGGCCGTAAATCTTGGATTCAGCGTAGCGTAGCTCGTTGATGTCCCCAAACACTCGTCGTATCTCTCTCTTAAACCCCTCGAATGTTCCAAAGATTGTCTGGGTTGGATACATTCGCTTCTTAGAACTCACTCAAGTTGGTAAAGTAATCCTTGAGGTAAGGTTGGATCCACTTGGAGGCTTCTCCTCTGAGGTAGGAGGCAGCCCAGACGCTCTTATCGGCGTCATGGTTGAACTTGTCCTTGTTGAACTGGAAGTAGATCTCAAGCTGGAGTAGAAAGGTTTCTAGCTCTTGTCGGTTACCTGTAAATCGGTCGGGTAGGGCGACTTTAAGAGTTTCGGTGACGGTAATCTCCTTGGGGTCTTCGATACCTCCCATGGCGATATCTCCGTCCTTGTCGGTACTTTCGGGGGTGACCTGGCTGGTCGTAGCGGGGTTGCTAGGCTGTGGTGTCGTGGAAGACATGGTGTCGTTACTTATCGAGTCGGTACTTGGAAGCAGTAATGGTGCTCAAAGTGTTACGAGGTTTGCCGTCTAGATCACGTGGAAGTGCTCTAGGCTCTCGAGGTAGGTTTATAACTAGGCGTCAAGCAGGGACTTAAAGTAATGACAATAATATGATGCAATTCGTAACTAATAGTATGGTATACTAAATGATTGATCTTGAGCACGAAGCTCTATACAAAGGAAATCCATCTTGATTATATAGACCTTCATGCTTCTATGATCACTGGTGATCCTTTATGATCACCTGTGATCACCTATACAGTGATCCTTAGTGATCACCTGTGATCACCTGTACAGTGATCCTTAGTGATCCTTAATGATCACTACTGATCACCTGTAATCACGTGCCTTGGTCATGTTATGGTAGTAGTGTAGCCCGTCGTAACAATAGCTGCGCAGGCACGCTGGATACCCTTCGGGAGGTTTAGTGGCACGTGCTATAACACGTGACCAGCCCAGCGCTTAAACAAAATAAATAAATAAATAAATAAATAAATAAATATATATAATTTTTATAACTATAAAAAATTTTTTATAGTTTTGTATTAATAATAAATAGAATATTATATATTTATATTTATATTTATATTTATATTTATATTTATATTTATATTTATATTTATATTTATATTTATATTTCGATGTTTATACAGCTTTGAAACTTTGATTGTCTGTTATTTATTTGTAAAATAACACTTGTTCTCATTCTTCAGATCAAAAAGGTGTCTGTCACAAACCACGACCATAGTATACAATAAAAACAAGTACGGGGGTCCTTATCGATAAGGAATCCTAGGACAAGTGTCCTAGGATAAAATGTGCCCCAGGATAATAATTATCCTAGGAGCTATATTGTCCCAGGAGACGAATCGTCCCAGGATTAGTGTCCTGAGGCAAATAGTTGGATCACGTGATGGAGCCCTGGGAGCCTTCAGAGCTCCTAAAGCTCCAGGAGCCTTGAGGAGCCAGGAAGCTCCTAGAGGCTCCCTCTACGAATTAGTATATAGTTAGAATAGTTTCATAGTTTAAGAGCTTCGTGCTCAACTTAGTTATCAATTAGTTTACCTACATTCTACTTGATCTAGTAACGACTTCACTTCCAAGTGAATACCAGTGATAGAGCCTTAACCCATAACTACCAACCGACGAAACCTCAGGCAGCCGCTGCCTCCAGCACAGTATCGTTACAGTGTCTTTATTCTATCTCTTTCTTCTATTTATAATTTGATAATTATATTATAATTATCTAGGAACCCTGATTTCAAAGTACAAAAGCAAAGCAAACAATGAGATCTATGACGCTGCTTTCCTGGCTGCTTTAAGTTTGTTAAACTCTGCCTCCTCATCACTGTCACTTCCGCTGTACACGCTTCTCTCATCATCATCTCCATCAGCCACTTCATCATAGTCCAAAATATCCGATTCCTTCTCTGGCGCAGAAGCATCCTCGTCAAATCCGTATTCCGCGATGAACTTTCTTAATTCCGAGTTCCGTGGATTGACTAACTCTTCGGGAGTATATCCTGCCTCATTTTTGATATTTTTCTCGCTGCCAGCTTCGAGCATTAGTGCGACTAGATCTCGACCTGCTCTTAGATTTGTGTCGGTGGGTTGGAGATCGTTGATGAAGCGGATGGCGGAATGAAGGGGCGTATCTCCAGCTGTCTGGTCTACGGCGCGCGAGATTGGATCGCATTCGAATCCTTCTTGATCGAGGAGCCAATCCATAATGTCGTCTTAATGGGGGTGTGTATGTTAGCATATTTGTGTTTCGCTTGCCCTGTTGGGAATAGGAATTGGGAATTGAGATCAAGATGCAATTGGGAACATACAGAGTCCTTGACTAGCAGCAATGTGATACAAATACTTTCCAGTTCTATCTTTCGTACTGTTGAGGAGTTCGGCTACTTCTTCTTCGTTTTTGCAGCCCTCCACGATTTCCTGCATTAACTCCAGGTTGTTAAAGCGGACAGCGTGGACGAGTTGTTCGGCGGGTGAAGCTCCCTAAGATATGTTAGCATAAGTTTAGGTTAAAAGATATGTGTAACATACCTCTTCCTCCTCATACTCAACATCCCTCGGATCAGTCATATTATCCAATCTCAAACCTTCTTCCCTTAAAATCTCTTCCAATCTCAATCAAGACTCTGAACCTAAAACCCACAACCCAATTCCTCAAACCTCAAACCTAAGCTCAAACTTCAAACCTCAAATCTCACTACAGAGAAAAAATCAACCCAAAGCAACCACCAAAGAGATGCAATGCAACACAGTCAACGTATCTAAACGTCAACACCTCAAATATACTCAAACAAAAGCGAGCAAAACGTTGCTCTACCCAAAGTTCAAACCCCGCTTTAGAATAGACGTATTGTTCTGATATTTCCGTCTCGTCGTTATGCGTAATTGTGTAGATAGATGTGCAGATGTCTATGATAGAGTAGTGGAATACGGGAATAGGAACTTTCGTCTGATGGATGGGGATTCCTTCTTGAGAAGATTTTTCGGATGATAGATAGGTAGGTGTTTTATCTAATCTCGATTTTGGATTGAAGGATGGAAAGATGGGATGAGAGGAGATGAGATGAAACGAAAGTAGAAGTAGAAGTAGAAGTAGAAGTTCCGAGAGAAGGAAGTAAATTCTTAAATCCTTAATCCGGTAATCTTAAGAGGTAGGTAAGTAAGAGAGAGGTAAGTAAGAGCACCCGCGGAGGTAAGAATGGATAAAGTTCAGCGCTTCTCAAAACACCATTTACTCACCAGGCCCGCCTCAGGGAAAGCACCGATGCACTCTACCCTACGAAGTACTCCACTTCCACCTACCACCAACGAAACGAAACGAAACGGATGCACCTACGCACCGACTTTCTCAAACTCTGAACCAACATTTTTACATTTTTCAGCATAATGATAGAGTGCGAGTATAGGCTATGCTATGGCCACTCATCGTATCTTATCGTGCCTGTTTGCTTGCCAATGCGAGGCCGCGGATTCACAAAAACTTAAAATACACCGATTGGTTCTCATGTCTCTGTTGTGATTTGACATGATGTGATATATCCGTCTTCGCATGGTTGTTCTGTTTAGATCGTGATGCATTTGATTGGATGAATGAGATACATGGATTATATAAGCGAGCGGGAAAAAAAGTTCCATGTGCGGGTTTGGATTGTGATGCTGTACTCGAGTTATGATAAAGTTGAGAGGATTTGATTTTGCGCGCCAATATACTTTACAACGACCATTTGATACGAAGGAGCTTTATTTTGCGAGATTTGAGTTAGTTAGAGATTGGGATATATACTTTGATAAGAGAAGTGAGAGTGAAAAGAAAAGAAAGAGGAATACATACCCACAAGAAAATAATCCACCCAAACCCCAAACCCCAACCATCAAAATGCTTCTCTGTACGTCAATCCTCCCCCTCCCTTCTCCCTCTTCTCCAAACCCATCACTAACCCCCTTCTCACCAGTCTGTCCCTCCTGCAGCAACATCCTCACCGTCTCCGTAACACCGCATTCCTCCACCCCAACACCAACCTCAACACAAGATCTCACCGGCGCAAACCGTCTCGAATGTCTCACATGTCCCTATCAATACATCCTCACACGCAGTATCTACGATCGGAAAACATTTGTGCGCGAAGAAAAAGAAGATGTGTTTGGAGGTAAAGATGCCTGGGCGAATGCAGATACATATCCCAAGCAGTGTGCGAATAGCGAGTGTAATGGTATGGTTGCCGCGGCGAGGTTTGTGCAGATTAGGAGTGCGGATGAGCCGATGACGGGGTTTTATAGGGTGAGTGGTCTTTTTCATTTTTTTGTTTGGGGCGGGGAGAGCGGGGTTGTTGGAGGGGTTTGAGAGAGGGGTAATGGGAATGGGGAGGAGCTTGTGCGGAAGGGAAGGAGGTTAGAGAGGGGTTGTGGATGATGTGCCGAAAAGTGAATGAGATGTGAGAGGATAAAGGCTAACACTTCTACTATAGTGCATGACATGTGCGAACCAATGGAGAGAAAATTAGATGAAAGAAACCAGAATCTACGAAACTGCCACTTGTCACGCAATCGAGGCAGATGGACGTGGAAAGCATCTATATGCATGGCCGGGAAGTATTATCATGGGGTTTACATTAAAACACTGGAGAGCAAAAGTTATGGGTGCGCATGGAGTAGGACATTTGGCTGGGCTTTTGCAATATGGCGTAATGGGTTAATATACCTTGTGCAAAAGGTAATCTGCAAATGGATGTAGATAGCATATCATAAAAGGCGTTCAGTTCTTTACAATGTAAACCTTTAATAAGAAGCTTTAACTTCTCAACTATGCTCCTTTTCCAATGCAACCGATTGCTTCGTATCCCAAACCTAGAACTCCTGGTATATCGCTCAATATCTTCCCCAACACCAATGAAATAGAGCCACTTTGATGTCCCGAAGCTCAAATGAACTAACCCTCTTTGTGGGTAGAGCACCTACGATGGCCTTCAGAACCTCCCATTGACACAAACAATGTCTACATCAGTTTCATGCTGAGATCTCAAGGAAGGAGATGAGAGCGAAACCTGTTTTGAAACACACGCTGTCACATCTAAACCTGAGGGCCCTAACAATTGAACATTCGCAACTTCTTTTTTACCATTTCCTTCCTCCCTCATTCCCTACTCCACCTCTCCACCGCCGCCAAATCCTCATTGGCAAGCATACTCACCACCTCGATACTCAAACAGTCTCTCCTAAAATTCTCATTTTGTAATAATTCCAAGTGTTTGAGACTAGGTCCGGGATAGGTGAGGAACTTGAGATATGGAGGTTGTGTGAAATATTGGAGGTATTTGAGGTAGGCAATGAAGGGTGGAGAGCTGAGTAGAGTACCGGAGGACAGGGAGGCTAGGTGCATTAGGTACAAGGGTGAGGAGATGGCATTTACGAACTATTGGACGATTAGCACATTGAGGTATCAGAATGCTGAGAGTAGAAGATGTAAAGAAAGAAGAGAGCGTGGGGATTGTGGAAGAGAGAATGTAACATTCATGCCATTTCCATTTCGACGCGAGGGGTAGAATTTACGTAGCTTCCCACCCGTTGTCCTCCCCCACGCACTCAAGAAAGCTTTAAACACCGAAACATACCTCAAGTTCAATTTCAAACCTCGTGAAACCTCCAAACTTTGGTTCCTCATTCTCCCCTAGTACCGAAGGTGTCTGGCGATTATTATCCTCCATCTTAACATCCTGCGGAGGAGAATTAATGGTCGTCATTTTGTTTTCGCGTTGAGTTTGCGCTTTGGTATGTTAGGTAGTGCAAAGTGTCACCGGTGAAGCAAGGGTTCCCGATTGTTCCTGGGAAAATATGCAGATGTCTCGCGGAACGTTGAGGCGGGCAGGTTGAAAAGGGGAGAATCAAAAGTGTGATGACGTATTTGAAACTTTGAGATGATAAAGTTTTTGAAATTGGAAATTGAAGATTGAGTTCCAGCTTGCAAAGCTTGGATGAGCGGGGATAATTGATGGAAGGAAGGGAGGGATTTTTAAATTTTGATGCGTTGCGATAATTCTTTGCTGCTTGGGATTCAAGAAGATCTGATAAGGTTGATAAGGCCAGGATACCGTACAATTTGATGATTAGTCAGCACTTATCCGATTTATTCCACAAGAAACACCCAGATTTATGAGCTGGGATTAGTATTTGGGATATGGATAGATGCAATTAATGTATTTATGCCGGAAGATATGTTATGCATGAATTTCTGGGTTTTGAAGACTCCTCTAGATTCTTGATTAGATTTTTGCTGCATGAAATATGAAGTTGTCATACTCCATAACCTGTTTCGTTTATCTATTGAGATTAGACTTTTGCCTTTTACAGGTGTTGGTGCTTTGAAGGTTAAAATGAGGAGCATGAATATCAAGGTAGAGTGGGTAGTTGTCCAAGTGTTTTCCGTACCTGAAGCTATCATAGGTCCCCTATTTATTATTGACCCCTCTTTACGTGCGATCTTTCTAGTGATGCTAGCTACCGGTAGTAGATCCACTTGGATGCGATGCTGGAAGCTCCAGTTCTCGGTATTTCTGTCAAAATGTGGGTAGGTAGCCAGCACAGATTTCGATATTATTATCTGAATAGTTGGGAAAAAGAAAATAAGATCCAAATGTTCGGAATCTGGATGTTCTATTCAAGGAATCTAGAATTCGGAATATCATGAATTTCTTGGCACTACTAAGTACTAGCACAGTACTCCTTTTATACGAATTTTGATATTTATCTATCGTCCAATCGTCCACCTCACTTGAAGAAATCCCTTGAGAAGAAGCGACGACTAGTAATTCTAATAGCACACGGTCTCCAGATGCCAACGATCCAATCATCTTGACTTTGCTACCAGATACCCATCAGCAGGTCACTTTTGAGTTAAATAACGCCTCGTCAAAAAAAACTAACTCACCAAGGGGGAAATCCGTTCCTCCACGGGCTCGGATGGGGTTGGCTTTCTATCAAATAGTGCTTTTTCTGATCGACACTTACATATTATTATTTTTTTGACGGAATATTTCGGCTAAAACATAACCAATTCTTCCTTATGGTAATCGATAATTTGAAATAAAATCAGCTGGATCCATACAAAAGGCAAGTAAAAGTGGCGGATTTCTCGGTTCTCGTAAGCTTTTGGGGCTACTCTGCACATTCTAGTCGTAGTCGTACGGAGCACAGAGTCGTACCTGCTTTTTAAAAAAGAGGCTTTGCATTATTTAGTGAGATTTCGTATGTCGTGAAAATGACGATGTCAAAAAGATTAACAAGGTTTCTCCGGACTCTCAAGCAACTTCCTTGTCCGGATCAGGGTGGCTTTTAGAAAATCTTATGATATTTGCATGGCTATGCCAAAAGAAAATAAGAGTAGTGAGTACAGAGAATAGAGAAGAGAGAATAGAGAACAGAGAAGAGTGTACAACAGAAAGAGAGAAGATTGAAGAAGATGAAAGATTTATTAGAGTAGGATAGAGTATATGAGTATCCATAAATTCAATGATATATCGGTAATCTTCTGATAATTACTGTAATAAGAAGGAAGTGTGATTAATAAAAAGGGCAAGAGGGCAAGAGTACCTCAGCTGCTCATCTGATATTTTAATCCATTCATAATCTACCAAAGAAGGAAGAAACCTTCTTCCCTCCAACATCATATACCTGCCTACCTACCTACCACCTATGAGACTTCATCAGTATCCAACTTCTTTTTGACTACTACTTCTACAAATACTTCTACGACTACTACAACATACTCAGTACAGTTTCTACACTACACAACTTCGTCAACATACCTCATTTACAATTAGTTTGTGCAATAACCTTACTCGATAACAGTACAAGATTCTAATATCAATCCTTCTTCATCCACCTATTGTTACTACAATCCGAGAGGTTCCCATCGCCATACCATAAAACTTTCACCTATTCTACCCGTTTGGATAATTCGGAATACATAGTCTCCTTACCTACCTGGGTACCTATTTTAAGTTCGATCTTTAAAAGTACGGAGTAATAGTCTAGGGACAGACGGTTACGACATTCGCAATCATACCTTGCAATCGGATTTCCTATACAGAATCAGGCAAAGAATAAAAATAGACACGAAAGGAAGAGGGCGAACATCTATTACTCCGCGCTTTATATTAAACTTTAGATTTCGCATACAACTCCCAATTCTCCTCTCCCTCTCTCTTTTCAACTCCTTCATTCCATTGGAAGAGGATACCGTTGAATTTATACATTCGTACAACCTCAACCTCATCCTCATTCGTGCGCCCATCCATCCATACATCCATCTATCCCATTCATTCATCCACCAATCAATCAAATATTTTCTTGAACATCAAACTTCATTTCACCCTTCATTTTCTTTCGATGCAGACCCCCAACTTACAAATCGATACTATCTTCGACTCCTGAACGATTTCACCCTCATTTCCCTACCTGTACTCTTGAAAATTGACAAGGAATTTGGAAAGGAACCACAAATACTAAATTTGAAGATCGTCAACGAGTCGAAATCGAATCCACAGCTAATACAAATTCCTCGAATCAAATTTAGTGAGAGAGGTATCAAGGGAGACCAACGGGGATATAAGATTACGATTGTGCATCAAGCATTTTCGCATCTCACGTCCCATCCATCCCCCCCCATCCACATCCCTTCCCCTCCTATCCGTTTCCCTACCATCTTTTAAGGTTCCAAAAGGATTAATCGCTTTGATTGCGAACCATCCATCCTGAGACTTGAAGGTATAAGGATCCAAAGAAAAACGTCACCACACGTACCTTTTAAGGGGGAAGAGGAATTATCACATTCGATTATCAACACTGGTATCCAATCAAGCCTACAATTCTCAAACATAAATTTTAGTGCTGGTTGGCTGGTTAGCTGGTTAGCTGGTTCACTGGTTCACTGGTTGGGCCTCGGTCGCTAAGGAAATTCACCGTTTCCTGACACGGACCAAAATCGATCAGTCTGTTCCCCTTCTCTTAATTACTTTATTTATTCTATTTTATTATTATTATTATTATTATTATTTTCATTAGCTCCCTTTTCATTCAATTTACCCATTCGTGCACGTGGTGGTTACTTTAGTTAGAAGAGGAGAGCCGGAAGAAACCACAAGACTCAAATCATCAAAATCATCCAATCTCCAGAACCAAGAGTCGTTACTTCAAGAAACCTCCTAATCTCCTACAAACAAACAGATCAGTCATCTCCTTGTTCTCCCAAACTAAAAACCTGTCAAACATTTCGAACATCCTTCCAAGAAGCAGCGAGGAACGAGGATATTTACTTTCTATACCAATACGAACGAGCTCAAATTCAAAGTAAAACGGATCAAATCTCCTGAATCCTTTAATCAACCCATCATCGACTTATTGCAGTAATTAATTCTGGAATTTGTGTCGTCATCACAACCACTGTCACCATGTCGTTAAGCTCTATCCAACCAGATTATGATGGTAAGTCCAAATCATTCTTGTAATATATGCGCCGCGAGGCCTGCGACGACAAAACTGCCATCCCCACTTATCAGCGGCTGGCTTGTATCAAGTTGGACATTCAGCGTTTCACTTTTGCTATATCCCCCCATCATCCACAAGCATGAATCCTTGGACTGACCTTTGAATCTTGTTTTCCAAACAGGGAATCGATCGCCTGGACTCTCTACCAACCTATCATCCAACAACCCCTTTAGGAATCGAGCCGCGTCTCCAGCTATGTCCTCTTCTACCCAACGTGCCCACCGAGAACCTCCTCCACGACCTTTATCACGAAATCCATTTCTCGATTCTCCAGTCACAATCCAAACATCATCACCAGACACAATGGCTTTCTCTCGACCAAACCCAAGTTCATCAGGCCCAGCTCTGACCGGACACGCTGCGGATTTATTTGTACGTTTATCCAAGAATGCCAACACCCTTCTTCATATGGCGTTGGATGGGCGTCAAGTCTTGTGAACACAAGCATGTTCACGAGGGTTCAGCCTACAATAAGCCTCCATGAAAGCACATTGCTGACATCAAATTTAGGACGAACTGACGCTTGGAGATAAACCTGTCCCGGACAGAAGTCAAAAACCGGGACTGATGCGCTCAAACACATCCGCAAATCAACTACAGACTGAAAACATCCCACCAGGGCGACCATCAGGTCATAGACCAATGCGGTCCCAGGAAGAGACCATGCGTGCGAGAAGACCAGCCGGGAAACCATCCTCAAGCAGACCCCGCAAAGAAGAAGAGCTAGATATCTTTGCCGATCCTAGCGACAGCCCAAAACGGAGAGTAAGACGTAACTCCGACACATCTATCATGGAGCGAAAGCCCAGATTACTTGACCCAGAAGATGAACGCAAACGCTTAGAGAAAGAAAAGAGAAACCGTGATCGTAAGCGTGCGCAAGACAAGACTAAGAAGAAGGCGCCTCTAGATGTTATTGATCAATTAGATGCCACGAGCATTTTTGGAATTGGAGGTAGGTTATCATGATCGATCATGGGCCACTCTTACTAACAAATCATGTTTAGCATTCCATCATGATGGACCATTCGATGCTTGCTTGCCAGGCCGTAATCGAACAGGAAGTCGACGTGCACCAATGCAAGCTTTTGCTAAGGATTCAGCCAACAATTCTCTTGGTGGCGGAGGACCTTTGAACCAGAAACCTGACCATGCAACATTTATGGGCAATAACGATTCTGAAGCACATCTCGATTACTCCCGTGGAGGAGATAGAGTCGACAATTTCCAACCTTATGGGCACCGCCCTGGTATGCCCAGCCGCACAGAATCTGCCATTGAAAGTGCCACCAGCCGTGTTGAACCAGTCCATGGTGAGGAGTCAATGGGTCTTGGAACCTCTACTTTCCTTGAGGGTGCCCCAGCTTCTCGTGCAGCTGTCCAAAAGAACCAGAATGAGCAATTTGGCATGGATGGTGGCCTAGGTCGAAAGAAGTCATTGGCGCAGAAGATTCGCGGTATCAACAGCCGACGCGACTACGGAGCCTCTGGAAGAATGACTAGCCCGGAAGGCACGTACACTTCAATTTCTCCAGATGGATACACCCCTGGTGGAAGTAGAGCAAATGAAGCAAACCCATTCTTCAATGAATTTGGTAAGGGGGATGATACCATCAAAGAGGAATTCGTCACATTCGCTGAACTGCCACCGAGACCTGGCCGCTCTCGCGCTCCTTCTAACCCACCGGGAATCGAAAGACGTGTCACTAGCGATAGTATGGGGGAATCATCCAGATCAGCATCAAACGGTGGATTCTTGTCCAGGGTCAAGAGTTTGAAGGGAGGGCCACGAAAGCCAAGGGTTGAAAATAGGCCATTGCCAACACAAACATCTCAGCTCCTCTAACGTCCTGGTCAAGCAAGGACATGACTTTCTCTCGATTTACATTTGGAGAATGAGGCTGAGAACTTTCGCCTCTGATTTAATACTTCTCAAATACCCATACTCACCAAGTTTTATTCTCTTTCTCATGCATCGCTATTCCTAAACGAGTGGTCTATTACTCTTGCCTAACATACACGAGTTTGGATATGTGACTGTTCACAAGCTTTCGGACGTTTTTATTGGTACTTTCTCCACTTTCTCCACTAAAACTTCTACTTTGACTCTACAAAACGAGGAATCTTTCTTTTTGAATTATTTTCGAGTGGTCAAATGGCCCACAAATTGTTATCTGATTTTACAGGCGTATAGGAGTACACATGAACAAGCCTGTAACTCGAGGGATGTTGAAAGAGCGCGAGGAAGATAAGAAAGATTTTTTTTTAATGTCAGTGAGCTTTGCGGGTTGGAATGGGTCTTGGGCAGTGGGGGTTAGTAGCTGGGCTGGGAGGTTCTGGTCTCAAGAGGGTTGGGTAAAGAATAAACAGCACCAAAGAAATATCTGAATCGCGTAAAAGTCGAGAATAGGAGAAATGTAGACTCCATGAATGGAAGTATGGGGTGATTAAGGGATGCAGGGAGTCAAATGGTTATGGAGGAAACCTAGGTATTAGAAGACAATACGCATACATTCAATGAGATGAATTGGTAATTGGTAATTTAAAAAGAGGAATCTCGAGTTCAATTCATAGTTGTACGAGGATGGTGATGGTGAAGCTAGCAGCTAAAAAGTGTATGAAATGTTTGTCTTGATGTGGATTTTAGTTATCTAGCAAGTGTTAGATATACTCTTCTCAAGGGTTGAGAACAATATATAGTCATGCCGGTATCTTCTTCACTCCTATTTGTATCATACATCGATAGAAAGAGATGGATTAGATATTGTGGTATTTTGTGATCTGGCTTGGAGATTTTGGGTGGTGGGTTTTTTGTTGGTTTGTTGATAGTTTTGGGGTAGGATTGTATTTATTTATTTATTCATTCATTTATTTATTTATTTAAGAGTATGTATCTATGTACTTCTTTTTTCACAGATTTACTCCCCCTTAACGCTTTCTCTTCCGCTGTTATATTTTTTTGACTTCCAAATTGAGTCATTGAATAGATTATGCATCCCCATGCACGAGGATGTATGTTTATTCATTGCTAATAATCTTATACCGGTCATCTATCCTTGTTCTGCTCACGTCACTCTTCATGTCAACGCGATCTCTTTCATCAATGTATAGTTAATACAAATCATATTTTTTTGTCCTAGGCTTCATTCACTAGAACTCATGGGTTGGAAGTATCAACTCATCCTGTTCATCGAAATGAGCCCTTCAAAATACTATGGTATGCCAGCATACCACCTTGTCTTGATTTCTAGATCTAAGCAAGGCTGCACTCGCAAACTTTCCGAATCACTTCTTTATCCTCGGCTTGATTGTGACCCAAATGGGTTCTTTTTGCACCACAACATAATTCTTGAGACCATCCCAGTTGACCAGCTTGTCTCTGACAGCCTCAAGATCAAAATTCCAGACCAAACGAGCCAAAACTACTCTCAATTCTGCCTGACCGAATGATCTCCCCAAACAAACACGTGCTCCTAGCCCCCATGGTTTCAAAATATTGCGATTGTCGGTTTTAAATTCTCCTTGTCGGAGATTATCCGGAAGATAACGGTCAGGTAGGAATTCAAGACACCGGTGGAAGTTAGCTTCTGAATGAGCCATCGCGACGGTATTCATTACCACGTGTGTCTAGTGTCATTATTTGATTAGCGTATCTGTATATAATCAGGAGATTAGCATCACTCACGCCTTCTGGTAGGAAATGTCCACAAACGACAGCTCCACCATGAGGTACAATCCGGAGTAGACCTCCTGAAACAGGATTGCACAATCGCAAGCCTTCTTTTATCACAGCGTCGAGAAATGGTAATTGTTGAAGAGCACTAAAAGTTATCTCTTCTTCCTTGTCAAAACAATTCCGAATCTCACATTCCAATTTCCTCAGCTCGATCGGATTTTGAATTAGACAATTAATCGTTCCGCAGATAGTAGTGCCCGTTGTCTCGCTACCTCCTAATAGCATAAGAGCAATGGATGACTCAATTTCAGGCATGCTCATCTTGGAAAAGTTCGGATTGTTCTTCTGATCAAGCATGACAGTCATGAAATCACCCACTTCTGTTTCCGGACGTTGTAGTCGACGATGAATTTTCTCCGTTGCATTGGAAAAATGCTCCGCTTGCATTTTTCGAATGCGCGCTGGAAGCATTTTAAGAATAAGTGAATCGAGTCTTGGGAAGTATTGCATTACGCCTGCTAATGCCATCACTATGATAATTAGTTATGATGTTTTGCTTTCCATTGGCGGAATATATCACAGAATAAACATACTTTTCATAGAATTATAAATCAGAGTTGCCCAGGGGTGATTCGTCGTCTCCTTCAAGCAATCAAAAGATTCCCCTAGAGTAAGCATCCCAATAACATCAAACGTCCACCAATTCATCCAATCCACCACATTAACCACCGCCGCACCCATTTCCCCGTTCTCCTTCCCCGCAATCTCCTCAAATAGCTTCTCAACCATCAACGTCACATACCCCTGCACAACAACCTCCTGTCTCGCCACCGCCCACTCCGTAAACGCGGGTCCAATCACCTGTCACATCCGCGCACTCACATCAGAATGCAGTCGTGATGAGATTATCTGCAACTCCGGGTGGAGATTTAAAAATACGGGATCGCGCGGAAGCGCTTTTTGGGTACTGCTGCTGAGGAATATGTCGTGTCAGGCTTGTTCGTGCGCGAAGGATACTTCGTCTGGGGAAGTGCGGATGATGCGCCCGTACTTTGTGTGGTGGCTGCGGATGGAGGTTACGAGGTTGCCGCGGAGGAGGGAGGAGATGTAGGGTATTCGGGTGAGTTTCCAGAGGGGGGGTCCTGGGAGAGAGGAGAGGGGGTCGAGGTAGAGGGTTTGGAGGGTCTGGGTTAGGATGTACTAGGGGGTGGGTTAGATTTGGAGTTTGGGGTAGGGGAGAGGAGGGAGGGGTTGGTGATGGAGGGGATGTACGTACTAGGAGAAGTAGGAGGATGAGGAGGTTGATGATTGGATATGTTTGAGAGGAGATATTTCCGTAGAGGTTGAGGAATGATAGGATTTCCATTTTTGAGGAAAATTTAAATGAGGATGGAGAAGATGGAGATGGAAATGGAGATCAAGTAGATGAAGTAGATGAAGTAGTTATTTGGTATTTTTAAAGTCAAAGTCAAAGTCAAAATCAAATTTATGTAGACGCCCCAGTTTATACAGTAGCACTCTTCAACAAGCTCAGATATCAAGTTCTCAAAACCAACCGCTATGTTTCAAGTTTCAACAAAACAAAATCCGAAATATTAATCGTCATAATTCACTAATAGATCACAATAGTTCGCAGGTACTGTACTCCTGTCCGTACTAAAAACAAAAATAAAAATTCACAATCTTAGATATGTATGTGTATGTACCTCGGAGATTTCATCTGCTCTATAGAGTAAATTATAAGTTAGCTGTGTGGATATTAGATGTGTAGGGGTGGGATTCACTTCGCTGTCTGCTTGTGTTTATTTAGGTAGGTACCTGGTTGTTGTGAGTTATTCACCTGGGATTTTGGGCTGGGAAGTTGTGGGTTAGTTGTGTAGTATAATAGGTATGGTAAGTAGGTAGGTTATGTTTAATTATATTGTTATTGGTGCTTTTATTAGATACTAGAATATGAATATTACTAGTTTGTGATAAATTATTCGATGATGATGATATCATCTAGTAGTCTCTTTTTCGTCACCTTTCACTTTCTTATATTTAAATTTAATTTATAATTAAATTCAATAATGATGTATTTTAAAACTAGAGAGGATTTTTCAAAGTTAAATATATTTGAATACCTATATATTAATTATTAGAAACATAAATAAAATTAGTGGGAAAAAATTATTAAGAATAGGAAATATTGTGTTAAATTTATCTAATTAAAGCTATACTTGACACGGAGACTAGAGTAAACTGTGATAGCAAGAAACGCGAGGTCTTGTCAAGCTTGGAGAGTGAGAGTATACAACCTTTGTTAATTAGCTAGCAGCCAGCTCCTAAGAAATCAAACTCTTTTTATGGCGTCTAAATTGATGTTTTGCTTCGATTAGATGCTATCTTCCTGATATCATTGTAGGTACGCGCAGTTGTATTCGTTAATATGTATCAGAAAAAATTTTATATAAACTACCGGCTTTAATCTTCTAGACTCTCTTTCTTAATCGCGGGACATTTTTATTATGAGGATTATTTTGTGATGAATACACGTTTAATAACATAATGTTTGTTCCTATTACTTCACTAGTCCTTCTTTGCTTTAATAAACAGAAAAGATCTCCAACCTAGCATCATTCCAAACTCTCTCCTCTCGCCCCTCCCAAAGCCGAATGCCTGATCGGACAACTAGCCCATCGGGTAGAAAACTATAAAGTCATTTGCTATTTCCGCCCTAAATCTACGATATAGTATGACCAGCTGTACTTACTAAGCTCGACAGCAGCAATATACTACATTTTCAATGTCTAGTTGAAACGCTAACTCCCGATGAAGGTCACCGGGTCGACCAGCCAATCTCCTCCATGATTGATGGGCTTCTTAATACCATGGAGGATACCCTAGGATTGAAATATTCCAGGCCAACTAGAACTTCATGCTCTTTTTCCTCTCGGACGACGTAACTTCACTCATTATGAAAGCCGAGGGAATTTTAAGAGCAGAACATAGGAATTGAGATATTTAGATAGCCATATTTCATTATTTTTCGTTTCTTGGAAATGTAGAAGAGCATATCATGGAATTTAAATTTCCTGTGCAAGAGATGTATTGCTAGGTAGCTTTTGCTGTCAAAGTCACTGTTAATAAAGTGGTTATCACTTGGATGAATATGGATATATGATACCATCTATTGCGACCGCTGTGTAAGTGCTATGTTTTGGTGGCGAGATAGAAATGCAGTAACTTTTCTTTGGAAAGTGATTAAGTTTTCCAGTGGGAAATTTGTGAGTTCTTGTTGTTTCTCACTGTGGGACTTCGAAATTTATGACTAAGTAACTTGGCATCTACCTCGCCTATTTCTATGTAAAATTGCTAACCTAAATAGTCCGCTGAAAAGATCACTTCTACCTTCCTGGATACTAGCAACAACGATAAGTCCTGCTAAAACGGCGCCGATGACTGCCTCAATATTATCGTCGGGAGAAAGTAGGAACCATGATTTTTCTCGACATCGAAATTGAAGCTGTTTTTGGTAAATTCCTACAGCATGTCCTCTTTTTCATTCTAAAAATCATGCAGTCTCCCATCCAAGTTCGTGTGTGACCTTTATTTTGAGGCTGAGAGTGTCGTCTATCTAAACACATGTTCAACACATGTTCAGCACACAGAAGACAATATTCTCTCTGCAGCTCATTAACGTCCGCTGCTAGGTTTACTTAATACCATAACCTTACGTGATGCCTTCTTCAAAACCGATATCGCCACCTTACCGTTTGAGTCCTCTACGAACACATATTATTCTTTGACATTGCTTACTTCCGTCGACGACACACTTAGTCTTTGACCTTTAGTTTCCTTACGTGTATTGAAGCACCACACCCTAATGTTAACGGAGCAAAAGCGCGAAGCGATGACTCGGACATGCAAGAGCATTTCTGATGCGTCACGGCAAACTGGGAGCTCGAGAGGACGAATAAAACATATGCTTTAAAGCTCTAAATCTAATTTCAAAAATGACAGAACGTCAAGTGATCGTTAAAATCTATCTACATCATCTAGTTATATCTATATCATCATATCATCTATTCCTTTTTCTTTCCATTATCATAAACTCATCAATCATCCATATGCTGTCTAGCAAACACACTCCTCGCCCTAAGTCTGGGACCAAATCTCTCTAATATAAAAGGAATAGGAACAAGCAATAATGCTAAACATGCCAATATTGTTCCTGCCCAATTATATCCCACATTTACAAACATTTGTTTGCCAAACAGTGGAAATCCCGCCCCCGCTAAATTTCGTATCAAGCCTACGCCAGCCAAGGCACTAGCCGAAAATACCATATAGCTATCCTCAACATATAGATACGTCATCAAAATTAGTGTGTAAAACGAATACCCAAATAGACTCGTAGCCAGTATGGGCACAATCCAATGAATATTATATTGAGGTGGCGAGGTCCAGGCGAACCAGAAGAGACTGATTGGTAGGAGAATAGCCGCAATTCTTCCCAGCTGGACTCGTGCTTCTGGTATATTTTTGAATCTCTCGGGGTCAAGCGTATCTTCAGATTGCACTTCCCTTATTCCAGCTGCACGAATTCGTTTTTGATAATGCTTTTCTTGCCATATGTTGATAAATGGTCCCAAACTGATACCGATCATAATTCCAAGGAAACAAAGACCGACGCCGACTGTCTCGAAGCCATAACCCATTTTGCCAAATACTAGATTGAAGGCACTGTTGAAGAGGAACGAAAGGCCGTAGAGGAAACCATTGTAAAGTGCTGCAAAAATGATAACGGGCTCGGTCCCGAGAAAACGAAATGGTCGAGAGAGCGTATCTTTGAATAGATGTCCCAGCGACTTACTTCGCATTTCCACGGGAACTGTGGCGACTATCTTTCCAGCAGCTTTGTTGGCCCGATTTGCACGTCTCCGCAATATCACTGAACGTCTCGTTTCATTCTTAAAGACCAAAAGTACCACTACAAGTATCAACCAGAATCCACCACAGATGCCAAGTAAAGCCCAGAATACCTCACGCCAACCATATGCCTCTGCAACGAACGACATCAAGAAATATCCCGAAGGACTTCCACAGACAGCGGCCCAGAGAAATATGCTCATCGCGGGTCCTATTTGATCCCTTGGCCAGAGATCAGCTATCGTTCCACCAAAATTGGCAATCGTTACGCTAGCGAAGAGACCCGACAAGAACCTTAAAACTAGAAATCCTTCAATATTCTGTACGAGAGCTGTCCCAAGCAGAAATAGCAGGAATGTTCCATAAGGAATTATGTATAGGTAGGTCCTTCCATAATATTCAGATAAAGGTGCTAATGTCATCGGTCCCAATGCTAATCCGAGAATGTAGAGTGAGAGACCTAGCACCCCAACTTCAGAACTGACATTAAATGACTCGATCAATTTTCCCTGGGCAGGTGAGTATCCTGATGCACCCCAAGATACCGTCAAATCGATAAGTGTGATGACACCCACAATACTCCATTTTCTCCAGAAAGAAAAATTCCGAGGGTCAGAAGGGTCATCGGGTTGAAAGTTAAGGACTTGCAATTCGGTATCTGAAGTCGTCTCGGACTGCGATGGCCCTTCTCCTTTACTCATGATCGCGGCTATGTATCAAAAAATAACTTCTTTAATATTATCACAAAGACAAGAAATCTTGGATGAATTGGTTGAAACTAAATCCTATTCAGGTTGGAGATTTTTGATCAAGGAACACCTTCATTTTGCTTTATAGGAAGTCGATGTTGCTTGATGGTGACGTTAAGCGCGGAAATGGAGCTGGCCGGAAAATCATATACCGAATGAGTGAGGGGTAGGTGCACACGTACTTTACTTTTGTAGGATAAAATATCGCATTTGATGATTGTGTTTATGGTGAAATAATCAATGTCACTGAGACATTGATAACAACGATAGATCCATCAGTCCGTGAAAAATGTCTTAAGAATTCTAGAGGCTGGAGCGTGGGGAACCACGTGGGGGCTGCACCCAATCTTCCGTGGTGATTGCCTGAATTTGGGGTTTAGAAAGAGCACCTATCATGTCTGATAACTTCATTTTTGACTGTTCCATATTTTATGGTATTATCGATCCTAACTTTGAGATCAAAACAGCAAATCTTAAAACATGTTGATGTTGTTGCAGACGCTCGCTTCGATGGTTAATGATCAGTGCACCAAGTGCTTTTGATGAAGGGGTAAAAATCTTCCATCTCATGCCTCCGTCCTCAATATTATGAGGACTGGATAACTAGATATTGATATTGAATTGACTCAATACTTTTAGAAAAAAGATTTGTCAAATTCAAAAGAAACCTGAGTAGCCGGCGTAATTGTCAGTCTTCTATACGGTAAAGAATATATCCAAGCTAAGGCAGGGGAACCAAGCGGCATAAGGAGCATGCCAAGGATTGATTCGGAGTGTACGAAAGCACCGACTTACCTTTCTATAAAATGTAGTTTTTCTTAAACTCTTTTCCTTTTCCTAGCTGCCAAAGCCAATAAAAAGTATTCGTTGGAAGCCGCTGCTGACAAGTCCTGACCAGTTGCAGAATATAAGCTTCTAATACAAGCTCCGGATGTTGCTTTGTTCCGAATGGATTTTATGTTTGGAGTCGGGCCCTTCGTTGTCTCCTAGACTCCTAGTATTACTGCAGGTAAGTAGGTTTACTAGACCACTAGTGGACCTTAGTTGATCGAACCGGATTATTATCTCTTTATGTACTGTCATAATCATTCTTGAATTCGAAGTAATAAATTTATATCATGGTAATTGTATATAACCATCGATTAAGAAAGCTTCTATCATCTATCGCGTATGTTCCTTGTACCGGCTGATAAAGGTTACATCCGGTACTTATCGACTTCAACATAGCAGCAATAAAATACTATCGAGCCCCTGAAGCGTTATCAATCGTGTGACTAAGTCTCCGAACTGTGGAGTTGCTCCCACCGTTTATTTTTTGTGTAATCCTACTAACGGAAATTGGACCGGACTTGACGATTATCCGCTTGATCGCCAAGTTGATCCACAAACTATCTATCTCTTAAATAATTAAAACAAGCCATGACCCAGTTCTCTGGTAGCATTCTCATCAAACCCAAACCAAGATTGAGTTCAAGTATGAATGAAAGAAGCCAACAACAAGAAGGCCGGTCCGAGGCTTACGGGTATTCTTCCATCCCCGACCCCGCTTCTAATGTCACCGTCTCAGAATTTCAAGGCCCGGCCCAACAAGATATCATTGACACGACTGAGCAATGGACCTTCGATGATGGATACAACGATCCTAACTTCGGGTATATGGCTCCATTACCGGAGGAGAACTTGGGATACCAGTATGGATCCGATACATCCAGAGCATCTCGTGATCCAAATAGTTTAGAACGGTCCTCCGTGACAGAAGAATCTCTACTCGATCTATTGGATGGTCCACATGCACTTGACCAAGCTGCTCACATAAGTAAAAAGACGAATCCCAAACAGATATCAGAGGCTCTTAAATATTTAGCCCCTGTACCTGTACAGGCACATGTTTCTCATCAGTCTAATAATACACAATCGACGCTCGCTCACCCATCCCCGCCTTATGATGTGTTACCTCTTCGACAGGGTCCCCAAGATTACCACTATTCTCAACAACAAATTCAACATGCACAGTCAGTATCTTCTTAGACAAGTAGATAGATGCTGGCTAACATCTTTATGAAGACCAATTCCTTATCAACCTCCTGCCAAACACTCCACTACTACCGCAGATGTAAAGAACCCATTTCTTTATGGGAATGTTGATGTATTTTCGGAGCCATTAGAAATTGCGATAGGTCCTGTGCCACTCGTCTTTTCCTCCAAAGGAAAGCGGAGACAGGCTTTCAGCCCTTCTCCATCTCCTGAGCCTCATCTACCAAACCCTAGAAGAACTGCAAAAGTCAAACGTCGACGTCAACAAACCCCTGCTGCTCTTGTACACGCTTCATTTAGCTCCGAGTGGTGGGAAAGTGATGCCTCGCTTTGCTGGAGATGTCGTAAACATAATTCTAATGTACGTTATGTCTCTTTTGCAGTTCCCTAGTTTATCGATAGAAAAGGAATCGCCGTTATGAATCGATAACTGACTTTACTACACAATAGCACTTAATATCAGGATTCTGTGATTCTTGTATCCGGGTATCAAACTTCAATATTGCTCCAAGTACCCAGGGAACGAGGACTGAAAACTTAGAAAGCTTGGTCTTATATCTTCTACCATGTTCGCTCTCCTCCATCCATTCTTGATATTTGCAGAACCTAATCATGTCTTAGCACATATGGAAGAAAACCTTCGCGCTATTCCTCGAGATACACCGAAGACCAAAACCTGGCGCATATTCTCGGCTGAGAGGGCAGAAAAGGCCTTTGACCACGACTTTGACAATGCCGTCTTTAGAGATCATTTCGTGCTAGCCCAAGAACAAGCTCGTTCAACTGGTGTTTTCGACGAAAAATACTCAGATCTAATGGCCATCGCTCAAACATACCAAGAATCTATTCTCCAACCTGTGAGTACTTTTGTTCATCATACAAAAATTGTTTGTAGAAAGTTACCAAAAGCGCCGTTTCTGATACAATTGAAAATAGAACAAATCTCTTGAAGCCTCTTGCAGAATTTTGATCGAATGTTGCGAACTATACAAATGCTTTATCACAACTACTGTGCCCGCGCCACCCATTCCAGTTCTCAGCCTCCTCGAAAAAATTCGCACTACACGTAGTACGATGCGTAGAGCCTTCAAAGAATACCAGGCACTGGCTCTTGCTCCCTCGGACTTCCGATCTCGCCGCGATTGGCTACCTTCATTTCTCTCGGCATGTTCACTTGCGATATCAGCAGTCGTGTTTATAGATATGATGGTAGCCATCCCATCACCCTATAAAGAGAGAATATGGGGTACATCATGGCAACAGAGGATAACTGAGATAAGACATGGAGGATATGGAATGATGTTGGAGGTTTTGAAAGCGAATACGAAGAATGTCAACCCATTGGAATTAAGTTGTTGGAATCTGGATACCGGAATCGACACGAGCTTCCAGGCAATAAACAACAATACATATGATCCTTTTGGCGGAAATCAACACTTAAACGCACAATACAGCACCGGATACGCTTTGGATCCTTCCTCCCACAATCAATTTTCCTATGGTCTCGCTACACCCCTATCACAAGACTTTGCCCCAGATATTTTATACGCCAATATCAATTATGATCAGACATATTATGATACCTGGCAACAAATGCAAATGCAAATGCAACAACAAGCAAAAGCGGAAGAGGAAAGGAGAATTTTGCTAGGTGATAATTCACCAGAAGCATTGCAGGGAATGATGGCGGTGAAATCATGGCAAATCAAGAATTTTGAACATCTGAAATTGGGAGAGGATATTTTTAAGAAGGATTTATATCGACAGGCTACTATTAATCCAATTGCTGGCTTGTGGAGGATTTTCGATATGAAGTGATGGTTGGGATGAGGTGCGACTTGGAATGAGGGAATGAAGAGGAAGAGGTGAAGGAAGAATTTATAATTTATTAACTTTAATAATTGCAGGTAGATTGGTCAAGGGAAATCCAGAGCGTTGAAATGGATGGATTGGGCCTCAGCGTTTACTCGTTCATTCATTTCTCTATCTTTCTCTGCGGAATATCCATTATTGTTTTAAATAGTAAATATGTTAATCAAGCTTTCATATTACGTCTATTTCGTCCGAATGTGTTGAATGATGATGATCTGAATCTTTCAAACTTCTATACAATCTTACATTGGGGTAAATATATACCACCAGGGGAAACTAAGATAAAGATTATAGATAATTACGTGAGTCGAATCCAAACTAAGATCAGAAGTTATCGGCAGCAGCAGCAATAACATCTACATCTACATGGTAACCAAAGCAAAGAACCATATTCGAACTCGTCATATTTTCATTAAATTATCCTTCATTTTAAGAACCTTATTACGCCACAGTTGTCGAGTTGCCGTGTTCGGTCGGAGATACTTCTATTTAGGTTCCTACTCTGGACGTCGGCACTACTTCTAACTGTAGGATTGCTGGGTTTTGTAAGTTTATGTGGAGTGTATATGGAGGGGAGGGGAGGGAGGTGTGTGGATATTATCGGGAATTTTGGAGTATGGAATGTGTGTGTGGGCGAATATGTGAATATGTATGTAGGGGAAGTATTGTTATATTGTTAATACAATTACTAGGGATTTGTGGTCCTTTTTTTCCTTTGGTGTGGATTTGTGGATTTGTGGATTTGTGGATATGCAGAGAGAGAGAGAGAGAGAGAAGGGGGGAAGGCGGGGGAGGGGAAGGGAGGGAGAGAGAGGGACTTTATATATGTGTAGTATAGGTAGATGATTGGATGGTTGGTTGGTGTGTAATTAATGGGTAGGAAGGTGATGGGTCTTCTATTGAGGTGAGTTGAGTTGAATTGATTGGGTTGAGGAATGGAAGAATGGAAGGATGGGAGAAGGGGGAGTTGATGTTGGGATAATCCTTTTTATGGGCGGTTTTTATTAAGGGCGGTTTAGTATGGTTTCTGTATGGATGGAGATGGAGATGGTGGGCGTAAGGTACTATGATGGTTTGACTTTCGCTTTGTGAGTCAGGTTTTGTATTTTATGAGTAGGAGAGGACATGATGGAGTTGAATGAAGGAATTTAGAATTATGTGATGTAATAAGGTGGTAGGCAAGGGTGACAGGGAGATGAAATATCAAGGGGGTGGAGAGGTACAGGCGAAAAGGCGAGAAAGAATATATATAACTGGTACTCCGCTGATAGAGCTTCCTCTCTTGAACTCTAATAGAAAAGAGAAAGCAAGGAGACTGGCCCTAGTATCTTAGTGCAGCACAAGTTCCCCAATAGACATTCGATATCATAAAAACATCATAGACTACGTACAAACCAGTATATTTTAATCCCAGTTTTTCATCACTCAACTATACGCATACAAGCATAAACTTATTATGTTAGTTCATCTCATCTCCAATCATATATATTCGTACTAAACTCCTACATACCTAATCCTCAAAAAAAAAAAAATACTTATATACTAGATACTTATCCCTACAACCGAACTACATTTCGCAAATCAAGTCTTACTTTAGATGACTAGGTCCACTAGTAATATGTACTAAGCTAATTTTATTAGAATTATAAACAATTAACAAAAGAAAAAAAGAATAAAAAAAGAATAAAAATATATATAAATATATAAAATATATATATTCAGTTATAGAAATAAATATAAATATATTTATTACAGAAATTACAGATTTAAGAATAATTATTAGTTTTTTTATAAATTGATATTAATATTATATCGCTTGTTCGTCTGTTCTGATCCTGTTGAATATGTCTTTGTAAGAATACCTTGATTTTAATTTCCTTATAATAATACAATATACAATTTGTATTATTTAATCATATTTTATATTTACACTTTTCGCGGAGCATCGAACTATCTATTCATTGAATGAGTTTATATGATCTTATGTGTAGTCTCGATTAAAGATTACATCTGACTAGAGAACTTGAAGTGAGTGGGTGGTAAAGTGTTCCTTCAGTTGTATCTTGCTAACTCTTGTGCAGCATGGCTATAGAGATTCACGCTCTCTAGTTTCGCTAGATGTAACTTGGGATCGTTTTTCAATATTCTGTAAATTACAATATTTATGGAGAGGGTGGTAGATAATTTGACTTTGGATTATTTTGGTTCAAGTCCATAATCACCAGCGGAAAAACGAACCTATTCGAGACTACCGTCATAAAATTGTACAGACTAGCATCGACGGGCGGGCTTGATGTAGTACGGCATCGCATTCGGTTACAGCTTCACTTATGAAAAGATCATGGAGGAGAATTGCAGATATTCTATCGGCAGCTCGCATGCATGTGGCAGTGTATGTGTCTGTAGGATTCCGTTGTATTCGCATGGTTTTCTGGGCTTAGTTATAATGGCACTATGAATGGTCATGTTTCCCTGGGCTTTGATAGGCGTGCTATTATAAGGGCTGATTTTGAGTCCAAGTAAGTGAGATCCTGAAGGAGCTCGAGTGCATCGAGTTTGAGAAATTTGAGACAGGCCTGGCTAGATTATGGTATTGTGATGGAAGGAGTCATGGATCGAGTAATAAAGCCATATCACATGTAATGTCGTACATATCAAAAAGCTGTGCAAGAGATTTCAAACTACTGTCGTGTGGATAGAGACGTCATAGGGATGTTGCTTGGGCTTGTGTTTGCATGAATTTGGTAGGACGGAGTGTTCCTCTTCACGTTTTGTAGTACGGTCATGAACATGAAAACAGGGAATGAAGAGGGTAAGTGGTAAAGAAGGTGTCTATCAATCTAGTAAGTCTCTCATCTGCATAATCGGAAGTTTTATGTCCTTGCAGAACTCATCGCTATTCAAAATACAATCATGTGACTTACACGTGATATTAACTTTCCGTGCATCCTTGACGTTCAGGGTAGCATTTTCGGCCCCCAGAAAGACGTACACGTACAAAAATGGAAGGCGAATAAGGCGCGCGAAGAGGCGAACTATCTTTTCGAGTTTATTGTCCATCATACCTATCTAGTACCTTCCTAGGTATTCTATTATAACCTCATGATCATCGATTCCCATATGCATTTGTACATATGAACGGGGCGTAGAAGGATTCGAGACAAGACGACGGTGGGTGAGTGAGTTTCGATTTCAACCTTCGTTGCACCTTTTGCCCAGTTACCCAGACCAGCTGCTGCCTATTTTGCGAACATCCATTCCCCCAGAATTCTTTTTTTTTTTCGGTTGCTCGCCTCACTTCTTTTCTCATATGCAGCCGCAGCCTCACTTAATACATTTTACATTTTGCCTTTTTCCATTTCATTCCTTAATATTATCTTCATTCAAACTTCACTTCATTTCACTCCTCAGGGTATACTGCAGTATAGAAATGAAGATGATTTGATGAAAAATCTTTGATATCTGATCTATATGAAGTTACTGTTTTGTTTTAGTTTACTATCTATCTATATACTTAATTCCTCATTATTTGTTTGTTAATTGGTCGTCGTATCTTACTTTCTTCCATCGTTACACGCCCGGAATCTGTCTCAATGCCCGATTCTCTCACCGAAATCATTCCCTCATGATCACCACCAAGGAAAAGAGTACGCGCACCACCTTCTAAGCACTTTACCGTTGCTTCTTCATTAAGGTTGCATACATTCAATTTTTTATATTCGCCTTATTAATTCTTTCTTCTCTCGATTCGCGAACCATCTTAGGTATTCTTTCTCTCTTCCAACTTCAATATCTATTCATAGTCGTAGTCATAGTCATGATTTCATGATTCATGATTTATGATTACTTCAAAGCGTTCGGGACATTCGCCCTGCGTGCGTGAAGGTTGTCTTTACTTTGTCGCTCCGTGCCTGCAGCTCTTCTCATATCGAAGATAGTTTTGGTATACTTCCTCAACTCTGATTTTCCCTCCCCAAAAAAGAACAATACTCTTTCCTCCATATTTTTTGATATTTTCGTTGGTTTGTTATATTGATTTGAATAGATACTTGTCAAATTATTGACTGACAGCTAATAGCAATGTCGATGCATCCGAACTATTCCCAAAATGGGAGTGTTCCACCCCTTGTACGATTCACTCCTTTTACCCTTCAATTCTCTCATGAGCTTCGATCTGATGAGAAATCTAGTATTATCTTTTACATCCCTCCAGGCATACTTCAGACTCCGGATATAATTCCACACGTGGGGAGATGGATTCACCACCACTTCAGCCTACTAAGATTGATCTGAGTTTAAGGACACTTCCACATCCGGTCTCTCATTCAATTTCTTGGGAGCAAACATTGCCTTCTCTCCATGGATTTTCTGAATTGAACTCCCAATATGAACCAATTTCCAGGATTCAACAACTGCCAGTGGACCGGACAACAGGCCAGGCTCCAATACTCCAATGGTATGCCGATAATGATGGACCTTGGTACCCAAAGACGATTTCAGATCCTGTCTCGGACGAGAGAACAAGTGTCAAGGTTCGTCCAAATAATCGAGCACCCGTTGCTTTTGCCGAGCCATATCGTGAACAAGATCACTTGGGAAATGGATCCTTTCATTTCGGTGCTCCACCACATTCAGATTCCGGATATGGAACCAGAAGGAGTGTTGGAAATGCTTCGATCTTCAGCGCCGATTTGAGTGATCGCGATCAAGACTGCCAAAGCTTAGCAGGTCATGTTGCAGATTATCAACCATTTCCAGGGTTAAATGAAGCATTTCAATCTCGTGAAAATAGGACAAGCGAAGAATGGCCATTACAGCTACCGGCATCAATCAACTCCCCCGGTCTTTTTTGTCCAACCTGTCAAAAAGCAGTCAAAACGAAATCAGAGTTAAAGTACGTATTACAGGAATATGATTTAGGAAGCATACTAACTTTTTATAGGAAGCATGATTTACGACATAAAAAGCCTTTTTTGTGCAAGTATCCAGGTTGCACAAGGGCCGAAGGATTTAGCACAACCAACGATCTAGATCGACATACCAAGAGCAGACACCCTTTAGCTACGACATCGAGGGCGGAATCAATGAAGAAATACCACTGTGTCGTACCGGGATGTAAGTCCAAGGACAAAGTTTGGCCCCGACTGGACAACTTTCGGAGTCACTTGAAGCGAGTTCATTCCAATTACGTGAATTCGGAAGAGAGTTTCGAGAAAATTATAAAAGAGTAGGTCTATGAAGATCTTGGTAACTCTTGGAGCGACTAACATATCTTAGAGCAGAATTTTTCGAACCGTCAGGTTTGACACGAGATGCCCCGCTCCCCTCAGAAGTGTCTACCCAAAGTACCTCGCACAATAGGGAAATCACTGAAAGTTTCCCCAAAGCCCAGGACATTAAATCCAATTGGAAGCCCGTCTATCTAGAGTTGATTCAGGATCTGGTTCCCCCGACGGATACCCCAACGGATACCCCAATTGAGAAATCATTCGTCCCGGATGCCGATGACAGGAGCAATACCATACTTGGACCGAACAATCCTACCTCGGATTCACATACCAGAGATACCATCCAACCATCTGAATTATATCGGAATCCAATTGGAGTTATTAACAAGATCCCAGTGGAAAGTGTTCTATCTACCCCAGTGGGCGCGAAGAGTGCATTAGATGTTAAGCTTGATCATGTAAGCCGTCCATCGGTGGAGAGGAATCCATTACCATCTGCCGCTAGGGCGTTTCAGCTTAGTAGCGTCTCAGCCACAGATGCATCCATCGCCGAAGTAATCAGAACTGCGTTGGCCGAGACGAAAAATGAATCTGACGTTGGTGCATTATCGATGGACCGGAAAGTTTTGCCTAATGGAAAATCTTCTTCCGATGATTCCTGGGGATCCACAACGGATAAAGGTGTATGCTCATTAGATGAATTTAAGAAGTCCATATCTTCTACAAAATACGATTCTCTTGACCAGGAAAAAGCCGTCGAATTCTTCAAAACCCTTCAGAAGTTTGGTTACATTATTCAAAAGGATCCAAATCATACTCGGAAACAAAACCCTGGATCCCTTGCCAGTAATAAGAGTGACAACCAAGTTATCTGTCAGGTTTGCGAAAAGTTCAAAGGACGACCTTGCGAGTTAAAGTAAGATAAAATCTATCTCTTGCATGACTATTGCTAATAACAGGCAGAAAACATATGAAACGGCACGAGCGGCCGTATGGCTGCACTTTCTTAACCTGCAATAAAAATTTTGGGAGTAAAAATGATTGGAAACGACACGAGAACTCACAACACTTCCATCTGGAGAGTTGGCGCTGTGATAAAGAGAAACCCGAAGGAGGTGCATGTGCTAAAGTCTCTTACCGCCGTCAAACGTTCCAAGATCATTTAAAAAAAGAACATGGTATGGCTGATCAAGATGCTGTGAGGATCAAAGTCGAAGCTTGTCGCATCGGTCGGAACTGCCAGTCTCGTTTCTGGTGCGGTTTTTGTGAGAGGCTCATTGATCTTCAGAGGAAAGGTCTTCATGCCTGGACAGAAAGGTTTGACCATATAGATGACCACTTCATGGGACGTCAGGGTAATCAAAAACAAGGCATTCAGGATTGGATCCCGGTTGATGGTGATAAACCTAAAGGTGATGTTGCCAGTCCAAATTCGTTAAGTGGATCTTCATCAAAAGACGGTCATGAGGGATCTTCCCCCGATTCTACCAACGATTCTGGAAGAAGTTCACCCGGGCCCGTGGGTAGTACCCGGGCTTCCTCCGCTTTGTTAGGACAAGAATCTACGGTATCGAGGAAACGAGAACGCAGCAGCGATGTTGAAGATGATAGACCTAACAAACAAACGAAGATTACGGAGATTGTTTACTGTGTAAGCATCATCATTTACTGTGCCGCATGCAATGCTAACATAATTATAGTGTCAATGTTTGGATGATCCAGGGCGTACTCTTACTCTCAGCCCACAATGTACCTCCTGCAATCATCATTATTGCAATGATTGCAAACGAGATTCACCGGTATTGAAGGAGAGCAAATAGTTTGAATATTCAAGGATATTTTTGAAATTTCAGCAAATAGTTTAATGATGGGTATCATTTGGGGAAGAATAATCCTGTAAAAATATATATATGGTTTATTATGATGATGGTATTGGGTAGGAATTTGAAAACAAATAGGAGGGAATATATCCAGGGAATTTTTTCCCCTTTGGCGTTTACGTTTACATATTTAACCTTGCGGAAGAAATTTTCTCTCATTTTCCATGCAATGTAAAGCTTAGCGAGGGGCACAGTACAGTAAATCGTAAGACGATTCTTGAAATAAAGTGTGTTTGGACCGAGTAGATGGCGGTTAATTGATAAGAATACTCTGGTTATATGGAAGAGTTCTGACTAATTAACAACAAGGGGATGGATTAAGAAGCTTCTTGTCTACCCTTTGCAAATATGGCGTGATATCTTACTTCTTATTTCTCAACTGACCTGACCGAGTTGAATGAATGAATGAATGATCCAATTAATAATTAATTGATTTGAGTGATTGAGTGAGTGAGTTTTTAAAAAAATAAATATTAAATAATAAATTAAATTAAATAAAGATTCTCAGCCGCACAACCCATCTATCTATTTTACCCCGACCCATCTTCGACTTCTGCATGATTACCTACATATATATAAATATTATAATCCCTAGACTAGGTTTTTTTTGGTGCTCCCCACCGAGTAGACTTTGCTTTTATGCTTTGTGCTTTTGTGCCTTTATGGTGCATGATGCATGCATTGCGGTTTTGTATGCAGGTTGTGTGTGTGGGTGGTTTATTTGCTGAGTTACGATAGAGATGTACTGATGTAGTGATGTATGTAGAGATGTGGGGAGGTAGGGAAGCTGGGAAGTTGGGAAGTTGACGAAATAGGAAAGATCTCGGGTTTTTTTTGGATATGATGATACCTAGGTACCTGTATCTGATATAGATATGCATATGTATAAGTATATATATAGACGCTCATTTGAATATTTTAATTGTTTATTGTTTGTCTAGTAAACTGTTTTTTTATTATATAATATCATTCATTTTTTGTCTTTAACCCTGTGAATCGCTCGGTGAACTAGTTTGGTTTAGTATTATTATTTATTTATTATATTGTATTGTATTATACTACTAATTAGTATATTAGTGTATATATTATATGCTAAGATTAAGCGAGGTTGGGGCGATTTGAGGAGATGAGGAAGGTTGAGATGGAGATTGAGATTGAGATGGAGATAGAGATGGAGATGGAAATATTCATGCTTTTATTTGTTTGTTGAAGATAATAATAAGGTAATTATTGCAAGCATGCTCAGGTTTTGGAGTATTCGGTACCTAGAGAGAGGGGCCTGCGGGAGATAGGACGGGTGTGAAAGTATAGGAAGAAATGCCAACGAGCGACCGAACTAACGAATGAAAAATAAATGCGAAAATTTACAACAAATCTTAAATGCTCGCTCCCGTCAAAATTAAGAATTTGGCTCCTGGCTTAAACCAATTAGATGAGTTGTGTGTATGTGGTGAGTTGTTATCTCGGTGTCCAAACAAATCTTTTTTAACATTTGAAGGCCAGAGTAGAAATTTTAGAGGCGGAAATGCTGACGCCCGGAAGAAGTAAATTTAATGGATGAAAAAAAAGGAAGGATTCGAGAATATTCTTGGCTGTGTAATGAAGGTGTGCTTTGGATAGAAACAAATGCGAATTTGGTGTTACATGGCTCTACAGTCAGTATCTGCTCTACTTTAGAACAAAAGGCGAAGCTAACGAAGAAGTGCGAAAAAAGGGACGCGGAAGATGAAAATGTTTCCCCTGTGACCCCGATCATGTTGAGTGGAATTTTGGCACAGGGAGAAGTGATCACCGAGTGGCTCTCATATTACACGTTACATTCAAAATAGAGATGGACAATTTTGAAGAATTGATGTCGAGGTCTGCCTAGCGGTCGCCTTATCCGCCTTACGCCATTTACAAGGATGAATTCTTTCTCTCATTGGTTATGATGTAGAATGTGTGTTCAGAGTCGGAAAGATCCAGGAGAGCAAGATGAAATGAATGGAGGGAGTCCACCTGCACAATTAACTGGTTCGGTCAAGTATCCATTCACATCATCGATATTCGACATGGTGAAAATAACTTGAGTCTTTGACTCTTGAGATTCTCTGCAGTGCCCCGCATACGTGCTTCAAGCCTTCAAGGGACATGGGAAGAATAAGAGGCGCAGCGTCCGGGGAGTCAATGATCTCCAATACATTTCTATAGACTCAGGGGTATGCGGCACCTTTTGACTTACAGAAACTTTCGAATGTGTAAGAGAAGATCCTTCACCGGCCATCATGTGGGCCTATCTACCTACTAGGTGCGCATCCATGGCTTTTCCAAAGATGCGGCTCTTTGGCAACGGGAAAAATATGTCAGGTCTAAACGATGCATACATGAACATTGTGGGGGATATGCTGGGGCTTGGTTTTCACATACATTAGAGATTTGATGTGCCGATTCTCATTTCTTTTGTTTCTTGTGTCATCTTCATCCTTCATATTTACTACAGACAATAAACTGCGCCTATCTCATCTTTGGTTGCTTCGCCTCAGACTTTTCCCAAGTCTCAATATCTACCTACCTACCTACAACACTATCTATCTACATGATTGAAAATCTACCAGTGAATTTTCATGAGCTGATCTTTTCTATTCATTACCTTGGTTGCATAAATATATCAAAGGTCGTGTACAAAAAAAGATTGATTGTTTTCTTGCTTGTTATTTCAAAGGATCTGTCTGTTGTAATCACATCGCATCAAAGTGGAGATACTCGAACTCAGGTGAGTCTGTTTGTTCTATTTGTTGTCTCTTTTGTCCTGCGGCCCCAAATTCATATGCTCAGTTTGGGTACACAAGAAGCTCATACCCGTCGTAGGATCAATAAGAAAACAAACAAATATCAGCTTTTTATTCCTTCCAAGCTTATTTACTTTGTGTCTCTTTCTCTTCTGAAAGCTTAGCTTCGCCCCGTTTTCTCCCAATTCAGAATCGTGGGGGCCAAAGTACCAAAAAAAGAGAAAAGCAAATTCGAAGACGCATTTATCTTTACCAGTTATCCACTTTCAAATTCTAGATATCATGTCTTACGATAATTTATCATACTCGACTATGGATCCTCCTTTCTTTCAAGAGAATATATCAAATCCTCAATCTTTCTGTCATGAGGATTTGATGGATATTGAAAATTCTTGGATAGGGAATATTGATCCTCTTCTTCGTCAAGCTCAAATCCTCTCTCCAGGTTTCGATTATCAACAAGATCTACCACAACAACCTTTACAAAGATTTATCACAGAGCCAGGAAGAGCTTTCTTCACTACTGATGCAACAATGACTCACTTCAATAATTTTGTCAGACCGTTACCTAGAGCATTCGAACCTATTGGTATATTTCCTCAAGATTCTCGAACAAGAATGATCTCACCATCTCCATCCCAAGAACTATCTTCCAGCTGCAGTAGTGCCCGAAGTCCACGTACCGAAACTGATTGGTATCATGATGGACTCTATTCCTCTCCATGCCAAGAAGAATATAATCTTCCCATGATAACTCACACAACACCTACTCAAAGATTCAACGATATATGGACTCAATCACACACTCAACCACTACAACCCGCTGGATATCCTTGTGTTAATCTTAGTGATGTTCAGGCATTTGCTGATCCGCAAGATGTCAAATTCGAAGTCGATGATTCATATACTAATATGGATATGCATACCGATTATACAATTCAAACCTCAGACTCTAGTACTCATAAATTAGCTTCTCATATCTTACATTATAGAGATGAGGGATTGGGAGCTTCGATTCGAGACGCTGCATCTCCTCGAGCAGTTTCTACGAAGGCTTCTAATAATGATAACACATCTACCACTTCTGATGCGGATGCTGATGTGGATGCAGAAGGCGAAGTAGATGATGACATTGATACCAATGGGGAAGTGGACAACGAAGCAGAAACCGATGCCGAAGTGCTTACCCCAAATATTGAAGAAGAAGCAGAAGAAGCAGAAGAAGAAGAACCATCCGATACAGAATACACACCACGAGCCTCAAACCACAAACAACGTAAACGCAACCGTACTAACAAATCAATCACTCCCCCAAACACCAAACGCAACCGCATCTCTAAAACCTCCTCCAAATCATCCAAAACCTCCCTCGCCAACCTATCATGTAAACAATGTATCCAAATCGGCTTCAAAGACCACAGTACCCTCCAACGGCACATCGCCTCATCCCACACCCGCGCCTTCATCTGCGTCTTCGACTTCGCCGGCTGCACCAGCACATTCGCATCAAAAAACGAATGGAAGCGGCACGTTTCATCTCAACATCTCAATCTCCAAGCATGGGTATGCACACAAGGAGCATGTGGAAAAATACCCCTCTCGTCACATTCGAGCTCTATGAGGAAAACCCCTGGGAGAAATATCGATATCGATATGTATGGAGGAGAAAATGCAAAGACAAAGATGACGCAGAGAGCATATGAAGTTAAAGGCGCGGAATTTAATCGTAAGGATTTATTTACGCAGCATTTGAGGAGGATGCATGCGCCGTTTGAGGTGAAGAGGAAGGGGAAGATTAATAGGGAGTGGGAGGAGAGGGTGAGGGAATTGCAGAGGAGTTGTGAGAGGGTGAGGAGGGAAGCACCGAGTCGGTTGGGTTGTCCGGTTGTGGGGTGTGCGGCGGCCTGGTTTGAGGGGATGGCGTGTTGGGATGAGAGGATGGAACATTTGGGGAAACATCTGGAGAGTTTGGGTGGAGGGGCTGGTGGGGGTGGGAGAATCACAATAGGAACTAATTCCCCTATAGATACATACAATCACTCACCTCATAATCAATACCCTACCAATACATCTACAACCAATGAACTCAAAACCAACCCCAACCCGCAAAAAATTAACCACCAAAATGACACCCTCTTCCTAGAATGGGCAGAGCAGCAAAAAATCATCGAAAGAAATCATAGCGGGGAATGGAAACTCTGTTCCGGGATTACAGGGAATGGAAATGCGAGTGGGAATGGGAGTAGCTGGGGCAGAAAGAGATGTACTGTTAGTGCAGCGGGTGCTGAGCATACTGGAGCGATGAAGGAGGGTGTGAGGGTACAGGTTAGAGGAGTCCAGGGTTATGAGGGTGTGCTTGGGGAGGATGAGGATGAGGATGGAGATAGAGATGAAGATGCGGAGGGGGAGGATGAGGATGGGTGATGAGTAATGAATTTGATGTGTGAGATGAACAGAAGGAATACCTATAAAGACGGGAGGGGGGAAAGGGAATATCCCTGATATTTTTTAAATTTCGTAAATGTTACAAAACTTATGAATTCAAATATATTCTGCATTTTCTGATTTTTTTTAAGAAAAATTTCTGAGAGGATGTATATAGATATTCTTTACAGGCAAGGAGCAAGTAAATGTTAATTATTTATTATTTATATTTTACATCATATTTTACTCTCAGTAGCAACCTCAACCTTAATATGGATAGGATATATAAGTGTTAAATCCTCAAATAAAATCAGGACCATATAAAAGACTTTGTAGTTCTGTTCGCGGGAAAAGAGTTGAATTTAAATTTATATGTAGGATTTACTAATTTTGTAATACTGTATATATCCACTTAAGCATTGAAGATACAATCAAGTTAAGCCTGTAACCAAAGGAACAAGACTTACTACCTCTCAGACACTTCGTACAACGGAAACCTCAAACCATTTATCCTTTATTAATAATCTCCGAGCTTCCAATAATCTTTGCAAGCCTCTCTTCACTCTGTGCTTCACCCTCCTTAAATCCCATCGCCCTCGCTAAACTTCTCGCTTCTTCATATCTTTTCCTAGCTTCCTGTATATTTCCATCCATTTCGGCGAATTCTCCTAGATTATGTGTTGCCACTGCACAACCTATATCACACTCTTCAGTTCTTTCTGGTGGTGATATTTTGGCGCATATCTCTAAAGATTTAGTGGCCCATGCGCGGGCATTTTTGATTTGTTGAGAGCGAGATATTATGGGTTGACCTAGTTCTGGTGGGGAATTCTGTTGGGCTAATGATATGGAAAGATTGTTCACTATGAAAAGTAGTTAGTCAGTGGTCTTTTGAAAATTGAAAGAGATGACAAACTTAATACGGCTGTGTGGCAGGTAGCAGGAGTAGATAGTGCTATAGCTTGGAGGAATAATGGTGCAGCAAGATGGTGCTTGTCTGTTGCTTCGTAATGATGTGCCAAAGCTGAAAAGATAATTAGCTTAATTCAACTTGATGACCCTGATGGAAAAACATACTTTCAAAAGTCCCACCCATCTCTTCATCAGATAACCAAACTTCTTCTCCAGGTCTGACTCCTTCTTTTTGCCTTCTCATTTGTTCTTTCAATATAGTCTCCACTGCATATACCAAACTTTCTTCTGCTTTATCCGGCTGCAGAACATATTCCCCATTGTATAAATCAGCAATTTTAACACTGATCTCTATCATCCTCCTAAGAATTCTTGTCCTCTTCCCAATATTCCTTTCCAAATCTCCCAATTGCTCCATCCATTTTCCACAATCATCCCTCATAATTTCGTATACACCAATAGCTTTATCATAGGCTTGTACCTTTTCCAATAAAACACAAACTGAGATCTTGATTCCAAGATACTCATCGGAAAATGGATCCATACCCATCTCATCGGCAACTCGTAGTGCTTCTTTATAGTATTTTATAGCGTTCTTAGGTTCAAGAGACATGTTGGTATAGTAAAGCGCTTTTCGCAATTGCTTTGCGACAGGTTCGGGAAAGGCTTTGAAGCCATCGATTATGTATTTTTTGTACCACCAATTGATATATCCTAGACAAAAAACTCCAAAACCTATGCTGAGTTTACATATGCTGAATTAGCGTTGTCCTTCGAAATAGCAAACAATAATGAATATGAGGGGTAAAATACGCTATGGTAGCTCCAGTCATGCTATACGGATGTGCTTTGAAGAGTATTTTGACATTTCTCGAGAATGCACCTTTAGAACGGTCGACCTTAGGCTGTGATCGTGTCGATTGCCATCTTTGCTGTTGTGCTCGACATGATATAGGATTTCTTGTAGCAGGTCTACTCGATCGTGTAGCTTGGACTCGTTGTTGACGAAGACATTGTGATGCGCGATTCGAAGGGACAGCAGACCCAAATGAGGTTGCGAATCGTGGTGTAAACATCTCAGAAACTTCTTCTATAGATATCGCACGATTTATGATAAAATCAAAGAACAATTGATGTTGGCGCAATTGTGAAGCTTTGATCGTCTGGAGCTTCTTGAATTTCACACATTTTCCTCCCTGCAAGACATTTCACTTGAACTAACTAAAATACCCCCTGTCTCCCGCAATGCGCTAACTAATGAATGACGCTACCCCACATCCTCGGCGAACATCATCAATCATCTTTTTGAATTTCACTCGCATCGAAATATTTGTCTCTTAAACAAAACTTTCCTTACAAATTTATTTTCAAAATGGCTGGTAAATTCGAACCCAAAACTCCTGTTACTCTCAACCCACCGAAATACGATCCCATTTCAGTGGAAGAGCTTGCAAAATGCAATGGTATTTGTTACCGCTCTATGATTTCCGAGGATGAAGAACTAACAAACAGGTGTAAGGTGCTGATAGCGAGAAGTGTTATGTTGCAATTAAGGTACAACCTCATGTCTGCATGTTTTACGATGCAATGCAGAATACTTATGGAACTTAGGGCAAAGTTTACGATGTAACTGGAAACAAGGCATATCTGCCAGGTGGTGCTTATAATGGTACTTCTTCTCCCCTCTCATTCCTTTGGTACTGCATTCCTTTAACTAACCTTTCTTTTTCGCTTCCAGTATTTGCCGGCTATGATGCCTCCCGCGCTTTAGCTAAAACTTCTACCTCCGCTGACGATGTATCACCTAATTGGTTCGATCTTGATGACAAAGAAAAGGGTGTACTTAATGATTGGAATACATTTTTCTCGAAAAGATACAATATCGTGGGACTAGTTGAAGGGGCACAGAATCTGGATCCAGAGGATAAGATAGAGGGTACTTCGAGTTGAAATGAGGCGGATGCATGGTGGAAGTTGTAAAGGTTAGAACAGGCTGTGGTGGAATGAGTAGAGTATTTGACGAATTATGATCAGGTGTTGGAGTATGACTGGCAGATGAAATAATTCTTGATTTGATCTCGCGGACGATAGGGCGGAACGTTAGCTTTCCAATTGATGCTTGATATATGTTTCTACCGGGTAGTTGGACTAAGAGTCAATATCTGATAGTATCATATAATGCGGGTACTGTGAGCCATTGTCACTTTAACTCGATATTCACCTAAAAAATCGGACGACACAATCAACAACCTCATCTACCATGTATCCACCTCCCTCTATCCAAAATTCCTGATACACGAATTACTGAAAGTTGACGGTAAGTATAGTAATAAAGCCTACATCCAACGCTCTATCTCCTAGATATACCAATTATTTGCATTACTTAGTCTATACATTCTCCCTTTATCCCCCCCCTAAACCACCTTGTATCTTATCAAGCAAGCTTAGCGATATACACAGTAAATACCTAGGTATACAAACCTACCTTATATATCTATCTCCCTATACTCCAGCAATAACCCCCTCCCGTCAAAAAAGGGCGAAGAAAAAAGCCATACACAATTCCCCAACTCCCTATATATCCATCCATCCACCTACCTATCCACTCCCACAAAACTTCCTTCCCAACTAACCAACCAACCAACCAGCCAGCCTTCTAAAATAAAAAAAACTATCAAAAACTAAGCAAAGCAAAGCAAAGCTAACTGAAGTTCAACAGATAGATAGATATCGACATCATCTATCTATCTATCTACACAGTACCAAGAATACACCCACATAATCCGAGTAAGACAAATCAAAGTCAGTCGAGAAGTAGACATGAAATCATGAAATATCACTTTTTAATATTAATTTCACTCTGAGCGTGCTAGGTAGGTAAGACTTGCGATGGTATGGGTATGGGTCTATATCTATAGCATCGGACAAGGGAGAGATTTGTGGTGCTTGTGCATTTATTTGATGATGGATTTGAAGTGGAATTGGATATGTAGGGGAAATGTTACGATTACGAAACTTACATGTGAAACATATTCTTACGTGACGAATTGTGCCTAGTTTTGTACCTATTTAAAACACTTATCAAGGTTTTAGATGGAATAGCTCAATTTTTTTTATTTCCTAAACCATTTCCCGAAACTAATAGCCAGAAAGTAGGCTATCCATCCGATTCCACTACAACCCGTCATCACCAAATTCCTTTACGCCTTCCCAACTCCTCCCACCGCAAAAAAAAAAAAAAAAGAAAAAAAATGGCCCAAATAAAATATCCCGAATCAAGCACGCCTCAAACACCTTCCAAATGCACCTTGACTAGAGAAGATCATGTTGGCACAGTTGAGGATAGACGAAATCAAGGAAGCGAGTGAAAATGAATGCAAACCTCCAACTCGCATGGCTAAGTATAAGACACCCAGTTCAAAAAACGATTTCGCTCAGAAACCACGTACCGCTGAAAAGTATTATCCAAAGGCGACAACCAAAGATAGATTTTCCATTTTGTGCTACGCAAGCATCCTCGTAACCTGCGGAGAGCCACATAACTGCCAAATGACGGCAGAGATAATCATTTTTTCAAAACGGCGTCGTACATTGTGAACAGGATCCCGATGCCGGTTCCAACAAGTATGCTTTGGTAACCTCCATAGAGTGCCGAATTTATTCTAGCCACTTGCTCAAGATCTACGAGCCCACCAAAAGTTGCGTCCTGGCCGTAGACTATGTATGTTACTAGTCCTTTTACGATATTGAATGTCAATGGATCAAATGAATATCGCTTGGATCGCGTGCTAGGTTTGCTTGTCAAGTTGAAAAAGTATGCGCCAAACAATGGCAGTAAGAGACTTGTGGATAACCACAAGGCAAAAGGACTCCAAAACGAAGTGGTCAATAAGAGGAACAAATCAGGAATTTTTACCGCGTATTCGGAGGTAGTAATGAAATTAATCGGCGGAATTGTGAATGCGTATTTGTTCTCCAAAAGCTCTGGCTGGAGTTGTAAAGCCTCTGATAGTAGCATAATGAACTCAAGAGCCACAACATTTGATATAGTTTCACGGGCAGTCTCAACAGCTTCGACGACACCCAAGTCCTTGTAGTATTCATTTGCTTTTGCGCGTAAAACTGCTGTGCGGCGATCGATAGCATCTGCCACAACGGCTGGAGATGGTGGTAGAGGAACATTTGAGCTGAACCCAAGAGCGCTAGCTTGAGGAGTTCGTGTAAGAGCCATAGTAGAGCGCGCAATTGATCGCTCGGGTTCTGAATCGTCACTTAAAAAGTGTTAGTGATTTGGAACAGAGGAACGCGCTGGGTGCGTCGCAACACTTACGTAGTTTGATTCGCGGCCTCTGAAATTTCAGACGCAAGTCTAGTTCTACGTCTCAGGGATCTTTTTGTATCCATCTCGTCGTGGGTAGAAGGTTCCTTCTTTACAGGCGATGCACCGGATCTTCTGTTATAGTATGGTATGAGTCGTGTTTCGTTGGCTAGTTGCGATTCGTTCTCAACCAGATAATCCTCGAGCGCAAGCTCAAGCTCTGTCTTCTTAATACCATCAATACTGAAAGGACTGTTAGTGGATTTATTGAAAAGTTAATAACGTATGCGGTGTCTCATACTACTTAAGTCCAATGGAGTCCGCAAGCTCCATCAAATCCCCCTTTCGTTGCGCCTTGATCCAATTTGCTACCCCGGACATGGTGATATATATTGTCTACTGAATGCGACCACAACTACTGTGTTTTGATAAGGTGTCTGGAGGGAGAGTGCGGGGATTTATGTGTGCCTTTTGCGGTTCTCGTGCGAAGTTTGAGTAAATAGTGTGGGGTGCTCAATGCGGAAGGAATCGCGTAGCATGTCAACAAAACAAGCGCTAGAAAATCCACGTGATTGCTCTGGATTGTCAAGAGCTTATCCAAAAACTAGAGCTGTTGATATCGTCGTGGGTTGATGACTCTGTATAGCATCACAATAATTTCTCTTAAAAGTGGTTTAATATCTGTCGAATTTTTGAGGAAATCATCTTTATGCAAGGCTGTCTTTTCCGTTGTCATGGGAGATTTCAAGTATAAATACTCGCCTCCGAGGGAAGGAATGTGCGTATTCTAGAACCTGCTGGGAACAGGTATGCACCATAAGATTGAGTAACCTAGTAATGCAAACGTCATTCTCAGTCATCTTTATTTACAATTCAGCATACGGTACAATAAAATTGATGCCATATGGTAGTTAATGATAAAAAGATGACGTTTTAACACAATCTTTGTACTGCACAAAGGTTGTGTACATGACATTGAGATCTTTTGATTTTCATCCTTGATCGTCCTTTCAAACAATGACCCATCAAGCAGTCTTGTATTATGTAAATAAAGCACTAATCCACGATATCTACAAAGCGCTCCTCTCCTTTCTTCATTAATCGCACGGGGATGAAACCTGGGTGGAGCTTCAGAGTGATGACTGACGTAGCCCCTCTAATCGTCTCTCTTGCTTTTCTTTGCGCCTTGCTGTATAATTCTCTTTTCTCGTCGATGGACATCGTCGAAACTTCTTCATCTGCAGCCCATTCATCAACAGCAAGCTCTATTGAGTACTTTTGGAAAATTACGGCAAGTACAGCCATAATTTTGACCTGAGCCAGTCGTCGTCCTAAGCAAGATCGAGCGCCATCAGAGAATGGAATATATGAACCTCTTGTTGGGCGGAATAACGATGCAGATGCGTTGTTTCCTGTGAAGCTACCAAAATCATCCTCCTCCGAGGATTCAGCCGCGCTATCATCATTTCCCATTTGCTTAATAAGCCATCTCTCAGGCTTGAAATCATCGAGATCATCGTCCTTCAATGTGATCTTCGAAGGCTCATTCGGCCAATATCTAGGATTTCGATGGAGACCAACAGTACTGAGATTGATATGAGCTCCAGCGGGAAGGGTTATCTCTTTTCCATCAATAAAGATTGTTTGATCATGGCCTTGACCAACTGTCTTAGGAATATTGACCACAGGAGGCATGAGTCGGAGTTGTTCATTGAGCGTAGCTCCGAGCGTACCGCCCAAGAGGAAGTTTATATTTTTATCATAATCCCAAGTCTCGGGGGGACTATCGCCAAATATTTTCTGGACTTCTTCTTGTATTTTTCGTTGAAATCTGGGGTTGATAGCCAATTCCATAAGGGAGAAGTGAATCGAGTTTGCCGTCGTCTCATGGCCAGCGACAATCATGACGAACGCATTACCGAGGATTTCAGAATCCGAAAGGGCGACTCGTTTAGCTTGACCCTTTTCAGCTCGGCTGGGTGATGTTTTAGAGGCAACTTTGGCACTCGTAGGGCCATATGAACTCTTGACTAAAGAGCCCATTATATCCATACCCTCGCTTTCTTTACCTTCTGTAGCCTCTTGAGCCTTCTGGGCAAATAACTCATTCATGTATTGGCCCCAATTCTCGAAAGATTCCAATGCCTCTTGAGCGGAATGAAAAGGCATCAGTTCTAAAAAAGTTAGTGATGATAAACATCAGAACGTTCCCTGTACTTACTCAAAAGCCATTTTGGAAGAAAAAGAACCCAGACCAAAGTCTCTAAGAGTGTACTCAAAGATCTCTCGAAGCTCATGGTATGACCTTCAGGTGCCTCATTACTGCTGTAAACAGATTCTTGTTCCTCGGTCTTTGGGTTTTCCCCTGGCCATAATAAACGGACTCCAAATCCAATTTTACTTATTATATGCAATGTGATTCGCATTGTATCGGTTGGCACTTCTTTCAAAGTCAAATCTCCGCTTCTATCAGGGCCCAGCCATTTTTCCAACATCCCCTGTGCTTGTGTACAAGATTCGGCAAACACCAGCGCATTATTCTTTTCGGTAAAACTAGGTGCAGAGATCTTTCTGTGCTCCTTCCATTCAATTCCTTCGGTTGTTATAATATTCCGACCAAAAACCTCGAGGATACGGTATGATTCGAGAGGTTTGGGGAAGACATCTCTACGACTTGTGATCTGATGAATTGCTTCTGCATTTGAAACAAATACGAGAACCGACCCAGGAGAAACGACCAGAAAAGTATCCCCAATTTTAGCAAATGGATCATAAAGTAACTGCCAGCACCAGTCTGGCATCGTATAACTAAACTTAGTTAGAACACCCTCGACAGTAAACCTCATCATCACTCACTCAATCCAACTTTGTGTCCATGACTTTGGCAGTCTTTTCATGAACGGTAGCCATATGCGATGAGTTATCAACCAGATTGGGTTATAAAGATTAATCGCTGGAAATGATTTAGTAAATGAAAACCATGAAGTTTGATCTGACTCACGGCTTATCACATATGGCAAACCTGAGCGTCTAGCAGCTGTGATATTTTTCAGCAATCCCACTATGATCGAATACACCCAATAAACCGGGAGTGTAGTTAAAACGAGAGTGAACAGTGAAATCATTTCAAAATATGCACGGGCCGCCGTCACTTATCAAAATATGTACCGGGAGGCAGTAGATATAAGAAAGTTACAAATTAGCAATTGATTGTTGAAAACATTGAAAATTTAGAGGAAAAACAAATCATTATGAAGTGGAAGTAATTCTCCATTATAATGCTCATTTGAGACCGCTAGCCACGACTAATAAAGTTGTCATTGAAATACAATACACTTGGGACTAACCCCTCGGACGCTTGCTTTGCCGCTCAGAAAACGGGGAAGGAGGAAGCCGCTTTCGTCGGCATTTTAGCCAATTAGCGTTTCTAGAATGGATTTTGTAGAAGCACGACTTATCCGGTCCCAGAGCATTCCGGGACGTGTGTCAGACTAGTTTTGGATATGGTCTGTACATCATCAATAAATGAATGACCAGTAAGTGACCGTGAGCGATTTTCAGAATGCAGATGAATCCAAAAGAGTTGGAAATAATTCAATTGGAGTATGAAAAATAATGAGGATCATAAAACCCTTCAAACTGGTCAAGATTTGAGTTCCACTGTGTTACTATGAAATTATATTTTAGCAGGATGAGCCGGACGTTTTTTCAAAGAGGTCCTTGATAAGGTTCGCTTTGCCACAAGCAAACAAAAATCATCATGACGTCCATGGTATGGCAAAACGCCTTGATTGGTTTTCGAACTCGTTTTCGTATTGTAATCGCAACGCCGATTGGCAAAAAATGCATGAGTTGTTAACATTCTCGTAGACCTTTGGACCCTCCCGTGGTAGCGTGCTTCGGATGGTGACCAAGCCGTGCGCTTTGCTGCTTGTCTTGTATGATCCTTCAGCTTGCTGAAAGTTTGAGGCTACGAGTAGGATCAAATGATCGAATGATAGGTGAACACTTGATTCACTTGAATTATCTCTTGGCGAATCTTTGCATGTAGGCGAGGCATAGAAATGGTTAGAAACGAGACATTTCGAGTGAAAATCGACATGTCAAGTACGCTGAGAGGTGATTTGGATGTCGAATTGGACGGATTGGTGATAAATAATCTACACAAATTCATGGGAAGGCAAGGCCAATTGATTGCGCTCTTCTGCGACTAAACAGATGAAAAGCTGATGGCTTTGACTTTAGGCTTTGCATATGAGTCAATTAATCATTCTTTCGACAAAACCACACCATCTTTTCACACAAGTATAAACAAGACAGCCCTGACGAAAGTAACATCAACGATGTCTTTTGAAGTCTAGACTTCCCCAATCATGGCATTTCCACGTGACTGTAAATCACGTGATAACAACCTCAATGCGGCATGGCCCTAGTTCCAAGCGAGCTTCCCACACTTGAGTTTCCCAAATTTCAAAAATCTTATCAACGACGATACTAACAACAATCAATCCCAGCGACCACCAGATAAATCGCCAAGATGGTACGTTTGATCTCATTCTGTTGTTGAATTGTTGAGGGCGCTTCAAGTTCGGTGGAGAGATACTGTTTGGGATTGTTGGAAAGGCAAGAACGAGAATTTGGAATTTCGATAGAGAATATGCGACAATCCGATGGAAAATGATGATTGATGAGAGGAGATATGACTTTCGGCGCACAATGAACTATCCTCGAGCTGCCGAATGAACCCATCGTCAATATCATTCCTGCGACAATACGACTTTGCAGACAATTTCTAACACATCGAATGATGGTCAATATTGTGGAGTGGGGGCGGAGCTATATGGAGAAGCGGTTCAGCAGAATCATTTTAACGGGCTTAATCGAGGCTGACATTTCTCTTTCTCGCAGGTCAACGTCCCAAAGACCAGACGCACTTACTGCAAAGGCAAGGATTGCCGAAAGCACACCCAACACAAGGTCACTCAATACAAGGCTGGAAAGGTACAATACTCGATCAGCATATCGAAGATTTATCAAAATTAATATCTTGGATTAGGCTTCGTTGTTCGCTCAAGGAAAGCGTCGTTATGACCGAAAACAATCCGGTTATGGTGGTCAGACAAAACCCGTTTTCCACAAGAAGGCAAAGACCACAAAGAAGGTTGTGTTGAGATTGGAATGCACATCCTGCAAGACGAAGGCACAGTTGGCATTGAAGCGTTGCAAGCACTTCGAGCTTGGGTATGAATTCCCAATACCTATTTTCGTGCAACAAGTGCGCAGTACACTTGAACCCGGAGCTAACAATTTAATAGTGGTGACAAGAAGACCAAGGGTGCTGCATTGGTATTCTAGATTTGTGCATGCTATGGCGATTCTGTTTTTCATCGGGGACAAATGGATGGGTCGACGGATTTTGCGAGGAACATACACAAATACTCAAATGGTTGAGTGATGAGGCGTGGGAGAAAACGATGTGGTTGTACTCCTTGTACCTCATCCTAAGTTACCAAATGAAACATAGCAAAGTCTGCTGATGACATACCATATTGGAGGTCTTTATGTGATCATGCTTGAAGATTTCTGCAGTAGCTTACATATTCGTGATTGGGATATGGTGTGGAAGTGGACAATGAGAAATGTACACAAATTAATACCCTTTTCCATGCATCATGCTGATTATTGATGATCTGATTAGCCACTAATAATGCACACTTCAAGTTGCGAACTAGTGCTGCATGCAATATTGATCTATTTTGGTGATGTCAATATTTAAGCGTGGTTTATATAAAGTCGTTGTATTGCCATCTTGAAAATTTCAGCTCACAGCCAAGATTCAACGAGGCGTCTATCCAATAAGTTCAAAAGGGGTGTAGTGACTGGACTCCAATCGTCTCCTAGACGTTCTTTCATAGGAATCCTGATGTTTCTAGTCCAATCGATAAATTTGAGGATATTATCTTTAGGGCACCCCTATCACGGTATGTTCATGAGGCGAATGATGGCTGATGCTACTCCTTTGTCGTTCTGCTCGAAGGGAGACACGGTTATACTTTCACTTCGTCTTACAGAAACATGTGCTCACCATTCTTGAATACAAGGAAACAAAAGATACAAAACGGAGCGTTAAGAGTATTCTATCCTATTCTTATAACTACCCTTAGAACCCCTTTCCTAACATAACTGTCTCACCCCCTCCATACCACAGTTGACCCCTCCTACAATCCAAACCCTTCTCCTGTCCTACAACCCACTCTCCATCTTCATTCCTTCCTTCTCCTTCTCGTGGCCAATACTCCTCTTTTAGCCACGCATTAATTTCCTCAATCAGATCTATCCACGCCTGTCGTTTCTCAGGCGTATCGTGATCTTCCTGCGTGAGAAATCGTCCAATCGTGATATGTGAACTGGGAACTACATAACGGGAATCAACAGAAATACCCGTAGAACGGGCAAGCGCGAATAGAGATTGACGAAGATGATGATAAGTGAAAACATCATCTTGGGCTGTTCTGGGATTGCGGGATGATGGATTCGGAGTTGAGGTTAGTGATTCTCCGGCGGCAGGAAGAAAAGAAAGTGCAACTGCGGCCGAATCATAGGATAGTGTAGGTTTGATGAGACGGGTGCGGTGTTGAAGGGGATAATCTGTCATGGTTAATATGGTAGATGTACCGAGCTGATTGATGATGGAGGTTATTTCCGGGGAGGTCAGAGAATGCGTGATTTCAAGCGCAGTGAGATGCAACTTGAGCAGGGGCATAAGCCAGAGCTCTGAGATTTATGTCAGTGGTGAGAATTAAGACGAATATCTTAAGGCCGTAGATTAAGCTATCGGTGCATCTTCACATACTCGGAGCCAAAGTAAGCAGTTTCTGTTGGATATTCCCCACGAGACTTTTGATATGTTGCGGAGGACGCGCCCAGAACACCAAGCAATGTCGTGGATCCTCAAACCCAGGCTCAATATTGGGATCCTCCAGTTTTTGAAGAACAGTATCCATTATCATTTCTTGAAAATCAGAAGCCAGGATCTTGGCTTTCTGTTGAGCATTTCGAGTTTCTCGGTGAGTTGCATACTTAGCTTGTATTTCGACCTGAAGGAGACTATTAGTTCAAAGTATGTAATTAGATAATTTACTAGTATTTCAAATACACATATGTTATGTGACTAATTCGTAAAGCCATAAAATGCAAGTAGAATTGTTGGTTTGACGGGATAGATGGTGTCAACAGTGAAAACTAAATACCGGATCATCGTGACATGCTTCGATCAGAGCATCATACGGGTTGTCATATTTCGCAGTATCAATACCAGATAAGTCTTCGAATTTGTTCTTCGAGTCCGCTGAGCCGGCTAAAGTTATGGGAGCCATTTCTCAGCCTCTAGAGAAGCAAAGGTATTTTTGACTGGGGGAAAAGAGTGGAAAGAAGGGGTATCAAGCAAAACAGTCCTCTATTCCCAAAAAGTGATTGTCCCTAACTATATATACAAGAAAAGATTTTCCTGCTAGATGAATAAACACACACATATCAGTGGGATGGATATATCTATCCCAGATTGGCTGTATAGTGGGGGTTGGGGTTAGTTTCGGAAAGTCCCGAAGAACTTCTTAGAGAGCTCGGACCTTCATCTATTTTTGTCGAACTTCCTCCCACATCCCAAGACTTTTTAATCAAACAACTCAAAGCCCATACCGCAAATAGCAATCGATACAGTCTCAATACACTCGTTGTTGTCGCACCTTCAGTGGCAGTTGGCTGATATCAAAATCGCACCAAAAATATCTCACCGTCAATCATCTGTCTGGAGATCTATGTCTTTGAGGTCAACGATACAACTCATGCAAGAGACTGGAGACTGGAGCTCTGTCGGTTTTTGTGATATAATTCCATGATGAGCAGGATTACTAAATGCCTGATAGTTCTCTCCTTATTTAAGGATTATTCCTTTGGAATGTGAATGGATATGAATGAGATTTCACTTACCATCGGTGCTCTGGACTTTTCAGCCGGACCACCTCGAGGTACCAACCTTGGCCCATTAATAAAGAACTAACTCCTTTAGTCATTTCGTTTTCAAGAGGCCTTGGATTACAGCATATCCCCTCGATCTCGTGGATTTTGAAAGTCTTATCTCCTTCCGGAATTATTGTATGATGGTCACACGATTTGTGTCTGAAACGGCAGTACATCATCTTGTGATATTTGACCCAATGACAGTTATCGTTAGAAAGTTTGGTCAATCACTTTTGGTCAATCTTCATCCTTCCTGTCTGCTTTCATCTCGACTGTTGTTAGAGGCATACTTCACATTCCTCTGCGGAGCTTCATCTTATATGTTGAGTATCACGATGCTCACTTATTTAAGCATAAAGGATTCATTCAGCCCCCCTGATGTAGCTCTGAGGCATTGCTGAATGCTCTCTGGAGCTATGAAGTCGATCTCTGCCAGTGTATGGAAATGCTTATTTAGATCTTTAAACCGGATGTTTTCTATCGATGTGGAATGAATGATCTTAGATGACGAGTTCATCAATATCTCCGCCGACACTAGATTTTACTCTTCCGGCTTTCTTACTCTTGTAAGTCACCAACTCATTAATTCGACATCGGAGGTGTGCCAGCGCCTACATCTTCATTACTATACGAAGGATGCAGGACTTCTTATCCTCTTCACATTGTAGAACCTCACATGGGCTATATGAGTTTGACACATAGGCCATTCATACAACCATTCACTTACTGAAGGTGCGGGACTGGACTCCTTTCGCTTTCGGAATCCCTGTAAGTATGAAAATTGAGGAAGATACTACCACTGGAGTTGAGACTGTGTATGGAAAACTGGTCAAAACACGTCTGCAGCCTATGTGAGAGGACCTCGATCGACGGAATCTTAATTGAAAAGACAGGTTGGGCACCTCAAACACGCTGTCTCTTCTACATAATTCGTACAGGAGCATGACGAATTAAAATCTCAAATCTGCCGTCTTTCATGTCGATACATACCCAGGACCACCTGGATTACCCCTTGCCCCTTACCCCTTCGGCTCGAGAGTAGTCTGAGAATAACCGATAAAGCTCGGGCCAATCACAACACAGATATAATCTTGAAGTCAAGGAGTGTTAGACCTACCTGTTGGAAAGTTGTCAAGTGATTGCATTCAAAGACAATATGTCGAAGAGGTCATGCAACTTAAACAACGGGCAGACTGCTTTGATAGAACACCCTAGATAGTTGGTGTTGAAAATCCATGATTGCTTACATCGGTGAGAAGGCTCCAAAGGAGTTTAGTTGTGATGACCATGTAGTTTCTTCAAAAAGTGAAAAGCTCTGCCACCGAGAAAATCTCGTAAAGATTTAACGGTTGACGATCCCCTCGAGCAAGAACGCGGTGACGGCGAATTATTGATTCTGAGCAGGCTCATAATGATCATGATACTGACGATGAAGAATTTCCTCAGGCTAGACCAGGAACCGGTAGGGGAACAGGTAATAACAAAAGTTGAACTAGTGAAGATAAGATGTTGAAGTAGCTCAAGTTTGAATAAGGAACTTACCGAAATTCGTTCTCCAACCAATAATGTCGTTGACCTCATGGTGGAGTTTCCTAGCAAATTGTTGGATGCAGGATTTGAAAAGGCAAACGTGGATATTTCATTGCCCTCCCTCGATCCTATTTGGATGAATTTGGTAAAGCAGAATTCTACGATCAACTGAAAGCATGGAATAAACCTTTTATAAATTCACTATAGAAAAGAGACTCAAGCAAAGCTGCTAAACAAAAAGCGATTAAACTTGACCATCCAAACCTAGGACGCTTCCTCTTGCACCACGCATTCTAGTCGCTCCGGTCTCTCGAAATCCTCGGAAACGAAACCGAAAGATTCCGAAGAAGATGGTGAGAGAGGTCCAACCTCTAATATTGCCCGTATTTCTCCACCAGAATCAGATGACGCTCAATTGGGATCAATTTTTAAATTTACTCATGCTGTCACGGAAGATTGGCGAAGACGAGCAATTTATATGACGTCTCTGATAGGGAAGGAGCTGATTGTGTTCACTCCCTTTATGAGCAAGAGGAACTTCAGCTTGATGTTTCTCCTTGGTTAGTAGAGTCACCCAGGTATCCAAGTCATCTTTATATGTTAGATAAGTTGGGACATGTTAGTGATCAGATGGGTAATCTTGTTTTTGCGGGTAGCATTGATGAACTTTATCTATCCCCCAAATCATTCTAAATTAACAAATCCACTATGCGTACCGGTTAGTGCACGCTGCAATATGTGTGTGTACTTGTGTGTGCGCTTTCCGCTCAATCCTTAAATTCACATTTTACGTTCTCTTATTCACTAGCTTCTTTTAGTAATGCTTCATGAGAAAGATGTATAGTTTAATTGAGAAGTCCAGTAAAATTACTAAGACTATTTTTTCTATGAAGTGACTACTTCTCAGATTTTCACTCCTTTGTTTTCATGGCGGGGAGATAGATGGTTTTGCGAAGGACGACTTTGGTCATTCAGTAGCTATGAGCAATAAGGATCTATTTGAAAACATTGATTGTTTCGATACTATGAGTGATGACCGGAATGCAGGTGAATTGTAGGAGTTAATTACTTGACCGGTCGTCAAGAACGTGGTTGGTTTTAGAAATTATCAAATAGCGATTGAATGCCTGGTTCTTAAGGGCTTTTCCCTTCAGCAATTATCTCTTTTTATATTACAAGAGACGTAAAAATATGACCGAAATGGAAGGAAAGCGGGGCCATATGCAACTGCGGGGTAGCTTCTGCCCCGCTCCACTCAACTCAACCTCACAAGCAATCTACCTGGTCCAGCATCCACCACCTATCACCCAAAAGCCTCAAGATGGCACCCTTAACTCAATCTTCTGTAGTTCTTATTACCGCCTCATCAGCAGGACTTGGCGCTGCTACAGCTCGACTCTTTGCTTCTCACGGTATTCGCGTGATCATCAATTATTATTCCAGCCAAGAAAAAGCGCAAAGCCTTGTTGATGAATTGGAAAATCTTGAACGGAGCAAGATACCAAATAATAATGAAGATGGAAAGAGAATCACAGCCATAAAGGCTGATATGTCGAAGAAAGATGAGGTAGAGAGATTGGTCAAAGACAGCATAGAGCAATGGGGACGATTAGATGTTGGTAGGTTTACATCTCTAACTCTGCTATTTTTTTTATCGATTTATATCCTGATTGTAGCTCAAAAGATCTAACATAGATAACAGTCATATCGAACCATGGCTGGACTCAAATTCGCAACTTTCAAGACCTAGATGATAACGTCGTTGAAGAAGATTGGGATCGCTGTTTCAATATGAATGTTAAGTCACATTTATGGCTTTTTCATGCTGTGAAACTACACTTAGAGAAGACTGATGGAAGTTTTATATCCACTGCTAGTATTGCGTAAGTCTTTTTCTACCTTCCTTCTTTTATCATTGTAGACGATGACTAACGAAATAATTTTTAGGGGGGTAAAACCTGGTGGGAGTTCTATGGTATGTTTTCTCCTGAAAATTGATGGACATGGATGTAGATGGAGTGAAGAACAGAGCTAATTTCATGGATACCAGGCATACTCTGTAACAAAAGCTGCTCAGATACATCTCATTAAGTCATTAGCTGCCACATCAACTATACGTGTGAATTCCGTTTCACCGGGATTAATGCTTACGGTATGTCCAACATTCTGTCCTTTTGTGTCATTAACTTCACATATCACCCAACACCAATGTACTCGATGAACATGGTATACATAATCAGACAAATGTAATGAACTAATATCAACCATCACAGGATTGGGGACTCCAATTTCCCGAATCTAAAGTAGAAGCAGTGAAAAAGAAGAGTCCATTAGGAAGACTCGCCACCGTTGAAGAAGTCGCCAGACAAATATACTGTTTGGCTGAGAGTGAGAGTACTACTGGTACAAATTCTATCATGGATGGTGGTATTCATCTAGGGAGGTAGAATAGAGGGATTGAAAAAGTTCCATACAAGTTTTGATATCAGTCGTTCTTGACACATCTACCTTGACCTTTATTACGCTCTTAAAGACCTCTCATAATATCGATATTAATCTAACCCTACAAACGAATCAACCCTCTTGCAAGCATCTTCCCCCGGCCATCTTCTCCCTCCCTTCTCCTATAACCAAATCTACCGGTGGGTTGATCATGTTAGGTATACGGGTGCGTATGCTATACGGTACATATCTACAATTTGAAGTAAAAATTGTAGATCATTAAGCCTTATATGTGGTGGATTTGATTGGCAATAACGCAGCTCGAGTCAGCGTAATATTGAGTAACGGAGAATATATCTCTTTAGTAGAATTTAAATTATATAGAACCCTTAACCAAAACTTATTTTCTGCCTCGTCAAATCTCTGAAAACATCATCCAGGACATTTCTCTTCCTCTCCCCACCTTCATCTCCATCCCGAGTCTCATCTTCCTCCTCTTCCTCACGATCCAACTCTACATCTTCTTCAGTTCTAGGTATCCAAGCTCTAATCTTTCCATCGGAATGAGCGGAGTATATACCATCGACTGGTTCTCTCCAAGCTAATGCTGTAATACGATTTCTGATATTTCTTTCACCAGTTCGAGATCGCACTGCTGCTACAGTCGGGCCAGGAACTTTCAATCGTTTGAGAAGGCGGCCTTCGTGGAGTTCGAAAACGAGAATTTCTTTCTCATTGGGAAAGAAGAGGAGTTCTTTCATGGGAGGAGTTAATGCCGTAGGTGATACTACTAGAGGTAAACTTGAAAGATGTCCATTCTTTAGTATAGGACCGAAGCTCGCAAGGGTATTCCGACCCGTAGCTGCATCCCAGACGCGAATTCTTTCATCATGCGCTGCAGATATGATATAATTCCCATTATCCGTCCAGGTTATACCATTAACAGCGCCTGAGTGTGCTCTAGCTGAAGCTCTTGATCGACCACCTGCCATTCCATGTGTAATCGTAATCCCAATTGCATCTTCCAAGTCCAGCAAACCCACTGCTCCAGAACTCTTGCGTATATCCCAAAGACGGACCGTACCATCGACACACCCACTAGCTAATATATGATCATTATTCGGATGCCAAACGACGGAGAGTATCGCTCCATGATGCCCGGCTAATGAATGTGTACTTGCGCCTGACCGTAGATCAACGAGTCTGACAGCTGAGTGTTGAGTTGCGCAAGCCACCAGAAGATGTTGTGCAATGGGAGATACGGCATGCGGATAGACGATAGAGTTTAAATCGAAGTCTGCAGAGAGTTGCAGAGACTCTGTGGAGTATAGTTTGAGATGATGATCGTATGATGAAGAGAGAAAAGCGGCAGAATCGAAAGGATAGAAACTAAGATGTGTAATGCCATACTTGTGCTCGGGAGCATTCCTGCAGACCCGAGTTAGTGGATGCTTTCAAACTGTTTGACACAATGATAGAAATCTGTGAAATACCTAGGGACTATTCCGGTTGGTCGGAATGTATATTCTGAAGCCCCGGTGGGGATTTGATCAAGATCCCAAATTTTGATCGATGCATCTGCTCCTCCAGACAGAAGACTACATATCTTCTTGTTAGTCCAGTCTTTTAACGACTTCAAACATTCATTTCACTCTTACATCTTTCCTTCAAATCTATCTATCGAGAGTGCGTTCACTCCGGTTTGGTGCGCCCATAACTTCACTGCCTCATATTCTCGAGCTTCCGCATCTGTGGCTACAGTTGGAGGTTTTTCGCCACCATCGAATTGTAGCTTCGGGACTGGTGAAATCGCATGAATCAATCGGCTGGTTTGAATGCGCGCGAAGGCATTTGGGCTAAGGTTGCCCGTTGATCGATCATAGATCAATTGATTCATACATTTGATGTCGCATATATGTACGAAAAGCTCAAATTCAAGTACCGGGCAAGTAAGTGGTGATGATTTAATTCAATGCCAGTAGATCATTGAGAGAAGTGATGCTTGTTCTGGAGTGAAGCCTGAAAGAACCGCGACACAACGACAGTATCAATTACGCGGGGTTGTCACACTTAAGCTAAATTTCTCGAACGCGCTCTAGCTACATTCAACCTTTACGATTGTTATTTTCTTTTACATTCCAGACAACAATCTTCGAGGATTTGACAGAGACTATGACTTCCAAGGCATTTTCACAGAACACATTCATCAACCCAGGTATCGAAGAAAAATCAATAGAAGGAGAAAAGGTTTCACGATCACGAAAACCTTCCGTTTACGATGCTGTTGCAGGTAACATCCACATGCACAACATCCCTCGGGAGATAAAAAGTTACGTTGCTGATATGTTTCTCAGGTCGGATTTCCGCAGCAGGTTTCATTCCTAGGAGCGTGATTGTTGCTACAAATCGGGATACTACATCATCCTCTTTGAGTGCTGTGCCTCCCGAAGCTGTATTGTTTCGGAGCAAGAATGCACCAACCAGATATGCCGAATCGGACATCTACTTTGCAAATGAACGAGACTCACCGAAAGGATTGCCCGACTCCGATCTATTAAAATCACTTCACACCTATGCTTCAGATTTCTATTTTCGTGCAACTGCAGAAGGGGGCTCTATAGATTGGCGCAGTATGGACGAGACTGCATTGATAGGACTGGGTATTTTGATGGAAGAAGCATCCCGGGAAATTCTGGGGGAAACGGGCGACTTAACATTTACGGAAGGGGAAGAATCCAATATCAATATTCCTGGGCGCCGCCGCCGACGTACTCGAACAAGAAGCGTTGAGGCCAGCAGACACGCCAAAAGAAGACGCATCCTTGACGATCATGTCAATGGAACAGGTTGAAATAGGGCATACGTAGTTTTTAAGACAGCCACGACCATTGCGTTAGACTATGATTTGGGCCGAGTAGGAGGTTACGGTTACATCGGGATTAGACGAGCTATTCCGAAACGCCATCAACACGTCAAGGGTTCAAAAGAGTAACTTGACCAGTCATCATATTACAACAGAGAACGGGCTCGTTATCGCGCAGCACAAATAGATGATTAAGGAGATATACGAGTAGGGATTGAGACAGACAAGGGCGGTGGCGTTATCAATCTTCCATTCGAGGTAGTTGACCGGCCGAATATACATGTATATCGGTACATTCGGCACTTAATGGAGATGGTGTTTCGCCGTAGCTTCCCGATTCATTGGAACGTTCAAAGCTGATGGTGTACTCCGAATCAACTTGTGCGACATGGTCAAATATCAAAATTGACCCTCACGTTCTCATTTTGACACGTCTGAGTAAGCTCGCATGCTTTGTGTTACACCGACATTTGCGCTTACTCTGATAACTCAGGATAGCTATCCTTCTCAAGATAAATGAGTATCATTTAATCCTGGAACATTAGCTCGGTTACCGATAGAAAGCATACCATGCTATCAAGCCGCGATCAAGCTGTGAATGGGATTAGGCGAACCAAGATGATCAAGGCCAAGCAGATGAAAGGCGCCGCCTGACAGTGGGAAAGGGTTCATACAGAGTACAAAGGACAAGGTGGACCTGGTTAACCTTGGCCTTAACATTTATCGTTTCATGAATGATTACTGTGTATTTTCGCAACGGCACGTGCGGATATGGCTTCTTATTTTGGAGGGGTTGGAGATTCATCAGTCTTATCTATCAAAATATCGTATGTATATTCGGTACATTTATCCGAGCAATTTTGCGTCTTCTACCAAATTACGGAGTACGGAGGCATGTTTCGGATGTTTTTCGGATGTCACTGGGCACCTACATGCGATAGCATCAACCAACAGTTTGTCTAAATGTAAGGTTATACTGTACCGGTATGTATCGAAGATTCGTCTCTGTGAAACAATCGAAATGATGCAGATCTACTGGCTTGAGATTAATTGGCTCTTTGAGAATCCTAAAATCGTGGCAACGTATGGTAAAAAGGTAATCCACGAGTAAGAAGATTTATGCATATTGCGTATTAACCTCCGAAAGCTTCCATTGGCCACATCGGAAGATTTATCGCCTGCCATGGAAAAGTGAGTACCGGTTCTGGAAGCAAGTCACCATCCATCTGCAACCATGAGCACCATGAACTACTCGGTACATTTGAGCTGTTAACATTGTTGTCTAACAAGCATGCAACTAACATCAACAAATTACATGGACCTCTTTTTCTAATTAACCCTTTAGCCGTCTTGTCATTTTTCTTTCGGCCATCTTTAAGTCCCAAAAAACACTATAACCTCAGCCTCCTTAATGATTAATCGTATTTCCATCAGCGTATCTGATCTTAAAAGCTCGGAAGAAGCGGTGAGGTTACCAGTCCCGTTTGAAAGCGCAGGAACGTCAGATGATCCGCATCCCGTCGCATCATTTTTGGCTTTCGTCCCCGTAGTCTCATCTCATACCTTCCTAGTACCGTAACATCTCCCTCCTATGCAAATGATGGGTAGGTAGTAGGTACTATGTATGCAAAAGGCTATGCAAGCCATGTTCTTGATACGTTATCCTGCGAAGCGAAAAGTCAGATCTTGCCGGTTTTTGACAGGACGGAAAGTTTATTTCAATGTATCCTTGTTTGCCGCGTATTTTTCGGGCATCAATCTATGGAGCCATCGCATCGGATACCAGACTTTTTTTTTTTTTGTTGGTTTTTGTTGCTCTGCTCTGCATGCCTGCAAGGGATGGATGGATGCTCTCTTATTATTGATCACCCTCTTCAGCCTTCTTTGAGTGATGTTGATCGCCGACGATATGCTCTGTATACGTACTTACTTCTGGTTCATCTAGTTTATCTTACTACATAGTACATACATACAGAGATCTTAAAGCGATGTAGCTAGCACGACTAGATAGTAGGTAGATAGATACCTTGAATCCCCGAAAAACCAAAGTTCTCGTCACGATTCATGATCATCGCATCGTATTGCATCGCTTTGTTTTCGTTGCGGTGAGTAGGTACTAAGCACATGTAGGTACCTTTTTCAACGCCGGTGATGCCGTCTCCTGTATGATTTTACAGGTTTTTTTTGGTTTTTTTGCCCCGACTACTTGGTAATTTGTATTTCTTACCTTGCATTTAAAACATTCAATGAACATTGCATTGATTGGAGTAGAAGAATCCCCTCGGCCTTTTCCGATATTTAGCTATTGAATGGTGGAATGAATGATGTGAATCTTCTTCTAAGTTCTTACAAATTAGCAATTACGCTACGAGTAAGGTTATAGAAGATTCTTTTTCCCCTCGAGATTTGAGACACTCGATGGCGACCCTTTGGTGTTATGGGAACTTTATCGCCATTTGAAAAGAGTGGTTGACTATCTACCTAGTACCTACCTATGTAGAGTAGGGGTAGGTACATATATTTTGTTTTTTGTTGTTTTTGGTTTGTTTTTTTTCCTTTTTTCGGGATATTTTCTATCTAGATCCTATCTAGATCCTATCTAGATTCTATCTATGATCTATCATAGCTGGCTGGCTGGCTGGCTGGCTGGCTGGCATGGATATCCAGACAAAAATTTTCTGGCACTGTAATTGTAAATGTAAATAAATATACTCGTAAATATGAATGTAAATGTAAAACCTTGACTCGAGTTGTTTAATAGCCGAGCTATTCTCTCCACTTCTACTAGGTATATACTCGTACTCTGTATACAGTGTTTGGGTTTTGGTTTTTTCTTGTTAGATGGAAGCTAGAGATAGAAGCTAGAGGTGGAAGCTAGAAAGAAGGAAAGCAAGCTACGGAGTAGAGTGAGTTAGAACTTGGAGCTTAGAGCTTAGAGCTTGCCTCGCGCCCGTTCCGCTGATACTTCAAAGTTCAGACTCTTTTGCTCTGGTAGTATTAGTGAGTTAGTAATAAATTAGTGGTAAGTTAGTAGTAAGTTAGTAAGTAACTACATAATAAAGTTATCAGATCTATAAGAATAAAGTTATAACAGCGCGTACACCAGATCCCGTGCCAGTACATGTCAATTTTGCTTTTCAGGAACGACACTGTGATTGGGGAAGGATATGGGAGGGAACTTTTCGCAGGCTCTACCCGAGGGCCGTTGGGATCATTTTATTCATGGTCCCCGCAGTTCTCCATGCTGATCTTAGATTATGAGATATTTACTGGGTGTTGCTTGGGATCTCGTTGAATCTCATGATTGATATTGGGTTGCAACTTGCGACTGACACAGTGCTAGCTAGCTAGCTAGCTAGACTTTCCCTGGGTTTAACACGATATGAAATGAATCCTTCAAGGCGTTGGTACTTGGTAAGTTGGTAGGAATTGTAGATACTGTAGTATAATTACTACTACTGCACAATGAAAATATGGTGGAGAGACATATGAAATCATTAGTATCGGACTGGAGGCAAAAACAGGCAAAAGCATTGCGTGATTGGCAGTTTTAGTTATTTTTTTTCTTTTTCTTTTTGATAGATCATCATCCTGGGCATCATTATTGTTGTTTGTATATTATGATTAGTAATTACGGAGTACATCCATCACATTTATTAACACGCTTTGACATTTCCAGAAAGTATGAAAAAAGTCCGAGCCGAAGCAGCTGGGCAAGGGAGGTTTTGAAAAGGAAAAAGAAGGAAGGAAGAGGGAAAAAAAAAAGAATCCTTCCAGAAAATGAAATGATGGGTTTGATATCCACATTTTATTCTTTTTACATTACGGAGGGATGATTCATGATTGAGATTCGGTTTAAGGGGAGACCTTTTAACTTTACCGATTAATCTCCATGGGTTTGAGGCGAAGGATTCTTTGATGCAGGAAAATCGTGCACAGAGGAATGGGCGCTGGAGCTGGTGCCTCCCATGTCCGAGGTGTCGGTATGTACCTTGACCAGGAGGCCTGTTGTTCATCATGAGTTTTGCTGGAATCTTGGGGATTCGGAATGAACATGATGGATGGGGGGAGTGGGTGGGTGGAAGGCTTCATGTTTGCGGTTTGTGTGCTGGGGGGCTTTGTATGTACGTACGCCGGATGTCGTTATGCATGGAGATGGAATCTGAATCTGAATCTGTACATGTCCTCCTCCTTCCTGTAGGCAACATAGCATTATTTACATATCACAAAATGTACTACTCGAGTCTGTCCATTAAAAATTTAGAATGTTTGGTTCGCATGTGTAAGGACTCAACTCAGGAGCAGGTCATACGACATTCGAGGCTGACAAGCCTTCAGCTTGGCAAGTACAGAGGGAAACCCACATGAAGGTGACTGACGTCTCCGCATCCTTCCTTCCTAGTCGGGCTCTATTTTCCAAGCTTCCAATGAAATATTAATGAAATTGTTGTGAGAAGAATGATTTGTTTCATTGTTTTCTGCACTGGCTAAAGTTGCTAAAGGGTATTGGATGAATGGATGTCCTTGTTACTACGGATAGGGCCAGACGAGACTATCAATCCACATTATCATTGGTTGGTTTTCAGAAGACGGTGCTACACCCCGGCTCTGCTTACTGGTTCGCATTCTTGGGATGCGCGACGTGTGCCCGCAGATCCGGATATACATATAAGCTTGAGAGTGATGCGGTGGTTGGGGCGGTGATTGGATAAAGGAAGAAGGAACTTCAAGGAAAGGAGGGAGGGAGGGGATTTACTGCTAGGAAAAGCTTGGGTTGCTTTGCTTAGATATTGATACATTTAGGTTGATGTTATGTTGTGCCGGAAGTCGAGGGTTTTGAAGTGAAGTTGGGTTGAATAGATGAATGCCATGTGGTGGTTACATCGGTACCTATGTAGATACTTTCTAAGTTTGACATCGGCAACAAAATACGTTACGGAATACATATACGGCTTCTATTTTTCTTTTTCATCGGCGGGCGGTGACATGTTTTTACTTTCCCTTCATCAAATCTTGTACCCCGTCCTCGAATTTTACATAGCGAAATGAATACTTTACTGGCTTGTCCCACTTGAATGACATTCAAAGGCTAGAACCCTCTTATCTATGTACCACTTCCCAAGTCAAGTTCCTCACCAACCCCTTCTTCATCAGTCATAGAAATATCGTATAAAATTCAACTCAACAAAATAAAATAAATCGTTGCCTTTAAGGGTAAGGTCTATCTTTGGGTAAGGGTAGCATTATTTGTTACCAGCAGTAGTGGGATGCAAAGGTGGATGAAAGTAGATGGCTAAGCTACAGCAAATGTGAGGTTTATTGTAGATATCAAGAATTGGATAAATCAGCCCTTCACGACAGTATTTTCCAATGCCATGAAGGTTATTTTCATCCAGCCTATCTACCTATTACCATCTATTACCACCTTTACAGTTTTCCTACGTATAGAATTAATAAATCTAATCAACACGCAGCCGGGCCGGCATCTATGATCCATCTCGCCTTCACACACCTTTTCCCAAGTCTTTCCCATACTTTTACTTCTTACAACGCCTCATTCACCCCCCATTTCAAAGCTCCAGCCGACTTGGGTATTACATTCATCCTAGTTTTAAACTCATCAAGTATTCTCGCATTTCACAAGCTACCACCATTATCCCACCTTACATTATACCTGCCCCCCTTGTCAATCTAAATCTAAACTTCCCAACTTTCAAATCAACCTTAGCTATCCACAAAAAAAAGTATTATATCGCCTGTTCTCGGGTGGTTTGGCACCGGGTAACTGGGCACGAAAGCTCTCATGAACACAGATTAGTGAGCACTGCACCAAAGCATTGAACAACTTGAATCTTGAATCGCGAAAGTGCCTTGCGCCGAAAGAGAGACAAGTTCATACCGACAAGACTTTACACTGCGGAGAGAAGAGACGAACCAAACAGCGCAGATCTTGGAAGGGTATACGACAGTCAACCAACATTCAACAGCAAGCATAACAGCATATCAGCATAGCAGCATAACGACCCATCCACCTCGGTCGCATCTTCTTTATCTTCAACGGCTTTCGACAACGCCGTCTCAAGTAGCACAGGGACCATACTCTTCCATACATTCTGGGTCACGAAGACACGGGTTGGTACGTCAATTTTTGGATACCTACTTGCACGATCCTTCTTTTTTCCCTTAATCTTCACCTATCACCTCAATCCTTATCGTATCCCATCCATCTACTTTGACCAAAAGTTTCAAAAGTTTTGCTAAGTTTGCCTTGTTATTATTGTATTTCCCGTAGTGTCATATTCCATTCTCCAAACGTTTTTCTTACAACGTTTTCGGAAGATTGGAAGAATGAAGCTACCGGTAATCCAAGAATTTCAAAGCAAGCTGGCATAAAATTTTAGGTTAGAGGAGATAGTTTTTTTAGTATCTACTTGAAATTGAAAAGGAGATGAAAGAGGATGAAGGGGAGAAAAAAAATCAGTTTGAAGTGGATTTTTTTATTATTGTTTTCCTTTGCTTTGCTTGGGGTTATGAATCTTGTGAAGGGTTCAAGGTTGAGTGAGGAGGGTTGAAGGTACCTTCTTAATAAAAGCCAAAAATCTTCTAGCATTATTCTACTATCCGATTCCTATCTTTACCATATCCATCCACAATTCAAGGACAAGCAAGCAAGCAAGCATCTACCCATCTTATCCATCTATCCATTCATCCACCCACCTTTCCACCTTTCCACCTTTTTTTCTTCTGCACAAAACCTCACAACAATATCCTGCAACTCGGTCATTAAACGACTGGTGCTGAATTACTGCTGCATATTCTCAATCATTTTCTTATTTTATTTTCCTCTTCCATTCCATTACCGTCTAGTATTTTACTGTATTGCATTGTACCATACCATACTATACTGTATTTACTTTTTTACTTTTATTTTGGTTTCAGCTTGATAAGTAATCAATCAGTGATTTGATTCCAATTATTCTCTTCTCCTTTCCATTTCTAACAAATCAGTCATTCAATATAGTACCAATAGCAGCACCAAGGGCACCAGAAAAGGAAACGTCTAAGAGATCCTGGAAATACATACTATGCAACGCCAAAAAACCCACCAAAAAACCCAGTCCCAAGTTTAAAAAAATCGGAATTTCGACTATTTTTACCATTTTTGACAGGTTCACACTACTTTTTTTATTATTATTATTTTACCTGGCCTTACTCTTTTACTCATCTCATTAGGTACTCACTACTCGGGCACTACTCACACACTACTCGATGTACCGTGCCTACTCCCGCCTTTAGAGCCAAAACTAAAGCCAAAAAAAACTAAAGCCAAAATCAGATCCAAAAATCAAAAATCAAAATCAAAACCAAAAATCAAAAATCCAAACTCAAAAATCCAAAAACCCAAAGATATTATCATCCCACCTTCGTCGCAAAGAGAAGGAAAAAATAAAAAGGAACGAGAAGCGACAAACGAGATACATACATACAATACAGTACATACATACATACCTTGAATCCCAGCTTCCATCTCAGCTATCACAGATTACAACTTACAGTTTACAACCTGCCCCAAAAATATATCCCCAGATATTATCATTATTATTATTATTATTATTATTACCTATTTATACATTTACTTCCCAGTCTAAACCCCCTCCGATCAAGGTCTTCATAAAATATTTCCAAATCAACTTGGAAAGTGACCCAAAACATATCACTGCAGATCTTTTACTCTACTTGAAAGGGTTAATCAAATTTCCCAAAGCCAAAGGTAATGTTCTAAAATTTTCTCTTGGACATCGCTTCTATCATTGCACCTCACTCCCGCGCAAACTATATTCGATGGACCTGGTGGACCACTTACTTGGTACCCGGGTCGCTTCTTGATAGCTTACCACTACTTTACTACTTTACCCTCGGGAAGCAAAATGGCTGATCTTGGAAAACCTTGTTCGAGCAGACTTTACGATACCATCTTATTACCTTCATAATTCAGTTGCGCGGCATTCTGTTACATCACACACATGATTACCTACACGTCAGTCCGTAATACATACCTGCGCAGATGATTCTCCACTGAGCTCTATTACGCCTCTGTGTTCTCCTCGAACCTGTAAGAAGCCGCCGCGCTCGACCGCAATCCATGGCCCTAGCTGTTGTGGCCACTTAACTTTTGTGTGAATCGCAATGATGGACAATGGTCAACCAGATCCAAAGCGACCAAGGTTAGGACCTGGTCCTGCTTGGCCGATCGAACAGCCCAATCAACCCAACCCTTCAAGGGCCCTTCCTCCCCTACAACCTCCGTATAATAGCAGTCCATTCTCTCGTCCTGAGTCTCACGCCCACCCCCTCGATAGACGAGCTCCCCACCCTAACTTCCAGGAACATCAAGACCCTCATCGCCCCAATTCAGGACATTCGCATGTCTACCACATACATAATACGCACCAACCTCCTCCGATCCCTCAATACAATGGGCACAACGGTCACAATGGTTCTCGAGAGCCCGTCGTGAAACCAGATCCTTCGGAAGAACCTCCACAACATAGACCACTACCTACAACAAATGGTACAGACCATCATGTGAATCCACCCTACCCTGAAGAGAGAGGAAGGTCTTTCCCACCCAGATTCGATCAACATCAACCTCCACCTCCGCAGCATACTCCGCAACACACGCCGCAGATGTATAGCAATAACCCCGCTCCTCCCATGTATCAGCCTCAACCCCCGCCGCCTTCCACAAGTCCGATGACTACACCAACGTTCGACGGGTCCATGTCAATGTATGGTCCACCACAAAATCATGCCCATCCTCCATCCCGAGAACAATATTCGGTGACGCCTTATCCTCAACCTGCGAAACCTCGGAAAGCGCAACGCGCCGCTCAAGCATGCGATAGCTGTCGCAATTTAAAGGCGAAATGTGATGAAGGGCGACCGGCTTGTGGAAGTTGTAAAGAGAAGAACTTTGAATGTCGTTATCGAGATCCACCACCTAAACCGTAGGTCTTGAGAAAAAGAATTGGGATGATATGCTGCTGACTATTTTAGAATCGACAAAGCTTCCACGGACATTATCGAGGCCTTATTGCGACTGGAAAATCGTAACACGGAATTATTCAATGTCTTGAAGTCAGGTTTAGAGTTATTGAACTCACGAGTGAACGACTTACAAGAGAGAGTGGGCGCTGGTCGACCTTTGACGAGCATTGAGCTCATGAAAGTGGAAGGGAGAGACGATGTTCAATTACCTGATCATTTCAGATCATTTCATGACTCGGATATGAATAATCTTCACAATGCAACGCCAATAGAAACGCCAACTACTGTAGTTCCCGTACAAGTACTCGAAGGGTCCACTCCTGGTGCAATTGAAGAAGAAGAGGAAGGCGAACCTGTGCCTCCAGGACAACCTTTAATACCAGTCAATCATACGACAGGCGCGGCTAGGCTTTTATTGGTTCCGTCCGTAAAACAGATGGTTGAGGGTGGTGGTGGTTTACCAAAGAATGTGAAAGACGAGAAATATCCCATGATGCAAGAAGAACGACGTGGATTGTTGAGATTATTCGGAAGGGGGGAAGGAACCGATTTAGCTCAAGGTTACGATCGAGATCCTATGACGGACCATGCCGATTCTATAGTCGATACGAGTTCTGACATCTCCTCTCCAGCAGGTGAAGAATGGGGCCAGTTAGGTGGTATGACCCCACCATCTAGTGCGCCAGATTATCCTCCACCAGTCGTTGGCAGTATTATGTCAGATGGTATGCCAGATTTTCGAAGAAGTGTAGTTTTGGATTTGGTCAAAAGCTACAAGGAGCACATAAATATCATGCATCCAATTTTGATACCGAGGCGATTGGATGCGCTCGTTGAATCATTTCTCAAATCTATCCCATCGGATTCCGCGAAGCCAAAACAAGTTCAAACGCTGGCATCACAACATGCAGGTTTCGTAAATATGAAACCACCGGAGAGTCCAGGAAGCAAGCGGAAAAGATCACCAGGAGTTGGAGAGCCACCAGAAATCTCAGTTGTTGGTGGTTACGGGTTTATCAAACCAGGTCATCCGAGTCGGTCGATTAGTACAGCTTTAGTCTTGGTCGTGTTAGCCTTAGGAAAGATTTGTCAAGAGAGAGGAAAAATTCCCGAACTCCCTTCTGACAAAGATATCGAAAATCCTTGGGGCCACATCAATTCCCCAGTCGTACGAAATGGCCATCCATCCCCTATTCAAAGCTCTCCCACACAATCTTCAGAACTACCATCACCCAAGGACAATATTGATCGATTTTATCCACGCAGTCGAAGAACTTCGATAGAAGGTGATTCATATTTAGTAAGAAGTGGCTTTAGACCTAGGAATGTGGATGTCATTCCGGGTTTGGCATATTTCGCACTTGCTACAGACATTATTGGAAATCAACTTGGAGGAAATAGTCTACAGCATGTTCATGTGAATATTTTAGCCGGTCTTTATCACGGACAACTTGGAAGGGTTTTGGAAAGTCATTCATACATTCATCAAGCTTGTAGGGCTTTACAGGTTATCTTGAGACCGTATGTCATACTCAATCCCTAGTTCGAATACCACTAACATGAATGTTAGGAAACTGGATCGTTTCAAAAAGTTGAAGCAAGATGGATTTCCCGTATTGGCAAAAGATAACCCATTGATTTTCGCATTTTGGACGTGCTTACAGCTCGAAAGGTATGGTTATTTCATCTCACTGATCAATTTGCATGCTAACATCAGTCAGTGATATTGTAGCAGAGTTACCCTGTCCACACTCTGGTATTCTAAATTTCGAAGAAAACATGCCAAGTCCAAACATTGTTGAAGCTGTGAAAGAAGGTTTTGATGAAAAGGTCTTGTTAAGTTATCAAGGTCAACTTTACCTCCGCAAACATCTTAATCAATTACACAATATGTTTTACAAGCCTGATAATGGTACGTTATTTAATATTCCTTGCGTCTGAGAAAGCCTACTAACCTTCTACGGAAGACTCCCAATTTCCTTCTGTTTATAAACGTCAAGATCCAAACCATTTTGAATCGATAGCGACGGCCGAGGACTTTTTATTCCGGTGGAAAGAAGCCGGAGGCACAATTGCTTGGCATGAAAATGACCCTCCTGCGACAGATATCCTCACAGCACGGATGAGAGCCAAGTACTACGGAGCGCAAGTTATCACATATAGGAATTTCGTCTTGAAGATTTTGGAACATTCACATGCGGTATCATCATCAAGCATGGTAGAACGCGGCGTGGATGATTTCCGAAATGGTATCGAGGTGCCGAGTATCAATAAACATGCTACATCAGCAGATGAAATTGATAAGACGGCTCTAGATTATGCAAGAAATGGTCTTCAAGCACTTGTTAATAGTACTAGAGCATTTCATGGTTTAGGAGAAGGTAGACTTTTTGTCACGAACCCTTGGGGCACTGCACATGCGTAAGTTCACACCCAAATATATTGAATGAAAATGTTTTGCTAACATGGCAAATTAGTCAATGGGGTAATGTCCTCACCCTTCAAGCAGCATGGAACGACAACATTCTCCGACCATTATTTAAGGATATACTTGATAAGGACGGGCTCAGTGACTTACTCAAGAGAACTCTTAGTTTCCTTGGAATCGTCGCAACTCGATCCTCGGCCCTCTATACCGATATGAAAATCCTGGTTAATGCAGGAAAATACACAGGTCTCCTCGATAGAGACTATCAAGCACGTCAAGTTACTACTTTCTCGGCAGGTTTTACTAGTTTTTCTAGTTCCTTCTCGAGTTAACTTTTCGCACCTGGGAGTGAGGTGGTAAATCTACTGCTGAGATTGTAATCTTATTCTGATTTGGCATGATTGAATATTTACCTCGAGTGTTAACTACTAATTTTCTCTCTCTTCGTATAGCTTCCGAAAAGTTTACGTAAGAAAATGCCAAAGTTGAAGCATGAGAACTCAACCTCGAATCTTTCTAATGCATCAACTTGATTCTTATTGAATCTGAAGAGTTTGAGAAGACGAATGCATATACAATACATATACCATGTCGTTCTTTTGGAAGAAGATGAGAATGATATATTCACGCATACTCATCACTTTACATATGACTTTATACATCTACCTATATTTCATCACCTACCCTCTCTAATATACCTCATATACCTCATCATACCCTACCATCATCGGAATACATTTTTTTGTTCATTGTTTAGTTTTTTTTTTTTTGGATTGGGAAGTTGGTCATGTCATATATCATGTGTATGGGGATTGACATTCTGGCTTTTGGCTTTGGTCTTTGGCTTCAGCGTCGGCTGTTTGTTGGGTGGTTATATCATGTCATTGCATTTACAAATATACGGTTGCGTTTTACGTTGACGTTACGTTTTTTTGTTACGTTGCGTTAAAAGTGCGATTGATTGATGGGTGAGCGGTATTTTTGATCGCTTTCTTGTTTTTTTTTTGTTTTTTTTATGTTAGTTGTATGTTTATATCTGTTCAAATCATGGTGCATGTGGTGGGATTTGGAAAGGAGGTGGTGGAGGGAAGGGAGGGGATGGGGTAAGGAGGGACGGGAAGGAGGGAAGGATGGAGGGATGGAGGGATGGAGAGGTCTTTTGTGTCGTATTGTGTTGGTTGCATTGATGGTTCGATGGATGGATGGGTGGGTGGGTGGGTGGATTCATGGATTGAGTATCTAGGTAGTTATAATATAGTATAATATAGTATAGTACGTATTATATATATTTATACTAATATTGATATCTATATCTATATCTATATATACAATGCATATCTGTCTTGAAGCAGTACTTACCAATAGGTAGACTTGGGTGGGAGTTGGTAGTGTACAGTGTACAGTGAGTGTACAATGTAACGGTTTTCGAGATTGTGAGTGCCTTGAGTGTCATTATCACATGAATATATCGATCTCCTTGGCGCATAAATACATGCATGCATGTATACATGCGTCCAGCTGCTTATGTTGCGTCTTATTATATGGTATGTATGGTGGTAGCGTAATGTGATATGATGTAGTATGAGGGTATTAAGATTCATTACGGAGTATTTATTATAGGTCTTGATACCTATTGTGGGTTATTGTGTATGTATGTGTGTATTGTATGTATTTGTTGAGAGAGATTGGTAGGTGAGGTTGGGAGATGGATAGATTGAGGGGTGAGGTAGATTGGGAGGTGAGGTGGATTGGGAGGTAGATTGGGAGAATGGGAGATGTGATTTAAAGTGTTGAGAATAGAATTATCTAGGCAGATAGATATTTTCTGTGAGTATATAATACTAATATAAAGTAAATAAATGAGTATATTAATAAATATAAAGATTTATATAATAGTTTATAAAATCATATCTAAAATAATATTTAATTATTAATATTCTGTCAAAAAATTGGATTTTTAAATTAATAAATTTATTTGAGAATTGAATCTTTTTACAGAAAATTAATTGATTTTTCTTTATATTTAAAGTTTAATATTAATCTGTTACGACGGCTTCAGGCCTCGTATCATGTGACCACTTACGAAGTCACGTGGTCCCTTCCATCCCTTCGGTTTCTTGACCGAAGGGACCGAAGGAACCAAAGGGACGATTAGCATGAAGGTCTATATAACCAAGATGGATTTCCTTTGTATAGAGCTTCGTGCTCAAGATCAATCATTTAGTATACTCTACTATTAGTTACGAATTGCATACCATTATTGTCATTACTTAAAGTCCCTGCTTGACGCCTAGTTATAAACCACCTCGAGAGCCTAGAGCACTTCCACGTGATCTAGATAGCAAACCTCGTAACACTACCTACGGCAATAGCACGGAAAAAGCACAGGCGGAAGAATCGATCCGGAAAAATTAACAAAACTCCACTTTTCTTTTTCTCTTTCGATGGCGGAAGATGGGAAGTGGAATTTGGGAATTGCTTGGTTGGTTGATTTACGCGGGAGTTGTCAGGATTTGTGGGTGTGTGGATGATGAAAGGTTGGAATTTGGCTTTTGTTAAGCTTTTTTCGTTGGGTCTTTGGCCTACAGTACTTACCTACCTTCTTAGGTAATGTTTGAAAAGCACGCGACATGACATGTGCTTGTTTTTGTTTTATTTATCTATGGACGCAGTATATCCTCAATTACATTGATGAGATGGGTGGAGGATGATGATTCTGGTGAGATATATAGGTATGAGTAGGTAGCAAAAGATGAGTCGGTGCTGGAGATCCTGGCGGGGTTTTCTTGGTTTCTTGGTTGCTTGGTCTATGAGGAGATGGTATTTACCTACTTGCTTGCTGCTTGCTTGCTGCTTGACGATAAATACCGGTACTCTTGCGGATATGGATATGGATTTGCATGTGGATGTGGATGTGGATATGAATATGCGTGGGAATCTCTAGAAGGTGCATCTGCAGTGCCGATTCTCGGCCGATGATAGTAGGTACTAGGTACGTACGTATGTATATGTAAGTATGTACTAGGCAGTCCAAGATAGGATATGATTGTTTACTAGCTTTTCTTATCGTTCGTGGGATGGAGAATGAGTCAATGGGTATGTAGTTTTTTCTTTTCTGTTTTTCTTTCTGTTTCTCTATTGCTTCTCTATATCGATTCTTTCTTTTTGTTTTATTTTTCTACATCAATTGCAGATTTGGATATTGAGACAATTGAAAGCTTTGATGAGATCAATTGGGAATTAATCTAGAGATTGATTGCCTTTCATGATCCACAGAGGAGCTTCTAATCCAGTACTCACTTGCTTTTTCACGGATGACGTATATTTGGATAATAAAGTCTTCCGTCTTTCTTTAACATTAAGGTTCAAGTCATGGCTTCAAGTCTAGACCATCATGATTTGCCAAGGAGCGAACATGGACTCTCATCACAGAGTCAAATGTCTCCTCATCAAAAAGATGAACCCATCACTTCTCATGAAGATTCCGACTCCTATTCTATTCACAGTACAGGTAGTTCCATCTCACATTTACCACCTTCGAATCTCGCTCCGATTGCCTCGCATATCTCCAATACACAAGATGCACCAATTCAACAAACTCTCTCGAATATAACCATCCCTGATTCTATCTATGATCGCATTCCTCCCAGTCGAAAAATGGTTATTGTGGCTTTACTTTCTTTTTGTAGTTTTCTGGCTCCCATTAGTAGTACCACTGTGTTGGCCGCAGTGCCAGAGGTGGCTGCTACCTATAGGACTACCGGTACTATCATCAATTTAAGTAATGCATTATATATGTTGTTTATGGGGATTAGTCCATTGGTATGGGGACCATTGAGTCAAGTTTATGGAAGAAAATGGGTAAGTTTGTAAATCCCATTCTTGAGTATTTTTAAAGATACTAAACAATCCTAGATTTCCCTCACCACATCCGTTCTCTTTACAGCATGCTCAATTGGCACCGCTCTAGCTCCTAATCTTCCCGCCTTCTTTATCTTCCGCATCTTGACAGCCTTTCAAGGAACTTCATTTTTAACCATTGGAGCTGCATGTATTGGGGATATCTATCGTCCAGCAGAACGTGGAACGGCTATGGGATGGTTTCTTTCCGGTACACTTATTGGTCCTGCACTTGGTCCTTTCATCGGGGGTATAATCGTCACATTTCAATCCTGGCGTGTGATTTTCTGGCTTCAAACTGCATTGGCGGCATGTGCTGTACTGGGAGCGTACTTCCTACTTCCAGAAACCATTCATCGAATGAAGAAAGATGAATTAGAGGGGATGAATTGGAAAAGAAAATCTGGTGTATTATGGGGAATGTTGAATCCGTGGAGAGTCATTAGACTTTATAAGTATCCGAATTTGATCATGGTGGCGTTGGCTAGTAGTAGTTTGGTTTGGAATATGTATTCACTTTTGACTCCTGTATGTTTCCTTTTTCTTTTTGTCTGTTTATCTCTTATATTTATCCGTCTGTCTATTTATCTGTCTATCTACACAGTATGACATTATATGACATGACATGACATGACCTATCTTCCTTCTGAGCAATCGCACACAGGAAAAGACAAATTAACAACCCCCACAGATCCGCTACATCCTCAACCCACGCTTCCACCTCACCACCCCCATCCAATCCGGACTTTTCTACCTCGCCCCTGGCTTCGGCTACATCGTGGGAACCTTCTTCGGCGGCCGCTACTCCGACCACATAACCAACAAATACGTGCAAATCCGCGGAACGCGCATCCCAGAAGATCGACTCCGATCCGCCCTCCCCTTCATGGGCATCGTCATCCCAACCTGCATGCTCCTCTACGGCTGGTCCGTCGAAAAAGATTTCGGGGGTATCCCCCTCCCCGTCATCATGATGTTCATCCAAGGCGTAGCCCAACTCTTCTGTTTCCCTAGTCTGAATACGTACTGTTTGGATGTGATGCAGAGGAGTGGTGCGGAGGTTATCGCGGGGAATTATATGATTCGGTATTTCTTTGCGGCGGTGGGGACGGCGACGGTTTTACCGGCTGTGGAGAAGATGGGCGTGGGCTGGTTTTCGACGATCAGTGCGGGGTTTCTTGGGGTGAGTAGTTTGGCTACTTGGGCGGCGGTTAGGTGGGGGAAGAGGTGGAGGGAGAGGGTTGATGGGAGGGGGGAGGGGGAGTGGGAAGGGTGGGGAGAATGGGGTTAAAGGGGAGAAGCAGATGGATGTGGAAATGGGGGAGAGTGGGAAGGAAAAACAGAACGGGAAGGAGAAGGTGGTTTTGGGGCGTGAGGATGATTTGGTGTGAAAAGATTGTTTGATTGGTAGGATGGTGTGGGTTGTAGACTGAGGCATAAACAAGATGTTTCTTACATACCTACGTACAACGACCTCGGAAAGCGGATATGAAATGATTGATGGGGTAATAGAAATGAGGAAATGAGGTAATGAAGAAATGAGGAAAATGAATAACAAATTGGATATGATTGGGAATAGGAATAGGTATATAGACGAAATTGAATTGAACTGAAATGAACTGAGTGATATGAAGTAAATATAATTCTTACAAATGTAATAGTACAATTATATGATTACCTGAATTGAATTTACAAAATGGTGTATCGCAGAATACTATCTCTACATGACAAATTCATCTAAACCCTACTCTACTCTACCCTACACAACAAAACAAAACACAGATCATATCAATGATATCAAACAACCACTAAACCTAAACACCTTCCTCCATTCCCTCCTCCCAAACCTCATTTCCAACCCCCAATCCATTCCCCTCCCCAATACTATACCCCTCCCACCCCGCCGCAGCCTGCACCCCCACCATCAAAAACGCCACCACCGCCGCCCCACCCCACAACGCTCTAAACCCATCCGCATAAGCACTTACCGCAACATCCCTCTCCACACCCTCCAACACGCCCACCAACGCAGGACTACCCAACAATTTCCTCACCAGCTCCTCTCTCCCATGCAAACCCCCATTTCTCGTAAACCCATCCTCGAGTCCCGTTTTCAAAACTCGGATGAAAGCGCCTCCGCCAATGGCTGAACCGAATGAGCCGGCGAAACCGCGGAATGTGGTTATTAGCGAGGTGGAGATGAAGTGGGTGGAGGGGTGAGTGAGGTGGAGGAGATGCGCGAGAGTGTAGTTTACGGCTGCACCGATGCAGAGGCCGTTTGTGAGGGCGAGAAGGATGAAGATTGGGATGGGGGTGGTGGGACGGGAGAATTGGGAGAAGAGGATTAGAGTTGTGGAGAAGAGGGTTAGGGATGTTAGGCAGGGTCTGTGAGGGTGTTAGATGTTTGATTGATGGTGTTTTTTTTGTGGGGATGGGGAATATGATGAATATGATGGGTGGATGGTGTTGGGAATATAGTGGGATGGATGGAATGGATGGGGTGGAACGTACAGCCAGAAACTTCCTGCTCTTTTGATATGGAATGCACCGGCCATGATACCACCTAGAGCAAATCCAACATTTGTAGGTATGAGAATTGAACCTGCGGATGCGGGGGACCAGCCACGAAGAGAGATTGCGTAGACGGGGGCGTAGAATAAGATACTCCATCTTGCGGACATGATTCCTAGTTGGGAAATACAAGAGAGGAGAGCTCCACGAGATTTTAATACGCTGATGGGTATAATTGGATCGGTGGAAATTTTGAGCTCAATGTAAAGAAAGAGTAAAAGGGTGAGAATTGAGAAGAGAATGGGTAGCCATTCGATTTTTGGTGAGGAAAGTCCGTAGAGGAAGAGTATGATGGTTGTGATCTGGAGAATTTAGTTAAAGTTCATGCTCGTAGATGTAGTAAGATATTACTTACGAGGAAAAGAGATCCGAGATAATCTATTTTTGCAAGTTTAGAAGTAATAGATTCCCCATCCGCACTCTTGTGTCCGGAAGTAAAACTCTTGGGAATACTGAAATAAATCCCAATTCCAGAAAGAACAGCCAGAGGTGACTGAAACAAAAACAAAGCTCTCCAACCAACAACTGGTAATAAAGCTCCCCAGACAACAGCACCTAAAGAGACACCAAGGGTAAATCCAGAATTAGCTAATCCGATGAAGATTCCTCGACGTTTTTTACTGGTGAGTTCTAATATTAAGATGAGACTGATGGTCATGATACCAGCACCTCCAATACCACTAATAGCTCTTCCCATGAGGAAAGTTTTAAGATCTGGAGCTTGTGATGTGACGATTCCTCCGATTGAGAAGAGTATTGCTGCTGCTAGAATAAGGTTTCTAGGGGAGAAAATTTGAGCTAATCGTGCTGCTACTGGTGATATGGATGACATTGCAATCTGATTTGATGTAAGTATGTGATCAGATGATATAATGAAGAAGATATCTTACGAGATAGGTAGATGTAAACCAACTTGCTTCAGTAAATGAATCAAGATCTTCAGCAATTTTAGATTGTGTGGTTGAGATTCCGGACATGTTTGTTGCTAGAATTAAAATTCATTAGAAAACTAAATCCAACCTAGATTTTCATCTCCAATACTAGGTATTAAATCCCCAAGAACATACCTTGTAAGAATATCAAACCAAATACACTGATACTTATCAATATAGCTCTCCATTTTCCAACTTGTTGATTTGCTTTATCCTCCATATCATCATCATTGCTAACATCATCCTCAACCCCACTTTGGTCCGTCGATACATCATCACCTCCATCATCATGATCCCTTGATCTCCTATCCCCAAGTAAAGAACTTTGTTCATCAATCAATCCATTCCCATTGCGTTTCTTAATCACTCCATTTCCCATCTCGTCGGTTCTTATCTCTCGTGGTACCTAGGTTTCCTTTACATAGGAGTTCCAGCAGACTGGTTGGGTGATGAGTCAGCTTGTTACACTACCGTCAATGTTCGTCAATGTTCGTGTATATCCAACAGTTACAAACGAATTCTTCCTTTCAGATTTTCCGATTTGATATCCGGATTTGAAGGAGTTATAAAAAATCAACAATGCACGGAACTGCGAATATGGATGGGATATTAGGAGTTGAAGAGGTTTAGGTTGATTGGTAAGATTATGAATTACGGTAGCCGGAAACTCATGCTTTATCTTTCAGGGGCTCGAATTTCTAAGCCGGAAATCAAGGTTTTTTCCTTGTCCGATTTTTTTCATCATCAACGGCAACACTGAATGGATCGTTTTTAGAATATTGTAGATATGCTGTTGGTTTTTAATCCCTACTATTTTTCTAAGGGATATGACATAGGAAGAGAATTCTTTTCTTACCATAGGGAATACCCTTTCCTTTCATAGCATCATGGCTTATATGAAGATATTATTTTGCAGTACTGGAAAGTTATCCATCGGTTTCTTTCTCTTTAAATTCCTTGCAGCTAGTGCTGCGGGAAACGAGAAAGCTCTTTTTGTCTTCATTTTCAGCGTTAGAAATTCTGTCTGGTAGGAGGTATTGGCGTGGTGCTGGGTATGCGGAGTCTTTTCACAGTACTCTTATCAAGCTTTCCTGGTTGCAAGATTCGTGGTTTAAAACTACGATGATAGTCAACGATGCTGAGCACAACTATAGGATCACGTAATGTTGACACCAACATTACACAGAGCAGCTCCGGTGCAGGTTATGCTTGAGCTGTCAGTGAATACCTATGTCTCATAACATGATGGTAAAACTATAAGAAATATCGCCATAGTCGAGATAACTCTGAAATGACAAGGATTACTACAGATTTGAAAACGATAAAAAGCATTCTTATGTCCTTTGACAAATGTCAGTGTGCATCAGCCTTGGTATCAAGTCCAATACAAACATTGAGAGTAATACTTACCGGGTACTCGTTGTTTATGCGATGCATTTGTTTTCCGAGTGAAGAAATCCATCCAGGTCGAGGTTATCAGTGTCCTTGTACATAGTAAAATCTCGACCTCCTGTATGTACTCCATTCAATTAAATCTCGGGACTTAAGGATGTGCTTCATGAAATAAAAACATCCATCACAAGTTCATTACCTGACCGGCATAAAACGAAGCTCATCCTACCTTATCCAAGGCCCATCCGGAAAATCATGAGAAAAACCTTGAAATCGAGACGTCCATCTCAATTGAGATTGATTTTATCTTCTCATTTCCTTCTTTAATACCATGGAAGTAATACCACTGAATTATCGATTCATTTCAAGGTAAGTTACTCGAAATCATACATATTACCATGTTATATACTAGTAGAAAGTTTCTGCCTTCTGTGTACTATCTGGTAGAGGGTTATGATTCCATTAAACTTCGTTCTGTCCGGTCGGAGTCAATTGGAGTACATTTTATTATATCTTATTTCTTCAAATTCCTCAATCTGTACAAGTAAATTGTCAGACAACTCCTTCATTTCCAAAAATTACATATGTGGAAGGGTGAATGAGTATCTTGCGAAACATCTAGAATCTCCACTCACTTAATCTGCCAAAGGAAATTCACACCTGTTCCTGCGATATATTGCGACGATCGCGAATACATCAACCACATCAAAAGTATCAAATACATCATCAATAGGGGTATAAGCGATCGGTACAAAATACATTATGAATGAACACCAGTTCATTGATAATAAAGGCGAAAGTGTGTATGAGTGAACATGCGTGGGAGAAATAGCGCGACACTAAAATGCGCAATGGGAGAATTAGTGCGATGCTAAAGTGAACAGACCAATCAAATGAATAGGAATTGGCTGTGGGAGAATTAGTACACTTGAAATGGATAAGCGGGGAGAATTAGTGCAGGATGGGAGAATTAGTGCGCACTAAAATGCCCATGGGATAATTAGTACATCTGAAGTTGGACAAGCGGGGATAATTGGTGCGCAATGGGAAAATTAGTGCGTGTGGGAGAATTAGTACACCTCAACATGGACAAGTGGGGAAAATTAGTACGCACTAAGTCTCCCATGGGCGAATTAGTACATCTGAAGCTGGACAAGCGGGGATAATTAGTGCGCAATGGGAAAAGTAGTACGCATGGGAGAATTAGTTCACCTCAACATGGACAAGCGGAGAGAATTAGTACGCACTAATTCTCCCATGAGAGAATTAGTCACCCGAACATGGACAGCGGAGAGAATTAGTACGCACTAATTCTCCCATGAGAGAAATAGCGCGACGCTAGAACGAATGAATGCTACGAAGTACTTCCTTGATGAGGGAGAATGCCATTGCTCCTGCGCACATATGTATTGTTGCAATGGTTACCGCAATTGAAATTGAAGCTGTAGGTTTACAGTTACATCGTGAAATGATTGAGCGCAATTGTTGAATGCGATGCTGAGGAGAGATGTGGAGGTGAACATGCCAATTGAATCGCCAATCGTTCTTGTTTGGAGATGGCGATGGTACAATGGCAGCGAAGGAGGAATTTAAATTTCCATTCAATACGACCATCTTTAGTGAGATGACAAAAGAAAAGAAAATACGTTCTTTTGATGCTGAAGACAATTCTGTTGGTTTACTCGTGGATTTTGTGATTGTGATTTTCGAGTCGTTAGGTCGAGGATCATGAATCGTATTACCAAAGTTGGTATTATGATCGTGAGGATCCTCTTAGAGATGAAATGGAGAGCTAGTGAGATCTAGAGATGAATTGGAGAATGATTACGGGGTGAAGTAGTAAAGGAGTAAAGGAAAGGCAGTTGAGGACAGGACAAAGGCGGCTATGAGCAAGACACATTTTACAGGCCTCAATATGCTGAATATGGAAGATAGAAAAGGGTTTAAAGAGCAGAATCTAGTCAGGGTCGTGGGAATCTTTCAACCATGATTATTTACTACAATGAGATCCTATCTCTCTCTTTTCCTCATCATAATTTCATAGCAACATTTCCAATAATGCATCTCATCTCACCTCAGTTCATCACTTTATCGCAACAACTCGAAGCACTGATACTTTTGATTCACCACCGAATCTCCTACAATGGAATGCATAACCTCTCATTTATATTTCCCGCGCCCAGAAACACTTTCACAGTATCATCCTCAAGCACCATCTAAGCCCCAACATAAAATTCTCAATATGCACTACCATTCCCTTTATCCATGACACTTCATCACCAATCCTACAATCCGAATTGTTTGATGCGGAGAAATTCCAGCGCCCAAAATATCGAACCATGACTGTTAGCGCAAGCCGGTCGAGTAGCGAGGCTGCATTGATGAGCCCAACGAGGAAATGGAATAATTTTGCTTTGTTTCTGCTTCTTCCACATAGGTTTCTGAAATATTCACACATTGATGGAATGAAAGAGAGTATATTTAAAGCTTAAATTAACATCCTTGGCTCACAAAATGATTCATGGGCTAGCTGAGTTTTACAGAGATATCGAGATGAAATTTGGAGAGATGAGGAATACTGGGAAAATGGTATATAACCTACAGAAACATGGCTAATTGTTAGAGTTAATGACTCTCTCTCAGATAATAATGCAAAATGTTATATGCAATCTATACCTCATTCTCATGATATTAAGTTTTCAACTATATCGCTAATACTACATTCGAATATGTTTCAAGTATAAAATCTCGGTGATTGAGATTGCAGCTCTTGCATTTATCTCCTTCCTCCTTTCCCCCTCCTTCTCCTCTAAACTTAAGAAACACCACCAACTCACAACCACAATCCACATCCGCAAAACCCTACATCAAATTACCCACAAGGTATATAATAAATTCTATGCGCAGAATTTATAGCTGTTCGAATGTACATTGAATGAATGAATGCATTCATGATATGAAATGATGATGATGATGGAATAGGATATAGTGGTATAATTTTGCTAGGTTTTGGGATGCTTGAGTTTTGAGTTGAAATTTTTGAGTTTGAAGACGGATGGATTTTAGATAAATTTGTGAGGTCGGGTTGATGTGAGGCAAGATTTTGAAATTTTGAATTTTGAATTTTGATTTATAGGGATGAGTATGGTGATTCGGTTTGGGATAAAAGAAAAGGAAAGAAAGGGAAGGAGGAAGAAGGAAAGATTTAAAAGATTTTGATTGGGGAAAGATGTAAATTTTACAATATGTTGCATTATATATAGAGAGCTGATATGATATCTACACAATCAGAATTATGATTAAAACGTAAACATGAATTTAAATTTGAAAAAATCATTAACTTTCATTATCTCCAAGATAATATATATATATAAATACAAACAAGAGATTCCTTTTCAGAAACCAACATGACCGAATTCATAACCATCCAGGTCATAAAAAAAATCATTAAACATAACTCATCAAACCCCCAGATATCTTTTCCCTACTTTCATCCTCTCATTCAAAAATTTGACACTCAATATCTCAAGCCCAACCCTCAACCTTAAACCTCAAAACTTCCCTCAACTCTCAAATCCCTACTAGAAAATCCAACCTTTACCCCAAATTCTCCCTCAGGAATCCTCCACTCTTGTAATTCCACATCCCAAATACTAATATCCCTCCTCATCAACTCAAATTTAACATTCTTACTCTCACCCGCATTCAAACCAATCTTTTCAAATCCTCTCAATTGTTTCACTGGAGATTCTCCATCCGTTTCCGGAATCGTGATATATAATTGAGGAACCGCTGCACCTGAAAAGTTTCCAGTGTTGGTTACTGAAGCGGTGATTGTGTAGACAGGGGTCCAGAGATCTGGGTTTCCGCCCGGAATGCTAGAATTTGGTTCCATGATAGCGGGAGTAGATGAGAGGGTAGAGTTGGAAATGGGAGAGATGCTTAATGAGGAGAGGTTAAATGTTGTGTAGCTGAGACCGAAACCGAATTCGTAAAGAACGGAAATGTTATGATAATCAAAGTAACGGTAATCAATCAGAAGACGTTCGGTGAAATCGGATTGCCATGCATCTGGTGAGGAGGAGGATACGTTGTTGGTGATGGGGGCAAATGAGTAGTCTGATAAATTGTAGGCGATAGTGTAAGGGAGATGTCCGGAAGGATTATAGGCACCGTAGAGAATATCAACTAAACTATTTCCGATTTGATCGCCGGAAAGATGAGTAGCGAGGATAGCGGTAACGTTTGGGTGATTAGCCCATGGCATGAGGTTAATACCAGTGGATTGGGAAACAACGATTGTGTTGCTACAGTTTTGGGCAACTTGTTCAACAACTGAATCTCCATCCCAATCAAATGATAAGGAAGTTCGATCATCACCCTCCTTGGCGTATGTCTTAATGAAGACTAAGCATACATCTGGGATGGGGTATATCATATTTATGAAACCTCCTGATGTGGTTAATTGGGTATTGTTCAAGATAGTTTGAACCATCGAGCCATCCTTAAGAGCACGAGCCTTGATAGCTTCCAGAGGAGAAACGAGTTGAGAAAGTCTTCCAGTTCCAGAACCACCACCAACTGGTAGACATCCGTATTCATAGTTTTTGTCATGAGGATAAGGACCATTTGTTAAATCTCCGGCAGCATTTCCGAGAACTCCAATACGTTTCGGAGCTTTGAGGGGGAGCGCATTGTTGGTATTCTTGAGAAGCACAGTACCAGCAGCACCGAGTTCACGAACCAACCAGCTGTGATTTCCACGAACATCAACATCGGCAGGACCCATTGCAGTGACCCAGTCTGATTCGAAATTAACTGGGTTATTAAAATCGTTCATTACTGGATAGGAACCAGTAGAGCCATCGATAAGAGGGAAATCTTGATCCTGTCCAAGGAAAAAGTATGGAGTCATAACTCGGAGAGCCATATCGCTAAGGCGGTCAAGAGTAACCGAACCGTTGTTCACAGCAGTAGTAAGGTTGCCACCGAAGTATGATGCTACACCAGGTGCCATTGCATTCCAAGTTTGAGCTCCTGGCATGGTCATATCCAAACCAGCATTGGCAGCATCAACACCAGCATGTGTTCCCATCCAATCAGATACAACAAATCCTTGAAAGCCGAGCTCAGTTTTGAGCAATCCATTCAAGAGTTTAGAGTTTTGACAGGCGTAGGATGAATTAACTCTGTTGTAAGAGCACATGACATTTGCAACACCAGAGCGAACGGCATTGTAAAATGGCCACAAGTATAACTCATGAATAGTCCTATCCTCAACGTTTGAGGAGACAGACATTTGTTGAGTGGCATTTGGATACCAGGTTGAAGTGAAGATATCTGCGGTATTTCGCTGAGTCTCTTGTTCATAGGCGAGGAAATGTTTAGCACTAGCTTGAACACCTTGAGACTGAACACCAATGATTGTCTCTTCCATAGCAACACCAGTCAGATATGGATCTGGGGAAAATCCTTCCCAGTTTCTTCCTGCCATGGCACTTCGACCGAGTGGACCAGCTACAGGTCCCAAGTAGACATGTGCACCCTTGCCACGAAACTCAGCACCAAGGTACTCTCCTCTTGTATGCATAAGACTTCGATCCCAGGATGCAGCGGCAGTGAGACCAGCAGGGAATACGGTAACATAATCAGCCTCTCTCAAGGAAAGTGGACCATCTTGAAGACAGAGTCCCTTGAATCCAACACGTGGGATTGGTGCGATGTTACTTTTAATAGCGTTAGCAAGAGAAGATCTATGATGAATGATGTAATTTTCTTACCCGACACAAGGTCCATCTGCACCAGTCAATAGTGAAACTCTTTCTTCTAATGTGAGGTTACTGATGAAGGATTTAGCTTTTACGAGAGCCTCTTCCCATCCTGTGCCCTGTAATTGAGCTAGAAGAGATGTTAGTATTGTTCGATATGCAATAAGCTGAAGATGTCCCAAGTGCTATGGTCCTGAAGGATTGTGAGGTCCTTGGAGCCAAATACATATGGGATATGAGAAGGGTAAAGAAGTAACATACGAGAAGGATAGACTGGAGGAGACGTCGCAAACAAAGAAGAGTCCCAAGCTTTAGCATTGACAGTAGCAATGCAAACAGCGATGACTGAGAGGATATCAAGTAAGGGAGCCATTGTAACTTGTCAACTGGAGCTTCTGACTTTTTTTCTCTCTGGATAATCTCCTTGACTTATAAACTTGATGATGGTAAATCTTCGGGAATTCATTTTCAATCGCAACGGAAAGTACTCCAGGAGATATTAGCTGAAAGAATAATGAGACGGTGAAAATTTCATCATACATTCCTAATGGCACTTAATTACAACGGAAAATATTGTATGACCCTGCAAGAGTTTGTCCCCCGTATTTGGAAAATCCCTGAGCGCAGAGAACATTGAGTCTATTCTTCGGAATTCCTGGTGGACGGTACCCTAGAATATGGGGTATAGTTTGTTTGTCGGTTGTTAGTAAGTTGGTACGTATACTCCGTCAGTACTATATTCCCCCAGCCGTTATAATCTCATCAGTCATCAATACTACAAAAGACGAACTATAATTGGCTCGAGTCAATGCCAAGACCGCGGATCTTTGCAGGATGACACGATACAATGATAAGTACGTAGGTAGGTAGTTCTACTTCAAGAATCAAAGATTCCGCGGACGGCGGGCGGAGAGAGCGAATTAATTCCCCATGGTACAAATTGACCGACATAATACCGTAAGACTGCGAGGAAAAGAATCCGGAGTTGATCCATGATCTAATTATGATTTATTCCATCCCACTTTTACCAACCTCTGGGAAAATCGCGGGGAAACACAAGTACGTATGTAGTCCATGTTGTTTGTTGATGTGGGGAATTTGGGGAACTCGTGATAACTGCCAACTTTAAACTTGTGGAGATTCTCCATGAAATTTTAAAGATTTTTTGCTTCGTAAAGCTATGAATACGATATCTGTATGTACCTGGTTTGTATTCATGCAGCAAACATGTTGTTTTGGTATATGGTTAAAAATATAAAATACTCGTAATATTTTTTGGATATGTTTTGAAGGGAACGTCGACTTTTGATAAAGATTCTGGTATCCTTTTCCTCCCATTCTGTCGATTACCCGATTAAAGTAAAGAAATTCTCTGACAACGTCCAATCCGCCGCTAAGCCATGACGCTCACAGCCACACACAAATGGGATGAGAAACGTAAGGAATGGTTCGGGGAGTAAAAAATCCCCGAGTCCCAGCTTCATCTCCATTCCGAGCGGACCCACTTGGTTTCCTCCCGCTATTATGTTTGAACTTTGGGCCTCGGTCGAGTTCTCCACTGAAAAGTGCAAAAGGAGGAGCTTCGAGAAGACAGGTATTGTGTCATCCAAGCTCTAACAAACATCAACAGGAAGCTATGCCGTATGTCAATCTCTATTGACCGACTAATTCCCCATTCTTACAAGCAGTTTGCTTGTCAAAAATTGGGTCCGCTGCCAACACTACCATTACCGACCCGATTACCCTTTTTGGCAACTCCGCTCTTTGTCTTTTACTCTCCAAAGTCACATATGTTATAGAGCTACTATGAACGTAAACTTTAAAGGACCTAGCCTTTGTGTCAAATAGGGTATATGGCCATGACCGTGGGGAGTGCAATAATGATTTGGAAAAGTGGTCCAGATGATACCTGAAAATTCCCATTTGAACATCTTTCTCATAGATATCTAATCTTCATCTAGTATATTTAAAGACAACTGTTCCAATTCACCTCCATCATTCATGCATGCACGCATGCCTTTTCCACTCCTTTCATTCTTTCTTGTGATATAGTCCATGGAAGCATTGATCATTGATCATCGTAAAGCTCCAAGCATGGTCATGAAAACATCTAGAGAATACTAGACACTGAATATAATCATATCCAAGTAACCACCCATATCTTTTGTTATTTGTACCATTTATAATCTCGTATCCATTACACAACGAGGCCCATCCCTTCGTTTTCTTCTTTTTCTGTAGTGCCGGCCAAAGCACCATATACTCTAATTGGAACAGCAACCTCGAAGCTTTCACATTCTAGTCCTTGAACTGCTGCATAGACTACCCCACGTTCATCATTCGTATATTCTTCCAACAATGCTGGGGATAAATCAATAACCTCATTATCAATAGTTGCCAGTCTAGGTGTAACAAATTCAATGCGAATACGCCAATCGAGTGACACGCCACTAGTGATGAACTCAGGAGTTGCCGTGACAGGAATTGTAGGAGAAAAAACTATTCGGCGAGCAAAGAGAGTAGATTCCGAATGCGAAACGTGAACACGACGAGTGACACGAAAGATGCTTGCTTCGGAACGTAGTGCGATGGATTGATCAACCTTCTCGGATGTTTCCAAGGCACAATGAATTGCATAACAGGGAATTCCGGCATCAGTAAACTCGATAGCTACAGTGATGGTTTCACCTAGGCGATATGCTGGTCTAGCTAACATGACTACCGCAACTCGCTTTCCACCACGAGCGATTTCAAATCGATTCGCACTTTGTCGGGATTCTGTGGCGATATTACTCCGAAGGATGGCCATATCGATAGCTTCTTTTGCAGTTGCAGGTTCCTCAATGATAGATTCATGCCTGGACCCTATAGTTTCTGTGGGTGATAATAAACCAAAGCTAGAATTTCTTCGTGGCTTCGCAATTAATTCATCAACATATGCAAGGAAATCGGCTAGATTTGAATCGTTGGGTTTTTGTGATTTCTGAGTATTAACCGAAAGCGTTTTGGGTGATATGTTTAAGCCGTCGTCGGATGGTATATTAATGGTTTGGATTCGAGCTTGATCTCGAAGTAGTATATAAGGTAACATGAGATCATGACCAAGGAGCTCTCCATGAGAATTCACACTCCCTAAGAGTCTAAATGGAATTTCAACGGATTTGACTTGTTGCTCTTTGGCACCTCCTGGTCTTTGAGTACCGATGACTAGTTTGTAAGATATCTTTATAGCCTTTCCTCGATGGCTAGGAGGTAAACCTCTCGGTAATTTGAAAGAGTATTTGTAGCTTCGACTTTCCCCAGGAACCAACTTTAAATCCACAAACAAAATTGATTGAGGAGTCGAAAGTAGAGGTATGGAACGAGAATTTACCATACCCCGCATATCTTTAATGCTACTCAGCTCTCCACTTCCTAATAGACCACCTATAGATTCGCCTATGCTCCCCCAGCCAAAGGTTCGCAAGAGGCCACTGTCCCTCTTATGGGTTTCGACTCCAATTACACCACCACCTTGCCCACCGACTGCACCCTTTCGTTTCACTTCTTCAAATGGTGCCTGACTAATCAAGGCTGGATCCAACATAAATGACCCATGTATTTGAGCGTAACCCATCATCAAAGTTTCTGGTGCCTTGTGATTGTTACTTGGAGCTAGGTTCGAAGATCGTTTTATATGGTGCCCACTATACGGGGGCATTCGATTTGATGGTTGTGGTAAGTATTCAGAGACGAGAGTTTCTGTTGAGTTGTTGCTTAGAGTGTAGAATTCCCCGCTACTTCGCGGTGTCCCCCCCATGCTAGACGGCGAGAGTATTCTTGCTATAGGTGCCGGGGTTATCTGGTCCGGTATACTAAGGGTAGTGTCTCTCGACCTTGGCGAGAGTAATCGATTATTATCATGAGATTTGTAGCTTGCGCTATCATCTTCGACATGTGAGTTTCGTCGGCTATGCGTCGGCGAAGAGGTACTTGCTGGAAATTTAAAAGCTGGAGCAAGTGGAATAGATTCTTTGCGTCTTGCATTATGTGCTCCAAGTCCTGTTGTACCTGGCACAGTACTTGTACCCGTATGTCGTCGCTGGGCATTTGGTACGGGTGAATTCGGTGGGAAAGAGGAGCCCATCAGCGGAGAAGAATGTGGTGGTATTCTGGAATTAAGTGGTGCTAAAAGACATTAATGACCATTTCTTGCCTTGAATTTCAAAAGTATTTACCTGTCATAGGTCCTCCATTAACTCCATTCCTTCGCGGAACGATTTGCAAGCTTGCAGACCGGCCATGACCTCTATCAGACCTCTCAGCTAAGCTTCCGTGACTGGCGGTTTCATCGGCAGCACTTTCACTAGCTCCCATTGATATGATTGACAGTGACCGCTTGTGCCCTTCTCCTCCTCTTCCATGCCTCGATATTCCACGACCCCATTGCTCTGATTGTTTTGAATGTACTGATTCGGGTGGTACCGTCAAGGAAAGAGATGATCGATGATCACCTCCGTTGGGAATACCAGATCGTGGACTCAAGGAGGAATTCTTAATCTGCGATGGAGGTCTTCTGTGCCTTTCGGGTGATTGCAAGAACGCATTGGATCCGGATGAATGTAATGATGATTTTGATGATGGTGGAGTCGTCGCGACATTTTTAAAAGTAATTTGACATTCTATATCTTCGCCAGCGAATACAGTTTGTTCCTTCCACTGTATAAAAACACGAATATTACTTTGAAGAGTTGACATTTCGTTCTATTGGCGATTGGAAACTCCTCCTCTTCGAAGGAGATCTAATCTACCAGTCATGAATGCAGTCGCAATAATTTCGATTCACATGAATCCGCCCGCATAGTGAAACAATGAAAAGTTCAATTGAGTACCGTACTTTGACTAGTATTTATGAATCTTTTTCGAGTTATAAAGTAGAATTGTGTTCTTATTACTAGTAGTTATTTAAGCTTTCGACACCGAAGAACATTAGAAGGTAGGTAGGTGTTTTGTTGGTGCCAGGCTATCGGTTGCTGTAGTCTATTTCATGCGAAGGCTAGATCCATAAGAAGCGGGAGGAAAGCGCGGCGAGATTGCCATTGGATTCATTTGGCGATCGATTTAATTGTAAGGGTAACTTAGCCAACCAAAATCAACCCAGCAAGTGTAAACAATCACTACCTAGGTACTGAGAACTCTCTCGCAACGATAACGACTGCATTACATCTAATGTCCTCTTTGTCTTTGGGCGCAACTACTACATCTCTTGTAATTACAATTTACAACTCGTTCACTTTGAACAGAAAAAACATCAACTGTACTGGATTGTAGGAGACTGCAGGTGAGTACAATTCCCCTTTCCATGATCGTCTTGTATCGCCCAGCTAACTTGTGGAATGTAGAAGACGCCCCTCCATTTAAAGCAAGATGACTTCCTTCATCACTACCGTGTTTGTGATCCTTATCCCTATATAATTATGACTTCTTTTCTCGCATATTGGAGCCCTCGAGCGAAGCAATCACCACCAATATGTGGACTCACAAGATCTGATTCTGCAGCAACAGTTTCAGTGAAATTGGAACCTGTGGAGGAAGCGGATGATCCGTTCTTTATAGAAATACCTGAACCTGCTCATGTACCATCTTACTTACAACGAGGAAACAATAGTAACCAACGTACGCGAAACCAATTTCGACCACGAAATGCTCACAAAGGCACAACGAGTTATCAATTAAGGCAATATGCTGAAGCAACCCTTGGTGGTGGTAGTTTGAGAAAGGTCGTTAAATTACCTGAGGGTGAAGATGAGAATGAGTGGCTTGCAGTCAACAGTAAGGATATTATATGGTATAAAAGTTGGCATGAGCTTATGATGCAACAGTGGTGGATTTCTACAACCATATAAATCTACTTTATGGTTCGATCACAGAGTTCTGCTCACCACAATCATGTCCAGAAATGAAGGCTACGGATGAGTATGAGTCACATATGAGTTAAAGAAAGCAATACTAATATTCTACAGGTTCGAATATCTCTGGCAAGATAACGAGAATTTCAAACGACCGACCAAGATGCCTGCACCAACTTATATTGAACATTTAATGGCCTGGGTTCAAGCTAGTATTGACAATGAAACTGTTTTCCCAAGCAGAATTGGTATGCATTTAGACGTCACTCTTATTCCCTAATATGAGTTGCTAATGTCAGATAGGTGTCCCTTTTCCAAAAGGGTTCTCAACTATGATTAAACAAGTTTTCAAGAGAATGTATCGAGTCTATGCTCATATCTACTGTCATCATTACCCTGTTATTCGTGAGCTTGGGTTAGAAGCTCATCTTAACACAAGCTTCAAGCATTATGTTCTCTTCATTGATGAACATGATCTTGCAAGCGGTAAAGATTTTTGGGGACCTCTAGGTGATCTGGTCGACAGTATGCTTAGGACTGATTAAAGGACTGATCAAATGATGAGGCAATGATACATGTATTAATTCTATTGGCGTTTGGGCATACCTAGGTAATTCTGGAGTCATGGAATGGGGAAGGACTTCTAGGGCGGTTGGTTCGTGGGTTGGGCCTAAAAAGGCAGGGCATTAGGGATGGGAGTGTACTTATAGGTTACCAGCGAGCAATCGTCAAATATTTAATTTCAATGATTTCCGTCATCGAGAAAGAGTGTCCCATTAAAGTATTTCCTAATCTATCTTTCATGATTTAAATTCTAGTATGGACACAGGGCGCAAGTTGATTTCGCCGGAGTGTATCGGAAGGCATTGGAAAGTCTTATTCCCCCATCTGGACATAAATTGAAGTGCCAAACAGATACTTAGACAGATGAATTGAAGTTTCACTGATATCATCCAAATAACCATTTCAACTACGCTCATCCCACCTAAAAGTGCATAATCCCAAAACCTCGGGCAAAATCGCTTCAGTAAAATCTAAACACGTGATATACAATCGGCTCGAAAATCCAAACTTCCGGCACCTCTGCACAATCCTGTCATCAAGCTCTCTCACCACCTACCATCTCCCCTCTGCAAAAGGATCAATTGAGACGATAAAATCCGCAAATATGATTTCGAGTCGAACTTTTCTCCGGGCTCCTAGGGTCGCCACCCCAAGGGTCTTTACCCAAGTGGTCCGAAACTATGCGGCTCCTGCTGTTGATAGCAAACCTCCAGTGGCTTTGTATGGTGTTGATGGTACTTATGCTAGTGCTTTGGTATGTGCGATTTTTCTTGGCTCGAGTGGAAAGGAGGGTTGCGGGGCTGGGACAGAAGTATTGGAAGGTTGGGAGGCAAAGCAAGTGGAAGGAAGTGGAGGGAAAGGAGGATGTGCAAGAGAGGAGGGGAGAGTAATTGATGGAGGGGATTCTATCCACATTGGGATTGTCACCTATAGCTAGGAATAAAGCTAATCAGTCACTTTCTATAGTACATCGCAGCCGCAAAAACCTCAACCCTCGACAGCGTAGCCCGCTCCCTCCAAAACCTCCACGCCGTCTTCCAAAAAGATGCCAAGCTCGCAACTATCATGCAAGCACCCACTCTCTCCGTAGAGGATAAATCACAAATTATCCAGGAGCTCCAGAAGCATACTGGTGGTCCGGATAAGGGTGATACCGTTAAGAACTTCTTGGAGACACTTGCGGAAAACAATAGATTGTCGCTTTTGAAGGGTGTTTGCGAAAAGTTTGGAGAGTTGATGGGTGCTGCTAGAGGGGAAGTTGAGTTGGTTGTTACTAGTGCTTCGGTGGGTTTATACTTTTCTTTCTTAGGGGTTTTTCGTTGGGGGATATAAGGTTGGAAGAGGGATGTAGTGGTGTTATTTGAAGAGATCTGATATTTTTGTGGGAAGGAACAAGCTAACATAACATCCAACAAACAGCAATTAGATTCCAAAACCCTCAACCGTCTCGAATCCGCCGTCTCTAAATCCCAATATGTCGGTCAAGGCAAGAAGCTTAAGGTTACCAACAAGGTTCGTCACATCCGTTAATCCGGTGTCCAATCTCATTTCCAATCATTTACATGCACTCTTAACATATACTCTCCACATACTTCCCCCTCACCACAAAACTGTCAGCGATATCACTAACACCTCAAAAGGTCAACCCAGACGTCCTCGGTGGACTCATTGTCGAAATCGGCGACCGAACCATCGATCTCAGTGTCTCCAGCCGTATCGCCAAGATGAACAAGTTACTCACTGATACTTTGTAAATAATCCATCACAAACAATATGTTCTCACGACCATCAATCTTCAAAAGTTTAGGAAAACGTAATGTTTTCCTTGAGCTATTTTCAGCTGTGAGGGAGGAGAGGGGAGTGACTTGGAGGTTGAGAGCAGAAGGATGAGTGGGAGAAACGACTCGACGTTCAACCTAATCTATCTACCTTTACCTACCTACCTACCTACATGAGTAAGAATAGAAATGGAATGAAGTGCAATAAATAGAACGTTCAGAATAAAATATTTAGTGACACGATGACTGAAGCTGCGAGCTAATACTCGACAGAAACGGTAAAGCATACATACATACCTAGTAAATAAACCCAATTCCTCAAAAGGACCACGAGAGTGGAAACATATGTTTCCCATTAAACACACACACACATTGTTCCTTCAACAATAAATCCTAGGTGTAATACAAAAACAAGAAAAATGAATAAGATTTGATGTATTGATTCAATATTTCATTGATTCATTCATTCATTTATTCGATTTATCAACATTGACACCAAGATACATGAACATGAACATGAACATTAATTCAAAATCGCTGAATACGGATACCATGCAAGCATGCAAGCAAGCATCTATCTAAAATCTATCTACCTGAAATTTTTTGTCTCTTTAAACTCTACTCTACTCTGCTCTAGCTCTAACTCTAGCTCTAACTCTAGCTCTTATCTATCCGAATCTCGGGTACCTCCCGCGCCTGTATCTGCACCTGTACCTATATATATCCTCCGCTGTATCTTATGTACTCCCTACAGCATCCATCATCATCTATCCATCTATCCATCTATCATTTCTCTCCTCTCTTTATAACCACCCAAGGTCCAGCTCTAATTCTCATCCAATTGCGCCTCAAACTCATCCCCGACCCTATCTTCCCACGCACTATCATGACTTCTAACGCGATGTAACTGCTCACTAATATAATTGGCCACATGTCTATCAGCTTCTTCTCTTTCTCTCAGTCTCTGTTCATCCATTGGAGCTACACTTCCTTCGCGATCACGTTGTTCTTCATCATCATAATCATGATCGTGATCACCGAAATCTGAGCGGGCACCAATGGATCGAGCAGTTGAAGTACGACGGAGATGATATGGTCTAGGAGATTTTTGGGATTTGCCATTTGCCCCAGTGATGTGACGTGTGAAGATGTCATCGAAGTAGTGATTCATTCCTGTTGAGGGCGTACGAGGTGTTTGTGGAAGACGACAGGAGATTCTAGGTTATGTTAGTAAGTAATTTTTTGTAAGTTGACGTAATTTTGTATGTTTAAGTGCTTACCCGGTATCGTGAATCATCCTAGCGATTAAACCAGTCCAACCACATTGATGTGTAGCACCCAAACCACGACCACTATCTCCATCGAAGAATTCATAGAACCATAAGTTATCTTTCCAGTTAGGATCAAAGTCCAAGATATCATTACCATCGTTAATAGCACGACGTCCATCATCACCACGTGCCATAAGATGTTGGAGTCGATGTTGGATCTCTTCAGAAACATGTCCAAGATGCATCATATCTCCTGATCCAGTTGGACATTCGACTTGTAATGATGGTCCGTAGAACATGTAGAAACGTTGTAGAGACTCAACGAGCAAAAAGTTGACACAAAGCCAAATTGGACCTCTCCAATTACTATTGCCACCAAACATACCACTGTCCGAATCACCAGGTACATATTGAACCTTGAATTCTTGTCCATTTACGTCCATGGAGACTGGGTTCTTCTCGTGGAATTTTGACAACGATCGAATACCATGTTCACTGAGGAACTCATCTTCATCCAACATGCGTTTCAGGATCTTCTCCAGACGATCTTTGCTGACAAGTGATAACAGGATTCTGTTACCCTTTCCTCTCTTCTGAATACTAGCCATATTACGTTCAGCAACGTCATGTCGATTCTCAACAAACCAATCGACTCTCTTTTTGAAGTTTGGTAATTTGTTGATGAGCTCTGGCTCCAAGGTAAGGGTAGCGTATAATGGAATCAACCCTACCAAAGATCTGACAGGTAGTTGTTGAGTCCATGGTCCACCATACGAGATGGCATCATAGTAGAAGCCATCATCGTCGTTCCATAGAGATTTCTCTCCCGAACCAGACTTGTAGGTCATGGCATCACTAATAAGCATGAAATGCTCGAAGAATTTAGAGGCAATATCTTCGTAGATCCGACGATGCTTAGCCAATTCCAATGAGATGTTCAACATACACAGACAGTAAAAGGCCATCCAACCAGTACTATCTGCTTGTTCCAAAGTACCTCCAGTTGGCAATGGCTCAGAACGATTGAAAAGACCAATGTTATCCAAGCCAAGGAAACCACCTTCAAATACATTCTTTCCATCAAAATCCTTGCGGTTAACCCACCAAGTAAAATTGAGGAGTAATTTTTGGAAAACTCGTTCAAGGAAATCGAGATCTTGACGTCCATATAATTTCCTTTCAATCTTGAATGTACGGAAAGTAGCCCAGGCATGAACAGGTGGATTAACATCTCCGAAATTCCATTCATAGGCAGGAAGTTGTCCATTAGGATGCATGTACCATTCTCTTGTGAAAAGATCCAGTTGTTTCTTGGCAAAATCTGGATCAATCATGGCAAGTGGAATACAGTGGAAAGCTGAATCCCATGCTGCGAAGAAAGGATACTCCCAGGAATCTGGCATGGATAAAATATCATCCAGATACATGTGTTTCCAATTTAAGTTTCGAACAGCTTTACGATCTGGTGGAGGTGGTGGTTGAGCTGGATCACCGTTCGCCCACTGCTCCCAAATGAAGTGGTAGTATTGTTTACACCACATCATACCAGCAAAAGCCTGTCTTTGAATGTTTCGAAGATCATCAGCCATTGGTAAAGGACTGATTCGAAAAAAGAACTCGTCCGCTTCATCTTTTCTTTTGTCCATAGTATTATCGAATTCTTCTTCATCCAAGTAGTCCGAGTACTTTTGGGAAATTCTGAATCTGACCACTGCACACTCTCCTGGTGCCACTCCGCCACCTTCATTGAAACTATACCAAGCTGCAGATTTGGTTCCATTTTCCTTGGGATTGATTGCCTTCTTCTCTCGGTCTACGATATAACGATGGAATGCGTCCTTGACATATGGTTGAGCATTCTTCCCTTTGTAAAGAAGAGCATTGTTTGTGTCGTTCTCGGTGAAGATCAATTCAGGTTGAACATCAACACCACTAGGTCCAACACCAGGGGAAGGAGACAAGATCATGTATCTTTCACCTAGCTTATGATGACGAGCGTGGGCGACATTCTCTCCAACCTTGTTGATTTTTGGCTTCTTGTCCTCGGCTTCATGACCCCAAGCCCAAGTATTTCTAAACCAGAGATGAGGGATAATATGCAGTGGCGCTGGCTCAGGACCTCGATTCCATGCTGTGACTCGGAAAAGGAGCTCATCTGGATCATCCTCATCTTTCGCAGTCTCAATATAAATATCCCAGTATCGGTCGTCATCGAAAATGCCGGTATCGAGAATTTGATATTCTTTATCCTCCTTGCCTCTTCTGGCGTTCTCTTTGATCAAATCTTCGTATGGAAATTTCTTTTGGGGATATTTGTACAAATATTTCATGTAGGAATGCTAAATGGCCTTGTCAGTTTTCTCTCCATGTAAAGTGTTGAGTTATCGACTTACCGTTGGAGTGTTATCAACGTGGAAATGTGCCTCCTTAATACTCTCACCATGATTTCCTTGTGGGTTCGACAATCCGAAGAGACGTTCCTTTAAAAAGTCACTGTATACAAGTCAGTTCCTGAGTAACATGTTCACAAATAGCAATACAACATACTCCTCCTCGTTCCAGAAAGCAAAAGCAACGTTCTGAAAACCATGTGTATCCGAGACTCCGGCAATACCATCCTCTCCCCATCTGAAAGCTCTGGATCTCGCATGTTCATGAGGGAAATCTGCCAATCGTCAGAAGTGTATGCAATGCTATCTAGAAAGTAAAACTTACGACTCCACGCATCACCATCGGCACTGTAATCCTCTCGCACTGTTGGTGAATATTAGCATCGATAAGCTCACTAACCACTTCCTGAGAATAAGTACCTGTAGCCCATTGTCTCTCAGCAACGTAAGGACCCCATTTCTTCCAATACTTCTTCTTCTCACGATCTTCCTTCAAACGTTTCTCTTCTTCAGACAGATATTCATGGGAATCAATTTGTACCATTGTGAGGTTATGGTGGGGTAAATGTTGACAGCGTCGATCACAGATATGGTTTCAATCGACTGGCAAAAAGCGCAATCCCTATCAACCAGTTTGCGAAGACTGTTGTTGATTTTATATTGAGTAAATCAAGTTCTTCTTATGGAAAGATGTCAAGAAAAGTTAAATAATTAGTGTGGGATCATATGGGAAAAGTCAAGGGACGGAGAGTTGAAGAAGCTAAAGAATGAAATGGTTGTTAAGCTTCTCGGCTGGGAGCGAAAGGATGTGCGTGCTACTGAGATAGGTAGCTAGGTAGGTATGGTATGTATGGTATGCTATGCTATGCAAAACAAAGATAGGAAAATTCGACTCGATCTCTTCTTCCTTTACACGAGTAAGTATGTAGGGTAAAACCAAGGTTATTATTATTCTGCAGGCCATCGACGATGTGAGAGGCTATTATTAACTATCATTAACATACTAAGAAGCACGAAGAAGTTTTTCTAGGTTTCCTTCGTTCTAGACGTGTTGGCTTTTGGTGGGTGAGGATTGAAATAAACAAGGGTGGAGGGGGATAAATGATCAATAGCTTGGATTTGTTGCAGCGGAGCAGCTATCTGAAGTGACGTATCTGTTGAAAAATATGTACATGGTGGGATGGATGGGATGGGATCCGTCTCAGAGTTGGCGTCGTTCGTCTATCTAGTACTTGAATTGTGTGAGCGCCAACACCTTGGAAGCCTTAAAGGTTATTGTGTTCCTGTTGGATGGGCGGTTCGAAGAGATAACGATAAATCTCATTTCCCTACATATGGATTCGACACGAAGTACATTATAATTTGACAACCTTTATCAGTCAGTCAGTCAGTCAGTCAGTCACTGCCTTATCACATTTATTAGTATGAGATTTAAATGCGAAAACAGTACAAGAGCGAGTAGACTGTAGGCCTGAGTTCATGCGGGACGGACCCCTCCAAGCGTTATCAAAAGCTACTCCACTCATTCCAGTTTTTTGAGAATCGGAGAGTTGGAGGAGTTGCAAGACTTGCAGGACTTGCAGGATGAGAGAAAGTGGAGTGAACAAGGTTTATGAGGGGTTTTGACCTACTCAGTATTAGTTCCGGGGGGTAGATGTTTGCGATGCCCCACTAGATCTGTTAAATAATTGGATTTACAAAAGTCTCAAGAACAACAACACAAGCGCTAATGATGAACAATTCATCGTGTATAGTAAATGATCCAAAAGTCTGTACACTATATCAATAATCATCATGTCTCTAGATCAAAACGTTCATGTTGGGCTTCATTGCATTTCGAATACGGCAAAGGAACTTTTCTGTCATTTTTTGTACCCCTTCATCTTCCGTCGAGGCTTGACCAGGGGGGAGGGAAAGACTTTTCCGTCCTTACCTGACTTCACCATTTACAAACACCATCTCTCGTCAGGAACACGTGCATCAACAATAACCAGAGGATTCAGGTCTTAATGTAGTTACTCTCCATGAATTCAACAATGTAGGTTCGTATAGTATATCGAATATCTCTCATATGCTCGGTCAGATAAAGGGGTATCTGTTCTCATCTAGAATCAAGAATGCGTCATAAAAAAAGAAGCAAAGTCAGGAAGTACTTCATGCAAAGGCTACTTGTAGTGAAGAGCCCCTTCTTTGCATTCACCTCTGGTTTGATCATCTAAATGAAACATCGGATTGCACGTGAATTCTAGATTTATCCAAGTTCTTCCGGCATGAAAATGAACCGGAAAAGCGATCCAAAAATCACCACTATCCTATCCTGTAGTGTTACTTCCTCACTCATTTGGTTGCTCACTCATTTGCGTACTTTCCAGACTATTAGGCTAACTGTCAGGTGATGTAAACTGATTCGGGGATAAGCATTCATCAAAAGGATATTAGAAGAGGTCCTATCTTTCGTATGTAATACTGATATGAAGTCCGAGCACATAAATGTCGAGTTGTTAGGTTACACATACACAGCATGTGAGGTTATTCCCTATTCCGAAGCCCTCATTCAGCTGAATCGCTCGCCACTCTCCTCGGGAGTTACAAGAACGACATCTCCCCTTCATCAACTCTTAGGACCTCGAGGTTTGGCCGAATTTGTCAAATTTTCTATTTCAACATTCAATACCGAAGAAAAAAACATTATTCTTTGATATCTTGTTACCAAACACCTCACCATGCCTCTCAAAATCTTCATCGTAGGTGCGGGCATCGGTGGTCTAACTGCTGCGATTGCTTTGAGAGAACAAGGTCATGAAATAACTGTGTGTTTTATCCCACGCCTCCTATCCCTACTTTCTTCGGCTTTTATGGGAAGCCAAACTTGATTGCGGATTCCCAAGCTCACAAGGTTGTAGATATTTGAACAATCTCAATTTGCTTCAGAATATGGTGCTGCAATACATATTCAACCGAATGCTAATGCAATTCTGAGACGATTGAACATTTTTCTGGAGGAGAGTGGTGCAACTCCATTCAATTGGGTATGTATATGAGGAAGTGTCACTTATTCGATGCTCCGATTCACCCCCCCCCCCCCTTTTATTCCGAGGCTTGCATACACGTCTACAAGGGAATCACTAACAACGACTTTCCAACCAGATGACAGAATATACATCGACGGGTTCGTTGAACCGGATTATGGATCTAACCGACATAGAAAAAAAATGGCACCATGTACTTGTCCCCTCCCTTCAATTTATCACAGAGCCCAAACTAAACGACTTAGCCTTGGCTCTTAGCTCACCGCGTGCAACTTCATTCCCATCTCAAATTCAAAGCCCTCACACCATCTCCACCAAACCCTCCCATTACCCTCCTCACATCCCACAAAGTTACTAACCTCGACCCGGTCACCTCTACCCTCTATTTCTCAAACGGCACATCCCACAACGGGGATCTGATAATTGGCGCAGATGGCGTTCACAGTCTAACCCGATCCTTCGTCCAATCCCCCTCCTCTTCAATAAAGCCATTCCCAGGCGGTAAAAGTGCCTACCGGTTCCTCCTCACCCGATCGTCCGTCATCTCCAATCCCAAAACTGCAAAATACATGCAAAAAGAAGGTGAACTAATCATGTGGTTCGGTACCGATCGTCGAGTAATCGTATATCCGACATCCTCTAACTCTTTGCTTAATTTCGTATGTATACATCCTGATGCATTATCTGAATCTGAGAAAAATGAGGAGGGATGGGGTAAGGGGGGTAATGTAGAGAATCTATTGAAGATTTATGAGGGCTGGGATGAAGATATGTTGGAGATGTTAAAAATGGCACGTTCAGGTGCCTCTTCAGATACAAACACTACAAGCAGTCTTAAAGTTTGGCGTCTCCTTGATATGCATCCGCTGCCTAATTTTGCCAAGGAACATCTCGTCCTCCTAGGTGATGCAGCTCATCCATATTTACCACATCAAGCCCAAGGCGCTGGTAGTGCTATTGAAGATGCGGCTGCACTAGCTGTTATTTTTCCGAGGGATGTAAAGAAAGAGGAGATCCAAGAGAGGTTGAAATTGTATGAAAAGATTAGAATGGGAAGGGCACATCGAATTCAGGAATTTTCAAGGGTGTTAGGAAGGGATGCTGAGGAGGGCAATGATGTTGTTGTTGATAGTGAGATTTATTCCTTTTATCTTCTCATCTCTTGATTATTTCCCCCTTTATCCTTATATCCAAATGGAAGAATATGAGAGGGAAGAGCAGAAGATAGTATACTTATTAGTACTCGGGTATACTTACAAATATACTAACACAGTCACCTTAATCTAGTGCTTCAGTTCGTAAACCACAACCTACAACACGATGAATGGGATAATTCGACTCATGAATTGAGGAAATGGTTGTGGAAACGTAATCCTCATCTTTCTACTCACTATTTGATACCTGCTAGTTTCGGTACGTCCTATCCCATCTTCAATCTCATTTCCAACCAACACCTCGTTCCTAACCACAAACTGCAATAGGGCGTTTACCCATCCTCAAGGCCCCTCATAATCACACATTCGCATTATCCAGCTCCTCAAAAATACCTAAAACCAATACAAGTCTCACCTCCATCCCCAAAATCACAAAAACAACAGCAACACTAACCTTCACCACCTCCCGCACTCTCCTCCAAAACTTTTTCCCAATCGATTCTGATTCGTTTCGCTTTACCAACATAGGAATGATCTCCACCGCTTCTTGGAAATATACATCCTGGGAATACGAGAAAGAGACTGGCAATGATGAACTCAATGGACATTACAATGGGAAAAAGTACGAACAATTATTATTCTGTATCGAAGATGTAGAATATATTAGGGAAAATGGAGAGGATGGAGAAGATGAAGAGGTAGTAAAAGGAACATATATACCGATTATTTTTGCCAATTGTTCTTTGCAAGAAAAGAGGGGGAAAGGGGATGATGATGATAACGAGAATGCGGAAACAAAATTCCAAATTAATCATACAATTTCGGAAAGTGGAATGCGTACATGTGAAATCTGTACCTCGGTAGAAGGTACCGATGAGACATGGGGGAATTTGAAGTTAGAGGATCTGAATGAAGTAATGGAAGAGAAGGTTGGAGGTTCAGGAGAGGAAGAGAAAGACGGAGGTGGAGAGAAAGGCGAAGACGAAGGGGGGGAGGAAGCGTTCCTGTTGTGGAGATACAATACACCACTTTCCCCATCCCTCAATATCAACCTGCCGGACAAAAACGCAAACACAAGCACAAATCCACAATTCCCATCAGGCCGCTTGCACTACATTCCCTCCTCAAGCAGCTCCTCCCCTCAAACCCAAAAATATACCAAAAAATACACCTCTAAATCCGGTTCCTTTACAATCAAACATTGTACACCCGCATCCCCATCTCTACCCACCTCTTTATCCACATCATCCTCAACACAACCCCAACCCCAAAACAGCCCAAATCCAAACCCAAACCCAACACCACTCATCACCCAAATACTCCGTCGAATATCCAAAATCCCATATTATGAGATTCTAAACGCGGAGTTGAAAATCATATAACGATTTGTGATTCACCACCAAGCACCAACTATCAACTATCAACTGCCAATTCTTATAACATACTAAATATACACAAGAACTTTAAGACAACGGATGGGAGTATATATACGATATCCGATGATGTATAGTCCCAGGAGAGAAAGAAGAAAAAGAAGCTTAAAAAAAAACAAAGATCAGAGAAACATCCTTGGTGATACTATCTAATAGGTAGAATAGGGTAGAGTGAATGGATATGATGAATTTAATGTAATTACCAGTAGGACTACGCGGAAGATTCTGGTTAGGGGGCTAAGACCATGATGTGTAGAGTCGAATTTAAAAAAGAAGAATAATATGAGATTCGAATTCCGGGTACGTGACATGACGTGCCGTGACATGGCATAACATGATATGATTTGACTTTCTCGAGGAAATGCAATCTAGATTCTAGATTGGAGTATACAGAATACTCACTTCAATTCGCGGCGTGGTATGCTATGGTGTAGTATGGTGAAGTAGATGAGTGGTAGACATGTAGGAGGATACTGTGATGGAAGAATCATGAGCCGGTATTAGCTGAAGAGAAGAACAATAGAATGTATACCTAATTAAATAAAGTTCAAAGAGAAACTAAATTATTTTCTTAAATCAAACCAGTAATTAATTATATATTTAACCTACGATCTCCCAATCTCCCAATCCATAACCCAAAATCCCATCCAACTTGTGCAAAGGCTGATAAAATTCAGAGTAACCTACTACGCAAAGATACACTGAATAAACTACGAGTATATTCACCTAAAAGAATCACAGGATAAACAGACACTCTTTACTTTAAAACACAATAAACCATTTTTTATTTTTTATATTAATTGATTACTACTATCTTACATCCAATCCAATAGCTCCTAAAGCCATACATACATCCTCCATTCCACCACCCACTCCATTTCCGTCCATGGATTTTTTTAAGTAGTAGTAGTATCTCCACCATCCACCCACCCACCCAATACATAAAAACCAAATCAACTATACCTTCCAGGTAAGTGCCATCGATGCATTCGTCGCGCGCCAGTAAGAAAAGAAAAAAGAGAAAAAAGAAGTTCGGTTCGATCAAATATTCGAGCAAGCAAGCAAGCAAGCAAGCAAGCAATAGCAAAAAGCCAAAATTCAAAATTACTCAGCAAAGCAGGTAAATCATCAGTAGCATTCAAATCATGCATGCAAGCAAGCAAGCAGCACCACATTGAAATATGTATGACCAGACCAAATCATGCTCACCAACCAAACCAAATTTTGCCCGTGGGAGCATCACATCTCATCGGGAAATTGAACATCCAGATTCCATTGACAAAGTACGTGATTTTGCTGACCAGAGCATTAATGGAAAATAAGAGCCATTGAAGAGACGTTCATGCATGAATATCAATATTGCGAGCAGATCAAATCCAGTACCGAAAGCCCAAATCATGGGTGTCAAGCAGAAGTAGATTGTCGGGTCAATTGCAATGCACAAATCAAAGTAGATAATACGCCATGTGGTTCATCATCTACTAATAGATAAGATCTGGTTCGTCGATATTATCTCTTTTTGAGTTTTCTGCTCCGGAATGGTTTGATAAAAAGCATGTTCAAGAATCGTAAAAATAGTAATGCATACTAATATCGTGTATCCATAGGTTAGAGTATCCTGGGCTGCGTGATCAACTCAGTGAAGATAGTATACCAATGTCAGGCCAATAATGAAAAAGTACGAATATTTTCGGTCATCGTCATCATGTGCAATGCAGGCATACTATATCGACGAAAAATGAATCGAAAGTCATGGTCTCAGCGTATGTCATGCAAGTCATGCGAATCATGCAAAATCAAATGTCGGAGTCATCCTACGGCTGATAATCACTGTCGTAAAGTTACGAAGTTCCTGGCGGTTTGGTTGTATCACTTTGACCTTGCGCGGCCAATGCCTGGTACCAAAGTTGGGCATAGTTGGCATATCCACCATCTAAATTAATCAGTAAAATTTCAAACTAACCAGAATGAAAACTTACAAGCTGCATAAGGGTCTTCAGCACCCACTGGAGGTGCTTGTTGTCCTTGTTGTCCTTGTTGTCCTTGTGGCTGGGAGTATGATTGTTGAGAATATCCACGGTCTCCATAATCATTCTGTTGATTCTGGTGTCCACGATTGTTACGATGACCACCACCACCGCCACCATTATTCTTCTGTTGCTACTTGATGTTAGAGATGTTGTGATAATAGAGCATGATTTACTTACCACAGCCTCAACTTTATCCTCGATGGCTCGTTTGGCAGCTGCTATAGCTTGTTGGGAACCTACAAGACCGATTTCACGTTCAACCTCACCTGGTCCTGAAGACTGGGTAACGTTGATCTTGCAACCAGTCGTATTTTGCATGTCTTTAATCGTTTCTCCACCTTTACCGATAATCATGCCTACAGCCTCGGAAGGTACGAAGATAGAATCATTGATCTTATCTCCTTGACCACCACCGCCGCTGCCATAACCACCACCGTAGCCTGCGTCACGATTGTTCTCTCTTGGAGCGGGTGCGCGTTCTTTTGGTGCACTCTTACTATCGCTCTCCACAATTTCCATGATTAGATCTTTGGCCATGGCGGCAGCCTCTCGAGTACCTATGAGGTTGACAGGTCGAAGTCCATTAACACTCTTCTGCTCCCCAACGATGTTGACATGGCAACCACTTCGCTCTTGAAGATCCCTGATCGTCTCTCCACCACGGCCGATAATAAGACCAACTGTTCTATCCGGAACCATAATTTGCATACTATCCTCGCCATCTCTCAATGCTGGTTGGTGCGATGAATCTCTAGTGCTATTATCTTGTCTTGGGGCTCGGTCTGAAAGTGGGCCCAAACCACTATCATCGATGATGCGAGTAATCTCAGCCTTAGCATCGGCTCTACGAGCACGAGGACCAGTGATTTTGCAAGTTCTGAAAGGACCTGTTTCATCAGGACCAGTAATGAATTGTACTCTGCAGCCGGTTTCCGACTCCACTCTTCTCAAGTTCTCGCCCTGTCTGCCAATGATCAATCCCACAAGATTCGATTCAATTGAGATTGATTCGACGTTATCCTCTCCACCGCGTATTGGAGAGCGCTCACGAACATAGCCACTTGAGCCCCCATGCGGAGGTTGGAAGGCATCAGAAGGACCTCTACCTCGTACGCCGGGAGAAAATGAACGTTCGCGATAATCTCTTCCAGGTGGGCCTCGTCTTTCATCGCGATATGGATTAAAGTTATCACGGAATGCATCGCGACGTGTCGGCTGTGGAGATCTGGATCTTGATCGTGGACTGTATGGTCTACCAGAAGGCATGGGCTGGTGCTGTCCACCATAAGATGGGGCTCTGTCGTAGGAGACGCCCTTCTCAGCAGCAATCACCTTTGCTTTTGCGATAGCATCTTGAATACTAACAGTTCCAGAGCTTATGGGTTTGATATTGCTGAGATCAACACTGCCTGAGTTTGTAGGTTGAGGTAAAGAGTATCCACCAGGTTGTCCATAAGGATTTGACTGTTGTTGAGGGGGAGGCTGGTATGCAGGCTGCTGATTTTGCGGAGGGGTCGCATTAGGTCGCTGCGCTGCTGAAAGGAAGTTAGTTTCAGGATTCCATGGTCAATAACAGGAGGAAAGAAATACCTAAAGCAGCCAGGATGGATGTGATACTAGGTTGAGGATCGGCCATTGTTGCTTTGATTCCCAGGGTTTAGGAATGAGGAAATGCGGTGATTTTTTCAATGATCAGAATATGTTGCAGAAAAAGATTCTATATTGATGAAATGCACAGAAGCAAATCAAAAGAAAATAAAGTTTGCGTCTTTGAAAACTCCTGTGATAATTGATGGATAGCTTGTTGAATTTTCAGAAACTGAGGAACAAACAAAATCATGCAGGATAGAATAATGCACTTGCCTTGCTAATTATAAAAAAAATTGGGGATCTGCATTTAGCCTAGCGTGCAAGACTAAAAATCGATTGTGAATCACATGATTGCTTATGTAAAAGTTTAGTCGAACATCACTTCATCTCACTTAAAACTGGCTTCATGTCAATTCATCAAATGTTTCACGCCATATAAACGCCATGCAATTTTCATATTATACCAGTCATCGTTTCCAAAGTGGCCAACTATGGGATATTGAAGATTACCTCCATGAACACCTTAGTTTAATTTACAAACTTGTTTGAAATTATGTTCTGCAGGCTCTCGAAACCACTGCCATCGAGTGGACAATCATGTATATCTTCAACTATTTCGAGCGCATTGAGTAATAAGGATTCGGAAGCTTGAGATGTGGTTGCGGCCGCCTTTATATTATGTAATGGGCCATGATGAAAAATCACATCTACACATCACAAATACATGGGATATAATCTTTCTAACCAAGGCATCAGAGTAGATAGAGGAGGAAGAAGATGACAGAAACTTGGATCCGTTTTGACACTAGATGTTAATTCATTGTAAAGGAATCATAACCATCTGAAGAAAAGTATCTGGTCATTAGAACGCGGTAACTGCTCTATCCTCTATACACAATTCCAACTATGTATGCATTTTACCATGGATAAAGCTTCATCACCTTAATTATAGACGGAGGCTGTGGTACCTGTTTGCTCCACGACTGCTTGCTGTAAAGATTATGGTATGTATATTTTGTGGAGATAATCAAGTATAAGTACTAGAAAACATTTTAATTCTGAAGTAATATAAATTTTGTTATGTCTTCCTCGATTCATATTTATCTTCTCCAAAATCATTACTCCTCCTATTTACCCAGGTGAAATGGGCTAGCTTGATTGGCAGTTGCCATAAAATTAGTATTCTTTACAGAGTTTCTCATTGTCAGCATCAGCGAAATATGATTGAGGATGAATCCTTCTTAATACTGATCTTGATACCAAATTTCATATTCAAAAGTTAACATATGAAGAGAATTTATATCAGAATGGCTTGTGTTATCACTTATACGCTCATCTTCCTTGGCGTTTTATATTGTTACAACTAGAATCTCTTCTCTTTCTCACCTTAAAGAGTTCAACAATGTTACAGTAGTGCTTGTTGCATAAAGGAGAAAATGCAGTATAAACACATGTCACTTTATAAGTAGAATAAAAGTAGATGACTAAAGAGAATGAAAAGTCTGTGGATCAGTACGAGGAGTATACAAAAAAACGTAATACTGATTGCGCTTCATTCTTTGCCTATTAAAATTGGTCTATTTATATCAAAAGTTATAATGTAGTGAACAATATTATATCAAAACTTTATTATGCCTCTTCGGTCCGGAAAGACTATTTTCCCAGTACAGCCAAAGTATTTCGAAGCGAAGGTATTGATATTCATACATTTCATCCTCTGTATTCCTCCTACACCGTATTTTTTCCCCCTCTTTCAGAAATGTTCAAACTCCACCTACGAATATGAAAGTTCCACTACTTCAATCTCCAGTTTCGGTGAATGAACCATTCATAGACCCAGATATGATGGTAAGATTGTTTGTTCTTCTTCCTTATACTGGTCACTCGGCCAATGGTTTGTAAAAACTAAAAGATATCCTTGGTCCAATGAATTGAACGATATTCTTGCTTAGTCCATGATCTACGATATGTATCCTCATCATTCTCCTCATCTTCTAACAAGTCAGTAGTGCACTGGTTCATCAACACCAGAAGAGCCTGGTATCGAGTTTCCTAAAACCAATAACCTTTTGAGCAACTTGATTGTACCACGGAACGAATTGGTCAATTTAAACTCCAAAGATTTTCCAAATACAACCTCAACTCCCTTAACCGCCAAAAACCTCGAGATCTTGAGCAATTCGACTGATTCCAATACTTCGATCTACACAAGCAAATCTTCAAAAGCGTCAACTGATCATTCAGGTTCAGTTGAAGAGATCGTAAAGCAAATAGAAGAGTAAGTCAAAATCACCTCCTTCCTCATTTTCTAATTCTTTCAAACTCGCCCTTTTAAAGGCTATGGAATTCGCTCTTTCCTAACCTATTTTCTCAGCCACGATCTGCAGGAGCTTTCATCCATAGATAATACTACGACAGCAGCAAAAATAGCCAACATATTCCACCTAGCTAAAATTCCCAGTACATTCCAGCTTATAAACCTTAGAAATATTGATAATATAGAGCTAGTAGGAGATCTAGTGGGACGACTTATTCATTTTGATCCTAACGATCGCATTCTTCAGAAACATCGGGATTTTGGACCACCTCCGGTAGCAGGAAAGAACGGTCTCCTTTCGTTGCTTACTTTGCAGGACAAAATGGCTGAATTTAGAATCACATCAGGAAGCCATAAATGTTTTAATTGGGTATGCCATGAAAATTTCTCTAAAATGCCCAATTTTCAGCTAATAGTTGACAAGGGTTGGAATCCAGCGATATTCTCTCGGGCAATTAGATTGCGCGTACGTGTCCCTCTTCTAGTTCCATACCAGATCAGTGCACAGTCAGGAAACTGGTATAGGCCATCGAATAGTGAAACCAGGTATAGAGTGGCTTGGGAAATTTTGAATGGTGAGTCTGAACCCGTTTTAATTGTATATGTACTAACAACGACCAGAAACTATTTATACCAGGAGCGGAATCAAACCAAACTCTTACGAGTTCCGGGCTCTAGCAGATGACTTTTTCTCCGGTAGGGAGGTTAAAGATGCGGCACATTACGCCCATCTTATGGAGCCAGATACACCGTCAGATGGAAAAAGCTCCGCATCGAGTTCCTTCCACATCACACCCATTAATATGGATAGATATGGACACAATCTGAACCGCAACTTGTATGGAGAACCGAGGGAGTCAGATAACTTTGATGATCTCAAAGCAAAAGAAATGCTGAATTTGTTCTTGGTGGAAGTCATAACGATAAATGAGATAGAAGACGCGCTACTTCGTGTAGAGGACGACAAACACCTCGAAAAGTCGAGCTTCACAACTGCTACAGTTCATGGTACAGAGGTTCGACGTGGCCTAGAATATAATATCTTCATCGAAAAACTCAATGCCATGGAAAAGAATAATGAGGAAGCAGGAAAAATTGCTCAGGCAATTGCTCTCCAGGATCTTGTTCACAACATTGACATCCACGGAATAGATTCGGTAATGGGGTCACAAACCTGGGCAATTACACATATTCCTGCGAGGCTAACGCTAGATGAGCCCGTCAAGGAATCTAACCTCGTCGAAAACATTACCTCTAATGAAAGACTTCGTGAGCCTACCGAAGAGACTGTCGTTCCTGGAACAATTACCTCTGATAATGGACCTCGTTCAATTTCATCCCTATTGATTCCGGAAGACTTGGTACCAAGCAATGAGACAGCTTCAGCTCCGAAGAAGAAGAAGAAGAAGACGAAGGGAAAGGGCAACGCAAAGAAAGTTGCTAGGCAAGAAGAAGACCTCGAGTCTACAGCCTCAGAAACCATGCAACCCACTGCTAAGATTATGGAAAAGTCCTCGCATTCTATTGCACATGATCACTTAAATTACCATTTCGACGACTCTGCAAATCCAGTGGTTGAGGATAACACCAGCTGGGAAGTCGTGAAACCCAGGCCTACTAAGAAGAGACCACGAGCTATCCATCAGTCTCAGCCAGTTCATTCTCCTAAGCCATATAAGCAGAATAATTCTTTTGCTGTCAAAGCTCTACTGAACCAGAACATTGGAAAAAGAAAGGAACGAATGTCCAACAAAGCATCAGGTCAAATTGGTACTACTATCACGGAACCTGGCGAAAAGTTTGAGATCGGGAGCTTCGAACATTTTCCAGCAATCTCTCCTCTAAAAAATGCTACAAAAAACGAGTTTACTACAGCTAAGGTAGAACATACAACAATGTTGGAACAACGGGCTATGCCAAAAGCGGGCCCGGAGGTTTGGACAAAGCTAGAGCCCACAGGCGTAGTTGAACAACACCCTGTATCAAAGGCAGACCTCTCGGCTGATATCGAAGCTAACGTTGACCGTAATCTAAAAAATCCAGCGGCTCAGAATGCAGCAGTTGTATCGCTTCCCACACCTTCCACAGGACACGCTTTCCTATCTATGGAAGCTGATGCTGAGGACACCTCTGACGCTACCAATCCTCCCGAAGAAATTGATGTCAGTCCGACTTTAGCCGATGAAATCACAGTAACAAAGGTTATCAATGAAAGTACCAAGGATATTGATTTATCTAGCACAGTCAGTACCGAACACAAAGCCGAAGATATTGCAACAAGACTTCCTGAAAAGTCTCCACCTCTGCGTGGAATGACTTTGAAGTATGACGCACCAATCTATTTCGGCAATTTTCTTGATGCTCCAGGCCGGCGAAGAGAATACCGAAGCTCTTCTGCTGGTCCAAGAACGTTGGATGTTTTCACTACGATCAGTGATGATGAACTAAATGCCGATGATGAACTAAAACCACCAGAATCCGGTTCTGCTCGGTTCATCGAGAGGCGCACGTCTGTTAGTGAGATACCTCTTGATAAGATGCCTTTTGATAAGATGTTTGTTGCTAGTATGAAGTCTGAGGCATTAATGGTTGGCAATGCTATTGCAGCTCGTCATTTATCTCCTGTCGAAAGTACGTCTATAGATTCTGCCGTTGACAAAACCATTCCAGTTGACGCCTTATCTGCCATTGACAGTACATCTAAAGATAAAACTATTTTCGAAATTCCTGCAATAACTACCAAACAGGTTTCTGACGTTACATCACTGGATACCATTGTTAACAATGTCCTTCAAGTTTCGGATTCATGCTCTCTAAAGGTTGGTACTGGTAACGAAGAATCTCGGCCACCTAAGGAAGCCACCTTAACTTCTATCAGTAGACCCAGTTCAATTATTAGTTCAACTATGACTATTCATGGTCCTCAGCCTCGTGGGTTCCGTGCTTCTTTCATGGGTTTGAATTCTCCGAGTCTGGAGTTCGCGGCATCTACTTCTGTAAGAAATCGGACACACACTCAGAAGGCAAGTGTGGATAGTTTTGATCTCGCGGAAAACATTATTTTCGAGTTCTCTAATGGTTGGAGTCGTCAAAAGCTGTCAACCAGTAGCATTCTCCATGTAGGTCCTTATAGACATTTGGAACCAAGTTTAGCTCAGATCCCGTTCGATTGCACTTATTGTACTAGGAACTATTATGCAACTGCAGACAGTCCCATGGTTCTTTGTAATGGCTGTGGTCCCAATAGTGGTGTCACGTATTGCTCGGTTGCATGTCTCCTAGCGGGGAGTCTCGGCCATGCTGAAGTCTGCCAGGAGTGCGTGGATAACTCCGAGACACCTACCGTTAATTATCCTACTGCATATCAAATATACTACGACGGAATTCTCAATATTCTTCCTTCAATTGCCGCTACATTTAAGAGGTCACCTTACGCCTATCGTCAAAAGGCTTTCGCGATGTATTGTCGTAGCGGGCCATTTCCACAACTTCTTACAGCATGGGCTCGGCGAAACAACCTTCTACATACTATTGAAGGACAAGATATATCCGAAGCTGCGAAGAAGACCGGTAGTTATTTCATCTTCAAGTCTGCCTTGACTAGTAATGGAAGTCGCACCAACCCGGACAGCACAGTTATATGCACCATCAAATTCCGTCCTAACGACCATATGTTGCAAACTGTCGATCGATGCCTTCAGGCTTGTTTCATAACAAATCACGAGTACTTACGTGATATTAAGGAATTTCTGTTTAGACTTATCAAAGATTTACTTTCTAATGATGATTCATTTGATTGTTTTCCCCATAAAGAAGATCGCACAACCGTATTCTATGAATTCCAGCATCAATTCAACCTTGAATTTGAATTTCATGCTGATATGCAGAGAAATCTTATGGAGAAGTTTGATTTTCAATCGGAGTGGCTCCAAATTGAGCATCACTTGTGTCAACTTGAGACTGGAGAGTTCATCTAGAGATCAAATACTACGACATTGGATATCTCAAACAGCAGCATGTTGGCTATTGGAGATTCTATTCAATGAAATCAAATGCCATACTACTACACTCCCTCACTCAACCTGCTATGTTTACTTCACCGTCACAGCATTACGATTTCAGGCACAATCAAACGCATTTCCTTTCGGTTTGAGTTGGGGGAGGATTTTGATACATCGGAGAAAAGGTTGGCGTTTTTACGTTCAGGACAGCACATACATTCAAAATTGTCAGTTGAACGAGTTTTCACGTCAGTAAATCATCATGATCGATACCTAGATGTAGGCAAACGTGATGAAATCTGACGTTTTATTTTCACGTTCAGCACATAAAGTCGTCACACATATTGGAAGGTGCTTCGGTTTCCACTAGTCATGAATGATGCTCATGTGGTATGGATATGACACAGCGGAAAAGAAAGAGATTTTACCTGCAATTATCTTCATGTGTCAGCAATGGCGTGGTTTATTTAGGCTCTCGTCTGTATTGAGTTCATGAGGTTGAGCGGAGCTACTTTTTAAAAAAAGTTGCTTTTTGTATTGTATGCACTTGTAGCTTTCATTTTAGCAGATGGAGGAATTATTGATTTTCCTATCAATTTTGCTGGTTTATTGGCTTGTGATTTGTGAGAGATTTTGTTTTGTTTTTGGAGATTTCCATTGATTAATTAGACGTCGTTCTACGAATGATTACAGAACCTACGTAGTCTTTCGCTAGGTACTAAGGTTAGGCATAAATCATGTAAAATAAAATCTCCTAGTGTTGTCTACCAATCAATCCTCTAATATGTACATCTGAATCTCTCTTTCTTCCTTTCTTCTGTCTATGCTGCGATTATGAAACCTGAAAAGGTAATGAAGCTTGAAAGCTAGCTATTATATCATACCTCACTATATTTCATTTCTCGTGTATTTTATCTGATCTAATTTTTTCTGATTTTTGTCTATTTATCATGAGGAAATACAGTTGTATGTAAAACGTAGAAAGTAATCTTAGAAGAATATCCACCTGATTGTATCCAGCACCTGCAATTTTGCACGATTCGAATAAATAAACTAAAGTAGACTATCAGTGCCTAGGAAAAGACAGCTACAATCCAAGTCCATCGATGTATTCGAGCCCTGAAATAAACGCCGGTCATTCTTAATTTTTGCTTTGTTGTGATGGAATTGTGATGGCTGGGTAGACGCTGAGATGATATGATGGAAGTGTAGACGCTAGAAGTATGACGTCTCAAATGGAAGTTACGTAACGCTGGGGTATATTGCTAAAACATGTGCTGTAGTTGCGAAAGAAGGTCGGAAGTTGTGGAGTAATCAAAAACAGTTGATGAGGCGTTGATATCGAATCAGTTGGCACAGTGTGAATGGTCCGATTAATCAGATCTATCTTCACCATCAATGTTCTTGTAGGAACTTATTGTTGAGGAGGCAAAGTAACAGCAGCACCAGCACCAGCACCGGCACCAGCACCGGCACTAGCAGCACCGGGAACTCCAGGCTTGACTTTCTTGTGGCCAAGCTCGTTATCTGCGGGACCATTAGCTTTTCTCTTGCCAAATTCGAGCTCGGAGCCATCACTGCTATAGACAAGATCGGGTGTGGTTTCGCGGCTACCGGCTAGAGATGTAAAAGGTGAATGAACAGGGGCGCTGTATAACCATTCCACTGAGTTATCTGTCAGTATAAGCATTTTATATATGCGGAAGGAAGAGTAAGAAGCGAGATGATGCAGCTGGATATGAAGGAAAGAGGAACTAACGAGTTATTGTTTGATTTTGGGATGGAATCACAGGTGGAATAGGCAAACGAGCGCCATGGCTTTGCCAAGGGTAAACTCCCATTACTGCTGGTGCGGAGCCGGATGGGGTTCCGCTGTTTGAAGCATATGGATTGCTTACCCAACCAGTAGATGTGGGTGGCGCGCTACGTGCTCCTGAAGATCTAAGGTTTTGACCCATGCTAGAAAGGCGGGGAGATACTGGAGTAGCTTTTCCGTTGGAAGATGGCAGAACGTTGCTAGTAATACGCTCATTAACTTGGCTTCGGGCACTTGCATTGTGTTGTCCACCGAAAGTCATAGCAGAATCGGCGACGCCTGCAGGTTCAGGATCTCCTGTATTTGGATTATCATGGGCTTGGTTGGCTAGCTTTTCCTTGGAATGAAAGGTGCCAGAAGTAGCGGCAATATTGACAGTAGAAATCGAACCAAAAGTTAGATGTGTCGTCTCTACCGGCGTAGCAGAATCAGGTGGTGTTCGAGAGGGCGCTGGAGAAAGAGCTGGTGAGTTATTAAAACTTTCGGTTGTGATTGTCAATGTTGGGGTGCCGAGACTAATCTTGCGCTCAGAAGTGCGACGCTTCAAGAAAATAACTGTATCGCGTCTGATATTCTTGTTTTCTTCTTGTATGATCTTGTTTTCTTCTTGCTCTACCAATTTGCGGTTGTTGATTTCCACAGGACTGATTGTCAGGTTAGCTATGCTCGATAACTGATAGTGTATCTAAGAAAATAATAAGTAGTGGTAGCTATGGAGAAGAACCAGTTGTGATTGGGAGCACGTAAAATGCAATTATTGATCGGGAACCATCACCTGCAACAACCACGAGAGGAGAAGCTGGCAAAATACTCAGCCAAGACACTCAGCCAAAACACAAAGTCTTGTGTTGATAGATGACTCAAATTATGGAGCATAAAAACGTTTGATAATTGGCAATAAAGTGGATAACCCAACAATGGAGGATAAAGGCATTGACCTTGGATACCTCACGCATAAATAAAATAGAGATTGAGACAGATAGAGGACTGGAAATTCAGAGACGTGAGACTTACTCAGGCAAGATAGGTACTAGGTTATGGAGATGATTTTTTGCCTCCTCAAGAGAACTATTGTCAACCTGCTGAGAAAATGCTTTGAACTCCTGTCTGGTCATAGATGGAGGAATTGTAATCTTTGTTCGGGTAGATGATTGACGCTTGAGAAGAAGTTAGCAGCAGAACTGTGAAAAGAAATGGAGAAGTGGTGACTGAGCAAATTACCACTGGTATTGAGTGCGAAGGAGTGAAGATGAACACAGATAAGCTCGAAAGGGTGAAGATTGGAAATAGAAAGTTCGAGATGGGGAAGATGAAGGATGGGAACGGAAGAAGAATGACATCCCAATATGGTGAACAAGGCTGTGAAGTGTGAATAACATAAAACTTACCGTCAATTTACCAACAGAAGCTCCTTTTGGAGAATCGGGAGAGGTTGCATTTGCAGGAGTGGGAGTACAAGTCTGACTTCCATCTAGAAAGAAAAGGTTAGTGAAAATTCGAAAGACTCAACGTGGGACAATAGGATGCTCGAGTGTCTATCTTGGTATCAATTTGAATTTGACCCAGTTCATGAACATCCGGAAAGCTTCGATCTTGTTGATCCACGTGGAAAAGTGACGAGTTTCATTCAAATCGAATAACATACGTCTTGGGATATTTTCTTGTGGTTCCATCTCTACACTTATTGCAGAATTCTTGGTTACATAAAATATAAATGTTGGTATCCGAAGAAAAGAAATGTGTTGATGATAAAAACTCCAGGAGAACTGAAGTTGATTTGGACTGAAACATTTCCCTTTGCAGTTGAAATTGTCAATCTAAGTATAGAATTGACGTTTGATTAACCGAGAGAAGTGAATAGAAGGTTGATGAAGAAAGATATAACTGACCATTTGATGAAGTACTGTGATAAAGGCAGAAGTAATCATGTTTCCAGAAAAACATCCTGATCGAGAGAGTTGTTGGGACTTTACAGATGTTGCTTGGTTGAGTGCAATTGGGGTTGAGAGCAACCACCTGCAGTATACTGTTGTGATTGTTCTTCACCAATCTAAGCATTATACTGTCAATATTACAAGTCTGACTCAAATACTCACATAACCTATCCAAATGATTGAATGTACATCGGACTTTCCTGCTTCGACAACTCCTTGTCCCCAATAAAATATCCTTGGGAGAGTAGCTTGGCACGTGATCACAGGAGTGGGAGAGGAAGAGAGAGACTTCAACAATATAAGACTGCCTTGCAAACACTTTGTATACAAATGAAACCAAGAAAATATGCTCGAAAAGGGGTCTGAATACAAAGTATTAGGTACCTATATCAAGATGAGAAGTAAGACTTTGGTTGTACGGAGAAGACTTGCATAATTTCTGCTGAAAATACTCCAGTAAAGTGCCAATATGTAAGAACTCCATGCCTCCACATCTTAACAGCAGGAACACACAAGCAACCCTATAGAGTTTTGACTTGATAAATACATTACAACCATTAGATGGAGCAGGGCTGGGGCTTAAAGTTGCACATCGATTGCTACCAACTACTTATTAACTTACTCACGCCCGACATATTGTTGAACATATGCATCGAGGATATATCCCACATTCTTCGTCTCCTCGTAAACTACCAAATTTGTTTTCATGTCTTCATGTCTTCATTGAAAATGATCTGAATATTGCTGGCTGACTTATGAAGTGAGGTCTGGAAACTCAAAGAAGTATGTCGTCAGTGAAAAATGACCTTAAGGTTACTGCCACTCTAGACCGCCTTAAATCATACTAAAAATTTCCATTCCGAAGTCACCCATAACTCAAAAAATTCGGCCCTCACCTAATCATTTTGCCTTCAAACCAGACCTCACAATAACGAAACCATGAACTCAAGAACATTACTCCGTCAATCATCTCGAGCTTTAAGCTCTACTATTCGCAGCTCGGCTGCAAGACAGCCATTGCGATCGCAATTCCATAATAATACTTCACTCGCAGCGCAAGTGGTGTCAAGGCAATTCCAAGGTAGAAGATTTTATGCTACAGAACCAGAGGCCAAGAAGGATGAGCCCGAAGCAGAGAAGAAGGAAGCAGATGTAGAGGATCCAACGAAGAAGGCCTTAGAGGCAAAAGATAAGGAGATTATTGATTTGAAGGTTTGTGTCTCCCTCCATTATCATTCTGCCTCTACACTACTGCTTCGCATTTGTTGCACTGAATTCTGGGGCAACGATACTTTTGGGACATAAGGTTGCGAAAATCTCAGCTGCTGGCAAAGACTTCTACATCTACTCGTGATCATTTGGCTAACCCCACATTACAGGACAAGCTCCTTCGCTCTATCGCTGATTTCCGCAACCTTCAAGAGCGAACAAAACGAGATATGCAAGCTGCTAAGGACTTTGCCATTCAAAAATTTGCCAAAGATCTCGTCGACAGTGTCGATAACTTAGATCGAGCCCTTACCACCGTCCCTGCAGAGAAGCTCTCCGTTCCTGCGGAACAGCGTAACGAGCACCAACAAGACTTAATTACTTTACACGAGGGCTTGAAGATGACTGAGGATATTCTTATGTCAACATTGAAGAAACACGGTTTAGAGAGATTCGATCCTTCAGTTGAGAGTGAGAAATTTAACCCAAATGAACATGAGGCTACCTTCATGACTCCTATGGCAGGGAAGGAGGACGGAACAGTTTTCCACACCCAACAAAAGGGATTCAAGCTCAATGGAAGAATATTGAGAGCTGCTAAGGTTGGAGTTGTCAAGAACCCTTGAACAATTTAAGTCAAGCTTTACATTATACGGAACACAAAATTAGCATGCTTCCGCGCAGCGAGCGAGAGACACTTAATCCGTACATACCAGAGATTGACGCATGGAAAACACAGTGGAGGGAGGAATCATGATGTACAAAGTGTATAATTAGAAATGGGACTATGGTCATGTCTACTTGACCATCCGGACTCGAGCGGGACACAAAATAACGGCGTTGGGATGCATAATGACTGTAAGCTGTATGATGAAAAAATCAGCTCACTCCTCTCTATAAAGATATGACAGGTGTTGAGGTAAAATATGTAAGGGCTGGCCTGGTTTTTGCAGGATTTCTCTGCATTATCTTGTATATGTCACTCACGATTTTATCTTCTTTTCACATATAGGAAAAGAATGAATATACCCAATGAGACCATACATGAAACGTTTCATGGTTATGGCGTTTAATGCTGTTCTCCTTCTATCGCCCATATTGCACCAAGACCGGGAAAGTGAAGATTGGAGATTGGAGACTGATCTTAAGTGCATCCATCCATCGTATTATATCATTTGATCATCCGTCCATCTATTCATCATCTTCATCCTCATCCTCGACTTCTGCAAACAATTTTATCATGATATCCTATGATCAATATGTTTTAGACGCATTACTCACTATTTATTATCAAATAATTATTACCCTACGTACTTACTGCAAGTACAGTAATACCACCCTTTTCCCGCATGCTACTCGAATAGATATCCTTCCTCTCCATTGAAGAACGAGAAATGAGATATAGGAAATGGGAATGAGAAATGAGAAAGAAGGAATTTATTTGTACTTGGGAATCATAAGTAAACAAAAGGTAAGTAGGGAAACATATTGGAATCTGTAAAAGAGCTGTTGAATTTACCCAATTTATCCTTCCATCCACCGATCTATCTATCCATCCATCTATCCATCCATCCATATAATAATTATACATACCAGGTATCATGATTTATGATTGCAGAGAAGCGAGAGCGAGAGCGATGCAGATACAAATGCAATCCCATCCCATCCCAACCAATGCGTAGCTAGCAGACTTGTAGCTCTAGGATAGACGAAGCAAGATATGCGGCATGTTGTAGATCGGGACGAGATACACTGAGAGCCATCGTGAGTCGCTTTGTCGCCAAAGCCATAGAGTAGTATACTCAATTGATCCCTAAAGAGAATCGTGCATATCATTCTGCGAAAAGTAAAAACAATATTAGAGAGAAATGCCAGAAGTCGGAATATTTTGTTTGCTTGAAGGTACGCATTAAAGACTAGACCGTTACATCTGATAGAGACGAGGCTATGCACGTAAAAATCGCAACATTGAAAGCCAAACTCCATCCAAGATAGCGAAATTGACTTATACGCCTGAGCACAACGGGGCAAAGAAATTATGATTGAGGCAACAGAAGGCTAAAAGTTGATTCGAGGAGTTCGAGGAGCACCGACAGGAATGAGATTTTGAATAAACTCGTTAGTCATACCAGAAACCGCCATAATTCTCTCCCTCAAGCCAAAGTATTCGCCAATCTTTATCTCAATCTCAGCTTTGGTAGCACCCCAGACCATAGCCTGATTCTGAAGATGTAGAGTAAGGTTATTGGTGTCTTGATAAATTTCATTGATTAGACGCATATAGATACGGTCTTGATTGCTGAGTCCGAGATATGGATCAGTAGTAGCGACGGGCGCAGGATTATTGTTGCTGATCATGGAGCGTTCAATGCGTTTGAATGGTGCCTCCAAAGAAATCGAATCAACCAATCTGCGGGTCTCATCGTTGGCTTTGAAGGGATTATTGTTCAACCATTGCTTGATGAAGAAAAGCTCCTTCATACAACCTGCCAATCCACTGAAAGCAATCATCTTGTCTGATTTAAGCTCATCTCTGTTTTTTGCCATCACTTGGTTATGTTGAAAATGTGCCTCTCCTCTCGACGTAATATATGCTAAAGCGGCCTCACGTTCTACATCAGTAAGATCAGGTAAATCCCAAGTGATAGCTTTAGCAGCTTCTTTCTATTTGATTGTCAGTCCCACAAGGGTAAAAGAAAAGGATGAAGTAGATTCAAACACACCGTATTGAAAACAGGAAGGATCGTTGTATCAGACCAACCACTGTCATCTTTAAAAGTATTGGGACTACCATATGCCTCAGCAAGTATGTTCATATCAGTTTGAGGGTCCATGCGATTGAAGTGTTCAGGTCTTTGAAGGATATCAACGCCTGTAAAGATAATGTTAGATGCTAGAAATAGTTACAGGAATGAATAGATGCTAACCTGCTGCGGAAAGTAGAATGCTGGCCGTGTCAGAATTATCACCTCCATATCCCGAGTAATAACTGCCAGTATCTTTATCTATCTGCGGTGGCAACATGTCAGTTTGTGTTCTAGGATTTCGTGGCTCTCTAGGTCTCTCTGTATATTTCTCCTGGTTCAAGAAATATTAGCTACCTGAAACCTAAAGGCAATTAGGCTTCTTACTTGTGGAGCGACGACTACTTTAGCCCATGTATCACCTTTACCTTCACTGGCTGTACCATGTACCATATTCTGAAAATCCTTTAATGACAAGCGATTGCTTCGAGAATCTCCTTCATCATCGGAGACATATTCATTGAAGAAGTCATAAAATTCGTCTATTTGAGTGGGACTCATAATTCGCGGGTCCTCGTCCCTAGCACCTTCGAATTCGTCTAGTGAGAGCACTGGATAGCCTTTGAATGCATGCGCCAAATCCTTCTCACTATCAGGATCTACCCAAGTTCCATTAACAAAGAGGTAACCAAAATTCCCCCAGACTTGTTTGCCCTTGTAGTGATTGTTCGTTTCTCCTTCGTCACCTTTTTGATCAAAAACAATTTCGCATCTCGGACGCTCCTCAACACTCAATTGATCGAGTCCTTCCACGAGGTCTTGAGCAGTTGTAGCGTTTTTAAAATTAGATTTCGAAGCGACTTTATAGTACTTGACGCCAGATTGTAGATTACTAGTGACTGAAGGTTAGGGTTAGCAACAAGTAATTGGATGGATGACTTACTCCTCAAGGTGCTCAATCGACCTGTAGTCCTCCTCATCTTGAGTGGAAGCTCGTGGTGGCGGAAATACGGGCTGGGAACCAAGACCCTTACCACGCATCATATTGTATGCAAATTCTTGAGTTGGTTGCATTTTGAAGACCTGTCCTTGCGCGACCAATTCAAAAAATTCTGAACAATAGGTCAATTACAATAAGATTTGATTCAATTAGAGTAAAACAAACCTTTGTGCTCTTCTTCAACTTTGGTTCGGATATCAGATAACCCTTCTTGTTGTTAGCAAGGAAACAAAATTGGCTCAAGCTCAAACAAGGTGACAAGGTTACGACACACCAGTAGCCAAATTGAGTTTTAGTACGCCGAGACTTTGGTCTTCCGTATTATTTGCTGCTCGATTGGACAAACTTAGGAACTTATAAGGCATATGTCTATCGACAAATTCCACTCACAAACCTGCAAACTTTCTTGGCTTTCATTGGTCTGAGTTACTGAGTTGTCCCAAAAGACTGCTTTAATTGGACAGTATTAGTACTTTGATCAAAACAGTAGATGTAAATAGATGTGTGTAAAGAACTTACACTTTGAGTCGATATCATTAAGCCTGATATCTTTGGGTGAGTGATCCATCTTTCAACAATTATGTGGTTGTGAAGACTTTGTCGGAGAGTTGAAACTTATTTTGGATATATTCTTATCAAAATCTCGCTTCCAAATACATGGCCTGATACATGATTGGGAGTTGTTCACACACAGACTATTATTCACATTTTGTGGACCGAAGGTGAATATCTGTCGACAAGCTTGGTAAAGTGATTCGTCATTATGATAAAAGAAAAGTGCCAAAGATTTCCTGGGAAAGCTGTAGAGGAGTATGGAGTGAAATATTGCTATACACAAATTTGGCGACATACGGAGAGGCAGAAAGTTACAGACTTTTATAAATGTTTCATGGTGTTCATAAATTATAAAAAAAGCTATCCTCATGCTCATTAGCAAATTTTGAATATTGACCTATGATTAAAAAGATATCCAGGGCTAGTACATTACTCTATATAATTCATCTCACTGTGCAATCACATGTGGTGATGAGGAACAAGGGCAAAATTTAGCATTGATTCCGATATGGTACGTGAAGTTTCGAGAATGCATTTCTTCTGCCAGAAAGCAAAAGTACGAGAAGAGACCGATTTTAAAATTTGCGTGAGAATGATAGACCGGACTTTGCCTTGATAAGTCTAGTGTCCAAGTTCTGGCAATCTTAGCTGTGGATAGGAATGCTCATAATTCCAACGGATACAATTCATCCAAGTGGTTGAAGTTCACTCGCTTCAGTAACCATCAGTACTGGTGAGATGAAGCCGAACACTGGAGAGAAACATGTTGAAATAAGGTAATGTTGAATAGGGTAACAACCCGTCAATTTGCTATAAGACATGTCCCATCATCCTCCAGTACCAGCTGGCTGTTGAGATTGGTCATGTGCGGTCCATGAGACTAGCTCACAATTTCAGTGTCATAATATTAGAGCATCCACTTGGTGCTCTGACTGTAATCTCTTGAGAGACGTGTATGGTAGCCTGGAAGCATCAAGCCTGGTAAGGAAAGGATGCTATAAAGCATCCAGTACTTTCACCAGGCCATGTGTTTTGTGCCTTTCCCAACTACTCTTGCCGGCAGTAGACAAGTAGAGCAAACGGAAAGAAGAGATTGCCCAAATAGAGCAGTTCAAACGGAAAGCGTGCCAAAATTGTACAAAAGACCCGTGCAAGCCAGGGCAGAAGTTTTGATTTAGGAATAAGTACTCCTGCATCTGCCATATTCCTCAAACACTGAAGTCCCGAAAATACACTAAAATTCAGTTCATACAATATTATATCTTCTAAAGCAGTCCTCATCTCTCTGAGTCAATCAAAATTATAAGTTTCAAGCCCAACTGTCGAAAACATTACGAACATCACTGTTACACAATGAGATGTCGTCTGATTACGGTCGGCTGTAGAGCTCTAATATGATGGAAGAAGCTTAGTGATTGCAGCGCCTTACCTACCGTAGTTTAGCGCATAGACCCTGTCAATATCACCCCACTCCTCCCCAACATCATATCATCAAGCCTTGACCTTATAATTATCCAAATAACTCTAATTATATATTCCATAAACACTACTCTGCATCTTCTCCCACCACATACACATTCATACCCACATCATTAATTGTAATCCAGACCATTAATCACTAATTTACGCGCGACCACCACCATGAATTCCACCTCCGCCAATAATACTCCTTCTCGACCAACAGCCTCCTCCAGGTCCAATAGCAGTAAAAAACCCTCTGGGACTTCTGCCTCTGCTTCGAGTTCTAAAACCTCTACTTTAGCCCGTCTGAAACAAGATCAGCAAGCAAGGAACAAAGATCTTGACGATATTGATTACGAAGAATCACTGTCGGATGATGAATTGTCGGGAAGAAGCTATGATTTGTATGTTCTTTTTATATTCATTTTTTAACAGAGATATGCTTGATGGTTCGGTGGGACTTAGTGTTGGAGCAAGGAGCATCTCGATGTATGCGAATAAAAAGGGCAACAACTAGTATATGAATGAGAAGATGAGGAGATATGTTCCAAACTAATACATCCGACCGATCCCCAGGTTCGGAAATGAATCCTATAACAGCCTCATCATACGGAGGGAAGCCATAGCCGTACTCGATAACCCGGAATTATTAATGATGCACGCCCAAGCTAGAAATGACGTACGTCTTACTCCCTCCCCTCTTCAATAAATCTAATTCCTCACAGTCTATCCCCCAAACTCGCTTACATTTCCTCGAACTTCTATCCGGCGACGCACCTACTCCAGCTCAAGAAAAGGAAGCTGCTGAACGTCGCCTAGCTCAGCTAAAAAAGCTCGCCAAAAAGCGTGAGTTAGCTGATGCTGGGATGATTGAAAAAGATCCGGGCTCGAGTTCGAGAAGTGGTGCTGCTACTGCTATTTAGTTTATTCAATTTGGAGATACTCCGTTCAAATCTTTGGAATCTATAAATAAAGGGAATGGAGTGGACTCCACATAGTCCAGGATAAATAAAGCGTATGTATGCGAATATGGGCTGATGATTTATCCGTGATTTAACAGGATCCAAAGCCAAGGCGGAAAAAGCTGGAGCTGGAGTCGAGGATATCTGGCGAAGATTTGATCTCAGATTCAAGTATGGTATTCATCCCGCAAAGTGAGGCCGCGAAAGGGTAGGATAGGATAAGACAGGACAGAACGGGGCAGAAGTGTACATAGGTTTTACTTCTTCCAAGCATTTGATATTCGATTCAGGGGCTTGATGCACAGCGTGCGGTTAAGTAGTAAGATAGGATATGACAAGATGGATTGCAGGCGTGGATGTTCAACCCTTGTTCAGGGCATAGAAGCAAAAATACAATATCATTTGAGGAATTGGCTCTCTCTAGATGTTGGTCTGACTGCTTTTGAGGTTACCTTGGATTTATACCTTCTTTATATCCCTTGAACGTCATGTTCATGGTGTAATGGAGGGATCATGATGACTAAATGACATTATATTGAAGCTATATATATTTCTAGCACCTTATAAGATCCATATCTTCAATCTCATTCCTCACAATATATTTTATTTGACATACTCCAAAAGTAGAAGTCTACAATTTCCATGAACTGATAAGACTCACTAATCGAAGCAGAACAAGAGAGAAACTTCCAACATCATTCATTATGTATTTATTGAATCTAGAATCTAGGACCTAATGTAAGATCTAATCTATGAGGAATCATGTATCTAATCTATCCAATCCAATCTATAAAATAGTTTATGCGTACCGCATAATTATCCACCAACGCCGAAGATTTTTGCAATGACTTTTCGCCTAGGTGGTTATATGTACCGAGCAAGGAGAAGATATCTAGGTTCGTAGGGTATGTAGGTTTTGCAGAGGGTATAAAAGTGTGTCAATTTAGGGAGTTCGTAATTGGAGGTCGTCTGGCTTGATTGACTCAAGCCAAAGTTTCAAAGTAAATGGGTTTGATGCTACACCCATACCAGATCTGGAAGTTGAAAATAGCCCATGTATTCTCGCTAGTCTGTCTGACTATTTGCTCAGAAAGAGAAATTTCGAGGAATGCGCTCAGACGGCTGTAGCTTCGGGTTCTTTCAATCCTTTTAGAGATCGGTACATTTTCTTATGTTGTTCGAGAAAGAGAAATGTTGCTATTGTTTGAGGCCCTGTGATTTCTCCATTAGCGTTCCCACCTCCTTCATGCTCGTCATGCCTCATATTTTGAATTAAGTCGTCAAATTGAGTACCAATTATAACTCACCTAAGCGAATAAAACTCGGTACCCAGCCCCTAAACATCCATCCAACGCCCTCTACTTTATAGACATCGGTCAAAAGTCTCGCCAATCCCTTACTTTCATGGCTACTCATAATTCTTGTTTTGATAACATCTACTGGACTACAAACTGTGGTAGCCACGAATCCCGCCATGAAAGAAGCGGTAAAATGTGTCAAGAGCCCATCTTTCATTGGAGTATGTCCGAGAAGTAGTTGTTTAAAGCCATCATATGTAGCCAATTGAGAAGCAGTCATCAAAACAGCTCTCATACTATTCGGCCATACCCCGCGGTACAAACTTTTCCACCCTTCTTCTTTCGTCATTCGAACCAATCCATCCACGGCATTTTTGTAGTTTCTTCTCTGTTCGGGTGGAAGAGCAGCGTCGTGCTGCATGCGTACATTCAGTACATCTGCAGGATTTCCAACGATGCCGCCAAAAAAACCAGAAGTGGAGGCCATCGCGATAAGAATTGGAAAGGAGGGTGGTTTATTTCCTGATGTGAAATTTGCCTTGAGTTTTTCGTAGATACCAAATCGGGTGGTACTGTATGTTATTTGACGGAGGAGAGAAGCGCTGAGGCCAGAATATAGTCCCAAAACTCCATTGTGCTTAAAGACGTGCACGAATGTGCCAACCATAGTTTTTGGCGCATTCCCAGATCGAGTTTGCAATCGAACCTGGCGATGTAATTTGTTTAGTACTAGGCATTGAACATGAATTGGTGTTTGCGCATTCACACGAAAGGGGTTATACCTTGACTGTAATATAATTAGTATAAGGTCTTCCACAGAGTTAACTTCCGGTATCAAGAGGAGAACTTCACATACCAAGATCCAATGGATGAGTAACACAAGCCGCGAAACAACTTGCGCTACCTCCAAACCAAAATGGATATTTCACAACGTCTGTTTTGACCTCCACCTTCACCCTTCCCACACTTTGTTTCCCACTCGACATTGTTCCACTTGCTCTGAATGTTTCTTCTCGAGGTTCATTCCGAGTTCTCAGGAGTAAACACAGGAATTGGAGAACGAGGGGCGGGATGGAAGAAAAGATAAACAATTGGCGGAATAATTCAGGGAAGAGATAGCTGAAAAGTGGATAGACCCAAAAAAGCAATAGAAAGAAAAATGGAGAAGGTTACTCAAGTAGGGCTGATTGCTAATATTATTAGTGTGATTAGTGTGAAATAGTAAAAGGGAAAAAAAGGTTTTTAGCTTGTGAATATGCCTGGTACTTGAGGCACCTGGCGATTCTCACATCAATGATGATAATTGGAAGAGATATTATGTGATTCTTGTATTTCTGTATGTACAAATTGATATATAGGAAGGAGTCAGGAGGGAGTTGTCTGAAGGTGTCCAAATAATGTAGTTCCAAGATTCTCGAAATTAATCTAGAATGGTCGTGTGCAAATGTAGTCTTTCGTCATTAACCTTAATCGGGATCGGGACGAGGCGGCCGCCATCAGGAACCAGGGATTTTCCGGAAGTTTGGCATTTCATAGCTATTTTCCCCATCAGGAAATTTCATGGAGTCGAAGATCATAATCATGCGGCTCCTCAATGCGAACAAGTTCTCATTCTCAAAGGGCAATGAAGTATTGAAAGCATTCATTGGTCTGAGAAATGTTGCCACAAGAACTTTGGGAGTCTGCGGACAATGCCGATATTTTTCTTCACCAACGGGTTTGTGACATTCAAAACGACCCTCAATTAGTGAAGCACGACTGACATACTTACGACAGATCTTCCGTCTAAACCTTCAGACCCAATTTCTGCCAAGGGATATAAGAAAGATGAATGGTACAATGTTCCACAATCAATTATTGATTCCCTCTCCCGAAGTCTACACACAACTATAGATCATCCGATTTCCATTACTCGTTCGATAATCGAATCAAGATTTCCCTCACCTACCTACAAGTACCACAACACTTTCTTTCCTATAGTATCTACACATCAAAACTTTGATTCTCTAGGGTTTCCTTTGGATCACCCGGGAAGAAGCAAGACGGATACATACTATATTAATAAGGAAACGGTATTGCGAACCCATACAAGTGCACATCAAGCCGATGTATTCCGCAGTAATCAAAGCGAAGGATTCCTAATCAGCGCAGATGTATATCGCAGAGATGCAATCGATCGAAGTCATTATCCTACCTTCCACCAAATGGAAGGGGCAAGAATGTGGGATAGGAAGAAGGTTCCGAATGGGGATATCGTAGCAGCTGTCTGGAAGGATGTTGAAGCACTACCTAAACATAATGTGAAAGTCGAAGATCCAAATCCCGCTTTCCATGCAGAGAGGAACCCATTACAAGCAGAACACACAGAGGCGGAAGCTGAAGCTATTGCGGCACATCTCAAGAAGAGTTTGGAGTTAATGGTGGTAGAGATATTCTCGCGAGCAAGACGAGCAGCCATAAAAGCGGATCCCACGTTCGTCGACGAACCATTGAAAGTAAGATGGATAGAAGCTTATTTCCCATTCACAAGTCCATCCTGGGAGCTAGAAATATTTTGGCAAGGCGATTGGTTAGAAGTTCTTGGATGTGGTGTTGTTAAACAGGATATCATGCAGAATGCAGGTGTCCCGGATCAACTTGGATGGGCTTTCGGAATAGGTTTGGAAAGGATCGCCATGTTACTTTTTGAGATCCCGGATATCCGACTGTTCTGGTCAAAGGATGAAAGATTTCTAAGTCAATTTAGAGGAGTCTCTGAGAACTTGGAAAATTTGAAGAGATTTATTCCATTTTCAAAACATCCGGCATGTTATAAGGATGTTTCCTTCTGGTTACGATCATCATCTTCAGCTGGAGGTGGTAATTCGGTAAATGCACACGATTTTCATGAAAATGATGTTATGGAGATAGTAAGAGATATAGGAGGAGATAGAGTGGAGGATGTGAAAAAGGTAGATGAATTTACACATCCAAAGACAGGGAGGAAGAGTATGTGTTACAGGATTAACTATAGGAGTCTATTGAGAACTTTAACGAATGAGGAGGCAAATGAAATGCATGAAGAGGTTAAAAAGGAATTGGCAGGGAAACTAGGTGTGGAGCTGAGATGATTTGAACATATAGAAAGAGAGCCAAGAATGTATATAGTTGTTGCCTGTACATCACGATACCCAAAACAACCACCCATCTTGCATTCCAATCATCTACTGCAGTAATAAAAGAAATACAAATTTCATTTATCATTAGAATTGTACTCATCGCGGAGCTGCGGCATATCATTTCAGCCATGGTATCTCCCTCACCGGCGGTTTTCCTTATACCCGAGGTAATCATGAAGTTTAGCCATAGGCTTACAGGAAAAACCTACCTACTACCTAGGTAACCGGAAACCAAACTTCGCAGGGAGCTCATCGAGAATAGCCAAAAAAGAAGTCCTAAACAAATTTGTACATGATGTTCACCTGGGTTAATGTACTCGAATAGGTACATACCTTGTATTGTCGGGAAGGGGGACCTTTACCCCCGCATACGTCATTACTATTGATCAATTTTGGCTAGGTACGTAGTTGGTAGTAAACAAGTAAATGTGTAGTAGGTAGGTAAATGACTTCTACGATATACATTCCAATTGAATCAATCAGTCTATTGAATGAATGAGATTACTTGGGAGCTGAGTTTTGGGAATTTAATAAGAAAGATACGAAAAGATAGGAAGGAAAAGAAAACAAACACGGGAAAGAAAGCAAGAAAGCAAGCAAGCAGACAGGCGAAAATGACAGAAGCGACGAATACAAAATTGATGGATACAGAGAGGGGAGGAGAAAATACACAGTGAGTTGTCTTGTCTTCTCTTGAATATATATATATATATATATATATACATATCTCTCTCTGAATCAATCGATAAAAATCTCGAGTAGCATAAAAATACCTACTAATGAAATGCTCCTAGATATGAATCCCAGAATACATTCATACAATCCCCTGCTAAAGATCAGGGAACCTTTGGAGGTAAAGTTCATAATCTCAATCTTATAATTATCAATTCTTCATTCTGTCTATTCTATTTTTACTTTTATTGCCTTTCATTTCATCTTCTTATCTCTCCTCTTCTACCTTGTATTCCATAATTTATATACCTAGGTATCTAGATACGCTATCAAAATTATTTCTAATAAAAGAAATAATAGACTCAACAGGTCCAACGGAAGCAACGCTTCGGAAAGAAGCAGAACATAAAGCGCGTGGTGAGCGCACGGCGGAGAATATTAGATTTGGAGAGGCGATTAGTGAGCATGGGTTTGGAGGGGAGACGGTAGGGAATTCGATGGGTGGAGGGGATGGAGGGAAGAAGGAGGAGGAGGAGGCGGATGATATGAGAGGAAAGATGGGATATGGAGAGGGTAGTGGGATTGGTGCTTGAGATGGGGGGACGGATGTTTGTATAATTACTTTGTAGGATTTATATTTGAGGGTATTGGGTTTTGGTTTCAAGGGATGAGATAATAATCTTATCTTGGAATTTAAACATTACATCAATTGCAATCTAGTAACCTAGGTACTCTAATAAATAAAGTATCAAGTACTAGGTACCTACCTAGGTATCCATACCTACTCTCCTTACAGAAACCCAAATACCAGCTCTCCGAATCTCCATCAGGAATCCTAGACTCCGTTACTCACAGAAGAATAGACTCTCCTTATCTATCTGACAAGCGGGCAAACAAAGCCTTAGGTGAAAAACTAGAGGAGCTCGCTGATGCCGAAGGATTCAAAATATATCTTCAACCATGTACGAGTAGATAGGTACCTAGATATCGATAGAAAGAGTGGCAATAATATCAGATACTTAGTGAATCTCGCCCAAAGCCGAAAGATACGCAGGTACGCAGGTACCGTTTGGATATTAACCTTATGGTTGATAATTAAGTAATCTTATGTACCATGTTGTCCCGGATGTCCATGACTCCACGTGGTGTGGTGCTAGACTAGTTTAGGAGGGGAGGATGAGGAGTCAGGGGTCCATGTCGTGTAACGTGGAAGTAAAGAAGGAAAGAGGGGTAGATTTGTTGGTTTATTATTCGTGTTATTGGTTTGGAGTTAGATACATGGTAAATTAGTGAATTACTAGTCGAGTTGTTGATTGCAAATGTGTGTGATGTGTGACAGGGCTTTCCGATATCTTGGGAGCTTTGAGGAGGTTCTTGGAGATTCTTGGGATAACGTCAGATTTCTTTGCCGTTACATTTTGGCCTTCTAATGTCTGTGGAACTATCCGTCCGTGGATGACGGCATTGTAGAATACCTAGCTAAGTCATTGCCGTTGTGATTTCGGCATAGTAGCGTAGCATGTCAAATAATCCATTCTTGTCTCAGGGCATGATTAGAGCATCATCATAATGGTGAAAATATAACTTTTAGATCCCGTTATCACGGAACCATATTTGATAAAGCAAGTTAACTCTGGATTGAGAAGCTGTCATGTAGCACGGTAGGGTCTTATGCTCCAAGTTCCTAATGGGGAAGTGCAGCATTGGCTCTGGAACCAGCTTCTTAGTAAGATTGGTGGATTTGGTTAATTGGCGTACCAAACTCTTGGTCCAAACACTTGGTAACTCGTGATATAGCCATGCCACAATACTACAGTAGACGGATAGTATAGTAAGTGCAGGTAAGATGTTATAGTGAGGTAGTATTGGTGGTAATCCTTGGGTCCGAATCAAAAGGCTGACCTGTGGACTAGTAACTACCAATTATTAACCCCTTGTCCGAACACATTCGCCGCCATCCATATGGCCTTGGTAATGCGAATTTCATTGAAGGGACCATTTGCATAGAATGAATGATGCGCTATTCCTGTCCTTGCAATAGGCGTAGCCACTTGTTGTCAATCAGTACATGACAATTTGTCCGGTTTATTTTTATAGATACAGCACTGTGCTGGATAAGTTCGGTTATGAGGTCTCATGGAACACTCTGCGACTCTGCGACTCTACCGAAGCCGAAGCCGACACGCCGGCATCGCAGATCAGATACTCAAGGAACCGAGGGAAGATCTTTCTCAACATTGTTCCACCTATTCCCACTCTTTTCACTCCACAATAAAGCTTGAGAGCTTCTAGTTGGAGATGTCTGGGACCTTTTGCTTTACTAAGCTAGTAATAAAGTGGAATTTCCTTTCTGTTGGGTTTCAACACATTATGATTGGACATATCAGATTTGAGACAGACCTGAGTGCGAAGGATTATTATGTGGGGACAAGATTCGAAGACACCAGGAACAATTGAATAAGTTCTAAATTTCTAAAAGAGATATCCGGAGTGAAAGACGATGAAATCTCTGGAGGTTTAGACACCTAGGAAAGAAAAGATCAAAATAAAAATATATTATCGTATATCGTATACCGTATATTGTAGTGGAACAACTCGACGGAGTAGATGCATCAACATTCTCTCGTTTAATCACCCTGATTGTCACAAGATCTGCAGTCATTTCAATCATTTCAATCATTTCAATTCTTTCCCTACCACAAAATGCAGGCTTATGCACTTGACCCCACACATCCCTAGTCTACCAAGCCACGCCTTGCAAAGGGGAGGGAATTCCGAAATATCGAACCTAAATTAGTTCGAATTTGGTAGAATTGGTATTGGGAGCCGCCGGAGTGTCTTCGCTTCCACATAGTAGGTTAGTAGGTTAGCGATTCGGTGGAAAGGGAGTCAAGAAATAATAACGCCTATGTGTATCGTACTAAGCAGCAATACAAAATAAAAGAAGCCAATCAAGAGGAAGGGAAAAGTATACAGCAAATCAATAACCGGGGTAAATTACACAAACTCCCTTGGGTGTTGTAGCTACACAAGTCCATTGCCCCGAAGTCAACTCACAGCTAAAGACCTAGCTGATTCCCATTCAAATATCTTACACTCCCATTCTTCTTCGAGTACTTCTTCCCTCTTCTTCTTCATCCTCTTCTCCCAAGACTGTGATCACTTGATTCAATCTTCTCACTCCTCAGTATTCACTCCTCTGACCGATACTCATTCCAATATAACATATTGAATTTCGTCACCGATTATTGGGCTCACAAAGAAAGGAGACACTAACTTTCTACGACCCCGCATTGCGGTAACACTTTTAAGCAAATACCAAGCTCGCGGCGTAGACCTTCACACTTCAACCTTTTACATATCAATCGATTTTGAGATTCAACAACTTCCACGCCATAGCGATGTCTGAAGGAAAAGTGAAACCATCTACTCCAGTAGTGTCAGAGGCTCATGATGTCGACACTTTCCGTATGTCAAGATTCCAAGATGTCCGTGCCAATTATACATTTACTGACCCGTCATGCGCCTATAGATCCTCCGCAAAAGATGTTTGCCAGTAAGCTTTAAAATTCTGAATCCCACGAGAGGCTGCATAACCAATTGATGAGTGCAAAATACTAATAATTCTCTACAGAGCATCCAAGCAAACCTCACATAAATGGTACAATTCCCTTTTTCTCTTGACGGTAAATATGGAAACTAATGGTATTAGGACTCGACGAATACAAAAAAATGTACGATGAATCGATCAAGGAGCCCAACAAGTTTTGGGGAAGAATGGCCCGTGAGCTTTTAACCTGGCAAAAGGATTTTGAGACCGTTCACAGTGGATCGTTTGCAGGCGGCGACAATGCTTGGTTCTTAGAGGGGCAATTAAATGCTTCTTACAATTGTGTTGATCGTCATGCAATTAAGAACCCAGACAAGCCAGCTATCATCTATGAAGCCGACGAGACTACCGATGGTCGTACTCTTACATATGCCGAGCTCCTTCGAGAAGTTTGCAAAACGGCATATGTTCTCAAACAAATGGGTGTCAAGAAGGGAGATACTGTTGCCATATACTTGCCCATGATTCCAGAAGCTGTTATTGCATTCTTGGCTTGTTCACGTATTGGTGCAGTCCACTCTGTTGTCTTTGCTGGTTTCTCCTCCGACTCCCTCAGAGACAGAGTTATTGATGCTCAATCGAAAGTTGTCATTACCTCGGATGAGGGTAAGCGTGGTGGAAAATTGATCGGCACCAAGAAGATTGTGGATGATGCGCTGAAGCAATGCCCTGATGTCACACACTGCTTGGTATACAGACGTACCGGTGCAGATGTTCCAATGACCAAGGGTCGTGATTGGTGGTGGCATGAGGAGGTTGAGAAATGGCCATCTTATATTGCTCCAGAGCCAATGAATTCTGAGGATCCATTATTCTTACTCTACACCTCTGGATCAACCGGCAAACCAAAGGGTGTTATGCACTCAACTGCCGGTTATCTTCTAGGTGCCGCAGCTACTGGAAAGTATGTATTCGATATTCATGACTCAGATAAATTTTTCTGCGGTGGTGATGTCGGATGGATTACTGGTCACACCTATGTTGTTTACGCTCCTCTCCTTTTGGGTGTTGCAACTGTAGTATTCGAAGGAACTCCAGCATACCCAAATTTCTCCAGATATTGGGATGTCATTGAGAAGCACGAAGTTACACAATTCTATGTTGCGCCTACTGCACTTAGATTGTTGAAGCGTGCCGGTGATGAACACGTCAAGGCACCAATGAAGCATTTGAGAGTATTGGGATCAGTTGGTGAGCCAATTGCTGCCGAGGTTTGGAAGTGGTATTTTGAGACTGTTGGAAAGGAGGAAGCTCAAGTTGTTGATGTAAGTGCATTTTGATCTGACTATCAAATTTAATACTGACTAAAGTGTAGACTTACTGGCAAACCGAGACCGGTTCCCATGTCATTGCTCCTCTAGCAGGTGTTACCCCTACAAAGCCTGGTAGCGCATCTCTCCCATTTTTTGGTATTGAGCCTGCGATTATCGACCCTGTATCAGGAGAAGAAATTCATGGAAATGATGTAGAGGGTGTACTAGCATTCAAACAACCATGGCCAAGTATGGCTCGTACCGTTTGGGGTGCACACAAGAGATACATGGACACATATTTCAATGCCTACAAGGGATACTACGTAAGATTTATTAGCCACTTCTCATTACGCATTACTAACATGATATAGTTCACTGGTGACGGAGCTGGACGTGACCACGAAGGTTACTACTGGATCCGAGGACGTGTTGATGATGTAGTCAATGTCAGCGGTCATCGTCTCTCTACTGCTGAAATTGAAGCCGCTTTGATTGAGCACCATGCTGTTGCCGAAGCCGCAGTTGTTGGTATTAACGATGAGCTCACCGGACAAGCAGTCAATGCTTTCGTTGCTCTCAAGGATGGTAATGAGATCAGCGATGCATTGAAGAAAGATCTTGTCTTACAAGTCCGAAAGAGTATTGGTCCGTTTGCTGCACCAAAAGCAATATTTGTGGTTCCAGACTTGCCAAAGACTAGAAGTGGTAAGATTATGCGTAGAATTTTGAGAAAGATTTTGGCTGGTGAAGAGGATCAATTGGGTGATATTTCTGCGGTATGTTATATGCATCATCATCATTCTCCAAATATTTGATTACTAACATCCATACTAGCTCTCCGATCCAAGTGTAGTCGAGAAGATCATTAATACAGTCCACGACGCAAGAAAGAACTAAACAATGAGAGAGTTATGAAAGGGATATTTAAAGGGTGGAGGGAGGAGTTTTTATATGGTTTATGGTTTACACGATACATGGCATGCTTAGTTTCTATTTCCTTGTAGTCACTAGACTCTACTTGAAGAATTGGTTGGAAGTTTGTTAGCGATGCTGGGATGATATTTGGTTTGGGTTGGTCTCTCGTCTCGTGGGATATCAGGGGTTTGGAGAATCTTACTTTTGATTTGATGGCTTTTTATTTATTTATTTATTTATTTATTTATTTAAATAGGTATGATGAATTTTAAGATGGTATATCTTGTTTATTTTTATTATTGTTGTTGTTATAAAATCCAATTCGACTGTGTGAAACATCTACGGAATATTTACACAAGATGTGATGGATTGGATCGGATTGGTAATTTTTGGCTGTGCAGTGCGAACTTGGAATATATTTAGCTACCTAGGTAATATGGTATGCCGAGAATCCCCCTGGGCTTGTCCAGCTTGTCTAGCTTGGCTCCTCCACCACCATACCTAGTCATAGTCCTAGTCATAGTCCTAGTCATAGTCATAGTCATAGGCTTGGCTACTTGTGATTTGACGGTTTGGATTGGATTGGAATGGAATGGTATGGTATGGATGAATAAGGTGGTGATGCGGATCTGTGGGTGTAGTATATTAGTAGTGTTGTTGCATAGCCTCTTCTTGGGAGCTGAAGATGAGCATGGAGACTCGAGGGGAGGATGAATGGATGGTGAAGCTTGCTGCTTGGTGCTTGGTGGGAAGTTGGGTAGTTGGGAGCTTGGGGATAGAGGTTTGGGTTGGGAGGGGCTTTGGAGTTTGTGGGTTGAGGGTTGAGAACTTGAGAACTTGAGGGGGGTTTATGGGTTATGGGTGAGGGGTGAAGGGTCATGGGTTGAGGGGTTTAAGGTTTGGGAGTTGTTCTCTTTGTGTGGTTTGCAAGGGTTGTGACATGAATTTGATATGGGAATTTGATGTACTACACGCTATAAGATGGAACGGGTCAGGATGGAATAGGATATGATAGGATATGATGGGATATTCGGGTTTAGGGTTTAAGAGTTATGGGATACGTACTATGCTATGTCATGTCATGATGCGTGATATGTGGTGTGTGGTATTATGCGTATATGGGCATAGCCTCGAAGTTTGTCGACAGGGTTTTGGATTTGGTATGTGTATGTGTATGTGCTTGGGATGGGCTGGGCTGGTTTGGTTTGATTGACGCGTATGCTTTTTCTTTTTATTTTTTGAGGATGGCATGGCGAGTTGATTGGAGGGGGAGGGTTTCTTGAGGTGGGAGTTTGAGGGTTAGGGTTGGAAATTGGTGATATGGGTTTGCATGGGAGAGAGAGACGGAGAGGCGGATGAGGAGAGAAGAGGGTGTTAACGTTTGGATGGAAGGATGGATGGTTGTTGATATGGATGATGAGGAGGATGAAATTTAGATGTTGAGATACTTCTCATACTATGATTATTGAATCTAGTACACCCTACGTCATCTATCCATCTGAGGTTTCAAGATATTATCCTCAAATGCACTTACTTTACTAGCACGCCAAAGATTAAGATATTTGATAAGAAATGCTTTCAGATAATCCGCATACCCCTCTTCGGCCGAAGCGACACGTGATTACTCATCACGGGCTTATAGGATATGAGATTGAGTTTGGCTTGAGTTTGAATATGGCTTGGAAGACTGGGCAGATAGCTACATGGATATATATAGATTTTCATTGTGGCAAGCTTCTGGTTTAGAAACTTTTAGTTTTCTGTATATTGTGTAAGTATGTGTGATGTAAAATGATACGACTGATATAAAAGTAGGAAATGAAAATAAATGGATGAATATATTCGGTATATATAGAAATGATGTTGATACCCTGAGCCCATTGTCGAGAATCCGATATCAAGATAGTCTGTTGTTTGGTTTCATCTCGTTTCGTCTCATCTTCTTCCTAGTTTCACCTTGTGTTAATATATGATGACTTCATTGGTCAAGAGGAAGATGGATATGGATATGTATGAAGGGTCACAATAACTAGTAATGGAGCGATGTTACCCCCAGCTTTTGTTCTGTGATAAGGAAAGAAAACCGATATGGAGGGGCAACGCCTTCGATTGAGGTCAGAGGTCAATTGCTCCGCCACATAAGGTTAATGTCGCCACCATTTAGATTCCAGAAGGGAGTTCCCCTCAGAAAGAAGTTTCCCCCAGAAGACGAACTCGAGGAAAAGTTAAATGTTTCAGAAAGTGGGGGATGATTTTTTTTCTTTCGGGGCAAAGAAATTAGGTTATGAATGAGTTGATGATTGATAATAAGCCAAGATATTTAGTTCCATGGCATGTTGCATCCTAAAATTTTCGTTGGGTGTCTCTCGTATTATCCTGTCGGCCTCCCAGCACATAAAAATACTTTTTACTTATTAAACAAAGCTCAGCCACTTATTATTATTGTACGGAGTCGGGAGTATAAAGATGATGGAATTCCGAATTATGACCAAAAAATACATATATGATATTATAATATCGAAATAAAAGACATTTGTTCGTCAATCAATCAATCAATCAATCAATAAATCAATCAAAGGTGTTGGTTGCGCTAGGAGGATTTGATTTACATCAATTCATTAGACCGTCTCTCTCAAACTTCCACTTAACAAATCAACTTTTCAATCAGATTCCTCAAACACTCACGAACCTTACGAAATTTCATACCACATATTCGAGTCGCTCTATTTGGTTAAAACCTGATCGAAAAGGATCATTATTATAATTAGGTAATTGGGGGTTTTAGAAGACTTTTTTCAATTGCGCATGGAATAAACAAGGGTACAACATTCCTTTACTTCTACCTACTCTTAACACGAGGGGAGCTGGTGCTCTCATTAGGCTGTGCCCCAGCCCATCACGACGAAAGATTGTGAGGACAAGAGGACAAGAGGACAAGAGGACAACAGGACAACAAGATAACAATTGTACACAATTATAGATCATGTACATATTAAGGGGTATAGTCGTACTCACGACTCTATTCGCAGACATAACAAATGGTATGTTTTATCACTTTCTGAAATGTTCTTGAATTTCAAGAGAGGAAAACACATGCAACTTCTCCCCATGTGCCAACAGCCTTAAATTATGGAGATCATCAAAAGCTAATCCATTAACCTTAAAGCACACTCTAATGAAAGAAACCCTTTAACGTATATTTCATTGGTCGATACTCCGGATATTAGAACACCATCACATCGAGTACATGCTTTGTCGAGTTTTGATGTCGAGTTTGGATTACATGACGGTAAACAACGGGTGAAGTTGTCGTTGAAACCTAATCATGATGTTATTGCGAATGGAGCAACCATACAATATTTGGCACCGGATGGATCAGTGAGGACTTCAGAAACTATCGATAGGTCGGCGCATCGTGTATTTAAGGGTTCGACATGGCTACAGCATTATGAAGGTGCGGAATGGATGAATGTTGGATGGGCTAGGATAATGGTCAAAAAGGATGGGGATGAACCTCTATTTGAAGGTGCATTTCGAGTAGATGGAGATCATCATCATATTCAAACGAAGACGAGTTTTATTTCTACGAGACATGAATTAGATCCATCGTTACCGGATGAAGAAAAGGAATATATGGTTGTATGGAGGGATTCTGATATTGGGAGTGGTTATACAGAAGATTTCGATGGACTCATGCACCCAGAATTGAGAAGAAGCGCACGGGAGGATCCTTCATGTTCAGCGGATGGACTAAATTTCAACTCGATGAATAATCCAATCAACAACTTTGCGCCAATGGCTAAACGGGAAGAGGGGTTCTGGGGTTCAATTTCCACTCGAGCTATATTCGGACGACAAATCGATACACAATCAGGTGGTAATTCTGCAGGAGTTAATCTTACCACAACGATCGGATCCTCAGCTGGATGTCCTTCTACACGAAAAGTAGCTCTTGTGGGAATAGCAACTGATTGTACATATACGGCTGCTTTTAACTCGACCGAATCGGCTCGAGAGAACGTCATTCAAGTTATTAACGCTGCCTCTGCACAATACGAGGATAGTTTTAACATTACGCTGGGTTTGCAAAATCTTACCGTCAGCGATGCCGCGTGTCCTGCTACTGCGGCCGCTTCAGCTCCTTGGAATGTGGGATGTAGTGATGGTGTTACGATTCAGGATCGTCTGAATCTATTTTCTGCATGGAGGGGTGAAAGAGCTGATAATAATGCTTACTGGACCTTGCTTAGTACTTGTCGTACTGACAGTGTAAGTTTTTTTTTCTCTCCTAGTTGTGTCACTTAGAGGCGGAATGTCTATGTAAAAGAGTGCGGGACAATCATTTTATTGCTGTGTTTACTAATCGTCATCCAGGCTGTTGGGTTAGCTTGGCTTGGTCAAGCCTGTGTCAGGGACGCACAAGTAGCCTCAACATCAACTGGTAATGAAACAGTTAGTGGTGCCAATGTTGTCGTTAGAACGAGTACCGAATGGCAGGTTCTTGCCCACGAGACTGGACATACATTCGGAGCTGTTCATGATTGTACATCAGAAACTTGTAGTGATGGTCAAACGGTCGCAGCACAACAATGCTGTCCACTTAATGCACAAACATGTGATGCTGGCGAAGCATATATCATGAATCCAAGTACTCGTAGTGGCATTACGAAATTCTCACCATGTACCATTGGAAATATCTGTTCAGCTATTGGAAGAAACAGCGTTAAAACCAATTGTTTGACGGCCAACAAAGATATTACCACGATTACTGGAAGTCAATGCGGCAATGGAATTGTGGAATCAGGTGAAGACTGCGATTGTGGTGGAGCTAGTGGTTGTGGGAGCAACAGTTGTTGTGATCCAACTACTTGCAAATTTACGACAAACTCAGTTTGTGATCCAAGTAATGAAGATTGCTGTACATCGACTTGTCAGTTTGCATCGAGTGGTACAGTATGTCGTGCTAGCACGGGTACCTGTGATCCTCAAGAAGTATGTAGTGGAACTGGTGCTACTTGTCCTGTGGATGCTACTGCTCCTGATGGTAAGATTTTCACTCCTCTCCCTAATTTGAATCTATTCTAACTCATAATAGGAACTTCTTGTGGCGGTTCTTCTTCATTGGCTTGCGCTTCAGGCCAATGTACTTCTCGTGATCTTCAATGCAAAAGTATCATGGGGTCATACACCGCAGGGAACGACACATATGCCTGTTCATCATCCGGTTGTCAAATCTCATGTGCTTCTCCCGAATTCGGCCCAAATGTTTGTTACTCTATGCAACAAAACTTCCTCGATGGTACACCTTGTCAAGGTGGTGGCAAATGTTCAAATGGTGGATGCGAAGGGGCATCCGTCGGTAAAGAAATCACCTCTTGGATTGATGAACATAGAAATCTCGTTATCGGTGTCGCTTGTGCGGTCGGCGCGCTTATCATCTTTGCATTACTCAGTTGTATCGTGGGTAGTATGAGAAGAAGAAGAGCAATTAGATTAGCAAAGGAAAGAGCTATGAATCAACAAGGTTGGAATCAGGGTCCAAATATGTGGCAAGCTCCTCCTCCGGTGAGTGGCGGAAGAAGCGGAAGAAGAGGAATGGGTACACAGGGTCCTAATGGAGGAAATTGGGTCGATGGGAGGTGGAGACAGGAACCACCGGGGGGTTGGCAACCTAGTGTTAGGTATGCTTGATTTGTGTTTGTGTTTGTGTTTGTGTTGCTGTGCCGGAGCTAAAAATTGATGCATGTGCTGGTTGGTTTACTTTGTGCATTATTCATTACATGGTGTTTTCTTTTTGAATTGGGATAGGGTGTTTGGGTACAGGTATAGGATGTTGATGCATACACACACGCATGCATGGGATTTATTCCCATCGGGGTTTTGATTGGGTATGGTATGGCATGGCATGAAATGGCGTTTTGGGAGTGTTGAGAAGCGGGGTATTTATTATCGCTACTCGACTGGTATATATATAGTATTAATTTTGTTATTTTATTTTATTTTGTTATTTTTACTCGGCTTTGATATTGTGATGTATTATAGTGTATATATGGATATTTATATATATAAATTTAAATGAGGAAAGTAGAGTGAAGTGAAGTGAAGTGAAGTGAAGTGAAGTGAAGTGAAGTGAAGTGAAGTAAAGTAAAGTAAAGTAAAGTAAAGTAATTATATAATTTGAAAAAAAAATTATTTTTATTTTTATTTTTATTTTTATTTTTATTTTTATTTTTATTTTTATTTTTATTTTTATTTTTATTTTTATTTTTATTAATTTCTTAATCCTTAATCTTTATATTTCGAATTGAGAAAATTTCGAATTGAAGAAATGCAGAAGAGAGGGGAGAGAGGGGAGAGAGGGGAGAGAGGGGGAGAGGAGGGAGGGAGTTTAGGTCTAATAGATGATGAAGATATAATAGATAAAAATGCTGAACGAGAGTTTTGAAAGAGGGATGAATATAAATCTATCTTGTGGGGTTTATTCATTGGTTGATTGACACATACATACATACACAAGATAAGATGAATCCAGATACTTGAATAGTATTTTATGAATAATAACTATCCATACTTGTTATATCATATCATACAAATCATACAAATCATACAAATCATACAAATCATCATATGCATATCCCTACTTTGTCACATTCAGACTTTCACATACCTAGGTAGTTAACATAACTATATCATTCATAATTCCTATCAACGTCCTATCCACTTTCCTATAACGCCAATCCTATCCATCCATCCGATGCCAGTCATCTCCATTGTATGCAATTATGCAATTATTGATTGTACATTTTATTTCATGTAATTACTGGATTTTTAGTTTTGATTTTGAGCTTTCCGTCCCATCTAGTGAATGCGAGAAGTGGATTGTTTGATTTTTGTGTATTATGCAGCTGCTGGATAGGGGGAAAATTCATACTTCTTCGACATTACGTTGTTTCGAAATCGAGGTATGTTGTCCAAAGGTAAGAGATGCACGAATCATGCAAAACATCTGAATGAACCCGGTATTATGAGATCAAACCAAAGATTCGATACTTCATCACAGATTCCCCCCAACCTCAAACTGATAATTTTTACCACCCATTTTGACCATTTTGACCATAAGGGGTTGCACCATATGGAGTAGCTGCTCCACCTGCACCAGCCCAAGCATTACCTCCACCATATGGTGTAGTATAACCTGCGTCCTGCCAACCTTGGCCATTCATACCGACATCCGGACTTTGAGGCGCATCATATCCACCATTAGCTTGTCCATCACCTTCAGTAAGATCTTGAAGGACCGCAGCCAATTTTTGTTGCATGACTTTAATACCCTGTTGAATAATGGCATCAGGCTCTAGGTTACCAATGGACTCAACTTCAAAGTAAAAGTTATTTGGTACGGCGTCGTAATCAAATGGGGCGCCTTCTTGAGGCGGTTCTTCCCAATCCGCATATTTACTTTTAGGCCTATAGTGGCTAAGTAAGCATAATTGATCAGTCCCACTAAAGGATCATTTACATACCACTCCTTTGCAGCATCATGTTCATACCACAAATCGATATGCCTCAATTTGTTATGTGGATCATATTCAAAGCCCACAGCAGCTGTAGGTGCCCATTTAGCGTGTTCCTTTGCGATACCTTTCAAGGCTATGCACTTCATGCGCAACTCCTGTCCTTTTCTTAATTTGGCAATGACGGGTCCAAGTCCATCGGGATCAGTGATGACAGGATTCCCAACCCATTTATTAGCACGTTGAGGATCTACCACCAAATCGCGTGCATAGACTTTCATAATTTCATCTCCCGTACATCTCGCGTGAAGAGTAAGCGTAATACTGCAAAGTTCACAGTTTCCATCGCAATCGCAATCTCTAGTGTAGATAACATCATCACAGTTTTTGGAGTTCAATGGGATGAGACCGAGTCGATGGGCGATAAATTCATCTGCTAGAACTGACGTATTGGCTTCTATTTGTACTCGATCGATAGCAATTGTTGGAACTTCTGATAGAATTGTTCGACGGAGGGAGTTTGCAAAGGAGAGGTCCACGTTGGATAATTCAAAGTCGACGTGATGTGAACCAGCCTATGACATAATGCGCGTGAGCTTCCCCCTCATTCAAGTCAACTATAGCAAGATGGAAAATTTACCTCTGTAATCTTGACTTGAGGTCCCGAGGACTCCTGGTCCATTACCATGGGGTCGTAATCCATCTCGGCGGAGTTAACAAAGAAATTTGCTGCTGGGCGAATTGCGCTGCGCGTGCAGTGAAATTGACTCTCAAAAATTCGAGGACAGACGGACTGATCCTTAGGCTGAACTCAATTGTAACACTGAGTATTTCCCGAACAGGCTGAGTCGCAAATTGATGATGGGCCCAGTAGTTAGGACCGTAGGCGGTCTGCAAGGCTGAGGTGTTTGATGATGGAATTTAGGTTTTGCAATAGAAATTCAGAAGATACTGCGGTTGATTGAATAGAGGCTTAAGCACATTCCTTGTCTTCATTGTCTCGGAGGATCGGTAAAAGGGTTTACCCGATTCTTATTTTGAAAGTTGCTTATATAATACGCAGCAAGTCCGAGCTACGGTAAACCACAGCACACATTTTGGCACAGTACACCAAAAATGTGGATAGGAGGCTGTGTTTGGCCTAGAACATGGGATCAACTCGACAAGACCGTACCTCGTGGCAAGAATACGAAAACAAAATACATGAGAAGGTTTAGGAGTGTACAAACTACGCCTCGAGAGACCTGCTGAAAGATTGAAAACGGTCCTTGCGGTCTCGAATATTCTACGTGTGGAAGTTTTTGTCATATGCATATTGACCTCGTTTCTCCCTCAGCAAGGGGAAGTGTAGAAGAAGGCTGAGTATTAGGGGTAATGTTGTTGCACACGGGGCTATAGCTACATGATTTCTAACCTTCATTTTGTGCTTGATTGGAGTAGACAGGTGAAACTTTTGGAATTTGGAACATTATTGATTCATGACGCGCTCGTCAGGATTCAACATCAGCCATTGATTATCATGACGACGAGTGGACCAATAACCAAAAAGCTTAATGATGAGGAATTAATTACCCGCTGCGCCCTCAACAAGACAATATGGGGACGAAGCTTCAAACTGTCAGACAGGATAAAATGCTGGGCAGCTGGGGTCCAATCTCTTACTTTGGTACGTACATGCATCAAATCTAACCCCGCCGCCAATCTGGGTATGTATTTGGGCCATGTGGGAGATAATGAATCTGATCTTGATACTTTGTCTAGGCGATCAAGTGAAACTTTTCCAATGAAGATTTTGTACACACAAGAACCACTCTGCAGAACAGCAATTGTGATGGCAGTGCTTTAATGCTTTGCAGGTTTTGGAGGGTTTCTAGGAAGCTTCAAGATCCTAAAGGACACGAATCTATAAAAATCCACGTGTAGAAACCAAAACAATCTTAAGGACATGGACAACAAGTAGATCTAAGCTTTCAATTGCTCAATGATATTTCTTGCTTGGGGGTTGGGGTTTTCTGGCATTGCATTGCATTGGCATCGGCATCGGCAACATGGGTATGGAAGTGAAGGATTGCCTCTTCTAGTAAAACATTTCAATCTCCATTCTTACATTATTTGTGTTTTCGTAATCTTGGGGCTCAGCGTTTAAGCATTTTTACGGTGAATAGGACCATACATAGGTGGATGAATGATAAAAGGGGAGGCGAATGATACTGTAATTGTGTACGTCCTAGCAAAGGTAGAGATCAACAGACACTCCGATAGTGTTAGAACTGGAGACATACTATCACTTTGCTGCGTGATGGTCTGAATCACTATCATATGAGATAAGATAACATAACAAGGTAGTTAGCCGTGAATCCGTGATATCTAATGACCAAGGCCAGGTAGTTCGTATGCAAATACCGTATACGGGGATATGAATATGTACACAAGAATGAATTCAGCAAAATATAAGATTATTATTGACAATTTCCCATCGGATACTCCGCATCCTCAAGGGTCTATCATATAAAAAACGAAGGAAGAAACACGGTAAAAGAAGAAAACGCTTGGCTTCTTGGTGATAATGCTTTCATAGTTTCGTAGTCGTATCGGAAAAGAAGACACCCAGATGAAAGCAGATGAAAGCGCCTAATGAGTAGGAGATATGAAATCAGATTGGTGATTTAGTGGCTTGGGACTTAAGGTTCTTTTGCTGACAGTTTTAACATTATTGGTTAGATTGATCCGTCGGTTTCCATCTTTCCTACTACCTACTACAACAAGACAAGACAAGACGACAAGATGGAAAAAGGTGGAAAGAGGTGGACAAGGTTTGTCAAATGTCATTGCTTGCTTTGCGTGCCAAACTCCACCCATTCATCTACTTAGCAGTCATTAGAACTTAACGCTAAAACTTTCGTGTGTTGCTGCGCCATAGAATCTAACTCGCCGCCATGAAAACAGTAGAGACGGACCCTTGTACACCGCAGTCACCACTTTTAAATGTCCGGAAACTACTAGATACAGATTATAAAGCTCCAATTTTTTGGAAGGTACAAAGATAATTGTTTCGCCCTCCTCTTTTTTATATCAATCAATACTTCTCTTTGTCAATCAATAAACGAAACACATCTATCTATCTGGATATCTATCTACAAGAAAAGATAATACCTTTCGAATAACCTTTTCTGAAAGTCACAGTCAAACTGTCAAAGACAAATTAGAACTTGTCCATCAAATACACTTACTTCACTACACCGCACATCATCTACATACATACTACAATTACAATCAAACCACAACACACAGCAAATCTCAAAATGTCAACTCCAACTTCCCCCACAGGAAGCACCCTCTCCTCCCGTCGCGGATCCCACAAATCTCTCTCCCTCGACCTCTCCAACCTCCCTCCACTCACACAACCCACACCCCCATCCAACACCCTTCTCATAACCAACCTCAAAGACGCCGAGATCTTCCGCCCAGACAACCTCCAATCCATCAAAGAACTAATCAACACCTCCGCACCCATCCATTCCTGGGCGCCTCTAAAATCCTTCTCCCGCATAATTGTCTCCTTCTTCTCCGAAGAATCCGCCATCCGCATCCGTCAAATTCTCGACGGCGAAGAAATCATGGGCGAACAAGTGCGCGTATATTTCGGCCAACCTACATCCATCTCTCCAAAAGATACCCATCTCAATCTTCCCGACGCGGGAAAACTCTTCTTTATTTCTCCACCGCCTTCGCCTCCTCATGGCTGGGAAATGAAAATGGAAGATGCGCCAAATAAGCAAGTTCACGCGGAGGATTTGGCAGAAGCATTGGCAAAATTACATCATCGCCCCAATACGGAGTTGCCAGCGAGCCCTATGAGTGATAATGGATCGACCGCGTCGTCGAAATATGGGAGAGGAAGAAGCGCAAGTATGACTACCATTTATGATCCTCAGGCTCATGGGTTCAGTCCCAATTTACCCGCGATAGCGGTCGAGGATACGACGGGTGATGATTGGGGTATGAGTCCCTTGGAGACTGAAAAGCCTATCTTGGCGCATACAGCGAGACCACCTGTCGAATTGATGGAGTGTTAGATACTTGCCAGCATTTGGAAATAGTGTGGGGAGAGATATGTATATGACATGATGGAAGACGGATACGGTATAATTTGGAGGAGCATTTACTTTTTGGATTCTTTTTGGCGGCATTCCATTGGTGTTGGTTTGGGTTCGAAGCAGAAAGGGATATTCCTTGCTGTTTTTGTTGTTTCTAAGAGGTGCATTGCGAGGAGTTCAGAAGTTGGGCGTTTACCACGAAAAGCGAATGCGAATGCGATGGCATATGGCGCGGTTGTATGATCAGATTATATGAGATAGCGAGGATAGAATGTAGCTAGAAGGATACCTATGACGATAAGTCATGCGAAATACAAAATTTTTCTCTAATATCTCTTTTATATTTCATGCTAAATTGTGATTTCTTGCGCTATTGTGTGCAGTTGAGTTCTATTGGTAAAATATACGTAGCTACTTACTCATATACAACCACGAATCCTCCAGTCCAGTCCCACCCCCAGTCCCCATCCCAATCGCTCAATCGCTCAACCCCACAACCAAACCACACCCCTCCCTACAGCCAATAAACCCCTCACTGCACCGCTCACCCCCTTCCAAACAATCCAACTGCCGATTCCCATCCCTGCCGCCGCCCCAATCAATGCCTTCAAATACCTCCTCTCAACCGCACTCTTCTGCTGCATCCCGACCACATACTCCCCCAATTCCGTCTTCGTGTCGAATTCGGGAACATACTGCAGCGCAAAATCCGTTTGGGTTGCCAATCCAATCGTTGGGCTATGTATCACCATTGGCAAGACCTTTCTTAGGAAATTGATCTGTTTTCGATCGAGATAGTCGATGCTTCTATATACGTAACTTATTGTTATGTATAGGATGCATTGGCCTGCTACGAGTGACCAGTAGTAAAGAGACGGGTTGCCGAGACCGAGGGCGTTGGATAGTTCTGTGCCGTTTAGCCAGCGGGCGTTGGCTTCTAGGAGGGAGCGGGAGGGGTAGGCGGGAGGTTGGTTTTGGAGGGAGAGGATTATGTTGTTGGCGAGGATTATGGAGGTTGGAGAGGGTGATACTTCGGTTAGGAGGATAGATTCCATGATATTTTTAGCGGCGGTAGGGGAGGAGAAATAAGTTGTTGGGGTGCCGAGGTAGTGAGCAACGAGGCGCCAGAGAGCAATGTAGTCGATTATTTCTTGTTGGCGGAGAAAGATCCCTTGCCGGGGGAAGGACAGCCATATCAGGGTAGTAGAAAAGGTGCCGATAGTTGCTATACTATCGAGATCATTAATTGGGATACCGTATTCTTCTATGGAGTAATAGGAGGGTTTTTCTTTAGCTAGGGCGAGAATGCGGCGACGGACAGCGGCGTGGAGGAGGCGGACTTTTATGGAGGATATGTGGCCGATCCCACCGGGTTTGATGGCCTCGATGGATTCGGTTACCTGGAGAATGTGTTGAGTTGTTTCAAACATTCTTCTTCTCGCTGACTATTGATTGATCAATGACTATAGGGAGCAAAAGATGTGCCATTTTTGAGAGGATTAAGAATTGAGGCTGCTTCCCTTAAGTGTGCTCTTGTGGACATCATTTCCACAAAAGGAAGAGACTTCTAAGTGGTAATGTGCGTGCTTAAGCCGTACTCTCACGACAAGAATCTTACCTTTGTAGAAAAGCCACCAGTCCTGGCTAGAACCTCTGTAACTCTAGCTGCAGCCATCCCCCCTAGCAACGATTGATATGCAAGCTGTTTGCCATATCAGTATCCCACATAGAATTGTGTGATATGGATGACATACGCCAGTCAACGCAGGCCCTCCGTATCTGTAAAAAACTTCTTGCCCTCTTCCAATCTGATCCCAGTCCTAAATATAGTTTGAGCAAAATTACCAGTATCAAGGTCACTAGACCACTCACAACCCAATCCGGTATTGTATTAACCTCTTTCCATAATTCTCCCAGTTTTTCATCCTCGGAAGAATGATCTCTCAGCAAAGCGTACAAGTCTCTCTTGTGCTTTTCCTTGCCTTCCTTTTGATTCGGAAAGATACTTTGATTTCTTGGTAATTCCCCAGATGTGGGTGGCGATATGTTATCAAGACGAGTTAAACATTCTTCAGCCAGAACATCGTATGAAAACTTCATGGGATGCATTTGTTCTTCTGTAAGATGCTCAGGAGTCCATTGAAAGGTGTACCCCCAAACATTGCGAGTATTTTCATCATTTCGACGAAAGGGATTTGGCCAAGCCATAGGAATAATGGTGATACTATACTTGACCGAAGACACACTCGAAGTCTATAGGAATTGTTTGACGAAAAGAAACAAAGCGAGAAAGTGGAAAATTAGAGTCTAGATAGATACCTCCACCAGTGCTCCTGCCATTCAACCTACGTATAGAGGCATCATAGACTAACAATTACCTGGTACGCTTTGTAAACACCGGGTAGTATTTCCGCATTAGAGTTTTGCAGATACAGTGGTCCACCAGGTCCAAGGGAAGAAACCATTCCCTGGAATAAAAGTATGACCGAGGATGAGACAATCAACATATAAAATTAGGCGGATTTGGATAGATAAATATTATAGCAACGGCGGATATCAAAGATTAGGACAATGAGAAATTGACATTCACTTCCATTTCTCACGTGAGGTCAAGTTCAAGAGTTGGTGAGCGTAGGTAGGTATCTACATACATATGTATGTAGGTGAAGAAGTGGTGAAGGTTCATTGCTATAACCCTGATAAGCATCTTTGACCGATAAGGACCCCGGTCAAATTCTTAGGCGAAGATTTTCTTTTCCATCAAATCCAAACATTTCCCAGAAAACATTAACTTATTTTTCATTCAAGAGTGTGAATAGCCATGTCTTGTTCTTGCACGCAGAGAACTCTTCGATTGTTTATACGAAATGTAGCCCAAGTTGAGCTAGCTGCTTCAAGCACATCCACTTACCGACCACAAAGAACCAATTTTCGAAGGTTCAATCTTCCCTCACTTCCATCTCTCCATCCTTCGCACTCGAGAGCGTACTGGTCGGCTCATTCATCTGAACCCATAAGAGATGCCGCCGAAGATGTGCCTATCGAAAGTCAAAAAGAAACTCCTTCTGCGACGGAAGGGCACATAAATACTACACCCGATAGGATTGATGATATGGACAACTTGTTTATGGAGATTACACCCGAGTCTTTAGATGCGCTTGCAGCGGAGACAAGTTCCGAGTTAGCAAATTCGCAGTCAAGGGAATCAGAGGAATTGAAACAGCCATGGCAAGCAGAGAAATCGAGGAAATCCATTGACCCGAAAGAGACAACGGAAGAACCGATAGACATATTTTCGAAACCGATGAAAAAGCCAAGATGGGATATACCCGAGGATACAATGAGGTTCAGAAGCATCAAAATTGACAACGCAGTGTCGTATTCCCCACAAGCCAGCACATCGAAGAAAAACATGGTGCGTGGTGATTGGACGCCACCCGATCGTAAAACCTGGATGGAGCAAAAAGCAGCACTGAAGGAAAAATTCCCTGAAGGTTGGAAGCCGATGAAGAGATTATCACCAGAAGCGCAGGCAGGTATTCGAGCACTACATGCTCAATATCCAGAGCAATATTCTACGCCTGTACTGGCCGATCGTTTTCAAGTATCTCCTGAAGCGATTCGGAGAATTCTGAGAACAAAATGGGTACCAACTCCAAAAGAAGAGGAAGACCGGGAGAGAAGATGGTTCAAAAGAGGAAAGAGCGTATGGGGTAGATATGCTGAACTGGGAGTCAAGCCTCCCAGAAGATGGCGTGAGGAAGGTATAGGTAGGGGTAAACCGGAGTGGAAGAAGAGAGCAGCTCCTCCTATCCTTACAACTACTCGACCTGGAACTTCCGAACCTCGAAGAGCAGAGACGATTAGTCTCGACGATGAGATGGGAGATAGGATTTTTTGAGCATGAATTGTCCTCGAATGCGTATAATGTTAATGTAAGACTATGAGATTACCCCATGTACGGGAATAGGATTATGTATTGATCGGCGAATTTTTAATTGGCTTGCTGCCATCCCTATTGATGTTGTATTCGATATATCTGGGGATTGTCTTACCCAATCTTAGAGGTCGAGGGTCGTTGGGAAGATGTGCGGAGTATACAATCAAGTAGAATGGGTGGTGCTTAAAACATGACTACTCTTTCTGCCTACCTTACGTAGGTACGGGTATGTTTTCAGTAGAGGGATACGACCCAAGGTGTAGTCAACTGTACTAAAACATGTATGCGGAGGATGCACGGAGTATAAATGACATTCCTGATTGATATCTGAATATAAAGTCTGATTTCGAAAAGGGAAATCTGAAGAGCTACCAATATGATTCTAAACAACAACGTTCATTTCCCTTTTCAAACATTTACAACACCAAATCTGGAAGATTAATCTGTTGGCAATCAAACCTAAAATCTTCCAATAACGTTCTGGAAGAGGATCAATTTGTTGTGGATTAGATCCCATTCCCGAGCCTTCCCCTGATTAAGAAGCCCTTGTAAACAAGACAAGTCTGACAAGGGCAAGACAAGGGCAAGACAACGGCAGGGTTTACCACAGACCTTTCTCTCTCTTTTTTAATTGATTCCCAGTTCGTCGACACCGAAATATTGAAGATCCCTATTGGAGTAGCAATTTACTATTCTTTGTACATCACGATAGGATAGGATAAAACCATAGAGGAGAACGTTGGTTTTATCTGCCACTTTTATTTTGATATTCTTGATTCTGGTTTGTAGTTTTCTGCTGTGTTTTCTCATCGCTTCATTCATCGTCATCAAATAATTGGGTCACCAATGCTTTGAGCGTCTTTCTCGTCTTTTTTCCTTTCTTCCCCTCTTTCCCCCCTCCCCTCCACTTCCGTTCTTTTCCTATGTATAATCGGTGAGTAAAGAGAATCACGATAGGAAAAATTCATCGAGCTAACCAACGTCATGATAGTTTTTGATTTTCCCATGTTCATTATACCCTACTTTTCTCCCGAGGCGAATCAAAATCAAACTCTTTTTTCCTAAATTATAGAGAATATTATAAGCACCAATCAACATCCTCAGGTAATAGTTGAAGAGTACTCGAGTAGAGCTTCGACCCCTCCATTTATTAAGTTATCCAGTGTGATTTCATGGATAATCGATAATGGCTTCAACACCTATCAATTCAAGGACCTTCGCTGCGAACACAAGTCTCGGCTTGAAAGCTAGTCCTTCTCCATTTCCACGAACCCCGCGATCCTCGAATAAGAACCGAAATCCCTACGAGTTAGGATTATCGCTGAAGAAAATAATCGGAACTACAGTATCCTCTCCACCATGCTTTGATTGTCTTCCTACGTATACATCTCGGATATTTGCCTACACAGCTGGAGCCGCAGTAGTCGTGGTTGACATTGATGATGAGGGAAAACACTCACAACGTTTCTTCCGGGCTTCACCAACTGCAGTTGCCGCCAATGCAGGTAATGCAGGCTTGGGTGGACCCTCAACGCCGGCCAGCAATGCCAACGATGGCAAAAACGGAAAGGGATTTCGAGATGCTGCAATTCCATATGCACCATCCACCGCACATACGAGTTTAGAATCAGGTGACTCTTCATCAAAGACGTGGTCGAGCAGGGAAAGGATAAAAGCGGCTACTTGTGTATCTTTGAGTTCAGATGGTCGCCTCTTAGCTGTGGGCGAGGTAAGCAGGTCTGCATAGAGGTATGTATAATAGCTGATGAAGACACAGACAGGGTACGCTCCTAGAATTCTTATATTCTCCTTGCAGGACGGTTCTTCAGATACACCTGTTGCCATCCTCACCGAGCATACCTTTGGCGTAGCCGCTGTATCTTTCAGTCCAGATGGTAAGTATTTGGCTAGCTTAGGTAATGTAAATGATGGGTTTCTTCATGTATGGTCCATCAATCAAAAAGCTGGAACTGTAAAACTACATTCAAGCAACAAATGTACTAGTTTCATTAAGCAAATGCTTTGGCTTGGAGGGAATGTAGTTACAGTGGGGACTCGTCATATAAAAGTTTGGAGGGTTGAAGATGGCCGATGTCCCTCACCAAAACAAAAATTCGCCCTCGACGGCACACCCTTACCAGTGCCAGTACAACCAGCACTTAAAACTCTCACCGGCCGGAACTGTTTACTTGGGCCACTAGTAGATGCGACCTTCACCTGTGTGGCTTCTTTCTCTGACCACAGGGCGATTGTCTGTTCAGAAAAAGGAGACGTTTGCCTCCTGGACAGCACGGAAGGCCAAAAGCTGATAAAAGTTTTGAGCACCGGATTTCCCGTCACATGTGTTGCTATTGAAATGGAAACGCGACAAGTAAGGATAGGAGGCCGTAATGGTAAAGTCAAAACGGCATCTTTAGACACCCTTTTGGCTCCCAGCACTCCTCCATTATCACCCATTTCGTTAGATGGATCTAACGATGAAGTTGACGCTGGCCATCTATGTGCTATGGGATACGCCGGAGGTAACTTTGTTACGGTTGATTCTAGGCACACGATTGAGATCTGGGGCAAATACGACGATGACGCGGACCATGGCTTTCAAAATACACTTCAACCTGCGCATGGCGATGCGGTAATGGGTGTCCAACTCCTCCCCGAAAACAACCAAATGGGCGCTTCATTTTTCACCTGGTCTGTCAATGGCAGCCTTGCCTACTGGGACCTGCATGGAAACAGCAGAGGGTCGATCACAATTGGCATTGATCAATTATCCATGGATGAAGAGGCTTCCAACTCATGCCAGGTCGTAAGGGTATCGAAGGGAGCTTCATTCTTGGTTTCCGGAGACAAATACGGGATATTGAAGATCCTAAATCCTTCTACTGGTGCATGTACTTTTGAGACTCGTGCTCACTCTACCGAGATCCAAGATATCGCTATCTACGAGGATGATACATCAACCATGGTAGCTTCCTCTAGTCGCGACCGCACCATTCAATTATTTCGTCGAGTGTTTAATAAGTGGGAGTTAGTACAAACCCTAGATGAACATACTGCTGGCGTATGTGGTTTATTTTTCGCCGAAAATGGCGAGAAGCTCATATCTTGCGGTATGGACAGGACAATTCATATCAGGCAAATTGTAAAAAAAGAAGCAGCAGGAGGCGACGTGCTGGCTGCTGTACCAGTCCGTATCATTACCTTGAAAGCTGCTCCTGTTTCGATGACGCCTTGTCTCGGTGCTCAAGTAGGTAATCTTGTGGTGTCTTTATTGGATCGTACTGTGGCTACCTATGAGATAGCTAGTGGCCGTCTTGTAAACTCATTTCGGGCCACGGACTATGATGGGGCAGACGCTGTCGCTCTAGACTCTCTTGCCATGAGTACACCTGGTACTCTCTGTGGACGGCCTAGTACGATTCTTGCAGGTGTCTCCATTACCGACAAGTCTGTTCGTATTTATGACTGGAGTACTGGATCTTTCCTAGACCGAGAGTGGGGTCATAGTACTTCTGTGTCAGGCGTAGCGCTTCTAGAGAACAGCAATCCATCATCTAAAATATTAATAAGCACAGGTCTAGACGGCACAATTATGATGTGGGACATTGCTTCCAACACGATGGATCTTCAGCCCCATCCTCAACCAGAATCAAATGATGGCACTCGTGATGAAACCCCGCCAAAGGAATCAACAACGTCACGACAACCATTGAGGAAAGTCTTACCGAAGGCTGAGCTTGCCGAGTTTCAGCGGGCATCACCAGCGACTGCACCTGCTGGACGGTCTTCACCCCCTAGAGTAGTTCGACGTAAGACTTCGAAGCACAGTTTAGCAAATCAAAATCCCACCTTATCAATTCCACCTGTACCGGCAATGTCATCTAAACATTTTGCATCCGCTTCAGACGATTCGGGTCGTAAAACTTCTCCAAGGAACAGATCTCGCAGTCCTAGCAGTCCTCAAACGAGAGAGGTAAGACGTCCATCGACAGCATCTGTGGATGTACGCGGCCGCGGCAAAAGTTCTAGCAGTGGCATAAGTGAATTTGGATCACTTAGCATGGCGACGGAACAAGCTTGTCGAACACTTCGAGCGTACCGGAAAAAGCTCTTATCTACCGAAACTTTCGATGACGAAAGTCTAAAGGAGTTAGATCAAGAATTACGGCTCACTTCAGTAGCACTAGGTGACAAAAGTCAAAAGTCTAAATCCCTTAATGAGACAGTTCTAGCAGGGCTACTTGACCAATACTCCGACAGACTCGTTTCCATGTTTGATGAGAAGTTGAGATTAAGCCAACTAGGGGCGGGTAGAATGCTCGGATCTCCCACGGAGATGATCGAACGCCCAAGGACGCCTGATAGATCCAGCGAAGATGGAGAGTTCCTTGACTGTCATTGATTGTATATTTCGTTTGTTTTATTGTGTGGATTTTACTGGTGTTTGGGATACCATACTCTCTTTTAAAACTAGCCGGTCGTTTGAGGATAATTTCATTTGTATGGGGCTTGTCGGTTACATTACAAGATTCAGGTTTCCCTTTACGGCGTTTGCATAAGCTCGGAGGTAGGACAGATATCAGCATCGTGCATCGTTAAGGAGTTTAGTTCTAAAAAGAAGGCCTGGGATGGATATAAGAACTAGGGAGGTATTAGGAGGCCGAAGCCTGGAAATTCGGTCGTTTGGAGCAACTAAATGATGCCGTTAAAAGAGATATAACACAGAATACAAACCAGCATTCTGTATATTTGGCAACTCCGCCTCCTCGAGACCTAATTTATCAATGCAAATGTATACTGCAAGCTTGACCGATTATCAAAAACTACCAACCAGATACAACACTAACGGATGGTCTCATATTCAAGCTGCAAACAGCCGTAGTTCACAAACCCCTACAGACTTAATGGAACTCTAATAGAAACTGCAAGAAAATCAGGGATCTCAGCCTTATGCACTTCACGTGATCAAGATCTACGCTTAATTTTCCGTCGCGTTTACATGTGCAGCCTTCCGCGAAATTATTCTCAGGTTGGCATAACTTCATTTTCAAGCTTTAAGAATAATTGGTTTTGCCCAATTACAATCAATCTCTTCCTAGTACGTGATACTTGAAAATATTTCTAATCTACGTATCTGATAACATACAAATTCAAAGATTTGATAAGAAGATTACCCTTTATTTTGACCACATACAAATCACAAAATGGTAAACCTCAGCGATGTTAAGGGTAACACCCGCGACAATCGAACATCTGCACATACGCATATCAAAGGTCTCGGACTTCGAAATGATGGGACTGCTGAGAGACAAGCCGGGGGATTTGTTGGACAAGCAGCAGCTCGAGAGGTGAGTTGGTGTGCATAGTGGATGGCAAGGCTTTTACTGATACATTTTAATTACAGGCTTGTGGTGTGGTCGTCGACTTAATTCGTTCACAAAAAATGGCCGGCCGAGCTATTTTACTCGCAGGAGGACCTGGAACTGGAAAGACAGCTCTTGCCCTGGCTATCAGTCAAGAACTCGGAACAAAAGTGCCATTCTGCCCCATCGTCGCAAGCGAAATATACTCGACGGAAGTAAAGAAAACAGAAGCGCTGATGGAAAATTTTCGACGAGCCATTGGTCTGAAGGTTCGCGAGACGAAGGAGGTTTATGAGGGCGAGGTTACAGAGTTGACACCTGAAGAAGCTGAAAACCCACTGGGAAGCTATGGCAAGACTATCAGTACATTATTGATCGGGTTGAAGAGCGCAAAGGGCCAAAAGAAGCTACGATTAGATCCAAGCATTTACGAAGCTATACAAAAGGAAAGAGTCACAGTCGGAGATGTCATCTATATCGAGGCAAACACTGGAGCTTGTAAACGCGTTGGCAGATCGGATGCATATGCGACCGAGTTCGACCTGGAAGCGGAAGAATATGTACCGATACCAAAAGGAGAAGTCCATAAGAAAAAGGAGATAGTGCAGGACGTCACTTTACATGACTTGGATATCGCAAACGCCAGACCTCAAGGAGGACAAGACATAATGAGTATGATGGGCCAATTGATGAAACCAAAGATGACGGAGATCACTGAGAAATTACGAGCTGAGATTAATAAGGTGGTCAACAAATACATTGACCAAGGAGTGGCAGAGCTTGTTCCAGGAGTGCTTTTTATTGATGAGGTATGTATCAAGCCTTCAATAAGCCTTCCGGTTCTGGATCATTAACAAATTGCAGGTTCACATGCTCGATATTGAATGCTTCACATATCTGAATCGTGCTCTCGAATCAACGATTTCTCCCATCGTGATTCTGGCTTCCAATCGTGGCATGTGCACCATCCGTGGCACCGAAGATTTGATTTCGGCACATGGAATTCCTTCTGATCTTTTAGCTCGTCTTTTGATTATTCCCACAAATGCTTACGAGGCCGATGAAATTAAAAGAATTCTTCGAATTCGAGTTACAGTTGAAGGTCTAGCCATAACTGAGGCTGCATTAGACAAACTCACAGAACATGGTTCAAGAATTAGTTTGAGGTATGCATTGCAGCTGTTGACACCATCTAGCATATTAGCGCGAGTAAGCGGGCGCAGTCAGATTGATGTGATGGATGTCGGAGAGTGCGAAGATTTATTCATTGATGCACGGAGGAGTGCCGCTATTATGAACGGTGAAGCTGGTAATGGGTTTATCTCATAGACAGCATCCGCTGGGGCTGATGCAGTTCATTGGCATGGTTACACCCACTGGGACAGGGGTTTATCAAAAAAGCTACTCGCTTCGTTTGGCGTCTTAAAGGGGGTTTTTCTGTTTGCAGTTATTCATGGATTGCGTAGCTAAACACTAATTAGGAATAAAATTCCTCCCAAATTGGAAGTAAACATTCCAGTTATACGATTTTATTTAGTAAGCAAGGTTATTTATTCAACTAAATGTTACCAAAGCGTTTTCTTCCTTTTTATTTTTCATTTCTTGGGAATTAAGGAATCACCAATTACTGGGAGTGAATATTGGCAACGGAGTTCACTCAAGACAAAGAAAAACGCATGCGAAACTGCAGCTGTGCAGTCTTCCCGAGACAACAAAGACACCAACATTTGCCATAATGCCTAGAATGCCTAGAATGGACAGAATGACACAACCAGATTTTGAGTATGGATGAATTGAGATATTATAGAATTGTCCTTTTCTTTATTAAGTGGCAATGCATACAAAGCATTTCGTCACTGTCAAGAAGGCCATTCTCCCCTTCTTTTCTCTCTTCTTTATTTTCCTTTCTATCTATTATACTCTAGAGCTCCCACTTGACACTTGTGATATTCACATCAAAAGCTTCATCAATTTTCAATTTCATTTTGAAGCAGCATAATGTTAGTTATTTCGGAAGCACGCAGAACCAACGATAATTTTGGTAGAGATGCGCCCCGATCACCTGTTAGTATCTCAACAGATTCTAGTAGGAGGAACTCGTTGAGGCCACTTTTCCCAGACAAGCACTCAGAGCCTCCTCCAACTCCAGTTTCACCTCCCACTTTTGACCATTTGCCGAAAAAACGAGCGGCATCGCTCGATACTGAGAGCGCAAATCAACCACGAATCGGAGACCTCGCATTGAATAGTGCGAGCACAAGCAATAGTATCACCGGAGGACCTTCGCCAATTTCTGATACGACCGTCACAGAACAAGTGTGCCTTTGCCAACCTGACCCAAAGATACCACGACCTCGAAACGGTGCGTGACTTGAAACTTTTCTTTGACAATGATGATTGACAATGATCGTATGATTGGTTATTGAAAAAGGCTCCAGAAACCCTATGTTCACCCTAATCTTTGTTTACTGAGATGGCATCCTTTGTGTTTACTACAGAAGCTAACATCATCTCTTTATAGCATTTATCCTTTACCGTCAGCATTATCAGGCACAAGTCGTCGCCCAGCATCCCGGTCTTGCAAATCCCGAAATATCAAAGATCATTGGAGAACAGTGGCGAGAGCAGGCTCCAAACGTAAAAGAGGAATGGAAAAGACTCGCTGAAGTAAATAACATAGTAATAGCCCGTGATCATTGACCATGCTGATTTTGTGATACCTAGGAAGAAAAACAACGTCATCAGAGACAATACCCAAATTATCGTTACCAGCCACGAAGAGCTGGAAAAGCGGTCGGTAATCGTCCACCAACTTCAACATCGGACGATCCCATTCGGTGTCCGAGATGCAACGGACGCTACATCTCAACGCCAAGTACACCGCTAACACCATTTACGCCGGCATTCGGGGCTGCCATTCCTCGTAACGATAGACTTCTCCCGTCCTTCATTGCGAATAGCCAGTCCCAGCAGCAACATCAGCAGCAGTCCCAACAGTCTCAGTACCATTCCCAGCCCGGCGAGCTGGAGAGGCAACGCTATTTCGTCCAAATGCCGGGAAACGGTAGAGTTGATTCACCACGTATAGGTCCACCTCCCCAACAAATGGTCAGGCGGCACCCATATCCTCAACCCCTCCATACACATCATGAACACGATCAAGATATCGAGATGCAATCTCCCTCCCCGGATATCAAACGTCGACGCTTCACAAATGATCCGAGGGTCTACCCACAAGCATCTCCTATGACTTATTCTAACCATCAAAGCTTTGCCCGCACTCAACAAATCCCAATGTCCGCAGGACCCTTCCGGAACCCTCCTCAACCTCCTCCATCCACAAGGCCTGGTGTAATGGGTCCGCCTCAATCTGCACCTATGCGAAGCACTCATATGCAACAGACCATGACACCCGTCTACCGCAACCGTACACCCACATTTGACGAGTCCTTACGACTACCTCCTTTACAAACCCAACTTCCTACTACAACCTCCACCTCCACATCCACATCTACCCACCGTCCCACTGATCGGGATGCCCGTCACGAAAGTCGTGAATCCCAAGCTCGCAGCATTGAAGCTATGGTGATGACAATCCCGTATATGAATAAATTGACGGTACTTTCAAAAATTTCCCCACCATTGGCGACGCCGGGCCCGACGAGCCCGGCGCAGGATATTAGAGGTGCGGTGATTGCGGTAGAGGGAGTTGAAAGAGGATTGATAAAAGAGGTAGGAGATTTTATTAGGGGACATTTAGAAAAAGACGCTAGTTGTGTAGTCCGGACATGGATTACAGATTCAAGTGCTACTCGAGGTTCAAGAGAAATAGTGGCAGATGGTGAGATGGATACTGAGATGCGGGACATCTCGGCTACAAAAGACAGTAGACGGGAAGAAGCAAGAGAAAATGGAAAGGAAAAAGATGCAGAGAGAATGGAGCATAGACATGACATGATGATGGATATCAAAGATTTCAAACACACAGAAGAATCCTCCGATCCGTTTGTCGATTATTTATCGACTATCTCTCAATGGCATCGCAATTCCTCTCAAATCACTAAGTTTATCACTACTATCCCTCCTTCATCCCCTCGCAGAGATACTCCGAATACTTCAACACCACATTCTTCAGAAGCGTCCCAATCTTCTACTCATAAAAAAACACCAATAGCTCTCATACCGCATGGCTATTCCCTCACTTTGTCAGACTCGTTCTCGCTACGATTACCGATAAATGATTCGTATGCGCCGGTGGATCATTGGCAGTGGATGGCTACGCTGTGGAGAGGTATTATAGGTGCGGATTTGACGGTTTTTGTTAAGGGGGTTGGGAGGGAGGAGATGAAGCGCTGTGGGGGTGTGGAGTGGAGTGTTGGGGGTGGGGGGAGGGGAATTGTGGTTAGAGTTTTGGTTTCGGAGAGAGGGGGGAGGGAGGGGAGTTTGGGGAGCTTAGGGGATAGTGGGGGTTTGAGGAAGGGGAGTGGGAGTACAGCTGGGAGTGGTGGGGAGAGTCAAAGAGAGAGAGAAAAGGAGATAGCTAGTGCAACTGGTGGGACTAGTGGAACTGGGAAGGAAAGAGAAAAGATAAAGGGTAAAATGGATGAGAAGACGAGGAGGAGATTAGGTTTTGAAGTTGGTGAATGGGTTAGGGGAATTGATGGGGGTTGGGGTCGTGGCTGAGATTTTTACACTGTGCTGGGTGGGCTAAAGCCGGGTTTTATACATATTGATGTTGACTTATCAAAGTTAATTCATAAAAGAGTTCTAGCTGCGAGCACTCATGAGTATACTATATTGTAAGATCTTACTATATTTTCCGAGGTCCTCTGTTTGTGTAGTAGGGCTAGGATATTTGTTGTGAATGGAGGGATGGAGGGATGGATGGATGATTCCATTCAAAGTTCTTTTGATTTTTATTGTTTATTATTTGTTTCTTTTTCTTTTGGGCATCGATGGATATCGGTTACATTTTTTCTTCTTCTATTGTATGTTTTTTCTATATTAGGAAGAGTTTTTTGCTTGAAAGATAACTTGAGGTTACGATGGTTGTTGGTATGGACCTCTGTATCTATTGGTTCTGTTTTGTATTACGTGGATGTTTCCCAGTGCGGCAAGAATTTGGGGTAGTCTTGAATGGTACCGGTGGCACGTAGCGGATAGTGGTAGATAGATCTCAATAGTTTACTTGAATGGAGAATGCTATTGTTATTTTTGGATTTTCGGTTTTACAAAAAGTAATCTTTTCTTACGTAGTGGGGAGAGGTGTATGGTGGTAGTGGGTATTGTATTAGGAAGGTAGAGTTACTTGGTGAGACTTTTCCACTCTTATAATCTGGAGATGTGGAATTTTAGAGGTTTGAAGGAATGCGCTTCATCTAATTTACAAATCGTATGGATCTTTGGAAGAATAAAGGAGGGAATGGATTGATATATTTACTTTTAAATATCAGCATAAGTAACTTTTGATATCATTTCGAGTTCTTTTTACAAGGCGTAGTTGTAGTGCGTGTCTAATCGACTTAATGAAGTGTTGATGAGGTCATGCTACTGTTTAAAAACTAATAATTAGTTGACAACTTACACTCTCTTTGGATTGTTCTTCCTTCCTTTCTTCTCTAGAAAATATGGTAGGTATAAGGAAGTCCTCACATTTTCATGTTTTATGTACCCGATCTCCGCATCGATTTTTTTCGTATCTGCAGTCTTTTGTTCCTTCCTCTCTCTTTCTGTATGAGCTCAGAACTGGCAGTGCCTCCCTTTCCCTTGCTGCTGTTATTTGGACCAAAAGAGATTTCTCGAGGTCGTGCTTGCTTGCTTTTTTGTTTTATAATATTTGCTCAAGTTACACAGTCAATAGCGACTTCCCAATCGTAATGAACCTAAAATGAAGGGGGTTCAATTCCCTCAACCTCAATCCTTTGACAAAAATCCAACAACGTACACACATTGAAAAATTTCATTCAATCCTTATACAATTATTTCAGTATCATCGAATATAAATTTGTGTCTCGTCCAGCACTTCCAAGTCCTCATCTCTATTCAATCCATCTTTTACCCATCCTAACTTATACCCAGACTCAAACACAGCATCGCTCAAAAATGTTCCCTTCCTCCTCCCTTCCTCGCTGGTTTGAACGCAATCACAGCACTCTGATTCCCATCAATGATGATGCCATCTCAGGTGAAATTTCCCCTCTTTTCCTTTCCCTTGCCGACACAGCTCCAAAAGTTTCCTGTCAGAAACCCAAACTAGCCCTAGAGGTTAAGGCTGGAAATCGTGCATATGGAAATAAATATAGCAAACAACAAATGGTTTATCGAGCTATTGATGAGAAAATCGATTTGGTTAGATTTTTGCAGGCGTATGAGGCTGTGCTTGCTGCTTTTGGGTTAGAGGGTGGAGAAAATGAAGAGTGGGAAAGAGAGGAAGAGAGAAGAGGAAGAGAAAAGTTGGAGGTAGCGGAAAGAATTGTTTATAGGTTGTTTTGTAAGTGTTTTGGGGACAGGACTTTTCTTGGAAATTTCTTCAGAACGAGACGAGAGTATGATTGCTAATTCGACGAGTTTTATAGGGAATGATAGGAGCTGTGCAAAAGGATCAAGAAGTAAAAGTGTGCCTTTAGCTCGAGCCAAAGCGGATAATCCGGTGTCGAAGGAGAGAACCTCGCGAGCACTAAAAGTTACGCCTTCTGAGATGCATGCTATCAGTACAATTGTGGATGAAGGATATGAAGGTCTTCGTATTTCTGCAGAACCCGACCTAAATAATATTCCCGAAAAAGATGAGTTGATTTCAACAATTACGGAGGTGAAAGATTCGAATGAGGTTGATGTATTGATGACCGATAATCTTACAAATGATATTGTTGGGGAAGGTGTTTGTGTCGCTGCAGAATTGGACATTAATTTCAATACCAAGGAGAACGGGACCATCTCTACAGTCACAGAGGTGGTTGGACTTCCGGTTGATATCAATACATCGCTGGTAGAAACAGCTACAAGTGGAAGCTTGATTGGATGTCCTTCTTTCACTACAGGAATTGTAGCCAACATCATTGATGAGAAGGATGAAATATTGTCTACGGTTTCAAATGTGGCAGAAGTACCGAGAAGTTTTCGTCTAGTAATAAGATCTAAGTCTAGCAGTGAAGCTACCAATGGAGATTCTTCTATTGCCGCCCCGGTCGAGTCACAAATACGTACCGCTACAGATACTCTATACGAAGAGATTATGAAAAATCCAAAGGTCCTAATGCTCGGACGATGGGGACGCCAAAGATATACTGAATGGCTACAGGAAAATGACAAAGCAAAAGGAGCCAAGGAAGATATAAAAAAGGAAATTTTTCGTCAAATAGAACTGAAACACAAGCTATTGCCGCTCGAGTGGGGAAGACTACCATACACGTATTCCATAACATCATCGACTCGAAATCATGGCGACTCTTTTCCTGTGATGCTGTGGGGATTTAATCCCATTCAAAGAACAGAAGAACTTCTCAATGTCAGACTTCGATGGTTATCTGAAGGAGAAATTCTCAAAGATATCATTGTAGAACCAATGGATATTGATGAATTTGCCGCAGACAAAATCAAAGGTAATAGGATACTTAAGAATGCATTTGCATTTCTCGGATTCTGGGACTGGGCAGTTCGACAAAATGTGTGTTCTTCCGATCAGAAAGTTAAACCCATGCATCAGCTTTGTTTACAATGGATTGATCCAAATAATGTTTTACGCAAAGAGTATTTGCAGAAAAATGAGAAAAGATCGGATTCAAATTCTTCGGAAAGGGTTAAGAGGGAGCGTGAATTTAATACGGGGAGGAATTCTGGGAGCTGGAGAGAGAAACACATGGTTAGTGGTGCGAGTTATGTTGGGGGAAAGAAACGTGGTGCGAGTGGTGGTTGGAGTAGAGGAAAGAAAAGAACGGCTAGTGGTAATAGCTGTAAGGAGGGAAAGGAAAGAAATGATGGAAAAGAGGACAATTTGAATAAGGAAGTGAGAAAAGTTAAACGGAGAACTGCGAATGAGATGATGGATGCTTAGGAATGGTAAAGTGGTGTAGGAAATAGGTTTACATGTGGTATAGTATTCTGGAAGAGGTGCGGTAGGAAAGGAACTTGGGTTGTGGTATTGTTAGGCGGTCGTTATAGATGGATATGGTTATGTGAGTTTTACTTCCAGAGTATAATGACTTCCGTTAATATTATTTTCACTTTGTATGCATACTTGGTGTATATACTGTGAATACGATCCATATGTGTCAAGATGTTGTAATAGTAAGAGACTCAAGTCATATCTAATCCAATAATCTATAGCTCTCTATCGAGTAAGATAAAGTGGTTACGGTAATCTCCAAAGTTTAATAATCTCTACACTTTTCAAAGGAGAAGTAGAGATAGGGTTAGGGTATCATCTCTTTAAGTTATGAATATGATATGGTTTTGATGGGTTGATGAACTATAGATGTGTCTATATAGATCTTGTGAAAATGAATATATTTTTCAGAGTTATAGAGTAAGGAGCTTGAGAATTAGGAAATAGAAGATGTGGGTAGTGTAGCAGTTTTGTGGGATTGTGGGATTGGGATGGATGGGATGGATGGGAGGGTTTAAGAGGGGGAGATTGTAAGATGGTTGGTGGAGGGGATGGAATGGGTGAGTGAGTGAGTGAGCGAGGTTTGTGGGTGGGATGGATGGAGGATTGGATATATGAGAGGATAGAAGATGGGAGGGGATGAAATGGCGGAAGAGGATATCGATATATATTTTTAAATCGTTTAGAAAGGGGAGGGGAAGGGGAACAGGGAGTTGTCAGGAAGTGAGTTGGATATACAATGGTGATATGTATTCCCTTTTACTGAGTAGTATTTATATCCATTTGTTTATCTACTTATATCTTTATATGTGTATGTGTATATTTGAGACTCTCAGGTTAATTTAATAATATGAAGATATAAATTTTGTAAATTTTATAAAGATATGAGGATAGGAGATGCGGAGATGCGGAGATACAGAAATTGAATTTGAAGTCTGCAGTATGAAGGTTGGGGGGTTGGCGGTGGGCATTGGAGGTGGAGGTGGAGGGTGGAGGATGGAAGATGGAAGATGGAAGATTGAAATGGAGATGGACAGGGCGTGCGGAGTTTATTCAATAAAGGATGTGATATTGATGTTTAGGATGTGAGACGTGAGTGAGGATAGAGGAGCTTCAGGGGGCGGGTGGAGATGTGGATGTGTGAAAATGTGGGAGGTTTTTAGGTGGTCTAGAATCTAGATTCTGGGCTGTGTTTCGTGTTAGGTGAGGGAGTGGGTTATGAGGTAATGGTTTAAGGAGTAGCATCGCTTAGGACTGTTTGTGCACGGATGAGTGAATTGAGCCCGCGGGACGGGTGAATGGAGACTCGGGAGGCTGGTGAATGGAGGTGTGTGAATAGGAGTGAGCGGATGAGCGAGGGAGGGATGAGCGAGGGAGAGATGAGCGAGGGAGGGACGAGCGAGGGAGGGATAAGTGAATGAGGAATGAATGAGGGATGAATAAAAATCTACAAATGATATTCAAAAGAACCACAATGCTCAAAAAGTGGCAAGTAAAACTGAGCAACAAAGGAGAATCGCTCAGCAACTACAGCACAGAAAGTAAATCCAACGAATCCTCTAGACCACATACTCATACAATACTACCTAATCAACTAACTAACAGATTAAAGAAGAATAATGTAACAATCACATTCAGAGAATATATGCATATGCATATCCGACCATAACCAGCCGTTCCATTCACATGTTCTACACTTTATACCTACTCTGTGCCTACTCTATATATAGAATCCCGTCGGAGAAACCTATTCATTTCCAATTTTTCCAAGCTTTCCAAGACATATATTTACATGTGAAAGTGGATAGGTATCAAAAGTTAAGTACAATATTCTGTAAGAAAGACTTGGATGTTACATTCTAAAGATAGAATGAATGACTATAGCTGTAGATGAGATGACTGCAGACGAGATGCAGAATTTGCTGAATACCTTAGGTAACTGATTCATGTGGATGGGTTATTATCCATCCGGTGGGAGGGGGGATTAGATTTCTTAGTCTATATTATAGGTGATAGATGATAGATGGATGACAGGTGATATGAAAATATGATATTGAAGGCTTGTTAGCTTGGTATGAGATATTAAGAAAGCGGTATGTAATAGATCTGTAGATAGATGGATGGATAGTCTTACCGATTTATCGACTTGTCAATTTATCAATTATATAGAAATATAAGAAGTTGTTATCGAAATTGTAAGACTTAGATGCCCAAGCTAGATTAGCATATCATGAATGTATGTTTTACCTATAAATAGATGATAGTTGTATAAGATATGAGATATTGGATATGATATAGGGTGCTTGGTAGCTTGGAATGAGATATTAAGAAAGCGGTATAGATAGATAGTCTTACCGACTTATCAATTTATCAACTACATAGAACGCAATATAACAAATTATTATCGAAATAGTAAGACTTAGATGCCCAAGCTAGATTCGATTAGCATATCATGAATATAAGAACTAAATACTAGACTAAGTATGTAATTATGCATCATCTGATATGCAACCAGCTACTCAAAATAGAAACATACCTCCACTCCACAACAAACGACGGGGAAATAGGAAGAGTGGGAATGGGAAAATTCCGTTTCGATGTGAAATAAAGCTTAAGCTTAAAAGATGCATAACCAATCCCGATGGAAAAGATTGTGAATCCGAGGTTGCTGATAGGTAGGAAGGTAGGTAATAGCGAGGTATCTATAGATATATATAGACATACATACATATAGACAGTGGACACACGTACATACAATGTCATACCTACATACATACATATGGACCAAACTAGAACGAAATAGTGGAATACTAATCATCATCTGGAGCTTTTATTGGTATAGTGTGTAAGGCAATGAACGGTGACTCGTGAATACATAGGTGAAAAGGCCAAAAAGAGAGAAATCTCGGTTAATATTAACAGAGCGGGATGGTCCAGTATTCAAATTCACCCTCGTCCCTTGTCCTCGAACTTTCGAGTTTACGGATACATATTTACTTCCGGGTGTAGTCTTGACTTTTTTGTGCCGGGGATGAAGGAGGAAAATATACTAGTTTTTCCGTATGTTGAACTTGGCTTGGCTTGGTTATTCGGCCCATTTTGTTTTTCTTCCCGGTGAATCGTGATGGGTATAGTAGCGTGTGTGCATGTGTGCATAGAGGATTATGGTATCGATGCACCTGCAGCTGTACCATTACCCTCGTCTTGTCTTGACTTGTCTTTATCCTGTGGTAGTTGATTCTCTTTCTAGATAGACTTATATACAAGAGGAACGAATAACACATGTCATACCACCCATAGAAGCATAAGCATATGGACTGCGCATATACATTGCATAACCAAAGAGCCGGAAGATGAGTCAAGCGGAGCATGAAGCGTGGAGCGTGGGTCTTCGACCTAAGACCTTGGTCTTAATCTTGGCCTCAGTAGATAGATGATGGATGATGAGAAGTTTAAAAATAGTTTGATAGCGGAGTGGGTCTCCGAACTAGCGTGTTCAACTTAGTGTACTTGATGATCTTTTTATGGATCCATACTACGACGTACAGTATCAAGCGCTCGGGGACGAACGGAAAGATGGGTTTGATAGCCGAGAGAAGTGAGATAATGCGCGGCTAGTTATGACTTTGTTGAATGAGTGGCTATTAAATTCTTTTCGACTTTCTTTCTTGTCGTAAGCGATTGATGGTACTGTTGGATGGATGGATCCACTTCTGACAACGAGCGGCTCATCTGATCGCTGTATGCCAATCGATTGGTAATTCTACTTTGTAAAGTTTGGTAGAGTGGGTATGTGTGAGTCTATCTTAAGCGTTAGTATTTTTTTTATCGTTCTAACTAGAAGGATACATTTATGGTGGTGTATCTTTGATATCATAATTTTTGTCAATATTGGATGAATGATGATACAGTCTTGTAAATACTGTATATACCTAGGTAGTGGGATATATTTGACGGTTGTGATCACCAGTGATATGCAAAAGAACAAAATACCACCATCTAATCGAAAAACCGGAATTCGGCAATCCATTAAGAAACCATTCGAGGCAGGAATAAACGGGCGATGACAAGGAAATGGACAGGACAGAAAGAAACTCAAAAAACCCAAGACTTAAACTTAAACACTCTTCTTTACAACGCAACTTCGTCAAGGAGATTCGGAGAAACTTCTACATCCTAGTGTATGTTTAATGTAAATATCTACCTACCTACCTACCTACCATAAAAACATATGACATCATATCAACCACATACACATTTACAATCAAAATATAACCATAACCATAACATTAAACTTAACATAACAATACTCTGTTTCCCATCTATAAAATTTGATTAGTAACCTATACCTACCTACTTGTCTACTTAAGTACAGAGTAGAGCATCTAGAAATAAATGAGTATACAAAATCTTAAACTCGATTTCCTATTTCAAGAACAACTAATTAATTACTCATAATTGGGATTTGAAGAATATATTTGATTGAATAAATACGTGTTAATTACTAATATAAGTGATTTTTTCATCTGGAGATAGTTGAAATTAAATAAAATAATTGATAAAAGAGTTGAATTAGATAATTTATTTGTTAATATATAAATATTTAATATATATATAACGTAACTTGACTAGAAGTGGGTCATTTCATGATATGGGTCAGGTACCTTTACACCAAATTTTGTATATAAAGGTACTTAGAACGACTTTTTATATCTCTAGAAACACTAGAGATATAGTTTCAATATTTTGCAGTATGATATATTCAATATAAATATTTAATATGATAAAGTATTATATAGAGATGAAATTGTTTAATAAAGATATTAAAGTTTCTTTCAAATTTTCAATTTTGCCTAACAAAAATTACTATGGGAATTTTTAAAATCGTATTAATTCAAGAACAAGATTCTCAACAATTGTTTTATAACTTGAATACTATATTTCTATTAGATATTAAACCACATTATCAAAGGTTTAAATTTTATCTTTAATATTTGTAGAGTTATAAAAGTCGCTCTAAGTACCTTTATATACAAAATTTGGTGTAAAGGTACCTGACCCATATCATGACATGACCCACTTCTAGTCAAGTTACGTTATATATTATAATTTTATTAAATATATATAAAATATATATTAACAAAATAAAATTAAATCTAAAATATTTTTATATTTTTGATAGTTTTAAAATTCAAGATTGAATTTATAAACAAGAATATTTCGATATAAATTAAAAAAAAAAAAAATAAATAAGTATAATAATGAATTCCTGAAATTTATTTATTTTATAAAGTCTATCTTAAGTTTCTAATAGAATACATCTAATACAATAACAAAAATGAAGATTTCCCCAGATTCAACCGTATGATTATTACCTCTAGATCCATCTGTCTAGTTAAGTGTAGAGTTTTAAGTGTATTCATTTTTCCGAGTTAACTACCTATCAAGGTACACAAGTACAGTCAGTTTAGCACAAATTGCACCACCGATGAGGAGAGCTCACCGCAAAAGTTAAAGCATGCATACATGCATTAAAAAAAGCCCCGAAAATAGCGTATAGAATAGATTCACGTTTATATTTTAATTAATTAGATGCTGAATTTATCAATGCTCAGGATAATTGTAGGAAAAATAAGAAGTAATTATTAGAGTTAAAGAGTGATAAAGGTGTTTCTTTCTTATTTTTTTTTCTTTTTTTTTTTCCGTTTGATTATAATAATTGTTTATAATTTTTGATATTTCTTAAAGTAGTTACACAAGGTAGATTATCAGCCTTTGTATTAATTCCAAACCTTACCTTTCCCCTCAAAATCCCATACGTTTCTAAGGTTAATCAGTTCTGTAATTAGCTATCAAACATTCGGTAACTTTTGCACCAGTTGGTATAGATTAACGTATCACATATACAATAAATTAGTAAGCAGTCAATTATTAGAACATTCTTTTCTCCCAGCTTATAGGTATGATGAAGAAATGCTTAATCCATAGTAATTCTGCCACGAAGAAGGTACACCGTACCGTCGACGGTGGAAGGAAAAACAGTTCCTGTCAAACGGGTAGTGAGTGATCAATGCCATGCTAGTAAAATTTTCATACTTGCAGCTTGCAGGGTCGTAGTTTATCAATAAATGTGGATTTGAGCGATTATCCCGATTCCCCAACAATTCAGGTATTCGGATGAAGAATTATTATGGAGTTATTGAAAATAAGTACGTCTGCATCTAGTGTGTATAATAATAGCTCGTTTAAGGATATAAATGAATTAACCGCTCGGGTATTTTGGGGGGGGTGAATAATGGAGACAAGGGATGGATGAACCTAGATAGGTAGGTAGGTAGGTAGGTAGTTTAAGTAAACGGCGAAACCATGCGCGAATAAGAGGATAGATAGGTATGGGAAGATGAACTACAGCCGAACCGGTGATCTACATGATAGTTTGTAAATTTCAACGTTGGATTAAAGATTTCTTTTTGAAAATAGGTTTACTGAGAGCTGAATGTCGTATGATGACTGGGTAGTCAGGTAATGTAGTAGGGTGGTAGATAGTAGGTTGCAAGGTAGTAGACATCAAGTAGTAAAGTAGTAGGGTAGCAGTGTAGCAATTAAATAAATGAGGTTATTTCCTTTTGTACCATCTTACCGTGGTACAATAAAAAAGGTACATTTCATGTTCATCTCTTGCATAGAAGAGGTCAAGGTAAAGATAGATATACGGCACAACCAATACATTTGTAACATCTTACAAACTAGCTATTGAGGTTAAATGAGAGAATGGAATGATCTCGATATGTATTAATCTTGTAAATATTTGGTAAAAATTTCATAGTTTATTAGATGAAGATACATATCATAGATTCATAGTCTGTACATATCAAGGGTTGTGTAAATGGATGAAGCCACATGGGTCAAGAAATGGGTCAAGCCCGGGTCATTGATCAAGCATTAGATATTCTGGTCAGTGTGTCTGGTGCGCTAAGTCGTTAGATTGGTTAGTTTTCCTCTAGTGCACGTCCGCTGCTCGGCAACACTAAACTGAAATGGTGTTAGCTTCATCTCATTTCATCTTAGATCATTTCTATTCTTGACCTCTGTCTTTTCTTGCCTTGTCTTTTCTTGTCTTCACCTCAATCTTCACTTTCATCAACATATTATATACCAACAATCATCATAAGATGTTTTTATCCTAAACTACCTATATAGGTATATTAGTTTGTATTATATACATATATATATTTATAATTGTATTTATATTTTATACTCAGAAAAATAACAACATACTTACAAAGGATCCAAACCAATCCTTGTCTCGCAGAAAGCAGGAACAGCCCTGGTCTGCAAGAATGCAGAACCAAATGAAAAAGGTACAGAGTATCCACCATGAAGAGATCCACATCTTTCACCATCATCGTATCATTCGACAAGGGTTCATGATTTATTTTTCCGTTTCGTTTGATATTGTACATAGTACATACATACACACCGTCTGAATTAATTGACCAGGTCCTGCTTATTTTATTGTTCCTATTCTTATTTTTATCTGATGCTCCCGAGGTCAATAGAGTCAATTGACTTTGAATTTCTATAAGATGACTTCACTCCTCTCTCTGTTGTGCTAAATCATCATCAACCTTCAACCTCATCTCATCTCATCTCATCTCATCTCATCCCATCTCATCTCCATCTCTAAGAACATCCGCTCAATCTTCAACATACGTGAAAGTTAATTCACTGCCTCCTCTACATACGACATCAGTTTCAAAACTTAGATTTTTGGCACAGAAACTTCCCAGTGTTGAGACTTTTTAGCCCTCCATCCTTTTTCGACGACTCATATATATACCTCTCTATCTCTCCACCTCAATTTGTGTCGACCGCATTTCCAACCAGATTAATATCCAATTGACAACATAATTCTACACATCAACGACATCATGCATTCTATCAGCAGTATCGTTCTCCTTTTGGCTTCAGCCGTTGCCGCGGTTCCAGTCGCCACTGTATCAACTGATTATAGTTGCGGAACACCAAAACTACCTGTCAATTCAGGTACGTTTTTACCCTACAACATTTCCTCAGTCTTCTTTCAAAGAATCACAACTAACATCTCCTCTAGGTGCTTCTCAGCTCCCATCACCAAGTGGTACTTTCGCCTATGCTGCTGTCGGCCGTGGTATCCAAAACTACACCTGTTCTGCCGTTGGAGCTACTCCAAAAGCCATCGGTGCCGTCGCAAGCCTCTACGACGCTTCCGAATATGCCAAGTGCAACAGTGACCACTTCAATACTTTGACCGAACTCGCTGTCTATCTCGATCTCCCCTCGAGTACTAGCGCTCAGTTCGTGACTCTCAATCCACTTGGCAAGCACTTCTTTGATGCTAGTGGTACTCCCACCTTCGACCTCTACACTGTCAATAAGATCTTGTACAGTGCTAAAACTGGCGATGTTGCCGCACCAAGCGATGCAGATCCAGGACCAGAGAATACCGGTGCGGTGGATTGGTTATCGTTATCTGCCAAGGCCTCGTACAAATCGGTTGGTCTTCAAGAAGTCTTCCGTGTCGAGACTAATGGTGGTAATTCGTTCAATCCTTGCACAAAGGTTGGTGTAGAGAGTGTGCCATACTCTGCTCAATACTGGTTCTACAGTTGACTCCCTGAGGCCACCGATCCTTCTGGTGATGATGATGTTTGTGAAAATTCGGATGAGTAACGAATTGGATCGGGGTTGAAAGAAGATGGGATGTCATTTCTTATGAGCTTTTAATGATGAGGGATGAATGAAAGAAGGTATGAATGGATGGATGGGTTAAGCGAATAGGAAGAGTGAATACATTTGTTGAATGTGCTTACTTCTGATGAATGGATGGATGAACAAGCAGTACAATAGGAAAATTGATCAAAACAGAAGGAAAAGCAAAAGCATACCTCGTTATGAGTAGGGACATGCATTACTTTGTATATACATTTCATTTCTTTATGGTAGCTAGATTTATCACAGCAGATTCTCGATTTCTTATAAGACTTTTTGTTATTACTTTTTTTCTTTTAGATAAGATTTGACTTTTATTGTAATTGTGATAAAAATAAAAAACTTATTTTATATTTGTTAAAGTATATATTGTTATTAAATCTAGAATTATTATAATATATATAAATAGTATACTAGATATATAATAGATTATTATAATAGTAGTAAATATATAACGTGGTTTATCAGTGGGTCGGCCACTTTTACCTCGAATTATTAATCTACACTTAATACACGTTTTCTTCATTGTCAACCATGGAAATTCATTCTAAAGAAGCGCGTATAATCTTAGCTATTCAGGCTATTGAATCAAATAAAAAATTAACAATTCGAAAGGCAGCTCAGTTCTATTGCGTACCTCGATCTACATTGGGTGATAGAATTCGAGCTAAACCTAGTATGGCTGAAATTCGACCAAAAAGTCATAATTTGACTGAATTAGAAGAGGAGGTACTTATTCAATACATACTTGATATGGATCATAGAGGATTTTCACCTAAATTAAGTGGTGTTGAAGATATGGCGAATTATATACTCGAAACGCGGGGTGCGAAGAAGGTTGGAAAGCTCTGGGCTCATCGCTTTGTACAACGACGTACAGAATTAAAGACGCGTTTTAATCGTGTTTATGACTTTCAAAGAGCTCTTTGCGAAGATCCAGAGCTTATTGGAGAGTGGTTTCATTGATATCGAATATGCGGGCGAAATATGGGATTCAGGATTGCGATTTCTACAACTTCGACGAAACAGGCTTTATGATGGGTATAATATGTCCCGGAATGGTTGTAACTAGTGCTGAACGGAATGGCAGAAGCGAGGCAATACAACCAGGCAATAGAGAGTGGGCTACAGCGATTATATGTGGTAATGGTGAGGGGGAAACTATACCTCCATTTCTGGTGGTTCAAGGGCAATATCACCTTTCTAATTGGTATACGGAAAGCGGTTTTCCTGCAGATTGGGCTATTAAACCTACTTCCAATGGATGGACGAATAATGAGACGGGATTGGAATGGATAAAGCATTTCGATAAGCATACAATTCATCGAACGAAGGGCAAATATCGAATGCTAGTATTGGATGGGCACGAAAGTCACGAATCGATATCTTTTCAGTCATATTGCAAGGCAAATAATATTATATGCATAAGATTACCACCGCATTCAAGTCATTTAACTCAACCATTTGACGTTGGCTGTTTTGGCGTATTGAAACGAGCATATGGTTGTCAAATTGATGGATTTATTAAAGCTCATATCAACCATATCACTAAGGTTGAATTCTTTATAGCCTTTAAAGCTGCATATCAACAATCAATCACAGCTCAGAATATAAAAGCTGGTTTCCGAGGAGCAGGTCTAATACCATTTGATCCTCAAGTTATACTCTCAAAATTAGATATTCGGATTCGTACACCTACCCCTCCACTCGTCGATCTAGACTCTTGGATCTCTCAAACACCTCACAATCCAACTGAAGCTCTTTCACAATCGATTTTAGTAAAATCTCGAATGGCTCGTCATCAATCAAGCTCCCCTACACCTATATTCGAGACTGTATTAGCTCTAGCTAAAGGCACAGAAAGATTAGCTCATGAGAATACTCTTTTAAGTGCAGAGAATCGTATGCTTCGAAAGGCAAATGTGGCATTAAGCAAACGTCGACGCGCTAAAAAGATTCAATTACGCAATGGAGGAGTACTTACTGGACAAGAAGCTGAAGATATATTATCTCAGCAAGGGGTTGATATTCAGATTCAACGCGACGAGCGTCAAAATGGGGGAAATTCTAATAGGGAATCATCTACTAGTCGATGCTGTAGTAAGTGCGGAAAGACTGGTCATAATTCAAGAACTTGTCAAAATAGTATAATTGATCCTAGATTATTAGATTCTTAATAGTTTCAATCAATTGATTTAGTTTTCGTTGAATAATATAGCTTTAAATCAATAATTCGAGGTAAAAGTGGCCGACCCACTGATATGGCCGACCCACTGATAAACCACGTTATATATATATATATATGCTTTTTAACAATATTATATTAAATTATTAAAAAAATTAATTGTTCTTTTGATTCATTTTGATTTTGATCTTGATTATTTTTTATATATCTTTTGTTTTGTTTTCTAATGAATAGCTGAAATAATTCATATATATCTATTAGTGATATTTATATAAATCAAAATCAAAAAACTCAAAAGATTTAAAAGTTTAAAGTTTAAAGTTTAAAGTCTAAAGTCTAAAGTCTAAAGTCTAAAGTCTAAAGTCTAAAGTCTAAAGTTTAAAGTTTAAAAATTGAGGTTGAGATTAAAGTTTTATATTTATATTAATATTTATATTTCCTGGTTTCTGATTTGATTTGATTTTTGAGAATGTAAATGCTGAATGTGAGTAAGGGGATTGATAGGATATGGTAGGGGATGGTAGGGGATGGTAGGGGATGGTAGAGTAGGTAGAGTAGGTAGAGTAGGATAGGGTAGGAGATGTAGGGTAGGGTAGGGTAGAGTGGTGAATTTTTGTGTTTATGTCTATATTTCTGTTGTTGTGGGAAAGGAAGGAAAAGAGAATGATATTTGGGATTTGAGGTTTGGAAGTTGAAAGATTGTAATTATTGCGGAGTAGATGAAAGAAGGAGGAAGAGAAGAAAACAAAAAGAAATGAAAAGGGCGTAAATTTATAATTTGATATTCTTTAGATTGAAGAAAGCATATAGAGTGTATATAGATAGGTAGGTAGATAAGGTGATAAGATCTTTAATAATTGTAATTCTATATGCCTAGTCTAAATACATATACACACACCACCTTCTCCCCCCTCCACCCCTCAACCCCAAACAAACCTCCTACCCTTCCCCCCTCTCCCTCTCCCCAACTTTCCCCTCAACATCAATAATTCATCTGCAAATCCTCAAACAACCTCCTAAAACCCGAAGAAGGCCTCGCGAGTAATATTCCCGGAGCATCACATTCAACCAATCGACCCTGATCGAATAAAGCTACACGATCAAAATCGAGAATTGTATTTAGACGGTGAGCGATGGCTATTATGGTGCAGTTTTGGAAGACTTCTCGGATAATTTTTTGCATTAGGGCGTCGGTTTCTTGGTCTACGCTTTTGGGGGGTTAGTTTTGGAGGCATGGGGGGGATATGAAGGGAGGGGGTAGGATGGGGGAGTGAGTTGGAGGAGTTCGTAGGGTTATTGATAGTTCGGGGATATCTGAATACATAACGATACAAAATAAAAACATACTTGCTAGTAGCCTCATCCATAATTAAAATCCTCGCCGGTCTCACAATGGCTCTCGCAAGACAAAACAGCTGTCGTTGTCCATGACTTAAAATCTCTGCATCCATTTCACTATCCAGACTTCCAGTACGTGGTATGATAGATTCTAAGGAAACCATTTTCAATGCTTTCATTAAAGATGCATCGTCGGAGACCTGATGCGGATCGAGATTTTCCCGGAATGTTCCTTTGAGGAAAAATGGCTCTTGTGGTATAGCGTTTAGATGGGCGCGGACTTTTTCTCGTGGGAGATGACTAATATCTATATTGTCGATGGTGATGCTACCTTGAGATAGATCGAGCATACGAAATAAGGTTAGAATGAGGGAACTTTTGCCGCTGGGGTTTTGTGGGTTAGGATGTATATGTATATATTAGGTGGAATGTTTACTTACCTGCCACTTTTTCCACAGATTCCAATTTTTTCTCCAGGTTTGATGCAGAGTTCTACATTCTTTAATACTGGGTTGCTATTTGGGCTACGGGTTGTTAGTTTGACATAAACTTGATGATTTAATAACTTCATTAATGTCATCGCTGCGAAAGGGGTAACTGACTTGTAAGTAGCCCAGGCATTTTTAAACTCAACACTGCCATTTTTTGGCCAATCCTCACTCGGGACTGTCATTTCTTGAGACAAAGTCTCACTTTCAGGCTCTGTCGTTTCACCAAACGTTTTAATTCTTGAGACGCTACCGATGGAAGTTTCCAGCGTAGTCCAAAGTATAACAATTTGTTTTAGAATAGTATTGAACGACATCAAGTTGACGAGCGCAAGACCAATATAACTATGCTTAGAGCGAGTGACCGTTGCAACACCGACTAAAATTATTACGATGGCTGTAGTCACTAGGTTTAAAATGACGGCTAACCATTGTTGAACCATGAAGAGAAGGTATACTGGGCTTTGAGATGTATCTAGAAGCTTTGAATTGACTTCCTGGTTGATTGAAGTCCAGTTAAAAGCTCTTATTGTTCGAAGTCCACGCAGAGTTTCGAGAAAGTGTGTACTAATCATTCATCGTTAGTGTTCGACCTTGGGAATATCAAGTGGCGGTATAAATGCCTCGTTTGAAATCAACTGGGAGACTTACTACAATGGCGACTTTGCATCTAATTCCAGTAGACGAAGTTGCCTGGAAGTTCGGAGGTAAAATTTCTGAATATAATAAAGAATCGCAAATAAAAAGGGATACGAAATAGCTAGGTATGGCGATGCAACGGCAATTATTATTGCCTGTCCAATCATCATAAAGATCAAAGCAGCTATATTCATTAGCGCATTTGGAAGCTCTGTATCGATAAGTAAAATATCTTGTGAGAATCTATTAGTAATAGATCCAGAATCAGTCGTATGAAAGAAACTCAAAGGTGCGAATATTGCCGTCTTAAGGAGTCTAAAGTGTAAGTTTTTGCCTGACTTCTTTGCCATTGAATTGAGTCCATGTTGCGCGAGGAGTGTAACAGAAAGTAATCCAAGTAATTGGAAAATACTGTATATTGTCAGATACATCTTGTTATTGTCGTTTGCTTCTGACCACCAGCTTAGCCAGACAAGTGGGAAGTTGTAGAAAAAGCCAAAGGACGCTGCAAAAAATATATAAGGGATCATGTTGAGAAGCCCGATAGATGTAAAATAATACCAATAGACCGAAAAGTCGGTATTATTGTTCCCTTCAGTAGTGACAGCTGGAGCATTAATTGTCTGCTCATTCGACTCAATAATTGCATCTGGAGCGGTAAGAGCTTCAGGATTCGCTTTCGAATTACTTTCCACAACCTTCAAATTGGATGTTACTAAACGCTGAGTGTATCCTTCTCTACTAAGCAGTAACTGTGGACTTCCTTGCTCAACAACGGTTCCATTAGTTCCAAGAGCGACAACGTGGTCGGCAAATTGTATGAGATCGACATCATTTGTAAAAAACACTACAGTGGTTTGTTTCCGAAAAAGCAGTCCTTTAGAGCCAAAGACACCGTTGAAAACACGTTGTTTAGTAGTTGCATCGAGGCCGTTGAAAACATCGTCAAAAATGGCGATATCATTTCTTGCATAAACTGCTCTCGCAATTGATACTCTTTGCTTCTGACCTCCACTTAAGCCCAGTCCATTGGCGCCGACTAGGGTTTGGTCGCCGGATGGGAGGATTTTAAGATCGTGACTTAGTGATACAGCATTTATGACACTATCGTACCATAAACTGTCAAAAACTGAAGATCCAATGATATTTTCTCGTAGAGTGGCGTTGGTCAAAAATGGAGTCTGATCGCAGAGTGCTATTTGAGACGACGAGAGTTGTATGATGCCTTCGGAAAATGGAATTTCTCCCAATATGGCATTGCATAGAGTTGACTTTCCAGATGCTACTGGTCCAATCACCATAGTAAGTTGTGATTTTGGGAATTCGATATCTATGTCATGAAGGGAGTGGCAGCTTTCTATCCAACCAAATGCGCCTCCTTGAATTTTAATGCTGACTTTATTGGGTAATGATGTGGTAGTAGGGCTCATAAAATTAGATGGTTTTGTTTCTCTAGAGAGGTCTAAATCGTCTAGCGGAACATCGTCCGTGTTTGTTGTGAAAGTCTCACTCCTTGCCGAGACATTAGAGCCAATATTTTCGCGTTTGTCTATTAAAGATGAGCGCTCTAGGAAGTGAGATATACGACCGAATGAACTAATGGCTGCTGCAAGTTGAGGGATGACTTGAAATAGTTGTGTTAATGGTTGTGTTTCGAGCAAAAGTGTTGATATGGATGTGTAAACAACAGTTGAGGCGAATGCTCCGCTACCATGATTGGCTACATTAATGAATATAGCAAAAGTGACGACTGGAGAAATCATTTCAGGTAAGAAAGCTAAATCTTTTGTTAGTCATCTTTACAATAATTAATTTCGGATTGTGGTAATTACCAAAAAAAGCGGTAATAACTTCGACCTGTCGAAACGCTTTCGCCGATTTGAGTTCGGTGAGTCTCAGTGCGTGAATTGTTTTGAAAAGCTTTTCTGTTAGTCCCAACATTTTGACTCCTTTTATTGCTGAAAATGTCGCCGCTGTTGTAGCTAATTTTATGTAAGCTGATTTGTCCTCTTGTCGAAGTATCGAATTTACTTACCCACTCGCTGTTGTATGACAGACATCCACTCGCGTTGGTGAATATTTGCTCTAGAACTGAGCCAGAATGAAGCAGTACCACAACCTACATATCAAACCATGAGTCATGCCAGTGTTAGAGTTGATTTCAAACATACCTGCAGCGATGACCAAAGGAGCAAAGCAAGCAAAACCCACTTGTGTGTATAAGAGCCAGCTTGCTAAGCCTACTTCGATAATGTTGGCCCATACTTCATGCATTTGTCTTAGTGCATACATAATACGTTCAGTATCTGCACTCATTAGAGTGACTGCTGCAGCATTGTCAAATTCTCCAATGGCAATCTGGGTTGTTTTGTGATATATTGCAGATACTAAAACACCACGTATCATGATCAATGATCGATAAGTCAAACGATAATAGATGGCAGTGGATATCTATAGCCCAGTAAGTATTTGATTCATAAGATTGAGTATGCATAGATCCTACCGTTATTCCTAGATAAACAATACCTTGATGTAATTGTTAGCTCAATATATTATATGGAGGAATAAAGCATTACCATAAGCTCCGACCAGCCCATAACCTTGGTTAGTTGTATTTTCGGTAACAGGTTGTTGTAAGTAATTAGTAAATCGACGTATTAGAAGTGGTTGACAAAAGTTGAAGCCAATTAGAAAGACTCGTGGAATCATTGTAACGAGTATTGAACCTATGAGGGCTCTGAATGTCGCATAAAGAGCGCGGTAGCTACCGGCCTTGGCTCCTGCTACTAAAATTAGACGACGAAAGACGTCAACATTCGGAATTCGAAGTTCAACACACCTCGTTCCCAAGCACTTTGAAATTTAGGCAAAAGGTTTCCAGTTGAAAGTTCCTCATTGAGCGGATAAAGATCTCCAAGTGCTAAAATGTTCTTTCGCCCTCGAATTAAAAGATCTTTCAGCCACCAGAATACTGCCTTATTAAAAACACCGCTCTTTTCTTCAGGGCCATACTTTTTATAATCATGATACAGTAATTGGTCTTTCCCTCCTGCTTCGAGCAGGAACATGCATAATTTGAGAGCCAGTGAAGCCGAGAAGACTCCCGCGATAGCTACGTCGTTGTCAATCAACCAAATTGTCCTGAGTTGAACAGCATCGAAGAGCAATGTGCATAGCAAATATACGTTCAGTATACTCGACGGGCGGATTGACTTGATGTGCTCCTGGTACGACAAGATACAAAGAAATATTACCACTACATTGTATAATACAATGGAAGGAATAGCAGTTCGTGTATTTTTTGTGTTGCGGATAGAATACAGAACAAGAAGGGCAAGCTGAAGTAGACCATATAGAATAATGAAAAGCTAAGAATTGTAAGTCGTTGTTTGTATTTTTGCGATGCAGATAATGATTCTCACCAATTTTAACAGCTGAGTACTGGTACCTGATACTCTTCTAGGTTGTCTATGCAAGGAGTAGATCTTTTGTGATGAAATTAGAATGAAAATTGTAGAAGGGAGTATAGAAAAGAAGCTTTGTTCAAAAAGAAGGGTGAAGTCAAAATCCTCTCGACATCCTCCTTTAATGGTAGGACCGAAACTATCATCAGTACAAATGCTTGATTGATTCATGATTATCTTGAGTTGTATGAATTCTAGAAGATGATGATGTTGATAGCGGCCAATTGCTTTGCTGCCGTGTGATAAATCCGAACACCGAATCCGGAAAAAGGTGTTCTGGAGAGGAATTAAGGTTAAGGGTAAGGAAGGTAAGGAAGGTACTTGGAGATTAAGTCATAATAATCAAAGTCATACTCTTTACTCTAATTTTCAGTTTCTTTCTACTTGAACAATCAAAGCAAAATCATGATTGATTGATGGACCGATCTGATTGATTCATTCATTCATTCAATTCGCCACTGAAATTTGAATTTCTTTCTATGGCTGACTAAGTAAGGTTGTTGTTGGATCCTCGGCAATATTCTTCCGATTAATGAGCCTGAGCCTCTTAGAGATAAACTTCTTATCATCATCTCCAATATGCCTGACTTGCTCGTCTCTAGATTTCATTGGTCGATGAATACAGGATGATGAGGGTATCATTCAAAGCATCCGAATTAGGTAGGTGCGGAGATAAAATAGGAGAATTGCTATCGTAGGAATTGATGAATTGCTGACACAATAATTCAACCAATCAAATTTCATGGATCAACAACCCGCCGCGACTACAAGTCGCTAATGTTGGAAAAGCAGGGGAAAAGATGATGTTCGCTCCCGTCTGGGATGGCTAGATAGTTAGTTACCTATTAAGCTTTTGCCCATCATGTCAATTCTCCTTCGTTCTTCTGATCTCCAACTTCTATTCTCTCTCCGCACACGGATTGCCCAGCATTCTAGCTCGACACAAGCAATTGATGACTACACCACTCAATAGACGACCTTGAGCTTCACCATGGCAACTCTGAATCCATCAGCCGGTGAAGAAACACCCCTCTTGCCTGCGCCACCACAAATTTCCATTGTCTCTTCGTCTTCGAGATGGTCTCGATGGATCTCTGATCGAACATATGCATCCTCGAGCTCTCGCATCGGCCGGGCACGTTCACCTCACGTGATAACCGCTATCGTGCTTGCATCTTTACTTTGGCTCGAGTTTGGGGGATATTTGATGGCAGTACCAGTATTGAGAGTTTACGAGGATATCATCTGTCATCACTACTATGATCGTCTGCAAGGTACGGGTTATACAGTACTGCTGGGAAATATCGATGAGAGCATGTGTAAAAAAGATGAGATTCAGAATGAATTGAGTATCATAGTGGCAGGATCTCACTTCCTTGGGGCAATAACTGGTAAGTAGTGACGGGAAACTCCAACTGCTGAAATATGGCCTAATTCAGCACAAGGTCTTATTGCGACAATACCGTATGGTATGCTCATGGACAGGTACGTACCAATTTCGATGTACTATTATCTAAATTTCTACATATATTCACAAATAGAAGAATATCCCTAAGCTATTTCTTCCAAAGAAAAACAGCTGTTTATAGCTTAGAAGATGACGCAAACAATTATACTAATACGCAATAGAATTGGACGAAAGCCAATTTTCATGTTAGCAATGATAGGTATCGTCCTTGAAGCTCTGTGGGGTGTGGTAGTCATGTGGTTTTGGCATACGCTCCCCCTTCGCCTCGTCTGGCTCAGTCCCGTTTTTACCTTGATCGGAGGTGGATCAAGTGTAGGAAGCATGGCATTTTTTGCTATCATAAGCGACATAACTCCGGAAGCAAAGAGGTATGCTGGTTTGCCGACTTTCAGATACCAAAGCAAACACTAACGAACACAGAACTGATGTATTCTTTCTGGCCGCTGCCACGGATCTTGTTGCTCAGCTAATTGCTCCGTCTCTGGCTGCTGTCTTGATGGCCAAATCTCCCTGGATTCCCCTTCTTCTGGGATTATTTTCCTTTATCATCGGAGGTATCCTCGTAATATTCATTCCAGAAACCCTACACATAAATCAGACTTTCGATTCATCGCACCACGCCTCTCCTTCCAACAACGACTCCCCCAATAGCGCAAAATCGCAAAAGTCCCTTTTACCCACAATCAAACACCAGATTTCAGCTAGTCTTCAATCTTTAAAATCCTCAATCTCAATCCTCAACTCTGCGCCTCTAATCCTACTTCTCGTCACCTTCGTTCTCAAGCATTTCAGCGGTCAATCCGTTGATATCTCCCTCCGCTATATTAGTAATCGATTCCAATTCCCTCTCCGCTACAGCTCCTTCCTCTGGTCGCTCCGCGCCGGAGTACAAATCATTCTGTTTTTACTCGTCCTCCCCATCCTATCACGCATTCTGACTACCCGTCTCCAAATGCCCCCTGCAAAAAAAGATCTCTATCTAGCGCGCGCCTCAATCCTAATCCTCACCCTTGGATCCATCTTAATCGCCGCATCTCCAACGCTACCTTTAGCCATTCTCGGAATGGCAGTATTCACTCTAGGCGCAGGATATATCTCCATAACGCGCTCCCTGATAACGACGCTAGTCGATCAACAACACAAGGGTCAATTATATGCAGCAGTAGCGGTGGTGGAAACGATAGGAAGATTAATTGCAGGACCGGCTTTTGCACAACTTTATATTGTGGGTTTGAGGTTGAAAGGCGCTTGGGTTGGATTACCGTTCTTTGGACTAGGTGTTATTTGTGGTTTGGCAGCAATAGCTGTCTGGAGTGCTGGTTGGGTGATGAGTAGAAGAAATTGGGATTGGGGAAATGGTGGTAATGAGAGTGTGGATCATTCGATAAATGAAGAGGAGGATGAAATTGTGGGGTTAAATGAGGGAGGGGAGGTTCGATCATAGGAGGGGTCATAGTGATTTAGATTTGGATATGTTCAAGATTTAGAGATAGAAATGTAGTTTTCGTATTATATATACATACTCGTAGATCGGTGGACTATTTAGATTTGATTTAATTTACTATTGGTTTGAATTTGAATTTTTTATATAATGAAGTACTCGAGTAGAATATTGACTATTAATAATTATTGCTCAGTAAATTAATATAGATTTTTATAAGTATAGAAACAACTGCTGAAATACACAGATAATAACTCTTATAAGATTCTTATTATCTAATTAACTTCCAGATCGCCAATTTCCCTCAACTCAATCATCCCCTTTATATATAATTAGATTTTGGGAAATGAAATGGGATATAAGATCTGGTGTGATTGTAAAATCGCAATAAACGTACACCGAGTCATAATTAATCGCACCTATTTCGAGCCATCTCATATATTAATTATGATTTTATATTCATTAACAGAAATGCCTATATATATAAGATAATTACCCAATAAAACACAACACACGCGCGAATTCAAAATCACAAAAACAAATAATCCTCATCTAATCCATTCATTCAATCATTCATTTCATTCTCAACTAACTACCAGCTACCTGCTACCAGCCACCAAACAAACCCCTCACATTTCATCCCCAAGAACTTCAAAGATAGAAAGAATGAAAGAATCCTAATATCATAACTCATAAACTAACTACCAGATCATACCCCCAAGGGTAAATCTCATAAACCCCTACTCTACTCCACTCAAATCCACTCTGCACACGAACCTCCAAATCCTCTCTCCGCATCTCCCAGTAGCCTCAAAACCCCACCAAGAAAAAGCACAAAAGCACACGAAGATAAGAGGTACTGTGGAAGTGGCAGATCGATCTCAGAGTATCTAATCTAAGCAGAAGCAGTAGCGTCCTCAGAGTAATCAGCGTATGGGACGACGGTGGGTACGAATCGCTTTTCTGGGATGTAGTCTCCGGTGGGGACGAAGCGTTTGGATTCGCTTAAGGAGTCTTCGGAGTAGTCGGCGTAAGGGACTACCGTTGGAACGAAGCGCTTGGTTTTGTCCTCGGCGATTGCAGAGTAATCTGGGACGAAGCGTTTGGTGTTCTCAGCATCCTCAGAGTAGTCGGCATAAGGGATGACTGTTGGGACGAAGCGCTTGGTCTTGCCTTCAACGTCTTCGGAGTAGTCTGCGTAGGGGACTACGGTTGGCACGAATCTCTTGGCCTTTCCTTCGGCATCTTCGGAGTAATCCGCATATGGGACTACGGTTGGCACGAATCTCTTTGCCTTGCCTTCAGCGTCTTCGGAGTAGTCCGCATATGGTACTACTGTTGGAACAAAACGCTTGGCCTTGCCTTCAGCGTCCTCAGAATAGTCGGTGTAGGGGACTACTGTTGGCACAAATCTCTTGGATCGTCTAGCACGACGCTTAGAGGAAACATCCTCAGAGTAGTCGGCGTAAGGAACGACCGTTGGCACAAATCTCTTTGTCTTGCCTTCCGCATCCTCAGAATAGTCGGCGTAAGGGACAACAGTTGGCACAAATCTCTTGGTCTTGCCCTCAGCATCCTCAGAGTAATCTGCGTAAGGAACTACAGTAGGAACAAATCTCTTGGTCTTTCCCTCAGCATCCTCAGAGTAATCGGCGTAAGGAACGACAGTTGGCACAAATCTCTTTGCAACACCTCCATCTAGTTTTTGTAAGTCTTGTGTTCATAGATAGAATGCGGAATCTAAGGTATGGGAACTTACTAGCTTTGGGGGCTGGAAGGGCTGCAACCAAGGTGCTAAGCACGGAGAGTGAAAAGACAACTGGACCGGTCTTCATGGTGATGTTTTTGAGGGGGTTTGAGGAGTGGTGAGTTGGTAGGTAATAGGGTTGGAGATTTGTGATGTGATGTTGAAGGAGATGAAATGAGATGAGTGATGGTTTTTCCTTCTTGGTCAGGAGAATGTCTTTGCTTTATACTTTTGGATATCTGGATGTCGGGTCGAAGGATGTCGCTTCACGTAAGTTTAACCTTTGCATTCAATGCGTGGGTAGCAGCATTCGTCGATCAAAGTAGCATTACCTTCCTCATGGAGTTGTGGATTGTCATGAGACTCAATCTTGAGAGTAGATCAGACAAAGGCGTGCGAATCAGTCGCCATGATACAAGGAACTGGAGCAAAGACCTCGGAAAATGATCCCTTTCCCATTGTCCTATCTTCACAGATTACTTGGATGCGTTTTTTAGAAGCATATGTCCTCACATGCATGATAATGCAATAATGAAATGCCACCTTTGAAAATATTTCGTGCTGCAGAAGCAGCTTGCTTGGCGATGTGTAATCTGATCTTTTCCTATTTCACTGCGCTGTACTGCAACACTACAGTCTAGTTTGCAGATAGCTATATCTCTTCCTCTTCCTTGCTTGAAGATGTTTCATTACTCGATACTCCCCATAAAACAATGATAAGCGGCGTGATTGGCCTTTGTACTCGTCTTATCAGGAGCCAGATTCTCTTTATGGCAGATAACCTCTAGATAACATACGGAGAAAGGTTGCAATGGCGCAACATGAAGCAACCAGCATGCTAGAGGTCGATACATCCTCTCTTGGCATCGAAGTATGATGATGTGAGATAATTTAAGAACTCAACACATTGACGAAAATGTCAAGGATGTAAACGGCATGGTCATTAAACAGCAGTCAGCATTGACGGAAAATTAAGAGATCGTCAAAGGTAAGTTGTAACGGGCCATCGTTCAGTTAGGCTTCTGCTAGGTTTCTCCACGTAAGTACTCGCATATGTTAACTGAAGATTGCGGATACTAGCAACGATGGTGATATCGAGATACCATATGCACTAGCATGTAGCTCTTTTCCGACGACAACCTGTGAATCACAGGTTGTGATTGATGGGGAATATCCGAACAGGTTGATCACAATCCTTCAATACAAGACCGGCAGATGCAGGGCACGGTACTAAGCAGTAATAAGCTTTATACAACCATTCTCCAAGTCGTTCGTTCCCGTCTACACTAGTTTGGCCTAAGCTAGCGACATGAACTTTCAGAGCGTGCTTAACAGATACCGTGTTATAGCACGGGATTGGTGAATGATAATGCGTGCTCGCAGCATGTAGCAAGTAGCCTCTACTTGTCTTGTCACAGGATAAGCCACCATAGGAGAGAGATCGTCCACTTGATGGGCAGATAAGAACGGACCTTGTTGTCCTAGCATCTCCCACAGAAAGGTAAACAATAAAGTACGCGAGGAATACTTTACGGAGGAATGCCATCCGAGGCCCTCGCCCAAATTTAAAACATGTGCAAGGTTGAAGTTCTTGGCCATTGGCCACTTTATGCTCAACCCTCAACTCAAACAGATGTCTAGAGCCCCGGCAGTAGCGATCAACTAGCTAATGCAGGATGTCAGATTTAAGCTCGATATATGAAATAGGCCCCCGCTATATTTGCAGATCAATTACCGAATCAAAATATCACCGCATAGCTATTCATTTGATGATGTCCATACTTCGATCAAGCTAGAGATATCAAGAAATCTCAATATCAAGTTTTTGCTTGATTGCTTGCCACAACATTTGAGTTTTTTTTGAAAGCCTGTCCATTGCGTTCATATTTTCTATACTTCCGACACAGGAGTCATCCGCTGAATTCTTGTACTGTTAGACTTTTCCTTACTCTCCATCATGTCAGACAAACATTCAATTCACTCGGAAGATGAAGCTTCTTGGAGTCCAAAAGATGTTGAGGAAAGCCTTCTTCCTGAAGAAATCAATGGGCTAAACAAAGGCAACAAAAAGTGCCAGCGCTCTTACTTCCGCTGTTGTACGGGTCAGATCATATCTTTCTGCTTAGGTGCTCTTTTTGCATTCATCACACTTAGCCTGGCTTGGAGCAGACAAAGCCTTGATAACAGACTAGAAAGAAATCAATGGAGTATATCTACTTTTCCCCTCTATTCGCCAGTTCATGCTAACACAATCGCCTAGTCCAGAATACAGAACTCCGAGATCTTGTATTAGCGCCTACCAAAAAAGTGAGATTCGATGGGACGTTTAATCGTTCATCTCCTTATAAAGGCCCGCCATCGCCTAAAGTTGACGCATTATGGGACGAGGTAACAGAGTGTAAGTGCTACTATCCCTTTGTAGACATTCACTAAATATCTGAAGTGGGAACCATGAGCATTTCTGAGGATGTCTTCCAACACCTGAACGCCTCAAAACACGCAGTTAAACTGCCAAGTAGCCTTGGAGGTGGCCGACTCGCTGTTTTTGAGACAATTCATCAAATACATTGTGTGGTAAGTAGCTTAATACTTGGTTTAAAATATTGTCGTTAACTTTATCGAAGCAAGCTTTATGGCAGGCAGCCTATCCTGAGCATTATACCGAACAAACAAAATTCAAGATCAGTCACCCAGAAAACTGGTATGATCACCTAGGTGAGTCACATTTAAACTAGGAGCTCTGAAACTTTGCTAATCCAAAAACCTAGACCATTGTGCGGATATGCTCCGACAGAAACTGATGTGTGACGCTGATACTGGTATCATCACTTACAATTGGATGAAGGGACATAAAAATCCACATCCGAATTTCAATGTCCAGCATGAGTGTCGCGATTTCAATGCTATTTTGAAGTATGCTCGTGACAATCAAGTGGATAAGGAGAATAGTGAACGGATAGATGTCAACCGGTTGAAGCCAGATGATGGAGTGATGATGGAATTTGAGGGCGAGCCTCCATTCGACCCTGACACAGTGCCATCCGTACGTCAGCAATAAGAGTTGTAAATTAGTATATCTTAAGGAAATTAGCCTGTTTTCCTCAGCAAGACTACTCGCGATAAGAATGTGTATTTGAATCAGTTAATTGAAACAAAAGAGCTGAATGGTGTAGCCTATGTGACAATAATCAAACTGATGCATTTCGAATGCATTGAAGTGTGTTTGCCACGCTTCGACTCTTACTCGGCTAGGTATGATGTGAGGAGCTAGCAGTGTTATCATCCTCTCACGTGAGTTTACTTTGACCGGACTGCATTACTTGGCGCTTAATTCCCAGTATACTTCCTCAATGTCAAGTTGTCAACCTGGCATTAAGAGGTGCTAGTTGAATCTCCACGGTTACAGTCGCTTAGAACTACCAGCTTGATAAGATGCGCGCAGGTTAAATCTGTCAAGTGGCGCGGGAAAGTGTCTGAGTTATCGTGGTGTTGTGGACGACTAGTCACTATGAGGCAAGCCTTAGGCTATATTTAGCATGGCTTCCGGAAGTACAATTCCACCATAATAGCAAGTTAGCACGATATTACAGTACAGGAGATCTTCTCGAATAAAAGGCACTTGCTTAATCTTCCAACCTTGAAAATACCTCTTTCGACTTCACCAAATACTGTTAGCTGTAATGTGTATCCACGATCTAGGCAAACACACCTACCGTGGCGACTACAAACCCGGGCACTTCGTAGAATGCAACTGGATAAAGATGAGGATAGTAGAGCGATGATCCCATGCACCTCGGGAAATGTCTCCGAGGCTACTCCTCGAAGTGCGGGGAGTTTTGCGCCTCGTTGTTTTGTTTTCCTGCTCCAACTCGTAGTCGCTAAACTTTAGAAATCTCCGACTTTCCTTACTTCCTGGCTTGACGTTATGTCTTCCAACATCTCAAAGTAAGTTCATTCTAATGCAAAATTATCCACCGATAACTCCATCATGAACTACCCCGCTCCCGCTCCCGCCTAGTTATCACGCAATCTTGGTTACTCGCTCCACGCTGCCCTTCCCTGCACCACTGAAGCACCACATGCTTATCTCAAATTGCGATCTTCTTCAAAGGATCATATGGATGCTACCTTCTATTTGAGACATGGCTTCAAAAGACGATCGATCAGAACAGGGAAATAAGGAACGCGTATCCAGAATGGTGGGTCCATCGTAAAAATCAAAGCCAATCGGAGTACCTAGATGAGCGCCAAGGCAAGATCAAGAAAAGGTGGAACATCTTAATACTCCGCAGATAACAAACAAGCTTTAGTCTGGAACAATAAGCTTTACACATCCGTCATACTTCTGTTTGACGTCAATGCACGATACCGATAAGCATGCCTGTGATGAACATACACAGCGCAGGCGGATCTTCAAGTGCCAGGACTCAGGAGTAGAGAAGATCGCCATATCTTCTGTGATGCTTACATTAAGCTCTTTCGTATATTCCTATCGCTTTGGTGGATACCAGTATGTCGAAGTTGAAGACGCTTGAGCTCACTTTTGTCACTTCTTCTTGCAAAAGCCCAGAGTTAATTTTCGTTCTTCTCGTCGAGAAGTGATTAACACCATGAGCCACATTCAAACCACATCTCAATTTTTATCCTCGCGAGGAGGTTACCAACACCCCTCCTTGGAAGATGATAAAACACCTTCTCGAAAAAGCTGCAATTTCAGTCATCCGCTTTTCAATCGTCAAGCAGTATTAATCTTCATCTTCTTTGCGTTTGGAATAAGCGTTAGTTTTGTAACTGGGCGTTACTATATACCACATCAAGATGCTGCCAGTAGATGTCAGCCAAACATAAAACGTAACTTGACCCTTCTCTGTGTATACTGAATTTGGTGCATCAATGGCATGTAAGCTGATTACTTCTCTCAGTACCTTTACACGAACATAAGTTTGTTTACAACCAGACGTTCGTCGATGCTGGTCCAACCGCAGACAAGGCATGGGAGTCACTGTTTCCGGCCCAAGGAGGGTATTTCCGTCACCCAACAGTCTCTCCAGCGCGCGCCAACTTTGCAGCCTTTCATCAGTTGCACTGCCTGGACAAGATGAGGCGAGCATACTGGGCATTATACGATGGCAGTCTGGCAGTACATAATGGAGTGCCGGGGGCTGATTTTGATCCGAACAGCCTATCTGGTCATTTTGCTCCCCTCCACATTACTCATTGCTTCGAACTGATAAGAAACGCTTTGATATGCAGACCTGACACAACAGTCGAAGTCAAGGACTTGAAAGTCAACGGAGTCACAGGCTTTGAGGCTGAACATTTTTGTGTTGATTGGAATCAGCTAGTCGATTGGGTTTCGGAGTGGGAGAATTATGGCAAGCCGGGTACTAAGTAAAAAAATATCAGTACTCCAAGTATAAAATTTTCTGTCTACCCCACAGTCTCTCATTGTCATCTATAGCAAAAGTAGCAAGTGAAGTCAACGTAGCCCAATGTAAGATGGACGTGGGTAATATATAAGACATAACACGACTATCCTAGTAATACTTCTAGGATCTGAACCAGTGCAAAGGATGTTCAATGAAGCTTAACCTCAAATCTGACGCACCCTTCTAGCTATATTCCATGCAATAATATTTCTGTTGAGCTGTACTCAGCACATCGCCCGATCTCATTTAGTGCTTGAGATGTGACCTTGCGCAAGCTACTGCTTACGAGGCATCTCTGTTCTTCAACCGCAGCAAAAAATCTACTGAGCCAATATTACTGTTCAGCCTATCAGTTTGAAATGTACTGAAGAACTGTCATCCGAACCGACATGTTCAGGTGTTATAAACGAGCCCGAGACAAGGAAGACTTCGCTTTCGTTCCATTCCGACCCTTCCATGAGAGCACTATTTATTTGATACACAGCTGCCCACCTTCAACAAAGCCACTGTACCAAGCACATGTGATGTGTATCAGAAATCCGCAGTGCCGTATGAATTTGCCGTCGCCTTTTTCGCTTTAGGTAGGCAGCTAGGTTGCTTCTGATACAAATTCCATCAACCGAATCCGTTGCTCGGTATGCAGAGGTGTGTGTAGAGATAACGCGAAGTGTTGACTACAACGGTTCCAAGACACATAAACACGGCGTTAGGAAGACGCGTAGCAAAGAAATGATGCACTGCATGAACGTGGAAGTCTCGGCGACGGATGGCACCGAGTGTGTGGAAACGAAGTCAAGTTCAACTATTGAATTACCATAGTTCATCTTCTTCCTTCACAATTTATTCCGAGCGCGGAACTGCTAAGGCGACGCTCGTTCCGGCAAAAAAAAAAAAAAAAAAAAAAAAAAAAAAGGAAAAGAAAACAAAGGATCCCGTGTTGTTGAGGAAATACATCTTCCTGAGGCTTACTGTTTCTAGATTTTCAAGTTGTGAACAGGTTGAATTGATGACCAATAATGACATGGCTGCTGATGGCTATGCTCTTAAAGATGCGCTGTTGGCCATCTGGTTTGTGGATATATTGGGGATATCCTACAAGGAGCTCCCTATTGGAAATATGAGACGAGCGATATTTTATGCATGAGTGAGCGCATACACTTTGGTTGATCTTTAATCTCCTGCCTACACCGCAGGCCATTCCATTTTCTTCTCGGAGTAAGGATGAATCGTTTCCTCTTGGTTTTTTGAACATAAAAGTGTAACTGCCGAGAGGGGGCGATGGGTGCCAGAACCGAAGCGTAAAATTGTCAATCGAGGATAGCTAAAGGCATTAGACTCAATTTTGAATAGGGCGAATGGAAAACACGCCAGTGGATTTTCCAGAGGGAAAAATATTTAATAACTGTATTCAAAGTTGAGTGACCTTGATAATGAATCTTTTAGTCGATGAATATGAACATTGAATTTCGTGCTGATGGCAGATAGAAGTAATGGTCATTATCATGAAGGCCGGAGAATCAACGGTTTTGGACGAGTACGGAAAGTATGAGACACTTCTATACAGTCGGTATGCCTTAGCACACTATCTATTCTGTATTCCTGGAAGATTCCTCATCAGCAAGTAACCCCAAGATTTCCTGGTCTGAAAACCAAGCCTTGACACTATCAATGACTTTATCAAGTTCATCGCCTCCTCCCATGACGTCGTCCAAATTATGCACACTCAATCCACTCCTATGATCAGTGACTCTCTGCTGTCCCCAGTTATACGTCCTAATCTTCTCACCTCTGCCCATTTTCGCAACTCCAATCACACTTCTTCTCAAATTAATCATTTGCTCTTCTCTAGCCTCCCGTTTTGCAGCCGCTAGTCTGGACCGCAATACTTGCCACGCTTTTTGTCGATTTTGAAGTTGACTCCGCCCTTCTTGCATACTGACAACTGTATTGGTAGGTATATGCGTTAGACGAACCGCCGAATCAGTCGTATTAACGTGTTGACCACCCGCTCCCCTCGCTCTCATAACATCCGTCTTTACATCCGCCGGATTGACATAATAATCACTATTCGGATCATTTAAATCTGCCTCCCAATATTCCTGCCCCTCTTGTCCCGTCGTGGGAAAACTAGGTAATACCATCACGCTCACTGCACTAGTGTGTGTTCTGCCTTGTTTTTCCGTCGCAGGAACTCGTTGAACTCGATGGACGCCCGCTTCGCCGCGTAAAGAACCGTAGGATCCAGGTGTTTCGATTTCGAGTACGACTTCGGAGATCGGCGCATCGGAGCCAGCCCCCTCACCATCAGTGGTTTCATATTTAATGATCGTGGAGCGAAATCGTTTGCGCGCACAATATGCTCTATACATGCGGAGAAGATCCGCGGCAAAAATGGCGGCTTCACCCCCTCCAGCTCCAGGTCGAATTTCAATGAGGCATGGTAGTTCTGCAAAAGGATGTTTGGGGGTAAGACTGGTCGTGAGGGTTCGGGATAATTCTTCGAGGTGTGCGGTCGTCTTGGCGAGATCTTCGACTGCTAATTCTCGTAGTTCCTCATCTGTGGAAGAATCCTGCAATAATGCATCTAGCTCTGATAGTGAGTCTTTTGTTTCTTCCCAGTTCTTCAGCGCCGTCGCTACGTCCTGCAATTCTCCAATTCGTTTCGCAATCTTCGCATTGAATGACTCGGAGGTTTCGCTACACAATCGATCATGTTCTGCTGCCAAGTTACGAGCTCGCGCAAGTAATGCTGGGGAAAATGTACTGCCATTGTTTGCTGTTATTCGTGTGAGAGAATGTGAATGGAGGAGTAAATTTGAAGACTAACAGATGGTGCTGGAGAAGCGCGTGAATGCGGTTGCTCGGATTTTACCAGATTTCAATGATGAATCTATACATCGTCGACATATCGAAGGAGCTCTAAACATTCTCGTTGGAATGGCTTCTTTTCAATTATTTCCTGATTCTTCCATTACTAGTGCCTGCTTCTACTTTTTTGGAGGCTGAAGCACGGACCATTTCCCGGAAGAAGTGGCTTCAAGCGGCCGCTCTCTTAGTTGTGGCGTTTGAAGCCATGTCATCCCCGCTCTATATTTGTGACCCCACGTTTACATTTCGTGACATAATTGCCGAAATCGGGATTATTCTTCCTATTTTGCCATTTAAATAAGCGGAATGTGAATGAAATCTCTGGGAGTTCGTTTTAATACCTTTTTATTTTGTACATATATTTCTTCCTTCCTTTGTGTATACGGAGTAGCATCTCCAACTAGATTCTGACATACATTTCTTATCAAGAACATAGCCGATGACAGGTAGATTCAAGACTTTCACCAGTTTACAATAAAATAACATTTTCAAAATGCCACTCAATCTGAGTTCAGTTTTTCCGGCCACGGATCCCGAGTTTGTAACATTCCCGAGTAGGAGAAGTGTTGTTCATAGCACTGAGGGTATGATCGCTTGTACTCAGCCATTGGCTGCTAATTGTGGTCTCAAAGTTTTGAATGCAGGTGGAAACGCTGCCGTAAGTTGGCATTAATCTCAAAGCTTCACAAGCTAATACACTCAAGGATGCAGCAGTTGCAGTTGGTACGTTAGGAGCTTTAATCTGACATCTTATCTAACAAAGTTTCAGCTGCCGGTCTCAATCTAACAGAACCGACCTCCACGGGTATTGGAGGTGATATGTTTTGTCTCTTCTATGATGCGAAGACGAAAAAAGTTAGTTCTTTGAATGGGTCTGGTCGTGCAGGTATGAAATGCTCCCTCGAAAATGTCCGACAAGATCTCGGATTTAAGGATGACGAACCCGCAAGAATCCCGTTGAAAAGTCCACATGCTGTTACTGTACCTGGTGCGGCTGCAGGATGGGTTGATACTGTGGAGAAATTTGGCAGTGGAAATCTTACTTTGGAGCAAATTCTGGCTCCTGCTATTGAGATGGGTGAAAAAGGATTTCCCGTCTCTGAATTAGCTTCAACTATGGTTCGATAAATCGACATCTTTCTTATTAACTTGGCAAAAGCTAACGAGATTAATAGTGGCGAAATAGCGAGGGTCTACTTCAGAAAGCATCACCTAACTTCTCTGAAATGCTAAAAGAGGATTCAAGTGCTCCAAATGGCTGGCGTGCGCCTAGACCAGGAGAGATATTTAAGAATCTAAATCTTGCCAAGACTTTCAGAACACTTGCAACCGAGGGTAAAAGAGGGTTTTACACTGGAAAAATTGCCGAAGAAATCATCAGAGTTACTCGAAATCTAGGTGGATTCCTCGAATTAGACGATTTGAAAAACCACATGGAGATCGGCAGTGAGGAATCTACACCCATCTCAAAAGTTTTCAAAGGTCAAGGATATAACAAAACCAGTCATTTCGTTGATGGGATTTCCAGCCAAGGCATTAGCGAAGACGAGCATGGCGTCAGAGTCTGGGAACATCCACCCAACGGCCAAGGGCTCGTCGCACTTATGACCCTCGGTATCCTCGAAGAACTCGAAAACACGGGTAAAATTCCGCATTTCACAGAAAAGGACCACAATTCATCCGAGTACCTCCACGCCGTTATCGAATCCCTACGCATCGCCTTCGCAGATGCTAGTTGGTTTATTGCCGATCCAGCATACACCAAAGTCCCCGTCGAAGAACTAATCTCCCAGTCTTATCTTACCGAACGCGCCAAACTCTTTGATCCCCAGCGCTCTAATCCTGAGATCTATGACCATGGATCTCCTGCCCGTAATCATAGCGACACGGTCTACTTTGCTGTAACCGACAAATGGGGCAATGGAATATCCTTCATAAACTCCAACTTTGAAGGATTCGGCAGCGGTATCATTCCCAAAGGCTGTGGATTTGTTCTCCAAAACCGAGGTGGTAATTTCTCGCTTCAAAAGGGTCATGCTAATGTCATCGCGCCTGGTAAAAGACCTTATCATACCATCATTCCAGCGATGATAACCAACCTCCACGACGATTCGCTACATAGCGTATACGGCGTCATGGGTGGATTCATGCAACCTCAAGGACATGTTCAGGTATTTCTTAATATGTTAACATTTAAATTGAATCCACAAGCAGCGCTCGATGCACCCAGGTTCTGTATAAGTGCAGATGGAATTCCAGGAGAATCGCATAAAGAGAAAAAAGTATTTTTAGAGGAGGGGATTCGCAAAGAGGTATTTGAGAAGTTGAAAGCGTTGGGTCATCAGGTGCAGATGGTTGAAGGGTATCAGAGAGGTGTTTTCGGGAGAGGACAGTTAATTAGAGTTCATGGGGACGAAGATGGGACTTTGGTTTATAGTGGTGGTAGTGACCCTAGGGGAGATGGAGCAGTATATCCTGGTTAGATGGACGATCAATCTGGAATAGATCGAAGTTGGAAAAGCTTGGATAGTAGAGTAAGTAGGAAAGGGCTTTTGTATAAGAAGAAAGAGGAGAGATCCGGATCTTGGATTACAGAATGGATAAGTTTTTTTTATATCATTAGCCATCCCTTTTAAATATGGTATAAAAAGCTTCACGTAACTAAGGTTATCTGAAATCCTTCATTACACCCAATCTCCTTGAATAGACCCCACACCCCAAAAACATATAAGATTACATTGTAATGATGCTACTTTATTTCACACAAACTTGTATCTCCGAATTCAACCAACAACAACAGCAGTTATAGTACGACGTATAACCACTAATTATAAAAGCTCGTCTTGAATTAACCGCTAGAAGCATCCCAACTCGGCTTTCCATGTTTTCCGTATACATACTGACATTCTGATATCGAACTCGACGTTATACATCGAGATACCTAACTATTACTGCGCAATATCAAATAGCAATTTTGATATTTCCACCAAGGGTGTAATATTGTGTTGAAAAATTTTCATGGTTATATTTACAGATGACGGTTCGACGTTTCGACGTTTCGACGTTTCGTGATTATCAAGATAATAATTAATCTTACAATAAGAAATGTTTTGGTATCAGATTATCAAAGAATCCCTCGTAACATGTCGCCTCTTTGGAAATTTGGATCGTCGTAAGAAAATCATGTGAATAAATTACTCCTGGAATATACTCGTACACTAAGGAGCGATTCATTAGAAATTCACGAGCTGCCAATTATGATCAAAGTCCATCCTGTCATACCTCATTCATCATACACATTAAAACATATCCAGCAAATAATGGATAAACGTGGAGGATAAAAATAGTTGATTCTAACCAAAAAGAATTACCACCAAGTCCAAAAACACGTGCCTCTGCAACCCATAATCCAGACATTCCTTCCTAACCCAACCAATAGCGCACAATTCCTCCGACCCAACCGGCTACAAAACCATACTCCGTGTCATAAGATAAGATCATCTAAGAGGGAGGAGCGGATGTATTCTGAGTAGCTTCATTTCTTTGAACGGCTCCAAATCGGACGTTACCTTGGTCAAAGATCTAGGGAAAATGTTAGTGGTTAATAATGATATAAACTGCAGATCAGGACTTACAGCATAGATTCCTTTGAGGAAAGTATCACCGAGGATATCAAAGGTCATCGAACCGCGAGATTGAATACCACCGTAAACCATACCATTACCTGCATCGGCAAATCCCAAATCTTCCTTTTGAACGGCAAATTGTTTGCCGCCGACAGCGAATGTGACGACGGGGAGATCATCGGCGCTGGTGTTGCTTGGGAAGGTGTAGCCTTGTTGTGTTGAATCGTAAGTAGAGCCTGGAATAGCATCGTAAATAGCCTGGCAAGTTTCGTCGGAAACGAGAGCAAGAGTAGTTCCGGTATCAGCAATAGCTTGGTTACCACTCTGTGTGATGGTCTTGCCATTCACGGTAGCGGATGTAGAATCGAACATCCAGAATCCTTGAGAGTTGTCAACAGGGGTGTAGGAGATCTCTTGGCTGCCAACGACATCTTTGTCGATGTAGCCGAATGTGTAGAAACTCTCTCCCTTGTCGGGATCTTCGGCATCGCGCCAGCTACTGAGGTTGACGGTGAAAAGTTCCGCGTCGGATGGAATGTCTTCTTGGGTAATCATGTTCATGACAGGTGTAGCAACTGGTTCGGGTGTGACAGTGTTGATGCTGCCCCAGGCGAGACCGAGCAATCCATCACCTGCACCCTGTTCGAATTGAGCAGACAATTTGGTTGCAAGCTCAACTGCCTGGTTCTTGATCGCAAGTCCACCGATAGTTACAGTATCCGTTCCAACGGTACCGGAAGCAGATGAGGAATCACCATACGAAATTTGCCATTTGGATGATTTGGAAGCTTTGAAGGTGGATGACTTTGTTGGGTCAAAAATGGTGTGCCCAGTTGCCTTGGAAGTTATGGATTTTGGGAGTTCTGTAGACCAGATCTATTCCGCCATGTTAGCTCCGGCCGTAAGAAGAAAAATTTTGTGTACTTGCCCATAGATCGGACGATCCGGTATCGAAATCAAGCATCAAAGTTTGTGCTGGTGTACCAATCTGCACATTGCAGAGATACTCGGAGTCGTTTTGTTGGTCTTCAGCTGGAACTTCCCCACTTTCTCCAGTAGGAGTCTTTTTTGCCAAGTGACGTTTGTGGTGGTGGGATTTATGTCCAAACTTGTGGTAAGTAGCTTCTATCTCAGTAGGCTTGTTCATCTGAAAGTATGGACCAGGTAGAGTGGGCTCGAAGCCCCATTTGTTGAGAAGGTAAACGTAGGATTTGATGCCAGATCTCTTGTAGTTCTTGTTAGGAATAAGTCTAACCCTCGACAAGCCTTGAAGAGTAGCCATATTGAGTACTTTGATAAGGATGATAAAATTGAGCTGTTAAAAATTCTGTTGTAGGTAATAATGGGTGAAGATGAGTGATATGAGAAGGAAAAAAATTTATGAAGGGCAAAGCTTCCCTTAAATGCTGCTGAGCATCGTAACTTTTTACACATGTAGAGCTTCTTCCTTCCTCCAACCTCCAGGTGATCTGGCCAGGCGTCATCAATTTTGGTTTTGTGGTCTCAGGGCAGCTACCATGCTATGCACGACCGGGGAAGGTGCATAGTGGGTACGATAAGGAATCATTTGGTGTGGAATACCCCTCCAAATGCGCAGCTGTTGGAAATGCCAAATATCATATGATGTGAGTATCACAAAACCGGGGTTATTTCCTTTAAGCTTTGCGTGTACACTTGCAGATGAGTGAGGCTTTCGATTTGACCGAATCATTTACATACTGCATCTCGTGAACATATGGAAATGAAGGTATCTCGAAAGTTAAATGTCGGTTCCTAGTCACGGCAGTGACACGCATTGCGGAAGGGGCAATGAAGATGATGTTTTCCAAGGGTAATACAAGGTTTATCTTCCGGTACTTCCTTCAAAGTGGATAAGTTCGAGACAACAGCCCTCGTCGTACGGATCCGAAGATATAACAGTTCAAACAAAAGAGAGGCTGTGCCAATAAACATACGCTGCCGCGCGTACGCTAAATACTCCACTAAAAACAAGAATATAAGCATCTTAGTAAATCACTAGGAACTACCCGTGCTATTAGTCTATGCTGTCAAGCTCATGCCATCCAAGCATTGGCTCCAAGGCCACATCATCTGGAACACTAGAAGAGTGTTATGCTGAAAATGTGTTGATTTGGATTGATAGCTTCTTCAAGGATTCAACAGAAGATGCGTAGTGTTTGACGTCATAAAAATCAATAATACATAGATAACTATAATACTTCAGGGGATAGTGTCGATTGGTTATCAAATGCTTCAAGCAAGCTGAGTCGTATGTTGAGTACGAACGAAATACACATTGATGTATTTCCAATCCAAGATATGGTAATGGCACCAATAGACTTTCGGACATGCAGCACAACTTGTGAGCTGATGAAGGTAGTATCCCCATCGTGAGGCCGACAGTATAAAATCGATAGATTGCTTGGTTGAATTCGGCGTGTACACAGTACGTACGGATGGAGGGATGCCTATCATGCCGCCATGGTGGAGGTACACAGGGAATATAGCTTCATGACCTTCCTTATCAGGAGAAGCTAAAACAAGAGCTGGAATCCATTTAATACTAGTGCACCAATTCTAGTGCCACCACTTTTGGTGGATAGCGGGCATCCCCCACCAAACCTAGTGCTTGTTCCTTTATCACGGGAGATCCGCACTGATTCGTGATCTATCTTGAGATTCAAGAATTGATATTTTATTTTTTGGCTTCTTGCAACCTTCTTCCTCTATTTTCGAGACATTCTCCTATAGATGACGTCTCTACATGGCTTCTGTGTTGATTTTATTGATATCATAACCCCCCACGAATTATGCGAGACATGCATCGTTTGCAAAACATCTGCCGGTCCCGTGCTGATGCGCGGCTGACAGATGTGGCTATGATGCTTCAGAAGGGGGCCATCTAGAAGCTTGCCTGTAGTATGCTTTCTGCTATTATTTCGTGGCGAAGCATGACACTGTGGCAAACGATACGATCTGTCAACATAGATTCTTCGAACCAGGAGTGATTTATTTATTCACTCTCTCTGAGAGTCATAACCGGCTCCTACGTCAAGTGCGGAAAGTTTCAATGCTGGTATAAATTTCTGTATGGATTGAAAACGGCGAGCTGAATCATGGGACTGAAGAACCAAATTGATATCTACCATCGAATGGCGAGTGTCAGAGTGCTTCAAATCGATTGGGTTGGTGAACGGCCGATCTCTGCGAGAAAGATGATTACGTACTGAGTGTACATACTGCTGCAACCCTACGGACAAGACCGAGCTTCAAAAACGAGGATGGCATTGAGAATAATTTTTTCATGTTACCAGTGAGGTTGATGCTCGGCATTTTTTACAGCGCTGTTGGCGCTTATTATGCTGTGCTTACGGAGGTACATGCCCTCCGTACAGCTTACACCCCTTATGCAACACAAAGCTGGAAACAAGCTTCTCGCAAATGCACGATTATGCCGGGATCTTGAGACACCTGGAGGACAATAGTCTAAAATATTCTGCCAAGGAGCATAATATAGAGAGAAATTCTGCTATCGGAGACATTCCTAATTTTCGGGACATAAGTGACACACTATGATATTTCGCTAGATACTGTAGCACCACTGTCCGGGAAATTCATTCAGTCACCTCGGAATTCTTTTGCTAGCCAATATATTCGCCCGAGTCCAAGGAGCAAAGTTGAGGTACGGATAAATCAAGAATATGAGAAGGGATCCAGCAGGTTTCAGTGGTCATCTAAGATATGCGATTAGTGACTATCTTTACTTTAGGGAATTCTGACTGTTTTATGAGCCCTCTATTGCCTGACCTGTGATATCCTCGATCCTAATTGTCCTGGAACACCTCCACCAAATGAGCATGGAGACATGAGATTATCCTACAAATATTCAATCTCAAAAGGTAATCGGAAATTCTAGATACTGATCTTGAACTATAAATTCGATTTCAGATACCTAACATTAAGATATTTCACATTATTTATCAATGATTAGACAAATTGATACATCAACTCTTACCCATGACAAACTGCCAATCTGCAACTCACGAAACAAAATTACTGGTTCTTCATTATCTGTTAAAATTGAAAGCGGCAATGAATCGAGAAGAATATCACGTACAGAGGGATACGTGTCTCCATGCCCTCACAATAACTCCCCCATGAATAAAGTCGGCCTCTGACCCAAAATTTCTGCATCAACCATCACTCAAATCAAGACCCAACCATGTCAATGCACCCCTTACTCTCCATCTAGCTACCATCCTTCATGCCTATCGCCCTTTGATACTACGGTTAGCCCTCTACATCCGCTATATGTATGATCTTACATTCGCTGCAACGATCTTTCCATTCGTTCCCTCAATACTTCTTTGCGACCATTGAATCCTGAATCCTATGGGCCCGGCTAATTCTCGTCATAGTCGTTTTGAGATGGGTGCGATCCATTTGTATTCGAACAGGTAGGAGTGTGTTGGCGGGGTTTTGGGGTTGTGTTTTTGTTCAGATGATGATGAATATTTAGGAGAGATAGAAGAGGGGGGATGAAGAGAATGTGGCTAGATTGGTATGGTGGCCATGGAGAAAACTATTGAGATGGATGGGGAGGAGAAGTGGGGGGCCAGAATTGTAAAGGAGAGGGTTTCATGGATTGTTGGTTTTGTTTGCCTTGGTATTGGTGTATACTGCCTGTGAAGATACGCATCGAACCTTCCAGATAAAGAAGGCAAGAGAACAGCATGTGCATATGAGGATATTTTTGACCTTTCTGTATAATGAAGGGAGGATTAGGCTCTCCAGCTTTCTAGGTGAGTCCGTTGTGGATTGCTGTTATATTAATTGAATCACTTAAGCAAACAATTGTAGTTTCCGAATAGATCACTGGCGAGGGAAAACTTGACGAATTTTTTGATTACTAGAGTTCTCGCATGAGTAGTTTGATTTCTGAGATGTAAAATGTCCATATCGCCATATGCAAATGGATTTCGGGGTATAAGAGTAAAGGCTACAGGCGACCCAGATATTGCAGTCAGCGTAGGTGATATATTGTGATTTTAGTAGATGAACTCGTCATTGTAGATAAATAGGTAAGATTGGGAATCTTGTTTATAAGTGAAATCACTCCGCCCAGTCCGCACAATATTAATCATGTTCTCGTTGATGAAAAGCTCGTCACACAAGCCGTTGAGTAAGGTCCTTTCTGGGGGCATTAGTTTCCAGATCACTTAATAAATTTCATGAAACTTGTGTAGAGCAATTGGTCAAGAAATGTGTGATGATAATGGTATCATAATATTGACATGGGCTGGAGGGCCTAAGTAATGACAGGCTGGAATGCCATTTCTAGTGATGCCATGAAGGAGAGAAAATAAATCTTCATCGGTTAGTTCATGAAATCAGTTGCTATTAGCCATGTGGCTGGGAAGTGCTAGTAGCCCGAAATAATTATACCCCGTCGAATTAAAGGACCAACTTAGTTCAAAGCCCAGTATCATACAGCACACTACTATGATATCGCCTTTCCAAGATTGACAGGACTATAATCCGCCGTTATAACTGAACCCCGAATTGAACCAGCTTTCTACTCTCGGATCCATGAACAATGGCTCTGTCAATCCAGACACTCAACATAGCCCGGAAGGTCGGTATGCTATAGTCCTGCCCGGGAGAGCAAGGTCGCATAGACCGTTGTGCAGTCAGACTTACCTATGTAAGAACATCATTTTATCGAACCACTTTGTCGAAATCACTTCGATATGGGCGATAGCAATGGTCCTCTCGGAAGAACGCCATGTGGTCAATGCAGAAAAAGGCTCCCGTTTATGCTATGCCACCAAGAGAAAGTTTCTGTTAATTTGAACGCTCCGTATTTCTAAAATACTGAGGTGTTATAATCCTTGCCGAAATACAAACTAGTGGCAGTTTTCCAAATTGTGCATGAAAATGAGGACTTGTCCAAGGGTTCCTTGGCAAGTCTACTGGAATGCGGGGTCTCTACATTATCGACGACATTGTAAGACTATTGCCTTTTCCAGAAAGAGTGGTATTGTTGCTTACTAAGATCAAATTCATAGACTGTATCAAGTCACCTTTGCTGAACTAAAGGCACTGGCGCCGAGGTGGTCCTGGGAGTATTGAAGGGCTATCATCTTTTTGTAGAAATAGGTGAACTGATATTTGCTCCAGTCAAACAAACTGATCGAACAAGGTTTTTTCAAGTGGTCTTTAAAACAATAAATTCATTGCTCAGATGTTGACCATCACTGGAGATATACTAGAAACTAGCTTCAATGAAAAGATGGAAGTCCTTGCCTTTTCAGAATAGTGTTGTATAACCTATTGGTCCATATTTTCCATCCAACGGCTTTCCCAAGGGCATTTCCAACGACAGAAATGCTCGACGCTGTCAAGAAATGCTTATCTGACTTAACCTCTTAAGACTGCAACAATCTTTGGCGTAAAAGAACTGGAAACATTGACAACCATGCATTGTCGGGCACAGTTTCAATGTTTTGATCTCGTGAAACACGCCCTGTGCACGTCGTGTTTTCGACGGACGCGGCGATTAATGGCAGTCCGACTTCCCAAAAGACATGACCACCATTTCATAACTTCGAGGTTCCATTCTTAATGGAGTCTTCGGAGATCAGCTTCAAGTGAGACTCATGGAGTCCAGATGTCTTAGCTAGATCATATGCATATAGGTACAGGCTTCGTACTTGATAGACAGCCATCCGACCGAGATAGTGAGGGAGAGCTCACAATTGCTTTGGAATCACAGTTCGGCTCCTCATTATTTTTGAATTCAACGATTAATCCCCGAAAATCACTTGTCGTTTCGAGTTTTTTTGTTTGAAGTCATGAATGGTGAGAACCGAAACCTGGAAGTTTTTCTAGGGTTGCAGTCACGTGTTTGCTAGAGATTAATGTTTAGCCGTGCATAAGGCCACAAGCGCCTGTTTCCAGCATCAACATACATGCAAAATAAAATATCCTTTCGGAGCGTTCAATATATATATTGTTATGCAATATTATAGTTCTCTTACCCCTCCCAATTCTTGTTCAGATGTGCGTGTATCCAGGTGTTGCGAGGATCATGCCTTGAACCCATGTTTGCAGATATTTTGCACCAACACACAAAAGAAATTTACTGTACTTCGAAGCAAGAACAACCAATGTTCATTGACGATGTATATGTTATGTTAGGAACACATATTGGCTCTCTCGTATAGATTGTACATTAATACATATGCCTCTATACTTAGCTTCGCCCTTTCATACTCTACTACCTACACGTAACAATACCATACATACACTTCGTTCACCTCTAACAGGATGGTAGTGACGGAATAACCGCACCGCTTCTTAAGCGGTTTATCCTCAAACCATGCCTGGAAAAAGATAAACCAGTAGTCGATTCATGAGAACCGCAAAGATCTTTTTGGACACGTCCTTAGTGGGACAGATCCCGCGTCAATAGGCGATGGAAACCTCTCATTTTATATGACTAGACGTTCGAATATGCTTATCCCGTGTTTTCGCATTGGCAAATCGCTTCAATACAGCCGGTCATGAAGGCCCAGCATACCATCATCATTGAATCATACTGGAATCCTCGCCCGGGCCTACTGGCTTTTAGTAATCATCGATATTTTTGACAGCTATAACAGGTCAACGAACCATTAAACTGGAGAGTTTCTCTTTTCTTGCGTTTTAAGTGTGTTTCGAAACGATTCCCCAACTCCCGTTGAAACTGTCAGATGACCTTTCAAGTGCAGGGACCTCACTATTTTCCTTGGCAACAGCCGCTCTACAACGGTCTCGACAATTGTTGGTAGCGTGGGACGTCCCTCGTCGTACGTACATATGCTAGAGATGTAGAATTATCAACCAGTAAATGAACTTGGCATTGTTCTTGCGATCATTGTGCATAGTTCCAAGCCTTCTGTTTTTTGAACCTCGCTAGACATATTCAGTAGGAAGAATATGATTTATGAAAGTAATACCCATCATGCCCGGGCCTCGACTTTGCTTCCGCATTCTCTGGCAGAAAGCTCCTCTTCATATTCTCCTTGTTCCTCAATCAATAATTAATTTTAATTTACTTATCCAGCCTGGTTGCTGCGGAATTCCAATGCCAATTCATATGTTATATATTTAATAAAGCTATTCATTACACAAATTCGTTGCTCAAACACCTTCAAAATGCAGCCACTGACTCTCATGATCTTGTTTCTTGCAAGCACATCTTTTGCAGCAATCAACACCACCCCAACCAGAAGAGCAGCAGTTGCCAGAATTGCCTCACCGAAGCGCCTCACTCCTTCAAACCCACCCACAGCATTCGATGTCAAAAACTCGCTAGGCAACTGGGCCACCTCTGTAAATACGGTCAACGCATATCGTATGTTTCTCCACCTATCCTCAAATTTCAATTCTATATTTCTAACCACACTCAAAGTCGACGACCCAAACAACTCGACTAAACTCAAAACCGCTATCGCCTTCGCAAGAGACGAGCCCGTACAACTCGCCACTCTCATGAAAACCCCCAACCTCTCGCCAGCCGGCATCAAATCGGCGAAAGTCCTCATGGCCAACTTCCCTTCCATCGTCTCCAATCTCCAAAATGTGTACACCGGCGTCATGACAACCCAAGATGCGACTATGGCCGTAAATTTCAACAGATGCTGTACCGTACTCCCAAACATCGGAAGTCTCTGGGCCGCAGCTACAAATGCGACTAAGCTGAAAGATACTCCACCGCCAAATCTGGAAGTCCAGTGTAGCATGATGAGCTGCAACGTTGGAATTAGTGGATTTAAGGCACAGGCTCAGGCGGCGTCAAATGTAACGGGGTCAGCCATGGCATCAGGAGTGGCCCGAGTGAAGTTGAGATGAAGTATATACATGGAAAGAGAAGAAAAATGGGATTTAATTCCTGTAGTGGAGATGTGCCTTTGTTGACGTGACTTGTGAAAAGATTTTTGAGTGTTCAGAAGAATTTAATAATATATCCCGCCTCATATGCGAGATCTTTTGCGAACATTGTTAATATATATTCATGAGCTAAATCTAGACTGCACTGCTCCTCAAGAAAACTCAAATGTGAAAACCGTGGAACTTTAGATGAGGGCTACTTAGCTAACTTGAACGGAAATACAACGACGATAGATGTTACTAGCGAATAAACCCACACATTATGCATTGCCTTTCTGACAATTGTCTCGACTTTGACAGTTGAAAGTTGCAAATGTTCTAATCCCGAGTTATATTTTCTAGACTCTTATTTTTGTAGCAGGGAAATTGCTCTCAATCTATCTACCTTCCTAAAGACTGTCATGGCCCAGTTTCGTGACACATAAGAGCTTGGGTTAATGAGGACAGCTTGTGATATATGACCACACAACAAACGTTCTATATTACACTGATGATGGCCTATAATCCACCAAATTTTAGCCTAAAACAACATGCTGCCTTTTTGGAACAGACAAAGTACAAAATGATGACTGGATCATGATTTCTTCGCCTCGGTGGCCACTTGTTGTGGTTGGGATTCCGAACTGCTGTTGGATGTTGGCTGAGGACGTGACCAAAATTTAGCAGACTGCCACCAAGAGCTTGAAGTGCTGGATGAATTCAACAAGGCATCTGTACTAGCAGCTCGACTTGCTTCTACTTCTGCTATCCTTGCCGCCTCGCTTTCTTGAGTTTGAATCGGATGTTCAAACGCTTCCCTAAATTGGTTCTGTAAATCACAACGCAAAATTAAATAGCAGATCTATTCCTCTGGCTCACTCACTTTTCCTGCAAATTTTTCTCTTGTTGCTCTTTTAACGCCGGCCCAAAAACCCAGATACCTGAAGTTTCTCTCATTAAAATGTTACCAGCAAATTAGTGTAATACAACATACCGTTACCAACGCCAAACGCTGTGGCTAAGAACAAGGGGAAGATTCCCTTAACTTTACTCATATTTTCTTTCGACAGCAGAAAGTCTGGACTGCTGTGCTCTTAGGTGCCGTGAGTGAGGCCTCACATGAGGAAATTGGAGGCGACAGAAGCTGACTAATAATTGCATTAGTAGACAAACCGACCACCCTAAATTTTGCTCGCAGTCGCGTAAAGTGGTTCAGTCGCGTCAACCTCAAAAGCAATAACCCATCCCTTTAAAACTGCGCTGAGAAGAGGAAAAGAATTTCTTACCTTTCGCGTATAACATGTTATTTGACATAAATGGCAAATTGGAAGGAGAGAGGAGTGGTTCCGGATTCCGATGATGAGGAGGAATTCGTTTCCCAAAGTACTACTGATCATGAGAAACGAGATAATGCCGCCGACGACGAATTTTATGACATCGATGATGTCTTGGAAAGAATTAATGATGGTCGATATGAGGAGGAAAGGCCTTATTCAAATTCGAGGAGCATAGTTGAGGAGATGAGAATGTCTCAAGCTTCGTCTGTTGATATGATTCAATCCTTCGATGTGGTAAATGACGTATCTGTTGGTAGCCCGAAGAAACAAACTAGGAGAGACTCTCTGGACATGGTGAAGCAGGATCAAAAACAGCCTACTGAAGATGGGGCGATTACCTCTTTGGGAGAGCCAGTCGCGGTCGCAGAAGCTGATGATATTTCTACGAGCTGGATTAGAGCTCTATCGCCGGCATCCAGTATTCTATCATCCCCTCCACCAAGTCCAACCCGTTCTTCTCAAGCGGTGAACTCCTTCTATCCAGCTGCGCAACCACCCGAACTTTCGAGCGATCCGGATCGGATAAGCGAAGAGACCCCAGAACAACTGCATCCGGGTTTTGACCATTCCAACAGCCTGCCGAAAAGGCAGTTTAGGGAAAGAAAGCCTGTGCAAATACATCCATTTCTGTTAGAGCAACAAAGGTACGAGCAAAGGATGAAAGCCTCACACATCAAACCCATACGTATTGGACCAAGTCAAGAGGAAAATAATCGAAGGAGGCGAGTCGCACATGGTCAGGAATTGTGGGATAGAGATTTTCAAGATCCAGAAGAGGCAGAAGAAGCAGAAGCGGGTGTTATGGAAGAAAGCCAGCCCATGACCTCGACCGCAGGTTCTTCATCACAGTCTACATTGTTGGATAGTGTACGAGAAACTATAATCGACCCAGAAAACTCTACATTGAGGGAAGATGAAGACGATAGTGATCAGGAATTTCCTGACCTCCCTGAGCTTTTCAAACAGGATTCAAATCTAGTAAAGACCAAGCAGAAGAAGTCATCAAAGAAGTACTCGGTTAAAAACCGACTGAAACTGACATCTGAAGCTCGACATGTGAATAAAGAACCGACCTTTGACATATATGATTTTCCTGGTTCATCCCCACCTTCTTCTCCTCCCATACGTTCAGGCAATGCACAGAGAACCATTTCTCGTGCAGTCTCCTCTTCTTCTTCGGCTATTTGGACTCCTGTTTGGCAAGACCAGAGCTCTCCACATTTTCGGCGTTCAATGGAAGTGGATACGCCAATTACGTGTGCTATCAAGGCGTCTTCATATGCATCACCCACAAAGATAATATTGGATGAGGATGATCCGTTCGCCGATCCAATAGTAATTCCTTCCTCACCATCTGCCTCTTCGTCGTTATCATCATCATCGGAAGAGGAGGACGAAATGGTACTGTTGAAGAAAAGAATGAAGCATGTACTGCCAGCGTCTCACTTAAGGCTTGATCAAAAAAGAAAAGAAATACGAGGTCATAAATCCCAAGCTAGGACGAACACAAAATCTAACGAGAAACGTGCTGGTGTTGCTCTCCCCCTGGTTCGAGGGTCTAAACCAACCCCTCCCACACAGACTGTGGACCGGCTTGCATTCTTAGAATCTGACGAAAGCGATGGGCCTGATGAGAACATTTTTGCCGGGCTTCCTATGGATACTGATGAACGAACCGAAGCTTCTAGCCTATTTCAAGAATCTGATTTGGCATTTGCCATTGAAGATGACCGCATTGATGGTATGCTGCCAACCCCCAGTCGCAAACGCAGAGCCAAGAACTCATTCAACCAGCCAAATTCTAAGCGCTTAATGGCATCTTCGTATTCCGGTGGGAGACAACAACCGCATTCATACCAGCCTAGGATCACTTCACACCTCACAGCTACAGCTACAACTGTCCGCAAATCTACTAAACCCAAACAAAAGCGGCGGAAGCGGCTGCCTCCCAAGCTTAGTATAATAGACGTCGCTCAAGATTCTGGTTATTTTGAACTAAATGCCCCGGCATTTCTTAAAGTTGCTGCTCGTAGCGCAAGATCGCGAAAGGAACTTGGGCGTCAAAGTCCCACCGGGAAGTTTATCAGGCTTGCCACTCGCGAAGACACTGCTGATGCTCAATCGGTCCTGCAAGATTGGCGCAGCCGCAAAATTCAGCCCAGGAATGTTTCATTTGTATCAAGATCTGAAAATACTAGCAATGCGTATCCGCTCAGCCAAATCTCTGTTAACCAGCAAATAAAGCTTCCTCCACCAATCACGAAACTCAAGACGAGCCTACATAAAGCTCAGCCAAATGCTGCGTATATTAATACAAGGAAGATTCGCGTACCCGGAGTAAAACAGCTTTCGATGAATGAATTTGTGGAGAATAGACATGACGAACCAGAAGAGCCTCCATCGAAAAATCTGGGAACAGTCAATACCAAAAGCAAACCGAGGGCGCGAAGGGATCCTTACTTTACAGGCCCGACGGCACGATCGGCACAACTTGAAGCAAAGCAATTTCCTATCAACACTTTAGAACCGAGGAAGAAGACTCTTGATGCTCTTTTCCGCATGGGTCGCCGCCAGCCTTTACAGAGGGGAAATCTTCAACTGAGCCGCTTCTTGGCCAATGATGATGTCGTATATCCTTCAATTGAGTCAAATCTCTCTAACAGGAACAGTGATTTGACGCCAACGAGTGCTGCACAAAAAGTCGGCAATCAACATCGACGCCGGAAGCGGGTGCCTCAACATTTAGACGCAGGTGCAGCTATCTACCGCCAGCCTAGTGAGCAACTTATCTTGGATTTTTCGACGCCCTCGCTGGGTGAAGGAGGCATAGATCATGGGAAGCTTTTTGGCCTTGGGAAATTTGGTACAAGGTATCCTCATCACTTTGATATTTTCCCACTACAGGCAGGGATATATTTCCATGAGACGACCTTTCTTGGTAGCGGGCGCCTTGGAAATACGTTGAGTCATTCAGACCTCATATCTTTTGATGATAACCGGCCTGCGACCTCACTTCAGTTAGGAGACAGAGTCTTCGTGTGGGAAGCCTGGAATGAGATTGTCTCCGAGCAAATGGGTGTTTGCGTTGACTGGCTTACAGAACAACTGACTGATAAATCAAAGATATCGGATGAGCCTGATTTGATCGCGACGACTAATCTTATTTTAGATTATGTACAGCATAGTATAACCTTCTCAAGTTCCGAGTCAAAAGGCGACTTTTTACTCCGAATGTTGGAGATACTAGAGGATTTCTCGTCTCGTCTTGATGTTTGTCGAGGCTCTATAGAATATGTTTACAATCGGCAAACAACTGAAGTCACAACTAGGCTCTTGGTGCTTTCGCTTCGATTACTTCGCATGTCTCGGATTGCTGCACATGTTTCGACTCTTCGCCTAGAAGAAGTTCTGCAGAAATTGGCAGGCTCTTGCATCAGCCTCTTGATATCAGAAGGCTTGGAGACGGTGAGAAAAATGTACGATGACTTACAATACCTGTCAGTGAGAGAGAATGGCATAAGAAGTGATCGTTATCTTGCTGAATCCTGGGTCATCATCATTCATGTTTTAGGGGCTGCAAAGACTCCTCGCGCTTCTTTTTGGGATGTAGTAAACATACAATTAGATGTGAAAAACATAGGTTCGTCACAGGATGCGAATGAGATGGAAAAGCTATGGCTCTTCATGTTCTCTCTTCTACCACTCTTTGAGTTTGATGAACATGGTCACATTTCATCAGCTTCACGGCAGGAACATGGGTTTGATAATTGGCCACTTGTACAACAACTGATCAAAAGAGTTTTTGCACTTTATGCGACTAACACTAGACAATCACCGAGCTTCAATGATTACTGCAGAGCAATTGTAAGTCGATGTCATTATCTAATGTCAAAGTGGGGCTGGTGGAAGTGCAGTGGAATAATTGGAGCTCTATTTGATTGCTTCGCCTTACAAAAGCTCGCAAATTTGCGGAATGAAGAAGTTCACAAATCGCCTCAATTCTTGGAGGATTTGGACACAGAGTCTCCACTAGATGTTGAACCGGAAGATCGGTGCTTTCATATTTTCCTCAAAATTGTGGCCATTGCCATTAGACATCAGCGTGCAGTGGGCAACATCAAAGGTATTCGGAATTTAGTTGCTCGAATCTTGCCAAATCATGATCGTCAATTTCCAAAGGAGGAGGCGATCTTCCATCGTGATCTTGCCTCCTTGCGCAATCATCATGATCTTCTATGCACAGTATACTGGGCTGCTCCATCAGGTTACGGGCCACCCATCGCTTTATTGCAGAAGCTTGTTTCGGCAGCTCGCTCACATAACGAAGCCTTTTTGATAAATTTGAGGGCTTGGGAACGGCTTGCTCGGTTCACCTTGTCTAGCATTCCTTCCAGTTTCCCTGTCGATTCATATAAACCGTTTATTACTTGGCAGGATTCATTTTTTAATAGTCTTCTCGGAGAATACATGGAATTAACTCAAGTACGGCGACAACTTCAAATTCAATCTGACGGAGCCTTCCAAACAGATGTGGACTGTAATCGAAGGAGCACCATGTCCTGTATTCAAGCCGTGGCGAGATCGGCGATGGAAACATTGAGATGTTCAAATCAAACAACTTTGAAGCACGCCATAAATCTAGGTAAGTCAAGGAATCAATGACAGATCCCTTTGCTGATCGACATTTAGACATGCTTGTAAAAATGTTTTCTACAGGCTCTTCAAATGACAAAATTGACCAAGAATTGACATCATCCGCAATTGAGATTCTTACCTGCTACTTGCACCAACTCCATGACGCAGAACCAGAGAGCAAGCTAGAAGCAAGCGCAGATGAAGATGATGAATTTGACAGCCAGGGCTTGGAGTCTGATCCCGATTGGGCGAAAGAGATGCAGTTTATGGACGACTATATTAACGTATGTTCTATTCCTCTCGTACTCACTGCTTTACAAAGCTAACATTCTAAGCCACTTGATCGTGCAATCACGTCTATCTTTCAAGACTCAGTTCGAAGAATATTGCATGATGGCCCGTTCCCACTAGGTGCCACAACGAAGTACTTCTTTTTAGAGCGGTTAACCAAGTGCTGGGCGCAGCTCATCTCCGTTTTCATGAGGTTTGGCCTTTATGTATGCATTGCCAAAGCTCTAACTTCCCGTGTTTTCTGCTAATGGTCGCATTAGTCCCCAAAGGTCTTTCTCACTGCAGGTGTCAACGCTGTTTTTAAGCATCGGGAGCAATCGCATTGTACACTTGTAGCCTGGCCACTGTTTCTCAGTGAATTACTTGAGCACACACACTCATCAGAATCTGATGTAAAATCTCCTGATTTTCAATTACGCCCTGACTTTGACTAATATTTGGTAGTTTCCCGGTTTCGATATTGGATTAGAATGGATGATAGCTATTTCCAAGCCACAGCATGAGCTTCGTTGGGAAAATACCTTGACTTATCAATTACTCAAGAAAGGGCATTTTCTCCTTGCCGGCGAAATCATGAAAGATTCATGTCTCGAGTCCTTCCGGCAAGAAGCACCTTCAGTCATAAAGAATCAACAACTCATCAAAAGTAAGCTCCCCAAATATATGACTGGATTGCGTTAACCGGATTAGATGGTATCATTAGAATGCAGAGGATTTTTTCTGACAAAGCACTACTGGTCTCCACATTTGGTAATGTGAGCAGCGAGACGATCAGGACCAGATTCTCGGGCATTTTGAACTCTACTATGCTTTCAATGCAGCATCATCTGCAAAATTTTCAAAATACCAACACTGCTGGCCATGAAGCCTATGTGAGCTTTGTGCAAGAAATTATTTCGCAGATACGCTCTCATTGCAGCGATATTTGTCCACCACCAGAGTTCTTCTTCCGCCGTTCCGTTGCGTACTGGCCCCCGGAAACAGACCCTACGCTTTATCTCGCAGGGTTGATATCATATACGCTACAATTGTCTTCACAACAGGAAAAAGCACGGAACGGGTTGATCTATTATCTTTGGAATGGATTGAGAAGTTCTTTGTCAGGTACCCATGCTCTCCATAGCTACATCAAACGGATTTCGAAGGGCGCACGGCACATTCACCTGTTGAAATTTTTATTGACTGACCTTGTACCTTCTACAGTGGAAGTCGCATTTGCCAAAGAAGCTGGCTCACTCGTATGCGAAGTCTACCTGGTAGCAGTGTCTAAAGCCTTCGAAAGTCTCGTATTGAGTGGACAGCCAGTCGAGGAGCTCGTGGTCCATATAAAAGTTCTGCTACAACATATGTTCAACAACCTTGGTATTCATTACGGTAGATTCGGCCACAGTATCGAAGCTGTACACCCGAGCCACCAAGGTATCATTACTGTCATCTTTCGCTTTTGGAGAACCTGCAGGCCGCACTTGTATAATCTAAATACTGGCCCTGTAAGTGGCGTAGGTGAGATATTTCAATGCTTCGATGGCTTTGTCGAGGCGGCAATAGCGTGCTTCAAAAACGATCAAGATATTAGCTTTCAATTCAAACACTTCGACATTGGAAAAGTAGGTAACGACGTTGCTATGGAAGAGATGGCTCGTGAGGTGCAGAATAACTGGAGGATTAACAAGGCGGATGGAGGAGTAGATGTGAGAATGAATGATGGCACGGTCGTTAATCACTGCTTTACCAATGGACCTCGAGATCTACGCGAGGTCCTTGAAGGTATATTTCCTTCAGGAAATATTGATATCAGAAAGGCCGGAGCTTCGTTGGATTGCTACTTTTGAATAGCTATATAAACCGATAGACAAATGAAATATCATTATTATAGACTTTTGTTTGATCTCATTTGAAATTAACCTCCTAGGAAAATAAAATCTTTGGAGAAGATTTGTTTTAAGCTGGACAATACGCTGGAGACTTCTCATGGGTAATTATCTGGAAGATGTTAATTGATCTATCGAAGATATGGTTATCAAATCCAATATTTATTATCAATGCCAAATACATCGATGTCAGATATGTCAGGCAAATAATTATAGTATGATATCATTTTGTAAGAATTTATTCGCACATCTTTTTTGTTGTTCGCATGGAGGGAGCAAGCTTTGATGCCTGAATTGTTTTACCTGGTGCCTTACTAACAAGGTACATTGTTAAATTGGCACAACTTCAAAGGGATATTTCAAACACTTTCAGGACCACATTCCCATTTATCTACACGAAATATTCGCTCGAAAGAGAGCGCGAAAGTCTACCGAATGCATGCCGTAGCATTGCGAGCCCTTCGCACAAGCAGAAATCCTCTCTCGAGGCAGACATGTCGGATTATCGCGGGCTGTAGATACCCCTCCCCTCGGCGCGCGTTTCACCGTTCAGCAATTTGCCTCAATACACCTGAAGGTGCAGGGAATCCAGGTGATAACAACGGGGAGAGATCAGGCATAGAGGATATCCAGCAAATACCTGAGGGGGCAGAGCTAGGAAATCCAGTGAATGTTCCGCAAGTATCTGCGGAAGTAGAGTTGGACAACCCAGTGGCAGAAGATTCAATACAGCCAGTCGAGACTGCAGATCATGAGCAAAGGTCTCGAGGAAGACTTTCGGCGCGAACATTAAGAGCAAACCGACTAAAACAGCCGGAAGGTCTACCACCCATAGTACTGCCAGATTGGTTCTGGGATAATGTCAAACTGGCTGAGGAACTGCCGGAGACCGGCTCGCTCGCTGTTTACTATGGTAGTAACGTCACGGAATTGACTAATAATCCGACGGATCCGGAAGCAACCGAGAGGATGAGCCATGCAATCAAATCTATTGTCGAATGCGACCTGCCTCCCACTGAGAAAGCAAAATATAGTATGCATGTTAATGTTTACATGGAAATATTGGCATCCATCACAGCAGGGTTGAAACTGCGCCCCTCAAAAGCTGTTTTGGACGGTAAAAATGTCATGAGACCCATTCTCCACTTGCAATGCCCTAAAGACGGTGGAATATTGTACCTAGACTCTGTCGTGGAGACAATTTCGGCAAAATTAGGAGCTGACCTCATACGTCTTGACCCGGTCGACATAGCTCAAATTTTGGGGCCATATATGGATGAGAATTTAGCCTGGACAGGGGCGAAAGCATCCCTATTAGGCTACGAAACTTCGCGAATGGCGGGCAGGCTAGAGGATTACCAAAAAGACTCGAGCGCGGTACCTGAAGATATGGAAGGAGCCGAGGAGGAAGAGATGACGGGTATGAGCACAAAACCTGGCCCCGCAATTGCCTTTACAGCATCGAATTCTTCTGAAGCACAGAAGAAGCTCTCGGCGATTTTTAGCCGAATGAAGGGAGCGCTCAATCAGGCGGCTGATAACAACAGGCGCTCGTCAGATGTTGTGATGCCATTTGCTACTTTCGCCGATCCGAACTTTTCGGCTTCTAGCAACGGCAACTCAGCCTTTAGTAATGTGAAATCTAGTGCTGAACAGTGGAATGATTTGAAGACGACGGCTTTACTTGAGGCACTAGTCACTGGTGCCGATTCAAAACGTGCATCGGAGTCTTCGGGTACTGATGCATCCAACGAGAGGGACCTCATCATACAAGTTCGTGATTACAAGGATTTGACTAGAACATACCATGGGTATAACATCATCGATAAAATGCGGACATTGGTCACCAAGCGCTGGCAGTCCGGGCGGAATATAATTATGGTTGGAACAAGTTCTTTGGAGCAAGGAGAATCCGAGCTCTCATCAGCAGGTGTTCAGCATATCCAATCTGATATAGTCGAAGGCGAGAAAAGAACAATATTTGTTCCTCCGGATCGAAGGCCAGAACAAGATGAAGTATTCGAATCCGATGATAAGCTACGCATTCGGAACTTAAACATACGGCACGTCGAGGATATGATCATGAAACTCGCGGGTGATGCACCCATCACTGTTGATATAGAAAAAGATCTCGACGGCGGTTGGGTACAATCCGCTGGGTTGGATGAGGCAGTTTGGCATTACGCTCGCGTGCAAAGACTTGCAACAACTATTCTAGGATTGGAGAATACCCCGGAGATTATAGACGGGCCAACGTTCTGGAAAGCTCAACAGCTACTTTTCGAAAGTGACAGTGCCAAATTCTCTTGGGGCGCAGCAGAGTTGAAGGAAGAAGATAATGACGTGAACAACATGCTTGATGAGATCAACTCTTCCTCGAGAAATATTAACATTAAGGAAAAGCTGAAGCAAATTCGGAAAACGTGCACCCCTCACGAGAAAAAGCTCCTGGGAGGTGTGGTCATACCTTCGGATATTCACACAAAGTTCGAAGATGTCCATGCTCCGAAGGAAACTGTAGAGGCACTAAAGACTTTGACGAGCTTGTCGCTGATACGGCCAGAGGCTTTCACTTATGGTGTACTTGCTACCGATAAGATGCCTGGTTTGCTCTTGTATGGACCTCCTGGAACCGGTAAGACTCTTTTGGCCAAAGCAGTCGCGAAAGAAAGTGGTGCGACCGTTCTCGAGATTAGTGGCGCTGAAGTAAACGACATGTACGTTGGCGAAGGTGAAAAGAACGTCCGAGCAATTTTCTCTCTAGCTAAGAAACTATCACCTTGTGTGGTATTCATCGACGAGGCAGATGCTATATTTGCTGCTCGTGGTGATACTAAGCGCTCGACCGCTCACAGAGAGATGATCAACCAATTTTTACGAGAATGGGATGGCATGAATGACCTATCTGCATTCATCATGGTCGCTACCAATCGACCGTTCGATCTTGACGAGGCTGTACTGCGCCGACTGCCCCGGAGACTTTTGGTCGATTTACCTGTTGAAAAGGACCGCGAGTCTATACTCAAGATCCATCTCAAAGAGGAGATCCTTGACTCATCAGTCTCTCTTACCGAACTTGCCAAAAACACACCCTTCTACTCTGGGTCAGATCTCAAAAATCTGTCGGTTGCAGCCGCATTGGCATGCATCCGGGAAGAAAACGAGCTTGCCACCAAACACGAAGGCGATACTCCTTACACATATCCCGAGAAACGTATCCTCACCAAAGCTCATTTCGACAAGGCAATGGAGGAAATTAGTGCTAGTATCAGTGAGGATATGAGTACACTCGCTGCCATTCGTAAATTCGATGAGAAATACGGCGATAGGAAGGGAAGGAGGAAGAAGAGTGCAGGATTGGGTTTTGGGGGTACGACCACTCCAGAGAAGGACTCTGAGGCCGGAAGAGTAAGGAAATCATAGTTGGCGGCGTAGATAAAATGGAATTCATTTATATGAGTGTTCATTAGAGGTAGTTACGTCTCGTATTTGGGGCTTGCATTTGCAGGTGCATATCACATTCACGAATGCATGAATGGGCGTCACGGTCATTGTATATATACGCCTGGGAAGGGAGTGCCTTGTTACATATTAATATTGTAGCAATAAAAATAGATTATGACATTACTGCTCTCCTTGGCCTCACAGTCAGTACAAGCTTTCATGGAAAGTCTCATGAACCGACCTATGAATGAGAATAAACTCTTCTTACTCGAGTTCTTCAAAATATTATCATTGTATAAGTAAGTCTACAAGAATACTTGTCCGAGTGCTTATTTCTGGGAATCGTGTCTACGTAGGAGAAAAAATAGGCTGGAATTGACCGGTATATTTATTTATTTATTTATTTATATTGATTAACGTCTACTTCGAACCTCCCTTGGGGTATTGAGACGTGCTAAGATAAGGAGCTTTTAAGCGGCGTGATCGTCGCAGCCAAATTTAACAGTTTAACTTCAATGCCAGGGGCTGTTCGCTCCTTTGCGTGTATGATCCTCCTCTTATAGTAAAAGGGCATGTCTGATCTGGGTTGTTGTTAGGGTGGGGCTTGGTTCCCGGGTGAGTAGGCTCGATGAAGGCTTTGATCCCTTGACTGGAATGGGGGAGAGCGGGGGTGGATTGCTGTTTGGTTAACTGAGCGTCAGCGCTCTTGCACTGTATGTTGGGTTTGTGTTTTGCGGTTTTGAGAGGTAATATGTATTAGAGTGATCAGTTGAGTGAAGAGTTAATGAGGGGAACAGGCGCTTTGTTGAAAAGGTAAACCTTTTTCCGAGGCCCTTTAGTAATTGGGACAGATCTGAGTATAGAATTCCGAGTCTACAATCAGTTGAGTGAGCTTACTGGGTGTATATAAGAGTTTTTTAATATATGTGATCGCCTGTTTGTCGGAGCGTATCTCTGTTGGAGAGAGGGGCCAGTTTGAGCGCTTTAGATTGTTTATTGCGCATCTGAAGAAGTGATATGGTTCTTTTTCCATACCGCATGAGCAGTCTTGTTTGCTGTTTTGATGCTTGAAGCGTTGGTGATATGCAGCGTAATCGCCGTGACCTGTTTTCATAGCTAGTAGTCGATGAAGAACTCCTCTGGGTAGAGCTAGTTCTTTCGGCTCCTTTGTATTGTAGTTGGGAGACCACTTTTTATAGCTAGACGAGAGGGGGGCAATTACCTCTTTCCACCAGTCAGTCTCTGCGCGCAGGCACTTTTTACGAAAGATCGTTCGCACACCACTGATCGTGGGTAACTTGTCGGCCGCTTGATCCATGGGTCCAACTGCTCCTGCATTCGCTAGGCGATCCGCCTCCTCATTGCCTTCGATCTCCATATGTCCAGGGGACCACTTTACTCTGATATTGAGTTGTCTGATTGCCTTGTGGCACTTGTGGAAAGCCCATTGCGATGTAGGCGGCGCATCTCCTCGCATACCCCAGATGACTGATGTGCTGTCGATACACATCCAGATCCTACCGTTTGGGGGACCTGCGAGTGTGCTGATCAGGTGCTCCAGTCCGCGCCATGCTCCTATCGCTTCTGCATCGAACACGTGTGAGTCACTGCGGATCTGTTTGTATCCGGTTGCTATTTGAGTACCGTTGCGATAGATCGCGTAACCGTAGCCAACGTGGTGCTTGCGATCTATAGTCTGCTCGGATCCGTCTGAGAAGATCGAGTAGTCTTCGGGCGGGAGCTTTGGCCACCACTCCTTGAAGGCCTGTGCTGCCTCTTCCTTGGTTCGCCCTTCTGTAGGATCGGTTCTGCATCCCGGCGAGACGTGTGGGCGGAGCAGTTTCGGCCGTTGGGTTTCTGGGATGATCAGGCCGAGCCGCTGGATCCTTGTGAGAGGCCCTCTAGCTGTGCCAGCCCCTCGCCCCCTTTTCCGTATAGTGGGCTTCAAGCGGCTCACTAGCAGGTGCCTGCTGTCGATCGTTTGTAAGCGGAGAGCGAATCTCAGCTTGGCGTGTTCCAATGCAACTATCCCTGATGGCAGGCCAGCTTCTTTTATAAGTGCTGCAGTCGGTGTAGTTTTGTATACTGGGATTGTTCCTCTTGCAGCCGTATTGATCACTTTGTTGATATAGCGGAGGTGACCTTTGGTGCCTGTGCTTATACTTGACTCGTGTTGGCCTAGATTGGGTTTCGATCTACCGGCGTACCATACTTCAGTGCCGAATAGCGCCACTGGAAGAACGCAGGTGATCACTGCTTTTCTCAGAAAGGAGGCTGGTGGCCCATGCAGAGTCCGGGCTATTGATCTGATATGCGAGGCTACTTTCATGGCTTTCGCTGTACGTGTTTTGACATGCTGTAGAAATGAGAGCCGGCGATCGAAGAAGATTCCAAGCCATCTTAGAGTAGGCTGGATGCTTTCACTGGTTGCGATGGGTACTGGAGTGATTATCAGATCCGGGCTTACGACTAATGGTGGATTGGTTGTGTCGTGCCGCCTGGTTATATGGAGTAGCTCGAATTTCTCTGGGGCGAATAGGATTTTATTGTCCTTGCCCCATCGAATGATCTGCCGAACACGTCGTTGGAGGATCCTGGCATTCGTAGATAGATGTTTGGAGGAATGATAGATCGCGATGTCGTCCGCATAGCCGAAGCGGTATTTTGTATCTCGGTTGAGGAGCTCGGCAAGATATAGCATATAAAGTATAGGTGATAATGGGGACCCTTGGGGAGTACCGCATGCTACTGGATATTCCTTTGTTGTAGTGCCTTCGAGTCTCACCCTGACTTTTCTGTTTGTAAGGAACGAGTCTATAAGCCTGAGCAGCGAGATTGGCCATCCTTGCTTGATCATTCGGTCTAGGAGTCGGCGCTTTAGAAGAGCGTCAAAGGCTCCTTGTACATCCATCGTGACAATCGAGACTACGTTACCAGTTGCTAGTGCAAGCTCTGCATCGTGAGTGAAAGCAGCAGTCAGATCCGTTCCTGATCTCCTTGGGAGTGCCCCGCAGTGCTGTGGGCTGATTACGTTGTGTCTTAGAGCTGTCCAGGATATTTGACTGGCTATGTATCGTTCGAGTCCCTTTCCAATGCAAGAGATCAGGGCTATCGGCCGCCATGAGCGCGGTGACGTTTTATCTTTCTTGCCTACCTTGGGGAGCATCACCACTTCCGCTAGCTTCCATCCTTCTGGATAGTAGTTTAAAGCTAGGCACGATGCAAAGATCTCCCGGATCAGTGTTTTGACGCTCGGCCAGCATGCCTTGAGGAGGCGAACAGTGGCTCGGTCTACTCCTGGTGAAGTGCATGTAGCTCCTATGACATGTTTTTCCACTTCCTCTGCTGAGATCGCTCTTTTCCAGGGGAGTGTTCCTCTGTGCGTATGGTTGCGTAGCGGATCGTTTGGTAGATCGTCGTCCGCTCTGAACCGATCCAGGACTGCTGTGAACAAGGCATCTGCCTTCTGCTTTGTATCAATGATCTCCTGCCCGTTGATCTTTAGAGGGGGGGATTTCACAGTACTTTCAGGAGTTAGTTTATGCCACCCCATGACCCGATAGAGTTCTTTGTCGTCTTTAACTCCATCTAGGCGCATTGCCCAGTATGATCTCTTAGCTTGCCGCACTACCTTCCGTAGGAGGTGAGTAGCATTGGTCTTCCTTTCGGGGTCTGGTCCTCTCTGTGCTTCTATGTGTGCTCGATGGGCCTCTCTGCACTCATCCGTCCACCATGGCGAAGCTTTCCCTGCCTTCCGATCAATCTTGCCGATCGTTCGGATAGCTTTGTCTAATGCATTCGCCAGCTCGCTTACACAGGTCTCGATCTCAGTTGTAGTCTGGATATTCACATTTTTAAGGTGAGCTACTTGATTAGCCATTAGTCCATCTAGTCTGGGCAGATCCGATTCCCTTATGCGATAGTGATGTTGATCCCATTCTGTTGTTCCGCGGTTCGCTAAGGTGGTAACCTGTGTGGCATGATCGGATCCGCAATGGAGTTCTTCCAGGACTTCCGTGTATGCGAATGGTACGTTTGAAAATGTCAGATCTAGTACATGCCCTCTTGAATGAGTAGGTACGCCTGGGGTGCCTATAAACTCCATGCCCTGCTCGTTTGCCCACGCCGCGAGCTGCGCCCCTTGATTTGCTGTGATCACGCCCGGTTCCCACAGATCGTGCTTTGCATTAAAGTCCCCTCCTACGATCGTGCGCTCATTCGGAGCTAAATGTGTGATGTAGTTAATAATATCCAGAGTGCGCGGGGCTCTGTAAGCATTCAGGATCGAGTACTCATTGACTCGTATCCAGAGAAGATCCCTGTTTTCGAGTTGCTTCATTTGCTCTACTCTTAGATTCGCGCCTTTTCGTATATAGGTTATAACTCTTGGGCCTAGATCGGTCTCCTCCAGGCCTCCTCGAAGATTCCAGTTGTCGATCGGTTGATATCGATCGTATGCAGTGTGGTTTTGTGTTTTTGAGTTGCAGTATAGCCTTGGCTCCTGTATGCAGATCACATCCAGTCGAGCGTCAGCAGCTAGTTGTAGTAGTGTAATATGGTTCGCATGCCCTCGTCCTACATTCGCCCAAGCAATAGTGAGGCCTTTGTTCCTTTGAGAGTATTCATAAGTTGTATTATTCATAGAGAAGGTCTAAGTGCAGTGTCAACTGTTATAGAGTTTTCTGTATCGATCATATCCAGGTCTATTGGAGTGAAGGCTTTCTCTGCTAGCGCTTCTATATTGAGATTCCGTTGGCTCTGGATGCGAGCTGAGCGTGTGCGTAATACGGTTGGTGCGATCGGCAGACTTGTACTGAGCCTGCGTGGGCGCTTGCTGAGGCGCTCATTCTCATATGCTGTGATCCTCGCCCCCGGAGTGATCGGGGTTTCTGCGAGTGTTACTATAGGAGGCAGAGGTGATTCAGGGGTATGTTCTGCCTCGTCTGCATCTGCTCTGTGCAGCGTCTTATGGTCTCTTCTGCCAACAGCTCTTACTGCAGCCAGTTCCTTTGCGGTCAGAATGATCCGTCGTTTAGCATAGACCCTAGGCGCAGCTGGGCAGTTGGAGTGGCCAGCGCGGAAGGGTCCGTGGCAATTGGCGCATTGAGCTGCTCTAGTACATTGTTGATGTACGAGTGCACCCTCATGCTCAGTGTTTAGTTTACCGCATGTCGAGCATCGTGAGGCTCTGTTGCAGGTGAAGGGGTTGCAGTACCCTTGGCAGCCGGTACTGTGCAGTTGAATTACCCGGGGTTTGTCTAGGAGAACCGAGTAGGAGCTGCTATTGAATAGTCGGAACCGCGGTACTGCGGTATTGAAGCCAATGATCCAGGTGGCTCTTTTAGTGATCGGGTTAACCCCGCTACGTGCCAATCGGTAGTTGACCGGCTGCTTGCCGGTCTGAGCTGTGATCTCCTCTTTGATAAGCTCAGTGGGCATGGGAGCAGGAGCTCCTTCGATATGATAAAAGTCGTGAGGTACTTGTGGAACTGCATACATGAACCACTTCTCTAATCTGCGCATGCTTGTTGCATGGAGGGTCTTAAGGACCCGCTCAGCGTTATCTGCTTTCATGATCTCCTCCCGGCTAGCGCTAGAGCTACATCGTAGAGTCCAGCCTGTATTATTCCTTTGAAGGAAGGGAATCTCTGCTAATGTGAGTCCAGTGACTGCTTCTTTTATTCTGAGTCTTAGTAGGAAGGGGTTTGCCGCTGAGAGCAGGGCTTCCCCATTGGCTATTATAAGGATCGTTTTCTCGATCCGATCCTTCTCCCTCTTGAGTCTGCGTGCTTCTGTACGCTCAGTGTTCGTGCCTCCAGTAGGGGCAGTGCGCACTGTAATGGTGGGGACCGTAGTGGGTCTTTCTGCCTCAGGCACTGTACGAGTTTTCAGCGCATCAGTGTAGGTCTTCTGCGTGTTACTTTCTGGCCGTGAGTGCTCTGTTGTGAGCCCTGTCCATCGATCAGAAGTAGCCTTTGCTGCTCCCAGCAGTGTGGAGATGATCGTTCCTTTAATATTCACTGCGAGTTTACGTTGTTGGCCCTGGAAGCCTTGTGCAAGCTTATCCGCTAATACTGCGAACGCCTCGATCACCTCCCGCTTTTCTGTCTCTGTCTTGTCGATCCTTTCGAATCGATCCTTGATTGCGCCGAGGGCAGAGCCTGTAAGTGATCTTATAATTGGTGGGGGGGCAATGCTTGCCCCTGGGGTAATGGTGCTTGATTGAGGGGGGGTCGCCTCTTGGGTTGGGGAGCCGCTCGGCGCGCCGGGGGCGCGCATCACCAGCGGCATGGTGGGAGCCTCCTGTGAGGCCCTTAGGTGTAGTTGATTCGTGATCGTTTCAGTAGTTATGCGGGGGTATCGCTATTTGATATAAGACCTGCTTAGATATTTTAAAGTATGGAATTGACCGGTATACAATGTTATCTTTTCTTTATAAAATAATTATAATTATTTATAAAAATTTAAAAGTTCAAATTGATTAAAGAATATTAAAAAATAATATAATAATATAATATAATTATTATATTGATAAATTATATAATAATAAATAGATAAATAATTAAATATTATATTAAAATGTAAATCATTGTGTAGTTGTGCATTGGTCAATTCCGGCCTGTTTTTTCTCCTACGAATAGCGTGTACCCTATGGAAGCATGATATTAGTAATTTACTGATATCATGGTCCGTGCCAGTACTAAAACGTGTATTGATAATCTCGTTACACAGCGGCAATTTCTCAATACACACTAAAATGATGCTATTTCAAATTCTGTATACTAAAGTGATGCTATTCCCAATTATTACTAGACTTATTTTAGATCATAGCATTGAATTTTCAATCTCTTCACTTTTCAATTTCTTCAATTTCTTCAATTTCTTCAATCTCTTCAATCTCTTCAATCTCTTCAATCTCTTCAATCTCTTCAAAAATTATAAGTAATTTCATGATTTTCATCAAATAGTAAGTTATTTCTTTCAATTTTGTCAAAATAGAATATAAAATGTGAAATGTAAAATATAAATAATGAAATGTAAAATGAGGCTTTTGAAGAAGGGAAAGGGAAAAAGGAAAGGGAGAGGAAAAGGGAGGAAAAAAGGGAGAAGAGAAGGAAGAAGAGAAAGAAGAAGAGAAAGGAGGAGGGAAGGGAAGAAGGGAGGAAGGATAATTCCCTTTCCCTTTCTCTTTCTCTCTCTCTTTCCCTTTTTTTTTCCCTCTCTCTTTCCTTCTCTTTCTTTCCCCCGAAATCGGAAATAGAATCATAATTAATCATCAAAAATATGAAGTTAATTTAAAGCTATTCATACTAAATCTCGTTGCACACTAAAATCTCAATACACAGTTCAAAAATGATATATTTACTGATATCGTGCAACCATAGGGGTAGTCCACCGCGGTCATAACCAATGCTAATAGATCAGAAACGCTATCTGGATAAATAACACTAAGTCACGTGATACACTAGCTTATTCTTACGCGTTTTATGATAGGATAAGAGTCCCTAAGGTTAACCTATGTCGTCATTGGCTTCAGTCGACCGCCGTCCTAGCTGCTCAGCGACAAGAACACGAAATTGCGTCGAGGTTTAGTAGACAAATACCAAAGTTTCCTCTCCTCGCCTCTTTTAAATTCCAAAAACATGGCTCCTTGGTCATCTAAACCGGCGACAGCTCAAGACCATGAACATGATCTTAGTTCAATGTTGGAGATTGAGGAACGTGTCGATCTGACGCTCCTCATTGCTGATATCACAGAAGTCATGCAAAAACAAATCTGTGACAACTTTGATGCTTCTACTGCCACAAGAGAATCTCCAGATAGAGCCTCAAAAGTTGGTGATAAGAATGCTAATGCAAATGATAGTCAGCCAAAGGAGGAATCAGAAGAAGAGGAGAAAGCTCGGAAACTACGGGAAAAAAGGGAGAATGAATTATCGGCGCCCAAAATGCTGGATCTTAAACGTGATGCTCTCAAGTTCTTTCAAGAGTGGCAAGAAACTGTAATTTCGAGAATTGGGACGGTTGTTAACAATCCAAAGGAGGTTACAGAAGATCAGAAGAAGAAAGCCAGCGCGAATTCTACCCCTGATGCACTGTCAAAAACCAAGGTCGTTAGTATGTAGTATCATCTATTGCCCTAAGCTTTTACCTGCTTTTAGGGAATTCAGTGATTAACTCTCGCAGGACAAACTACAAATGTTGTAGAAGCAGATGCAGCCTTGATTGAGCTTTACCCACCAACATCCACGCTTCTTTACTCTTTACCAGAAGAGAAACGAGTAATGCTCCTACACGCCATGCTACTACTTCTTCTTTCTCTGGAACATTACACTGCTCATTCACGTATTCTTTTGCTTCACATAGCATCATCTCTACACCTTCCCCTTCATATTCTCGCCGAGACAGAGGTGAAGGTTGCACAAGGACTGCTAGAAGCTGCTAAAAAGATGTCTGGCAATGAGGAGACACAAAAAAGGAGCGAAGAGAACAAAATAGCTCGAAGATGGAAGGTAGGACTCGCTGGTGTCGCTGGCGCTGCGATAGTGGGTGTCACAGGTGGTCTTGCAGCTCCATTAGTTGCGGGAGCTCTAGGTACCGTAATGGGTGGGCTTGGCCTTGGTGCGACTACGGCCGCAGGCTTATTGGGGGCTCTGGCCGAGAGTGGAATTATTGTTGGAAGTCTCTTTGGTGCTTATGGTGCTAGTATGACGGGCAAGATGATGGATGCTTACGCAAAAGAGGTTTCTGACTTTGCATTTCTTCCTCTGAAGGGATCACAACATCAAAAGCCCCTCAAGGAAATAGCAGCAAAGGATCGGAGGCTGAGGGTCACAATAGGTGTTAGTGGATGGCTGACCCAGAAAGAAGATGTCGTCACACCATGGCGAGTTCTTGGACATCAAAGTGAAGTCTTTGCTCTGCGATATGAACTCGAGGCCCTATCCAAACTCGGCATGTCGTTGGAATCCATGGTAAAAAGTGCCGCTTGGTCTATCGCCAAGAAAGAGATTATCTCTCGAACGATATTCGCCAGCTTAATGACTGCTCTCTGGCCGCTTGGACTTTTGAAAATCTCAAAAATTGTAGACAATCCATTCTCGGTCGCCAAGAATCGAGCAGACAAAGCAGGTTTAGTCCTTGCAGATGCACTTATCAATAAAGCACAGGGAGAGAGACCGGTTACTTTGATTGGATACAGTCTAGGAGCTAGGTTGATCTACTCGTGCTTGATGAGCCTTGCAGAACGCCGTGCCTTTGGTTTGGTAGAGTCAGTTCAATCTCCTTCTTTGATTCATTGTTGAATTATACTCTTCTACTGATTTGGAGTGTGTTTAAATTCCACGGCTACAGACTACGCTAACGTTCTGATTCCAGATCAGCAGTACTAATCGGAGCGCCTGCTCCATCGGATGCAGCTGCATGGCGATCTATGCGCAGTGTTGTCTCCGGACGACTCGTAAACGTATATTCGGAGAATGATTACATCCTCGCTTTCCTATACCGAACCAGCAGCATACAATTTGGAGTAGCTGGTCTTCAAGAGGCCCAAGATGTCAAGGGCATTGAAAACGTCAATGTAAGCGAAATGGTCAATGGACATCTTCGTTATCAATATCTCGTAGGTACAATTTTGGAAAAGATGGGATTTGAGGATATTGATATGGAAGAAGTTGCGAAGGAAGAAGAGACGTTGGAGTTATTAGAGCAGCAGGAGAGAAAAGAGGAAGAGGAGAATGGAAATGTCGATCATGTGGATCTGGAAGTTGAGGTTACGAAAATGGAAAGGGATGTCCAGCGGAAAACGGCTGAGACTATGATGCAACAGGGAGCGGAAAGGTTGCATATTAATTAGATATGAAGTGATTTTACTTAGTTTGGGTTTAGATACATATATGGAGTGAGTAGGGAAGAAGGTCTTGGAATGCAATTAATGGGTTTAAAAGGGTTATAACATGTCCCTACGTCCCCAGGAGATAGCTAGAACAAGTTGTGAGTAATAGTCGGTTTTTACGACACTTATCCTCTCACTTTCTTTGACACTTGCTCTCCTTCACCGGAAGAACAGACGCAGGCAGCATTCTAAAGTGACAAGCAGTGACAAGCCTTCTACATCGAAATCCTCTGATATTATATTTGAGCACCTTTTAACACTAATATCAAAATAGAATAGAAGAATAGAGGAATAGTTCGATATTCTAGACAATTTAGAACTTTCGAATAGCAGAGAATAAAGGATTAATTACAAGGACACGGTCTGATATTCATTGGATTTGTGTTTTTGAATATATGAAGTGAAAATTGCATATTTATGGAAATCTTCTGATATATATCACAAATACGGGGTTTTCAAGTAGGAGGATAAGTTGGGTATTCATGGGAATGGTAGGGTTTGGGAAGTTGATGGGTGGAATTTACATATTAGAGGAAGGGGGGTATTGTGTCTTCTGAATGGTGATCTGTCTGGGAGAAATAGAGGAGTTAGCGAGTCTGATGGTATAACTGAAGTCGAGCGAGGAATGGAAAGAGGTGGCAGAGGAATTTTATATAGGGAAGGTCATGAAATGTTACTAAGAGCCGATTCTGCGCGGAGCATGCTATTGATGATACAGGAGGAGCCCATCATTATGGCGAAGGATATATCTACATGCGCCAAAGGACTAGAACCTATCTTCCTGAACGGCGTCAAGCTGCAAAAGGGGTATCAATTCTAAATTTATCATCAACATATATCCATCAGTTCACACCCGGTGTCTCAAGTCTCTCTGTTTCAGGTATGTGAGAGATCATCCTTTCCAAACTAGGTTGATCATCTTCCACTTTCTCCGCTGTCTCTTTCCCACTCCTCACGACAAAGTACTTCCCGCCTGCAAACTCAACAGTCTCGCTGGCAGTCCCTGTCACGTTCCAGTCCTCTACACCTTTCGTGTCAATGACACCATCTGGCCGCCTCCTAGGTCTCTTATTCCTGCCTTCATATTCCTCTTTTTCCAACGCGGCTTTAATTTCTTCAGTCTCTAAACCAATTGTCTCAAGCGCTTCTGCCTCTAACGTCTCATCTCTAATACTCCTTAGCGGTTCTATACCATCTGTATCAACCTTCTGAATATCCCTCAAAAAATGTAATTGTAAATGCAGTGTATCTAGTAATTCCTTCTCTTCTTTCGGTGTTTTGGGGAGAGGAAGTGCGGAAAGTCGACATAAATGATGGAGCTGTTTGACGGTAATTTCCTCGGCAGGTTTCTCATGAGGAGAAGGTAGGAGGGATCGAACAGACCACGTGGGCTTTGAGAGTAGCTCGTCGATGTTCGTTTTCTGGTGAGTATGGTCCACATTTAATCGAGCGAATACTCGACGGACTGGGATTTTTTCATCTTCCGGCTTGGGACTGAGAGGTGTTGTTATTCTAGTTCCGTGAAGCTTTACACTTCGCGGTATAAAACGGTCTGAAGTATCTTCTGTTGGTGGTATTGACGTCCTACCTACCGCAGAAGCTTCCGTGGGCGTTTCTTGAGAGGCTCCTGATGTACTGTATGTTTGAGAAAGAGAAATTGGGGTACGCGTGGATTTTCTGGTGGACAGGGATTGTCTGATTGTTGCGCGACAACGCAAACAAATTGATCCCGACATTCTTGTGAACAATTGAACTTTCGAAGACTGTTCGATGGATTTATATAGGAAGCATGGTGAAGTGAATGTATAAAAATAATAATATTGCCAATGTCCTTCCCCGGAAATACACTAGTGTGTGATTCGTAGGCGGGGCAAGGCTGTGTCAGAGCTTCAAGAGGCGGAAACAGACAAGGTTCTCTTCTGAAACGAACACACGTCAAGTCAACTCAAGTCAACTCTTACAACCTTGGAACTCAATAATAAATAATACTTACAACTCTCCGAAAAGACTCATCAATTGTCAACTACTTGGTAATACTTCACACTAAATCGCAGTCATGGCACAAGATCCTTACGCTCTTATGCAGAAGGTGACTACCCCACCATCTGTTGCGCGATAAGCTTCATATTGACCGTTTCCAACAGGCAGAAAAAGCAGCTGCGGGAGCTTCGGGGGGATTCAGTCTTTTCGGTGGACGACAAGAGAAGTGGGAGAATGCAGCAGAATTATATAACCAAGCTGCGAATGCGTTTCGCATGCAAAAGCAAAGTAACACTTTCCCAAGTCTTCGTACCTCTACATCTCGACTAACATGACATGTCTTTCCCTTAGACAAGGAGGCTGGGCAAGCATTTGAGCGCGCTGCTGATATCCAAACGAACAAACTCAACGAGCCCGACGATGCTGCGAATACGCTTACAGAAGCTTTCAAAGTATACAAGAAGGGAGATCCACTAGATGCGGTTAGATGCTTGGACGTTGCGATCAATCATTATACATCAAAAGGAAACTTCAGGAGAGCTGCCACGCACAAGCAAAATTTGGCAGAGGTATATGAAATGGAGGTTGGGGACATGAAGAAAGCAATCGAAAGTTATGAATTGGCTGCTAGCTGGTTTGAGGCCGATAATGCTGAGGCGTGGGTTTTGCCTCCTATGCTCGCACCTATGTTCGAACATGGGTATTGGGTTATTTACAAGCATTTGCTGATATATTAGTAGACTGGCCAATAAACTGTTCCTCAAGGTCGCCGACATTGCCGCTCTCGACGGCGACTATTACAAAGCCATCGAACATTTTGAGAAGGTAGCTGCATCGTCCGTCTCGAATAACCTTATGAAGTGGTCGGTAAAAGATTATTTCCTCAAGGCCGGTCTGTGTCATCTAGCTATTGGCGATACAGTGGCTACCGGGCGAGCCTTTGAAAAATATAGAGATATGGATCCAACATTCCCAAGCACAAGGGAGCATCAATTATTAATCGATCTCGCGGAAGCCGTTGACCAAGGCGATCAGGAACAATTCGCCGATAAGTTATTCCAATATGATCAAATGAGCAAGTTGGACAAGTGGAAGACGACGATTCTGTTGAAGATTAAGAATGCAATTGAGGAGAAGGGTGATGATTTCTCATGATTAAGCTTTAGACAAGTAGAACTACTTCCTTGGGCTGGCGTTTGGGTATTTTGGTTGGTAATTTTGAGGAAGCTTCGGAGAAATATGTCGTTATGTTTTAAGCAATGGTATTTAGAGAAACATAAGTACGAAATTGATGAGTTTGAGTGCCTTCTAAATAAAAAAGCGGTGGTTGTTAGGTCAGTGCTTGAAGAGAAGAAGAATGAACTTGGGACCGAGGTGATCAACGTTCGTGGATCCCACCGGTGAGCTTCACAGAAATTGAATAAAACTAGGTACCATGTGCGTGCAATATCTCAATAGGATCTTAATAAATATTAGAGAATAAGCTTCCAATACCTACTTAGATAAAATCATAGTGATGATGGTATATTGATAATAGCTTGGAAGTCTAAGCGAAGTCGTATAGAGAGAAGAGAGGAGAGAGGAGAGAGGAGAGAGCAGAGAGGAGAGAGGAGAGAGGAGAGAGGAGAGAGGAGAGGAGAGAGGAGAGAGGAGAGAGGAGAGAGGAGAGAGGAGAGAGGAGAGAGGAGAGAGGAGAGAGAGGAAGGGAAATGGTTGAAGAAAGATATATAGAATTATTGAAGAAATACCCATTTATTTGTAAGTATGGTGAGTATGGAGACGGAAGCTTGGGATTTTAGGAGAGTAGGGGAGAGGAAAGGGAAGGAGAGGAGAGTAGAGTGTGATTTTGGGTTTTGTAATCTTATGTAGATATTGTGAGATTTGGACAGGGTGGATGTGTGGATGCTGTGAATAGTATATGATATCCTACAAGATAAAATGAGATATCTATATCAATGAATCATAATTATCTGAAGTCTATAGCGATGAATGAATGTAGTTGGAGGTGGAGGTTATATATCCAAGCTATCAAAAGAGAAATCTAATTAGTAAGACTTACATATCTCTGAACTCGATTTCCATTTCTAATTAATTGTCATTAATAAAAACAGCTGCGATAACCTCTTCCGCTCTACTCTATGAGACGTTTTGATCGCCACGTGATTATTTGACTTAATTGCCGTGAGTATTAATTACCTACTTTACAATGATATGAAGTATAGAAGATGAGGACGGTCTATTCTCTGAATGATTGATTTTGCACTGGAACAATAAATTGTCGCTGGAAATGCAGCGACGTGGGCTTTGATTGGTGCGCAAGTAAAGATACAGTGGGCCTCATATTTAGCGGAAAGGTAAAGGGGGACCGCAATCTTGCCGCTGGTTTGATTTAACGTATGGTAGGTTCGCGAGAATGGTATGATCACATGGTATCCTGTATTCTTATCACTTGAAAATCTGAAAATGGGAGATATAGAGTTGAATTGATTGAAGAGGTGAAGGTTATGGAGAGCTTGGATGCAGTTCTCCTAGCTTTTGATGTGATCTAGTACAGGAGCTTGTAATTAGACTATTATATTCAACGGAAAACGTCGATCCAGCGAGACTCCGCTCTCTTTGCTGCAAGAATGAGGTTAATCCTAGCTCCTCTTGCTATTTCCCATTTCGTTTCATACCACTGAGTCTGTTTGCTTACTCTTGAGTCCAGGTATAAGACGCTTTAGCCCTATCCATGGAGTATTGACTGGGCTTTCCCCAGTGAAAAGGAAGACATCTATTTTTTTTATCAGAACTTCTGTCTCAAATATCACATTTGTATGGAAAAAGGATGAGCACATGTACATACCATATAACCAACCACCGAACAAACATCCAAAAAAAGGAGCTACCATGGGCACCCAAAAATAATAATTCCCAGCACTCCAAACCTCGTGGCCATAGCCCAGGAAGTAGGTCATCAGCCTTGGACCAAAGTCTCTGGCCAAATTGATGGCATATCCGGTCTCCCCTATCAAGAATTCAAATTAATTAATGGTACGGCTATTTAAAGTGGGTTTAGTAACTTCACTTACATCCAAAGCAAGCTCCAATACCAAAGATGACGAAGAAAAGTCCGAGTGGTGTGAGATTTCCAGCTCCCAAGTTGCCGTTATCTTGTAAAGAGTAGATGCAAAACATAAGGATAGTACTTGCAATAAACTCGGAAAAGAATTGTCCGGTCTTTGTCATGAATGGGGCGGGATAGGTACAGAATATGCCTGCAGATGATGTATTTAAGCCCGCAGTTCGAATATTATGGCCCCCTTCAAATACGTCGATTGCGGATTTATAATTGGCTGTTAGGTTTGAAACGTTAGATTGCCATTTTCATATCAGCTGGGAACAGACAAACCATAGACTACACCAGCGCCACACATTGCACCTAATACTTGCGCCAGCATGTAAATGGGAAATTTGCGCCAGGGGAATTTGCGAAAGACACAGTTTGCGAAAGTTACAGCGGGGTTGATATGAGCACCACTGATGCCTGATGCATAAACTCCAAGCATAACTCCGATACTGTAAGGTCGTCAGCCTATGTGCCGTTTAGATTTAAAAGAGAGACTGTACCCCCATCCCCAAGATATTGATTGATAAGAGCCTTTCTCGCCCGAGCTAAGGACTACTTGGGCAACAACGCCATCTCCGAACAAGATCCTGCTCAAACGTCAATGGTTATGGGACGAACAAAATAATGATTGCCATGCTGTCAAGGCTAAAGGCTTGTGCCAATACTAACAAAATGAATACGCCGAAGAATTCGGAAAACGGCTCTCGCATAGCGTATCGAATTCGACTCCACAACAGATCTGGGTTGGCTTGTTTTTCGAGCACTTGTGGGATGTTATGATCAATTCCAGGTCCATGTTCGGCATATCCACCACTACCTATGTTCCGCATGTTCTGCCCATCCAATGTGGATTCTTGTAATGAGAGGTCTGGTGAAGAGTTTTTACATCCCGAGACTTCAATATTTTCATTATGGCTGACGGTAGGCATCGACGAAACTTGCTTTTCGAGATCCATTGTGAAAAACTAGAGCAAGTACAACTTTTGTAAAGCTATTCTATGTATACAATTTTCAATGTATGAGGTGATCGCGGACGTTAACCTATCAACATGTAGCATGAAATTCTGGTCCATGCTGTTTTATATGATCTGAGGGCGCGGAATAGAGCGAGCTTGTACCTGAATTTATCATACTAGCGAAATGAACATGTGAACAAGATTAGGATGTTTTGACTATTACAGCGCTGACTATGATTTACTAGCATACCGAGGAAATAAACCAGTTACTGGGCTTGAGCAGAGCCTATGTTGGCGTTGTTAAGCCACTTCACGAAGTCAAGTTTCCCTATTTGGCAATCTTATCAAATTTCAGACTTTCCCATCATAATTTCCGAAGTGACGAGAAGACACGTACTGGTATGCAGTGGAGTTATCTCCCCTGTAGGTGCGGAGAGCATCTTGGATAGGATGATTAGATAGGTTGTGTAAGCCGAGAGATTGCCAAAAGCTGTGAAGCTTCGTTGCATCGGAGTATTCCTACTACGGGAAAGATTAAGTAATTGCAAGTTCGTGAACATACCGGCGAGATGTTTATAACGCTTTTGTGATAGTGAATGGAAGGGGGGAGCCAACACCACTGTATGCGGTGGTGACTTGGGAAGGATGCATGCCCTTCAATAACTTCAGTCTACCCTTGCTGGTGGTTGACGGCGCAGTCTTGGTTGCTCGACCCCGCATCAACAATTCCAATAGAAATTTAAGGACAAATAGATGATAAGCATCTGCATTTACAGTCAGTCAGAAGAAGGTGACACTTGTTAATAAATCTAGCTCCCATGGCTAAACTAAAAATATCTTGATCACTTTGACAAGACCCTCGGGGCTATGCTAGAATGGTATTTTAAAGAGGATGTAAGAGTTGTCAGTTGGGGATAACTTTCTCAATCTGACAGATCACACTATCGGCACTGCAAATCTTGCAAGTGAGTGTTGTACTCGTACAAGAATTCGAGTCTGATCTCGGATGGACCGATCTTCTGCATCTCTCCATTCAATCAATGGCGTAGCAAAGCATGGCGGCCTTGACAAAAACACAGGTAATGATCGTTAGGATGGAGCTACCAATCAAAACTTATCTCCTGGATTAGTGTGGTTGATTCGACCGCCTCCAGGGTAGATGTTTCTTTACCCCAGTCTCCACTGTTTAACCTTATGTTACCTTTATACCCCATCCATATCTTTCCCGGAATAGTAGGGATTCAATTTATAAAGATAACGCTAGGGCAAGCGCGTCCGATATCTATGCTGGCTGGCTGGCTGCATGAATGGCGGTTGTAGAAAAGACGGAGCGGACGTTCATACGCACATCTACCAAGTAATTGAATGCATGAGTTTCTATTCCACTGATGCCAAGCAGATGGCCGATAAGTTATCCTGCGAACTGCTCGAAGGATTATTACCATTCAATTCACCTCTAGAGGCCTCATTCAGATACGATATGTCAATCGCCTTCCTGTATTTCTGTGCGAAATATTATCTTCGGGTTTGATTCCGAATAATCATGCGGCCTCCATGATAGACGAAAAGCTGTGATCAGCTTTTTATTATAGTGATGTGAGCTTTTCTGGGTTGGTCCAGACATTCCAGGATCCTACCGTTGGAATCTTAGAGGGGGGGACCGGGGTACCATGTACATAACTGGTCCTAAGATAGGAAAACGTCGAAATATCCCTAATGCATATCCAATCCAAGTGAGGATGCTGACCTTTTTGTTCTGTCGGCGTTGATAATCATTTGTGAGTTCAAAATCATGGTCAGTTGGCAAATAAGTTCATGTACGTGCTCTGGGATGCAGCGCGATGCGGGGTAGTGGACACCGATGCAGCGCCATCCGAAATCTTCACTGGCTCCCATGGCTCTAGAACCCTTCCCGAAACGCAGTAGTTCTTTGTCTCCATCTTCTGTAACAATGACCTTTGCTTTGGTGATGAGACTCTCATGAGCGCAACAATCGCAAGTGGTACCAAATCACAGCATCGGTTCTTGTTGGTGACTTCATTTCTATGAAGGCTGGTTTGTATCATCTGGTGGTGTTCCAAAATGCGATGTGCCGATTCCTACCGAGGTAGGACAGAAACAAAGTATGGCTCTGGAAACTGATTTGACCAGAATTTTCAATGGAGAAAATCCTCCGGTGCACGCCAACCTGCATCTGCTGTGCTATGTAAGCATCACTGTACATTTAAGATTTGAGTTCAACTATATTTTCAGGTTTCCGAGCAAGGATCCTAGCTTTTGCACGCAGTCGCACGTACTTTGTAGCGATCTAGGCTAGTCATCCCACTAGCTAAGATCTGCTCCCTGTCAAATTCAACGACAGAAATTGAATGATAAAAAACTATCAGATAATCTGTTAGCGAGTGAACTGGCCATTCTGTATATATCTTGTAATAACTGCGGTGGCGTAACGTTACGCTTACTAGCCACTCTACTGGTCGATACCAAAGTAAGAACTAGGCTTCATTTCCTAGCACATCAAGTTGACGGAATTGGGCCCGCTCCTTCTATGCAAGCCATTCGCATTAATTGGCCTTGCTGGACAGGCCGGGCATGCTTTGAGAATCACATGCTTCAATTATGGAGAAACTTCGTCCTGTTGAGCGGTTCCAGACTTCTTTTCCTATCGCCATCTCTTTCCGGATGGCTACAAGAAGCAGAGATTTAGGCACATCTTTTTGCAAATAACAAAACCAATATGGATGATCAAAATTCAGTTGCCAGCCATGAGTCCTTCATGTTAATATCCAGCCATGAATCTTTCATAGGTTCTATCGACCAAGGCACCACAAGTACAAGGTTTTTGATCTTCAATAGAGACGGCGAGCCTGTTGCTTCCCATCAAGTTGAGTTTTCTCAGATATATCCACAGTCGGGGTTTGTACTCTTGTCTATTCTGGTAGTAATTTATGTTAACTAGAAAAGGTGGCACGAGCATAATCCTCTTGAGGTCATTGACTCAATAGAAGTCTGCATCGAAGGCGCTGTCAAACAGTTCGAAGAAAAAGGCCACTCGGCGAGACAAATCAAAGCCGTGGGACTCACAAATCAACGAGAAACGACCGTTGTCTGGGACCACGTAACAGGAGAACCACTTGCAAATGCCATTGTGTGGACAGATACCAGAAACCAGGCCTTGGTCAGGAAATTAAAAACTCGGCTTGGATCTGATCAACTGCAGCGCCTTTGTGGTCTTCCCTTATCAACGTATCCTTCTGTTGGCAAGCTTTTGTGGTTAATTGAAAACGATGGTAAAGTTGCGGATGCATATGCTCGGGGTCATTTGGCGTTTGGAACTATAGATTCTTGGGTTGTTTACAAGCTTAATGGCGGACCAAAGAAGGACGTCTTCGTCACTGATTCCACGAATGCATCTCGTTCAATGTTCATGAACTTACATACTCTCCAGTATGATGAGCAGCTTCTGGATTTCTTCCGACTTGATATGAATAGACTTCAGTACGTTCTACATATTTCAATCGGAAGAACGCACTAACTTCGTAGTCTTCCTAAGATTGTCCGCTCTTCAGACTGCGAATCCTTCGGCAACCTTACAACAGGAATTTTAAAAGGAGTTCCGATCACAGGTGTATTGGGCGATCAAAGTGCAGCACTCGTGGGGCAGAAAGGTTTCACTCCAGACAGAGCGAAAAACACGTACGGAACAGGCTGCTTCCTACTTTACCATGTTGGTGACAAGCCTGTAATCTCTACACATGGGCTTTTGAGTACGGTCGCTTACGACTTTGATGGTAAACCACAATATGCTTTGGAAGGAAGTATTGCGGTTGCAGGCTCCAGTATCAAATTCCTTCAAAACAACCTTGGCTTCATTGATTCTTCAGCCAAGGTCAGTCAGCTTGCCGAGACGGTAGAGGATAACGGTGGTGTCACTTTCGTGACAGCATTCAGTGGGTTATTCGCCCCATACTGGTACGATGACGCTCGCGGGACCATTTGTAAGATATGTTTCGGCATCTAATAAACCACAGTACTGACAGGTTGACAGTTGGTATTACGGCGTGTACGCAAAAAGGTCATATTGCTCGCGCAACCTTGGAGGCGACGTGCTTCCAAACGAAAGCCATATTGGACGCAATGGAAAAGGATAGTGGAAATACACTTGCTGAGCTCGCTGTCGACGGTGGCATGAGCAACTCTGATCTCTGTATGCAAGTAAGCTCCATCACTAAAACCCTTTCATCTTGAATAATATCTAAAAAGATTCAGACTCAAGCCGATCTTATTTCGATTCCGGTTGAACGACCAAGAATGTTGGAGACAACAGCCTTGGGTGCCGCTATCGCTGCAGGATTTGCCGTTGGGGTCTGGAAAACTTTCGACGAGTTGAAAAATATCAATACTGTAGGTAAAACTATATTCCACCCCAAAATTACCCAGGAAGAGAGCAAGGAGAAGTTTTTGCGATGGTCAAAAGCAGTCGAGATGTGTAAGGGTTGGCTATAAAGGCAATGCTGCGGAAGACTTGTAGAGAATAAAGGCGAGAAGTTGCAGATGTATGATATTGTCCTCAAGTAGTTCATATAGCCGTACCTTTGTACCTTGAGATGTCAGACGTGGACGTGGGGGACTTTTTACTTTGTTCGCAAAAATTCTTATCACATGATTTAACCGGATCTCCCCGGTTCATCTCGTGACAACCACTCAAATGGGTCGAATGACCCTTGTTCTGCACGCCTGAGATGCGGGAAAGTTGAGGTACCTGAATCTCCCTCATGCCCAATTTTTTTACTTAACTATAACCAATGTTTGTTCGTCGGTAAATACCCTCCGATGCAAGTCTTGTCGTCTAATGTCGACACAAGATGAAGTAGTCTCCGTTTCATGTTAAGCGCTGATCTGAAACTGTCATATAGGGGTTATCAGCAATAGGTAAGATAAGATGGCAGAATTGCTATTATCTATCACTAGTCGTCACGCAAACTCTCAACCAGCACGATTTTTAGAAATTCGACTTCATAATTTCTATAAGAATTGCGAATATACCAATATATGTGTGAGAACTTCTACTCAATCGCAGACGACTTAACAGCAAACATGCTCAACATCAATGTTCGCAGTATGGTTTGATGGATTTAATCTTCTTTGGGCCTTTGGCATTATTTCTGCAACACTTCACGATTGCGGAAGCGAGATTTTCATCTCCTGCAACAGCCGTGTCATATGTCAGTACTTGAGACACGTTCATTCCAAGCTACCTATGGCAAATTGAAAGGTTCTTCATCATGAAGCTCTTCCATCCTAGCTCTCCTATCCGTTGCATCTTTACCAAGGGTTGTGCGAATCTTGTTGTCCATGCGATTTATTTTCATCCCATGAGATCATTATAAGGCTCGGCTCCAGTGACCATGAATTGCTTTGCTTTCTTGAGAATCCGGTACGAAACTGTAGTACAGCATGTTCACTTCTCCTGGAATCCAAAACCATCAATTGGGATGAGCAAATCAAGCAGGCTGGTACAGCTTCAATTGGTGAGCTGCAACTATTGCCTGCAAGTGTGATCGTCGGATCTGATCAAGACTAAGGTGAGCTTACCATCCATTGTCGGCTCACGGCACAGATATGCAGTTGGGGTTCAGAGAGAAAATGTATATGAATGATGGTGGTGCCACCAAGTATAACATCTATTTCCTCATCGATATCAATCGTGACTTGTTTAAGCTACACTCCTCTCGTGCGCATTCATTCTTTCTACTTTTACATTCTCTTTATGCTTTGATAGCATTTTATCCGTTCTTCTCATTTGAACTTACTCGACTGTGCCGCTTTTACATACATAATTTTTTTAACTTTCTATTACCATACTAAATCACAAAAAACTCCACCATCCCACAGTCAAAATGTTGGTTCAATCAATCACTCTCGCATTTCTTGCTTCGATTAGCATGGTTCAGGCCCGCGGTGCGAGGAGACATATAGATATTCACAAGCGTGCCACAGCAACGAGTTCCGATGATACTAGTCTTACTCTGGCTCAGGACGCTATTTCAAGTGGATCATTTAGTGATGGGCTCCAAGAAATCGGTGGTAATGAGGCATCTGAAGCTGCGTCTGCCACTTCGCGAAACAACTTCATCAACTTTTGTGCAGGGGACACTCTTACCAATGGCCTTCAAATTGTAACAGGATCCTGCAATGGAATCCGTAAGTATCTATCTTAGCTTGATTTGATCATCTTCTCATGTTATTAGCAATGGGTCAAATTCCTGCGAAAACCAAAATGATGTCATCAATCATCACATTCCCTTTAGCTGGTAGCGCGACGATAAAATCCGACACAACATTCAATATCACTGTTCAAATGTCCAACATTGCTGCAGGTTCCTTCTCTAACGCTGCTTCTACCTACTTCTCCGCTCCACAGCAGCTTGACGCATCAGGAGTAAGTTTTCTCATTCCGAACTACCTAATGACTCACTTTCTATGCAGCCCGCGTGACTTTTAATATTTTCTATCTTCCACAGAATCCTATCCCTACTCGATAATCACTGACATCTGATGTTGTATCGTAGGTAGTAATTGGACATACACATGTCACCGTACAAGATATGGGCTCCAGTCTCAACCCAACTGGAGCTTTAGATCCTACTCAATTTGCCTTCTTTAAGGGTATCAATGATGTTGGAAATGGCCAGGGACTTCTTTCAGCGACTGTCACTGGTGGTTTGCCGGCTGGAAACTATCGTGTATGCACGCTAGCTTCATCAACTAATCATCAGCCTGTAATCATGCCTGTTGCCCAACGAGGAACAGCTGACGACTGTACTAAATTCACGGTCATCGGATCTGGTACCACTGCAAATGCCGCGTCTGACAATGGTAGGTCCAACCTTTTTTTGTCCTCCATGAATGAAACTCCATGCTAACATTTACCAATGTGAAGGCTCCGGTGGTCAAGCAGCGGCAGCTCTAGCAGCCAGCGCCGTCGCAGCTGGTCCGGACAACACCAACCCGACTGCAAGCTCTTCTTCAAGTTCTACAGTCATATCTGCTTCATCTACTTCTGAGTGCGTACCACAAGCAACAAAATTCACGACCGTTTTTGCTAATCCCAGTATGGCAACAAGCATATCCTCATCCGTAGCTTTGGCAAGTAGTACAGCAACCAGAGGTTCCTCTTCAACATCTTCTTCTGTCTCTGCACTAGGCGGTATTACCGCGCCACCTGTAACCAAGAGTGGAGATTCAACGCGTCCATTCTCGGTAAATGGCAACACGTTTGTAAATCAGGCTGGGGCTCTACAGAGAAGTTGCGATATACAATTTAATGCCTGTGCGAATGCGGTCAATGGTGGAACCGCCAATGGGTTTGATCTTAGTGATTGTCAGACGCAGGAGAATACCTGTCAAGCTGGGTAGTAGATTGGAGTCGGATGGCGTTGTTAAAGATCATGGTTTTATATTTATATGTACGATTACTATATGATGGAGATGGCGTTACTAGATGATATTTTTAAATGGGAGTGGATAATTTGTCTTTTGAATTTGTTTATGAAGGAAATACATCGAACAATTATTTGCTATATCTTTACAAGTATTTTGACAAATTATACCGAGTGAATACATAAAACGTTTCCGAGCAGAAAAATTGATCCCACATCTTCCACATCAATACTCGAGTGTGACCCCACATAATCAAAACAATATTCTATTCGAAGACACACAACGCAAAACTTTCCCATCCATCATCCATCATCCCCTTCCTTCATCTCCAATCTATCTACAAATACCAAAAAATTCCAAAAGGAAGTTCATGAACTCAGATCTCTCTGACGGGGAGTCGAACCCCGGTCTCCCGCGGCATTGCCAGATGAATGACAAGCGGAAATCATGACCGTTAGACCATCAAAGATTTTCGGTTGACAGTTAGCCGTTTTCCAAATCTATATAGCCATCATTGTGCCGCTTTTACGTACCATTCATTTCCAAAATTCGTGCCTGAAATTTTCCGTCTTTAAACATTCAACTTTCGTAAAACCGAATTTCGAATTTCGAATTTTGGATTTTGGATTTTGGATTTTGGATTTTGGATTTTGGATTTTGGATTTTGGATTTTGGATTTTGGATTTTGGATTTTGGATTTTGGATTTTGGATTTTGGATTTTCGATTTTCGATTTCAGTATCCATCTTCTACAATACAGATTGCTGTAAAACAATACCAGTACATTGGATTTACGATTTCACATTTTCTGTTTTCCAAAGGATGATTCCATTAATTGTATTTCTTGAATGTTACAGATGTATTCCCTTCACACAACAAATTCTGAAGAAAAATTATTTTTCGAAATACACCCTTTTTATATCTCCATTGCACTAAAAAAAATCAGCATAAATCGAATGCAATTGTCCCCAAAGAAATTGAACCAGTAGTTGTTGTGATACTGTCGTCGACCTCCAAAACACGTGAAACCACGCTAAAACGCGTGAAATTTTCACCCCCTTCATCCCTCGATTACGAGGGAAGAGAACTCGATGACGGGGACCACCCAATCGAACTTCCCAGAAGTGATCTTAGGCACTCCATGCCAAGAGAACCACACTGAACAAACCCATGAAAGAGGCAATAGCCCGCCATTCATCCTTTCCAGTCCTACCCCCTCCCAACCCTTCAACTTTCAAACCCAACGCAATACCTTGAGCTCTGATGATCCATTCAAATCACCAATCAATCGCCCAACGTTCCAATTCAATAACAAACGAAGACGACAACCCAGCCACTCAGAACCCCATATCAACTCACCAAAAGAAGCTATCCAAAAAGCTAGAAGTCTACTCATTCTAGCTGCCTCCCTGGAAGAGGATACCGAAGAACAATCGAAAGTCCTAGACTTAATCGAAATATTTCGTGAATATCTTGAAAAAGGAAAACTCACAAAAGCCTCAAATATCATCACATCACAAATCTCCCATCTAGAAAATGCCACCAAACGGATCGAAAAGCAAGCCAACCACCTTTCAAACCTCCCCAGTCATATGATCCCACCCCACAATAAACGCCCCTGGAACCAAAGCCAGCTATGCCACTATCACCAAAACCTCAGGAGAATGGAACCTAGTTACAAAGGGAAAACCCACAAAACAGAAAACTACAGAACAAAAGGAAGAAGCCCCAAGCAAACGACTAATCCTCATCAAACCCCTTATTTATCAGCCACACTCTTTTACACCATTAAATACAAGGAATAAAGTCAACGAAGCCTTCAAGAAAGCAGGAATCAATGGACCAATCATCTCAGCTATCACTACTACAAGGAGCGGCAATTTTATACTAACCACTAACAGCCCTTTCAATGCACAATTCCTGATGGAAAAGAAGGAGATCTGGGACAAAATCCTTGATGCCGAAAGAATACAAATCGATAAACCCTGGCATAAAGTCATCATTCACAAAATCCCAATTCAGGAATTCTCAGGTCTGAAAGGTATGGACCTAATCAAAGAGGAAGTCAATACCTTCAACCCAGGGCTCAGTATTATGGGTACTCCTTATTGGCTTACTAATGCCTCCAAGAGAGCCAAACAACAAGATGGAGCAATAGTCATTGCATTTGCTACACAAAAGAAGCAGATATAGCTATCCAGAAAAGGCTATATATTGCAGGCATTAGTGTTAGAGTAGAAAGATTCTATCCATCCACTCCTTCATCTCAATGCAACAGATGCCAGGGATTCGGCCATAATGAATCATACTGCAAAAAACCTCCAGCTTGCGGACTTTGCGGTAATAATCATGCTACAGCCGGTCATTTCTGTATAATCTGCCAAGCAAAAGGCAAACCATGCCAACATCTAAGTGTCAAATGTGTTAATTGCAAAGGAGAACACAAAGCTAACTCGAAAGTATGTGAAGTATATCTATCAACCATCAAGAAATCCAACTAATGCTGTACAACAATACTCGCATTCTTCAAATCAATCTAAACAAGAGCCCTCAAGCAACCGAAAGTGCTCTCCAACTTGCTTTAGAACTCAAAATTGATCTCATAGTCATTCAAGGACCCTGGATCCTCACGAATCCTGAGAAAGACTTCTCCTCAACCAGATCTATCGCCCACTCCAGCTTCTCTCAACTCCTCCCAAATAATCCTTCGAACCTGCGTCCCCGAACTATGATCTACATTTCAAAGGATTCAAACCGCTAGTAGCCCTAGCTCCCAACTCCCCCTAATGATCCAGATATTCAAATTATTGATATCACTCAAGGAAAACATACGATACAACTCATCAATATCTACAATGAAGCGGACCAAGCCAAAGAAAAAGGCCACGCCACCGAAAGATGCCTTTTCAATACCCCTCTTACTCATCACACCATCCTCGTAGGAGATTTCAACTCCCATCACCCTTGGTGGGACCCCTTCTCTAACAAAAGCTCAAATGCCGATCTACTCACCGAATGGTTTGAGGATCACAATCTCATTCTATTTAACGAACCAGGCACGAGCACCTTTTATCGAACAAATATGACAAATCCAAGTGTCTTAGACCTTACTTTAGCCACAGATTCAGTATCTCCCTATATCACTGATTGGCAAGTCCTCCCTGATCTTGGATCAGATCACTTAAGCATTCTCTTTGAAGTAAAGGGCACTTCATCCCGTACAACGAATTTAGCTCAGCCAGCAAGATTCAACACAAAACTTGCGGATTGGGAAAAATTCGCGAATACCCTCAAATCGAAAATATCGATATCAACCATCTTAAATTCGAGTGAATACCTTAATATCGCTACCTCAGAATCCAACTCTCTTGATTCCCTTCTCGACAAGAGCCAATACATACAAGTATTGGATGATGCTGCTAAAGAATTCACCCGAATAATCACTTATTCGGCTGAAACCAGTATACCGAGAATCAAGTCCACAAAAGAGCTAAACCCTGGTGGTCTCCAGAGCTGAAAGCCCTTCGAAAACGACTCTCTAATGCATATGAGAACGCCAAGTTTTACCCGGAAGACGATAGGTTCAAGAAAATCTACCAGTCAGCCAGGAATCATTACTTCCAAGCTATTAAAACAGCAAAGAAAAACCATTGGAATGAGTTCCTTGAAAAAGAGGATACCCAATCCATATTCAAGGCAATGTCATACACAAAAGATATGCAAACCGAACGAACCCCGAATATTCGATCCAATCCCTCTAAACTAGAAAATTCTTTCGAGGGAAAATGCTCTGCATTTAGATCGACCCTATTTCCTCCTCCTCCATTCACCCCACCGCCCAATGGGGAAAGCTATAAACAATCTAAGAAATGGGAATGGCCTGATCTTACAGAGAGCGAACTCCTAAACGCGTGCTCTGCAAAAATCAAAGGAAAGACCCCTGGCCCCGATGGGATTACTCAAGATATCATTATTCAAGCGTACAAAGCAATACCAAAAGCATTCTTCACCCTCTTCAGTCATCTTATCAACCTCGGTTACCATCCTTCTTGCTGGAAACAGGCCACTGGAGCGATACTCAAGAAACCTTCGAAACCAGACTACTCGGCCCCAAAAGCTTATAGAGTTATCGCTCTACTAAATTGCCTTGGCAAGATAAGTGAAAGAATTCTGGCTCAAAGGCTTAGCTACTTAGCGGAGACTACGCAATTACTTCATTACTCTCAAATGGGTGGAAGACAAAGAAACCAGCCATCGATACAGCAATCTTACTCACTACCGAAATCGAAAGAAATTCAAGATCCAAGAAGAAAACCTCAACTCTCTTCCTGGATGTTAAAGGCGCCTTTGATCATGTATCTATGAACAAATTATTAGATATCTGCAAGAATCTAAACCTCCCAACCAGCCTAATCGCCTGGATCTCATCTTTTTTGAAGGAAAGGCTACTCAAGCTCTCATTCGATGGCCAAACTGAAACCTTCAAACCGATCAATACCGGGATCCCCCAAGGCAGCCCTAATTCGCCCAATCCTCTTCTTAATTTATATTCGAGATCTATTCTCAGCAAATTCGATCAAATATCTCTCATACATAGATGATATAGCTTTAACAACATTTTCAACATCCTGGAAAAAGAACATCATCTCCCTTGAAAGAGCAACTAAACAGATATATGCTCTGGGCAAAGAAAATGCTATTCAATTTGATCTAGCGAAGACGGAACTAATACACTTCTCTACATCCAAAGATACGAAGACAGCCTCAATCAAGCTTCCGAACGAGGAGATAATTCAACCCTCAACACTAGTCAGATGGCTAGGCATATGGTTCGACCCTGGCCTCAGCTTCAAACAACATGTCACAATCCGAGCCACCCAGGCTAAAACCTCATTCTATCGAATGGCTAGACTTGCTAATTCTGAAAAAGGCCTTAGTCCCAAGGCAATGAGACAGCTCTATATGGCATGCGTCACCAGCATAGCTGACTACGGTTCAATTTTATGGTGGAAAGGGCAAAACCAATTCAAGAAAATCCTTCAATCCTTGCAAAACCTCGCCCTTCGAAAAATCCTAGGAGTATTCAAAACCTCACCAATAAAACCAATGGAAATAGAAGCCGCATTGTGCCCTCCAGAAGTAAGGCTAAATGCCTGGAATCAAACAATACGCCTTCAGATTATTGAAAATCTCCCCTTCTCATCCTGTCAATTTAATAGCTACAAAGCTGGCTACAGAAAAGGATAATCAAGATGTAGTTGCAACCCCTCAAAGAAAGCAATTAAAACCTACTCAACTCGAAAAGATCAAAAATTCAATTCAGAAAGACTTCGATCCTCTCACTTTGGAAGGAATCCATCATTTCTACTTTCCTCCTTGGAAGAAAGAAGTTCCATATAGAGTCAACATCAGCAAATTAGGAAAAGAAGAAGCTGCGATGATCCACAATCTGGCTTTCAAATATAGGTGCAAAAATACCATTACAATATACACCGATGCCTCATCCACTCTAGAGGGAATAGGGGTTGGGATCGGGATAGCGGTCATCTTACCAAATGGCCGAATTTCACATCAAGAGACTATCAATATAGGCGTGAATCAGCTTGTCTATAATGGTGAGCTCCTAGGAGTTACTAAAGCGATCGAATACGCAAATTCAATAGCCCAACCAGGAAACAAGTTCAAGATATACTCAGATAATCAAGCAGGATTATTCCGGTTGAAAACCCCCTCCGATTTACCTGGTCAATCATGCCAAATCAAAGCTATAAAAGCTGCGGAAGCTATTCAAAATAAAGGAGCCGAAATCTCTCTCAATTGGGTCCCCGGACATACATCTGTACAAGGAAATGAGCTAGCTGATGCTCTTGCAAAAGAGGCGACCAAAATACCATCCTCATCTCACGAAACCAGTTATGCCTTTATTGGAATGGATATAAAAAGAATGAAATCAGAGAACTGGATAGCCATCCTTAACACTAACAATTTTCATCAACCATCGTCAACATATTCAAGAAACTACCCCTGGAAGATCAGCTCAAAAATCAGAGTTCCAGGAAACATCAAAAGAAGCACAATCTGTGCTCTGTTCCAACTCAAAATTGGACACGGATACTTCAAATCTTATTTAAAACGATTCGGAATCTCCTCTAATGACAGGTGCAGATGTGGGGGAAAGGAATCTCCTGATCATCTTCTGCTCAATTGTCCTATATATAAAATGGCAAGGAAAACCCTCAATAAGGATAACCCCACAGTCCGACCTACCATGAAATATCTGCTTCATACTAAAGCAGGAATCATCAAGACCCTCGAATTTATCGAGGCGACGAGAATAGCCACCAGATCATGGCATCTCAATAGAATGCATGAAGAAGAAGAGGAAGAAGGCGGAGAAGAAGAGGATGGACCGGAAGATTGTGATTGACTTGATCAATTCTAGTCAAATTGGTCAATTTGGTCAAGTTGGTCAATTTGGTCAATTTGGTCAAGTTGGTCAATTTGGTCAATTTGGTCAAGTTGGTCAATTTGGGCAATCACCCCAATGTCAAATTTCATTACATTTCATTTGTTATTCCTCTTATTTGAATACGAGAGTATCTGTAAGGCGGGCTTGGTTCCCTGGTATTAGTTTTCACTTCCCCCATTCAAACATTAGAAGATTGAGGCTCTCAATCTCCCCAACCTGTATTAGCTACGGTCGAATAAGGCCAGCTACCCTCTATTTATTATTGTTAGAAGCCTACAAAGCCCCTAGCCGTCTTAGATAGTCATAGACTCAGTGTAGACGTTAGTTTAATCAATCAATCAATCAATCGATCGATATGATTGATAGGAGCAACAATGCGCAGTTTTTATGGTCAACGACGAGCCCTCTCATAGAAGACTATGCTCTTAAGGGATTGTTTTGATTTGGAAATTTTCATCCAAACGACTTTTGGAGTAGGAAGGAAACTGAAGGAAGCAAATATTACGGCGAGGAGGGGGTAACACTACAACGCACCGAACGCATATTGTGGCTCGCTCACGATATTGCGAAAGTTGTTCCGTGGCTAAGTTTTGACAAGTCCCAGTCACAGTGTTTGGGATCCGGCTAAACACGGGAGGATTGAACTATCTTCTTCCTCTTCTGAATACTATCATTGTGATATGTTATAGCATTTTCCGGATCACCAATGCCTAGTTACTATTATTTCTTTTGTTGGATCTTGTTTAGATATTTCACTTGGTGTTTTTGAATTTTAATACTCGCAAATTGATGGAAAGAACAGTGCGCTGTAAGACGAGGTTCTGCTGGAAAAGACACTGAGCCGGTAAGGATCAGTCAGACAAGCACTGAGCAGGACGATTCCAAGGAAGCACAAAGGTCTATATAATCAGGATAAGTTTCTTTACTGTAGAACTTCGTGCTCAAGATCAATCATTTAGTATATTCTATTATTACTGTTGCTTAAGTCCCTGCTTGACGTCTAGTTATAAACTACCTCGAGAGCCTAGAACACTTCCAAATGATCTAGACGGCTACCCTCGTAACACTTTGAGCACCATTACTGCTTCAAGTACCGACTCGATAAAGTAACGACATTATGTCTTCCAAGACACCACAGCCTAACAGCCCCGCTACGACTAGCCAGGTCACCCCCGAAATTACTGACAAGGACGGAGATATCGCCATGGGAGGTATCGAAGACCCCAAGGAAATTACCGTCACCGAGACTCTTAAAGTCGCCCTACCAGACCGATTCACAGGCAATCGACAAGAGCTAGAAACCTTCTTGCTCCAACTTGAGATCTACTTCCAATTTAATCAGGATAAGTTCAACCATGACGCCGACAAAAGCGTCTGGGCTGCCTCCTACCTTAGAGGAGAAGCCGCTAAGTGGATCCAACCTTACCTCAAGGATTACTTCACCAACTTGAGCGAGCCTAAGAAACGATTGTATCCCACTCAGACCATTTTTGGGAAATTCGAAGGGTTTAAGAGAGAAATACGGCGAGTATTCGGGAATATCAATGAATTACGTGGCGCTGAGTCCAGGATCTATGGCCTCAAGCAAACATGTCAGCAGTCAAGTACGCTGTGGAATTCAGGAGGTACATAGGTACCACTGGTTGGGAAGAAAACGCAACAATGAGCCACTATCGGAAAGGGCTCAAGGCAGAAGTTAGGTTAGAATTGGATCGAAATTACACTTGAGAAGACCTGAATAAGTTAATCGAGGAATCTGTTAAGATGGACGAAATGCCTTACGAATACCAAAAAGAACGCCGATCTTCCAACTTCCACGGCAACCGAGATCGTGGGAAATACCGCAAGAATGGGGGAAGACCTCGAGACAACAAACAGTCCTACGAGGATCCAATGCAATTGAACGCGACATTCAGGAATAAATTACATAAGGGAGAGGTAGAACGAAGGCGCAAGGAAAAGCTTTGCTTCAAGTGTAGCAAGGCAGGCCATCAGGCAAGGGATTGTCAGAGCGAGAAGACACCAGGAAGAGGAGGCTTCAACAAGAAGTTCGACAAGGGCCAACTTAATGCCACCTTTATCTCTCAATTATGGGCAGTCAGCACAACCGAGCTCCCTACAAAGCGACCGCCGGCTTATACCGAAGAAAAACCAGAGGTAGAAGAGAACCTCGAATGGCTTGACCGAAGCCCTAATCTCGGAGAACTATGGACTATCCGTGAGATAGACGCATGGAACCGTCGTGATACCAACGAGGGAACGATGAACGAGGACGCCAGCGTGACCGATGCGGAAGGCGAATCCTACGAGTTGAAGTTCATCGATGAATATCGGATTCTGTGGTACAGGGTTACCACTAACAACTCGTTTGCTGAGAGAACCAGTCACAAGCACTTGGAAGGACCGGTAAAAGGAGAAATCTGGGAGGTTTGCTACCACCACCCCATTACGGACGACAGAAATCTGTCACGAATCATATGGATATATGATCAAGGAACCTTAGGCTCAGTGATTAAATAATCACAGGAGAACCCTTGCGAGGATTTCATTGGATAACAGCCAGTTTATAATCGTTCCCTTTCACAGCGGTCATGTGATCAGTCAATGAGCCAGGTGAGCCCGAGCAATTAGCATAGTAAATAGAACGGTATATATTCTAATTAGTTTCATAGCTTAGGAGCTTCATGCTCAACTTAGTTGTCAATTAGTTTACCTACATTCTACTTGATCTAGTAACGACTTCACCTCTAAGTGAATACTCAGTGATATATCTTTAACCTATAATATACCAACCAACGAACCTAAAACATCAATTGCCTAAAGAGTACCAGATCGTTACAAAATCGCAACCTTTTTCTATGCTGGAAGACAGGGGATGAATACCGAATCAACGCCTAGATCATACTACCACCCCCCAAAATAAACTGCTTACTCAAGGTAGTAACTAGCAATTGTTATAATACAAAATGGAAGGATATACTTGATGACAGAATCAGGAAGGGCGCAACGCCGCTTACCTAAGAGAAAGCGAGCCAAGCAAGGCACTAATTGACCAAATTGACCAAATTGACCAAATTGACCAAATTGGTTCGAACCAACAATTAAACATTATGGGGCAAGCAGGACAGATTTACTTCGATGCCAAGATAAATGGACGACAAATTTGAGCTATAATCGGTTCAGGAGCTACGGTAAATTTTATTGCATCAGGAACTGTGAAGTACTTAGGGTTCATCTTTAGACGAAACAGAGACCCTATAAATTTCAGCTAATAGGCGGACAATTAGCCGGATTAAACAGCAAAATTTCTAGTGAGACTCTCCTAGTATGGATAAGTATAGTTTCGTATAGGGTTATCTAGTTTGATATTATTCTATTAGGGAATCAATAGATCATTTTGGGAATACCCTAGTTGAAGGCACACAACTCCAAACTCGATTGGTCTACAGAAGCTGTATGCTTTCCAAACAAAAGCAATCTACGAGATGCGCTAGAGCCTGTGAGGCTGTACACACGCGATGGAGAATTGAAGGCGAACAATTCTATCGACTTAAGGCGCCCAGTCCAGGGTCCTCCATTAACGGTGAAGGAAGGTGAACCTCCTGTACAAATGAAGAATAAGCAGAAGAAGTGCTTGAAAACACCCTTGTAAGGAAACAGGAAGAAGCGCCAATATCGGGACAATACCAGAAGTACAAGAAACTATTCGAAGAAAGAAATGGCGATGAGGCTTTACCAGAACACAAGCCATGGGACCACGAGATAGTATTGCAGGAAGGCAAGACGGCTCCATTCGGGCCAATCTATCAGATGTCGGAGCCTGAACTAAGGACGCTTAGGGAATACATCGACGAAGCATTAAAGAAAAGATGGATCAGAGAATCCTCTTCACAAATAGCAAGCCCTGTTTTATATGTACTCAAGAAATATAGTACTAAGAGACTATGCGTAGGAAGAAGAATGAGGAAAGATATCCTTGCTTTTAATTATCGTTCCTTGGTATGAGATTTTACCATGTTCGCTTGTATGATTTCTTATATATATGATACAAATGCAAAGGAAGTTCTTAATATACGCGCCTCTCAATATGCTAAATGAGATTTTCATTGCACTATGCCAAGAGATGTGATTGATTGATTGATTGATTGATTGATTGATTGATTGATTGATTGATTGAATTAACGTCTACACTGAGTCTATGACTATCTAAGACGGCTAGGAGCTTTGTCGTCTTCTAACAAAAATAAATGGAGGGTAGCTGGCCTTATTCGACCGTAGCTAGTACAGGTTGGGGAGATTGAGAGCCTCAATCTTCTAATGTTTGAATGGGGGAAGTGAAAACTAATACTAGGGAACCAAGCCCGCCCAAGAGATGTGACTTCCAATGTAAAGTAAAGAACTGGGCAATGAGGATTATGTCTATAACAATAATATAGGTTTTTGATAAGGAGGAGATAGTGGATCAAGTTTAGGAATCTTTTGAAAAACTTGTGAAAATTCCTTGTTGTCAGGATACCATTTTGGAAAGTTTATCTTTCTATCCGAAAGTCTGCCTTCAATTTTGTTTGTCTAATCTGCGGATACATAACGTTGCTCAACTAGGAAGGAATTATCTGCAGCCCTGACACATCAGCACATAGTCTGCCTCGGAGATACCCCTATCTATTCCAATCAAGGTAACCTTTGCGGACGTAACCAACAAGCTCCGTATAGCTAGTCTAATCGCTTGTTCCAGGGTCTGCCAACGCGGTTCAGGAGAGCTTGCATATCTCGCAGGTTGATAACCCACCATGAGTCATGAGTTTGGGATATTATTAGATAAACAATCTCCTCATCAATATATCAAGTTAACTCATTAGAAATAGTATCTTTGAGCTTTATAGAATGGTTGATAATATCCGACTAAATTTATCTTCCTCAAATCGCTAGCTGAAGGATTTCTCAGAAAGGTATCAAATGAACCTATTAATGATGATATCTTTATTCTTTCAGAATGTGAAGTCGATAAAAATAGTTGAAGCGTTGAGCCTATAAATTTGAAACTTTTGTGAATGTAAGAGAAGATTTTGAGTGGTTTACCGAAGTACGAAAAACATGATGGCCAAAGTGGGGCTATGAGTCCGATTTGTATTCGTATAAGACTACAAGAAAAGAGTATTCCCTCATGCTCAAGATCCCTACATTAAATCATACCCTTGCTGCAGCTCGTGTCATGGTGGTGAAGTCAGTAACCCTGGTTATTATCACTCGTGCCGTCAGAAAGTGCAGAACCATACACTTAAATATAGGCCACTGCTCGCCTTGTAGTATGTACTTAAAGTGGATAGTTCTATACTTTCTGGCTGCACAAGTAGACCTTCCTCATTCACTTCTGGTTCTGTTACTTATCATTATATTCATCGAAATCAACAACAACCAAAAATTACTTTCAAACATGGATTTTTCTCGAGAAAGACTACGAACTGGCTTGGAAGCTTTTTTGTTGAGTGTAGCGACGGAACATCTTCCTTCGGCTGAAAGTCTGATTCGCTCCCTCTCTTCTTTGGACAACAATAGTTATAAATTAGTAGCCGAGGGAGAACTATATCGCTGGCTCGAGAACGATGCAAAGTACAATACATTCGATGGCAGCTATCATGAGGGATTCGGCGAACGGTTCGCAGATTATGAGCCAGGATCAAGACCTACAGCACTTCCCTTTAACCAGGCGCAATACGACTCCTATGATTTGTGTTTCTACGCAGATCACAGAGATTATTGCCATCGCAAAGAGATTAAGATGGGTATTCTGAGTGATGTATCTTACACGAGGATATTTCGTGGGAACACCGAATGGGATTTTTCAATATATTCGGTTTTTTTTATTGGACTGTTGTGTTGAGATCTCGAAGGAAATCATGGTCAAATTCATGGTTGCGTAAAATGTCGTACAAGAGCTAGTACGGGAATATCGGGAAATGTCTAGGTTATCAATACGCCGTTACGTTGATGTGGAATTTAGGCTCAACGCGAGAAAAACCACTGATTATCGATTAACTTTGAGAAGTGATACAACATTGAATCCCCCGGGTTACCTTTCGCACACTCCTACATTAGACAGCTTGAAGAATCAAAAGGAACAAGTAGCTCAAGAAGTACTAAGCATTCATAATCGATTGGAATTTCTGGAGAGAGTAGTATCAACCATCAACGATGCTAAATCAGACAAACTATCGAACTTGATGTCGCTTGTCAGACGATTGAGATTGTACGTAGCACCCAGAAGTGAACAAATGTAACGAGCTAATCATTTGTTGTAGTGCAGAAGAACGCTTAACTCTCACAATGCCACGACGAGAAATTCATCTCCCTGCAGAGGTTTGGTTCAATATTCTCGAGAAAGTCATGCCGAACATACAGGCCATCAACTCTAATAATGGGAAGTTGGACCCTATGCTTGAGAGATGGATGATATCGAAAGTCCTGTTTCAAACGGCAGTCTCACTTTACTACAGAGAGGCCATCTTCTCGTTCACTCCACACTCGTTTATGAACTGTACTACCGTCAAAATCATGAAGAAAATCACTATCCATATGTCGTCACCTGAATGGCATACGCATGCGATTGGCACAAAATGCGCCTGCGATTTACCGAGGACGACAACAGCAATTGAAGCTTATATTTTACAAAAGCGATTGAAGGAATGTACTGCAATGGTGGAACTCCGGTTTATAATTCCGCCTTGTGCAAAAATTGAAGGTCATGCTGAGTTGAACTATATTTCTTTGTCCAAAGCTGATCTCTCCGATCTTCGAAAATGGAAAGGGTCATGCGATTGTTGCATCTTCAGCAAAAAGTCAAACTTATGCTCTTTGTCCACTTTGGTACCAGTTGAGATTATTTAGGTGGGTGGATGTATTTAGTATATCAAGTCAAAACAAGCAAATATTTTACCGCGTAGAATGCCCGCGGGCATGGAGACTTGAGGTTCGTGACCTTGAGCTTTTGATGGAGAATTAAGATCAAGAGATTCATTCTAATTTTCCCCTCAAGTATCAAGTCTTTTTCCCAATGAATCGAACTGGCCCGGCCATAATTTGTGACTTAGAATTTAGCGTGAAAAAAGCTGGCAAAGTTTGATTTGTATCTTTGCACAGGCCGATTAGTTCTTATCACAGAAGTCAGGCTTAGAAGAAAGCTTGAATTAGTTGGGAGAGATATCATTTGATAACCTTTTATCCTCATAATATTTCCTTAATCGTTTATTTCTTTCATGTTAGCCTAATCACAGCTCTCAATAATTTTTAGCCTCATTCAGCTATACTTATCGTATTTATCTTCGTGAGTTATTTCATACAGAGCTTGCAACGAATTCAGTTCATTCTGACATTGGTTCAAAGGGGTCTCTACGTGATTGAGAATTCCAGGTACTTTCAAAAGGGTAAATGTCTATGGGGCGAAGAGTGGAGGTGTATGATCTTCGAGGGTGACTACGATCAGATCTCTTGATCTTGAAGAAATTAATTGCACGAATTGAGAGCTCGGTTGAAAGGTTAGAATCTGGCAACATATAGTCTTTCGCATCGAGTCTTTCCAGATACGCCGCATTACCCCGGTCCTTGCCCACCTTCTCTTTTTGAAATAGGCCGTTTAAGGATTGGGTTGTAGTTGAATATTATCTTCTGGTCCTTACCAATGATAACGTTGTTTTTTTTAGCTGCACCCCTAGTCGATAACTTACTCTATCAATAAATTGGAACCCGACAACGTCTGTAGCACCTCAACAATCTTGAACATTGCATATGTTTGCTTTTGGATGCACCAAAGAAGAGGGTTGACGGATAACTATCATGGTTGATGATCGGGCTCTTGGATGTTAAGATCTGGTATAGTACGAGGAAGAAGGGTGGTGGGGAAGGGAGCGGCGGTGGATTTCCTATCACGGGTGTTTTGAAAATGTGAATCTTGCGTAGAGTTTTCACTTAACCATCGTTCCTTAGTATAAGTTTTTCTTAGTCGCGTGGTTTTCCTTATACTCTAGTGTAAATGCAAAGGGAATTCCTACTATATGTTTCTTTAAACATTCTTCGTTAAGTACTTTTAAACTGATATCTTATGTATTCAAAAGTAAGATTATGATTAGACTATACTATGAAGTGTAATTTCTTATCTAAAGTCAAACTAGGTAATGAGGATTATGGCCATAACAATAACGATACACTTGATTAAAGTTTCACATCAAATCAGATCAATTTTTAAAATTATATATTGTTCATTATTTTTTTATATCGTAAAAGGTAATATGGAATATTAACAATCCTAAAAAATGAAAGTTGATTACAGCATTGAGGAAGGAATAAAAAAGAAAATTTCGAAAAAAAGAACTTGTGAATAATGGTAGTAGGAAAAAGATTGCGAAATACATGCTTTGTAACAATTATTATCTGATGAGGAGAAGAATTTTGTAGGTGCTATCAAATCAATAGCGATACTAAAAGAAGATTGCAAATAAAAATTGGTAGCTTTATTCAAGAGTGTCGTACTGTAGAACTCTTTACAAGGTCAAGGAAGACAAAGGATTGTGTTCAGCGAGTATAACAAAAATACCGTCCCATAGCCTTTGCATACTCCTCACAAAGGGAAAATTTGGGATATGGGAGAGTATCTTCAGAAAAAAAATCTGCTTGCCACCAACGGGTAATTTCATTGACAAAAAAGCACTTTGTATGAGAAATGCCAATATCAAGACGAACGCCAATCTCGAGTGATTCAAAATTTTCCTTCCAATCGTAACGCAACCGTAAGTTTCTATGCATATCCAAACAGAATGTAGCAAGATCTTCCTCGGTGAGAGGGGTGCACTCTGGCTTCATGAACAGATATGGATCGACCGATGTTGCATAAATGATTTTATGATCTTGATTGGACCAAGAGGTATGGATGATTTTGACAATCTTTCCTTCTCGACCACGAACACCAGTAGAACTCGGATGGGCAACTATAAAAACTCGGAATTCGCCAAAGCTTTTAAATGTTGAAATATATTCTTGATGAAACCAGAGATTGTCATCTTGTGATTGAGGTTTTAATTTTTTCTGTTGTGCATTATCCAAAATACAGGATAAACCTTTTCGTTGATTTTTTGATTTTTTCAAAACATGTTTTGCCCCACAACTATTTGTACGTTTGTGAATAGTTTCTTTATGGTCCTGCAAGATACAAAAATGACCAGGGTAGCACGTTTTGGGCCGGTAGCTGGATGGAATAGAATCAAGAGCTCGTATATCTCCAACTTTTGCTCTAGTATTTAAGACTTCGGTATAATTCGGAAAGCATTGTAGGGGAATACCATATGAAGCTGGAACTTTCTGGAGGATATTAAAAATTTTGTGAAAGTCAATTTCGTTGATGGATTCGTCGAATGTCCAATGCAGGAGGATGAGTATATTTTGAGGTTGGCGTAGCTGATTAAACAAAATTTTGGTGATTTCATTACGATAGATAACTTCTTTAAAATCTTCCCACGACCAAAAATCAACATCGGAATGGGTGTTATGTTTGAAGATCTGCATAGTAACAATATTCTGATGTATAATAGGTCGCTCGTTTTTCCGACATCTTCAATGAAAGCAGGACCAAGTTTCTCAGAAATTTGAGTGGCATCTCGTCTATTGAACCATGGAAAGTCTTGTTCAAGTTCTGAATTTGTAGGCTGAAATAGAATTGCTAGAGTCGGAGCCATCGAGATTTGTTCATGTATAGGATTAATCGGAATCCATAAAATTCGGTTGGGTTTCGGTGGAAGGAACGTTGAGGGTTGCGTTAGGAGAGTATTCGTTTGTATGTCTGAGTGTTTGCTGGAATTTTGTAAAGATAAACCGTATAAAGGTTTGGATTCAATGTTTTTCCATGAGTGATCTCTAGAAGCTTTATAAGTAAACAAAATATATAAGGAATTTATCTTTTACTTACAAAACAAGTCCACCTTTGTTTTCAAGTTTAACAGTGACATTCGTGCAATTCTTGCACACTTTGATATGCACACGTAGGTTTGAGGCCCTAGAGAATTCGGCATCGCAGAATGGGCAGTGTCTGCCACAACTACCAATTTGAATTTCTATATCACGACTTGGGGCATCAACAAATTTGTTTGAGTGCTCAAGGCATTTACAGATTTGGTAGCGTCTGGAGGATGTTGATTCCATAATGTTGTTTTGATGATTGCCGATGATGAATGTGAAAGATATAAATTTCAAACGTTCCGAACGTTTCGAACGTTTCGAACGCTTTAAATAACACGACTGTTTAGAACCTTGACACAAAATTCTAATGGCGCCCCACCCACAAAATATTATTTTGGGAGACCTGAGGCCTAATTATTTTCTCGTAACGTATCAGTACCCCACATGAAGAAACCCCTACTGAGTCAAATGATCACGTGACGGACCATACAGGAGCGAATGGTCCTAAGGGGTCCGGAGCATTGAGGACCATAAGGGCCTAAACGGTCCTCCACGAAGATCTATATAGCTAGAGTGATTTCACCTATGTAGAGCTTCGTGCTCAAGATCAATCATTTAGTATAATCTACTATGAGTTACGGGTTGCATACCATTATTGTTGTTACTTAAGTCCCTGCTTGACGCCTGGTTATAAACCTCCTCGAGAGCCGAGAGCACTTCCACGTCATATAGACGGCAACCCTCGTAACACTTTGCTTGATGTCCCTACTTGGCCTTGCCTGGGATAATGGTAAATTATGACTTGCTTGCAGACTGGACCATATCTTGATGTGAGGGGTAGTGAGAAGGACTGTTAGGGTATGACCTTAAGCGCTTGTTCTCTTACAACCCCACAAAACCGTATAAACAGGTGTAGGGATAGATAAGATACTTCGTCACATTACACAAAATATAGACTGTCTAGAACACAAATCTCCTGATCTCAACACGAAAACTTTACGACTTCCTGGCCAGATTGACCAAGTGGAATGCGGTATATGCCAAAGAAGTTCCCAGTTCCAGCCTTATCTCTTTGCTAAACCAATCTACCCAACTGTCCCCAGTGTATTCAAAAAAGTCATGCAAAGGTTGAGAAAGGGCGACGATCATTCCATATCGGCGAATTGAAACCTAATGTGCTTTTGTACGGAAACCCACATTGGGACGATGGCATTCTTGATATTATTAAATAAAACTTTGAGGCATGTCCGGATTTAGTATTAGTTGTTGGAACAAAGCTGACAGTACCTGGTGCTCGGGAAATCGCCACCAACGTGTGCGATGCTGCTAAAGCAATTGGCGGTATGGTATGACTGTATGGATTGGATATAATTTTTGTGATTACCGGGGACTGCCAAGAATTTTGATGGCGTCAAAGTATTTCAGTAGGGTTTCGACTCCAACTTGCCAGGTTGCAGACAATGCCCCACTCAGTCATAACCACCAATAGCATATGGCCACGCGCTAGGACCAATACTACCCCACAAAGAGACTAGAGTGAGGGGAGGAATTGAAAGTGTTCAGACTGAGGGGAACCTTTTTTTTCCCTTTCTTTTCTCTTAGCTTTCAGTCTTACATTCTAAAGTAAATATATTCACAATTTTCTACCTTGCTCCCTTACATGATGGCTTGTGACATTCCCGATAATGAGAAGAAATGCTTTTTGGTAGGTGTTATAAGCTAAAGATCACTATGTATTATTAACAAAAATATAATATAGAGAGTAAGACTTTACTGGATTAACGATATAAGAGGATATATTTGCTAATCTCAGGTATTCCTGATGATATAGGATGTAAGTCTTTACCGGATCAACGATATGAGAGGATATATTTGCTAATCTCAGATATTCCTGATGATATAGGTGGTAAGTCTTTACCGAATCAACGATATGAGAGGATATATTTGCTAATCTCAGATATTCCTGATATAGTACGTAAGTCCTCACCGGATCAATGATATGAGAGGATATATTTGCTAATCCTAGATATTCCTGATGATATAGCGTGTAAGTCCTCACCGAATCAACGATATAAAAGGATATATTTGCTAATCTTAGATATTTCTGATGATATAGGACGTAAGTCTTTACTGAATCAACGATATAAAGGATATATTTGCTAATCTCAGATATTCCTGATGATATAGCGTGTAAGTCTTTACTGAATCAACGATATAAAAGGATATATTTGCTAATCTCAGATATTCCTGATGATATAGCGTGTAAGTCTTTACTGAATCAACGATATGAGAGGATATATTTGCTAATCTCAGATATTCCTGATGATATAGATTGTAAGTCCTCACCGAATCAACGATATGAGAGGATATATTTGCTAATCCTAGATATTCCTGATGATATAGGACGTAAGTCTTTACCAGATCAACGATATGAGAGAATATATTTGCTAATCCTAGATATTCCTGATGATATAGATGGTAAGTCCTCACCGAATCAACGATATGAAAGGATATATTTGCTAATCCTAGATATTCCTGATGATATAGATGGTAAGTCCTCACCGAATCAACGATATGAAAGGATATATTTGCTAATCCTAGATATTCCTGATGATATAGGACGTAAGTCTTTACCAGATCAACGATATGAGAGGATATATTTGCTAATCCTAGATATTCCTGATGATATAGCGCGTAAGTCTTTCTTATGGATGATATTAAAGAAAATACTTATGATATAATGATCTTGTTCAAATAACTAATTTTGTTTTATTAGTTTGTGAGTTGGTCTATATACTTATACATCAAATAGTATTAATCTCAAAAAAAATCAGCGTGCTATGGATGAATGGACTTATCACTTTGATAATAAATTGGCAATTCCCTTCGGAAAGCGGCTGTTGTATCCTGAAATCTCGTCAGGGTTATGCGATAACTGTTTGAAAATAGATCTGAATACCACTATCTCTGCGTTAAATCATTCAAAAGACCACTGTCCTCTGTATCAAATCCTTGAAAAGGCTACTATCAATAAAACTCAAACGCTACTCCTTAAAGGTCAACCCTATATAAGGGTCTGTAGTGTATCAGGTGTGTGCTACTGTTTTGTTTGTTTCCAAATGTCTTATTTAACATTTCTTGATTTAGAAGTTCCTGAAGACAGCCCTACAACTCCGAACCAGATACAATTTGGACTGCCTCTATTCTTAGAATCAGCTAGCCCAAGCCACTTCCAGCTGATCAAGGAGTGGCTTCGACTTTGTGACAAAGGCGAATGTTCAAACGAGAAATCCTGTTGTCCTAAGTCTATAGATACGTTGCCAACTAGGCTTGTCGATGTAGGACGCAAGACTAGGCCCGAGAAAATTAGTCCCGATACTGTGTGTCTTGTTTCGCTAAATGAATCTATGCCTACCAAGGCGGAAGAAAGACGTTATATTGCTCTATCTCATTGTTGGGGCAAATTAACGGAAAATCAGCTACCCGAATGGAGTACTACATGCGAAAACAAGGAAGAAAGGAAAAAAGGATTTCCGGTCGCAGAATTGCCAGCAACATTCCAAGATGCAATCAGAGTCACTCGAGAGATCGGCCAGCGATACCTTTGGATTGACTCGCTTTGTATTATTCAAAACGACCAAAAGGATTGGGAAACTGAATCCAAGAGTATGCAAACAGTTTTCAAGAACGCTTACTGCACGATTGCTGCTACCTCTGCCGAAGATTCAACCAAAGGATTTCTCAATCGACCGACGAATGAGTCAGATTTGCAGTACGTGACAGTGCCCGAATCCTCACATGGCAAAGTCCATATCTGCAGATCTATCGATAACTTTCTTGATGATGTGCAGAACGGTGTCTTGAATACACGAGGATGGGTATTACAGGAACGAGCCTTGTCACGACGAACAATTCATTTCACTAAAAGACAAACGTACTGGGAGTGTGGTGGTGGGGTGCGTTGCGAAACGCTTACTTGGATGAAAAAGTCAGTCTCTGATTCAAAATTATTGCTTTCTTTTGATACTTCACCTTTCTTTATCACTGTTAAATATTTATTAATAAATTTGTTGATTTTTTTCCAATTTAGCCACATGTTTTCTTTTCGAAGCGACCCAGAGTTTCCTCGATCTATCATGGAACGTTCAATAGAGGCTCAAATCGAGCTTTTTCAGACTCTTTTTAAGGAATACTCAGGTTTAAACCTTACAAATGAGACAGATAGACCCATTGCAATCAATTCATTAGCTATGGAGTTGGGAAAAGAATTCGATACCAATGTCAGATATGGTATTTTTGAATGCTATCTTCACGAAAGTCTCTTATGGCAACGATCTCAGAAAATTTCCGATAAACAAATACCTTTCAAAACTGACGAGGCCCCTCCATCCTGGTCTTGGATGTCACATCCCTGGAAAATACGATATCTTTCTCCTGAAAGAGTTGAATGGGATAGGCATGTCAAAATAGTGGTCAGCAATCAGAAGAATAGTTCTTATATCTTGGAGGCTCGAGTGAAACGACATCAAGATTTTAAGATTGAACATGACAACGACGACAAAGATGGGTATCTATGGTCTGATAAGGATAAGAATGAAGAGCTTGGGTATTTTTGTTTTGATAATAAATTGGAAAAGTCTGCAACAGAAATACAGTTTGCTATAATAGGAAGAGAAGCTGGACTAAAGAATGGTGGATGGAAGTATTATATACTTCTTGTTACAGAATGCTCGGACCATAGATCTTTCAAAAGGGTTGGGATGGGTTGGGTTCAGCATCGTTTCATATTGTTTGGTGATCAAGACGATGTGGTACAGATTTCCTAATATTCTGTTTTGCAGTTTGATATTACAGTGGGCTGCAACAGGATACATATGATCAAGGGAACTTAGGTTCAGTGATTGGAATAATCATTATAGACCCCTGGGAGGTATATAGGAGAGCAGCGATTTAGTGCGAGCTAGGAGAATGAAGGCTTCCCTATTCTAGAGCTTCGTGCTCAAGGCAATCACTATACTCAGTTACATCATTACCATCACAATACATTCGTTATAACAATCGGATGTTACAAGGGTTGCCGTCTAGATCACGTGGAAGTGCTCTAGGCTTCTCGAGGTGGTTTATAACTAACTAGGCGCCAAGCAGGGACTTAAGTAACAACAATAATGGTATGCAATTCGTAACTAATAGTAGATTATACTAAATGATTGATCTTGAGCACGAAGCTCTACAGTAAAGAAATCCATCCTGATTATATAGACCTTCGCACCTATTCCGAACCCGATGGCTGAAAGACCGACGAACCGATTACCGCAAAACCGATCTCGACTTGTCGGCTTTCAGATCACGTGATAGAACTACTTATGGATGACTAATCCTTGTTTGTCATGTGATGGGCCCATTGTTTCGTCCGATGTAACAGATTGCTCTTTAGAGCTGACGACTTCTCGTAAACCCCTGAATATACCAATTTGATTTCTTTTCCTATCTGAACAGATGATTACCTTATGCAGTCAACGCTCTCCTTACCCTATCTCCTTTCCTGGACTTTATTACATCTAAGAAATTGAAGCGTACGAAATTTCGATCGACTATGGTTCGATCATTTTATCAGCGGGAACACGAAATCAACCAAATTGACTTCTACATAATACCAAATAAAGAAAATGTGGAGTCTTTACAAAAACATTGTAGTCCATCAACTGTTGGTTCTTTTACTTTGTAATACGTTGAATGATATACGCAAAACGAACTGATTTTTTTATTTTCAGGATTATTCATTATATTATCTGCATAGTTTCTTTCGAGGTTTATCACTCTTATTATGCTGTCGTTTGTGTAAGACTTGAAGAAGATGATAATCTCGAAAGTGTTGCCTAAATGCCTTTCCTTGCCCCCCTCCACATGGACAAATTCGGTCTAATGAAGCGGGTGATGACAGAAACTCCTCACATAAATCTGTTGCTTTTTTTGACCATTCATGATGTCCATACGCCCATTCTGTTGTGCGATCCAACAATTCAATCCATGCCGAAACGGCATCATCCACATACTCATTTTTAAAAGCTATCTCTAAGGACGTAAGGAACCAATCGAACAAATCTTTCTGGCGCATCGTTCCAATAAACTCATCTAACCCTGCAGATATAATTCTCGAGTAGCCTTTAGTTGTATTGGGTGTGGTAAAGTCCAATGTTGCGAGGAAGCCGCCTTCGAGTGTCCATACTGCATGGAAGCAGTTTCCAGGCAAATCAATGGCATCGTCAGAAGTTATTGTGAATGTGAGTCCTCCTTCAAGTGATGGGCCAATTTCTTCGAGCTTTGCTTCCCTGCCCAAAGTACTTCGAAAGAGTCTTATATTGTTAGGGCTGTTTGGAAAGGTCGCAAAAATCTTCCTGCCTGTCTTACCAATAGTGCTTGACAGGCCATCTGCATTATCTGTGATTATTAGTCGAGATCCCGAGTTCAAAAACCTGATATGTGAAGAACGTACCAAAATGTAGTTGGGACCAAGAATATTTTGGGGTAAGCAACACCTGCAAGTTGTCTACTCCATATGAACACACTAGGTCGTTCGGGACCATGAAAATATCATTTCTTAAAATAGGAAGGCGGAGATCTAACACCTTTAACGGGTTCCAGGGATCCGGGAAAGCTAGTTGTGCTACAGCTTGAATAGCTTTTTTCTCGTCAGTAGGCTCCCCTCGTTGAATGACAGTCCAGGTTCCAGATGAGTTTTGGATCTGCTCGACGGTAGCAGCGAACAGCTTGGCATCGCTGGGTCTTTCATCTGTCCAACAACGACGAGCATCGAGTTTTGAAGGCATTCTACCATTGTATTTTATCCATAGCTCCTTCGTTTCGGGTGAAATATCGTGGACAGTGGATAGATTGAGATTTCTGAACGTTTTTATTACATTATCATCAAAAGCTTCCCTTTCCAGATGTAATATTTGTTCTTTGTGGCCTGAGATTGTGGAGAGATTAGAAGCGCGGTGTGACCTTCCATTGGATTTGGAAGTGGAAATGCTATTGTGAATATTTCTATACGATTTCGTACTGCTATTAACCCTACTGTTATCACAACAAAGGGTCCTGACTCACTTTCTGGGCGGTCTACCGGCATCTTCACTTACAATAGTGAATTGCTGAGCTTCATGTTCCTTGGATTTTTTAAGATGTCTTCGCAGTCTTGAGGCTGGTGAAAATTTCTTCCCACAATAAACACATCTATCCATACATTTCCGGATCTTTAAGATAGCATTCCTCCAAGGCCATTCCATAGGATTGAAATCGCAACAGTCACATGGTTTGAAGCGTTTTTCAGGAGATGCCAATGATGTTTCAGTCTCCATTGCGTATTCTTTTTCATGCGAGATTCAACCGTCTCTTCGGATAGCAGCTCAGGTGTGCAGGGATCGCGAACAGATAGGTGTTGTTATAGGATCTATCAGGTCATTGTTATTAGAAAGGGAATAAAAATTATCAAGTAGGAAAAAGTCAAATGCGACGCGGTGAGTTGGCCGAATCACCTGATCGCGCGTTTGACCTATTGTACGTACGCTGTATTTTCTTTTTCAGTATTGATTAAAATCGCCCGAGAATGAAGCATCGTAGTCCTTTTTCAAGCCGATAGTATGCATAACATCAGTCGCTTTCACTATTTTCAGTCGAAACATTAAGATACCAAGCAGTCCATATCACTACAGGATTCGATTGGATTCTGCGACACGCTGAGAATTCCTATTCTATTGATTGTGATTAACGGCCTCCCACCTGCACAGAAAAGTCGTTCACCAGCCTTGCCACACTTTTCTTATCTTTGCAAACTCTCCAGACGTCCGGTTTTGCATGGCATAATTACGATAGCCTATCATTCTCTATCCTATGTAATTCTGTACCACTCTGCCGATACAATAAAGACAGGTTCTGCCGTTTGCGTTGACACCTTTGAAAACGCGTGAATTGGAGTATTGTGTTATCAAGCCTTCCTAGCTCATATACAATCACCGGGCCTCTTCACCTTGTATGAAAAACGTGTCTTCCCGAATATCAAAGATGGCACGAAGTAAAAATATACTACCGCCGAAAAAGACTGGCCAACCAAGATCGAGTTCGAAAGGTCGCATTCCAGCTGCATTACGAAATCACCTTGCCTCCGATGGGCTTTACAAGGTAGTATCATGGGATTTGGGTACTGGATATACAAGCGTACATATTGCAGACATCGAGGTCAAGTCGGGGGAGCTCACAAATTTGGAAAGCATCAAGCCGACCCATTTTTATCGCTATTCCAGTAATCCAAATCAGCGACCGGAAATTACAACAGAAGTCCCGACTATATGCGCTCACATCCCTGGCGAAACAGATGAATCTAAAGCTCAACATGGATACGAAGTCGACCCTATAGGCGATGAGACTGGGGCAGTGGTTATTGATAAAATCAAGGAGGCGTTGTATTCTGGACCAGAAGCAAGGGAACAAAACAAGGCTCTCAGGAATTTGGCTCTCAGAATTCCTTATCTTAAGACTCGATATATTCATACCCAGCTAGCAGCTCATCCAGAGATCTGGATGCTGGCTGATTACATCCTTTGGCTTGCTCAGCTGGTGAACTCAACCATTATCAAAGAAGACCTTCAAGGAGATCTGATCTGGGTTTGTACCATCCCTTCTAATTGGGACAGAAATAGTATCAAGTTGTATACGCTTGCTCTAGATGCTTCTCCGATTCTTGCTAGCAGATATATGCTGCAATCGGAGATAGAAAGCGCCATCGCAGGACTGATACACCAATCCCCAAAGGGATCAAGAATGAAGGATGGCGATGTCTTCTTCACATTTGATATTGGTAAAGGAACATCTGTTCGTGAAGTCCTCATCCTTTGTTGATTTCCTACTAAATAAAATTCTAGGATTTTAGCGTCTCTCGTCAGATATCTAGCGACCCAACTCAAGTTGAAGAAATTATGCCGTCTGCCGGTCAGCCATCCTTTCTAGTCTTATGAAAGTGAGAAGTCTTGCTGATACTATTATTAGCATTGTTTGCGGGGTCGAGGACTGTACTACAGCTTTGGGAGTCGCACATCCGTAACCTATGTAAGAAAGAGTCAGAAGATCCCGACCATTTTGAATCAGACCTAGCCACTTCAAGAGTGAGTTTCGTCAGAAGTATGCATGCATACAAAGGACAGTCCGGGAAGGAAGTGGATAGAGTGTACCGTATCTGTGGACAAAAGATCACAGTCACAAGGTAAACCTCCCTTGCTACATCTTTACAATTTCTAATCACTATTGTTGATATTAGAGATCAAATGAAATCTTGGTTCGATGAATGGATACGTCTCACTACAAGTTTCCTCACTGAGCAGTATGAGAAATATTATGCACGACTTGATTGCCCCCCACCTTCAAAATTTTTCTTGATAGGAGGGTCTAGCAATGCTGTGGTTATGAAAACATGTATAGAATCCTTTCTTGAGAGTCAATCTTCTCGCAGCACAGAGCTGGTTTTTTTGGGGGGAATTCAATAGGTTCGTATATATCATTGTTGAAGTAGGATATGAGTATCTGACGGTGAATAGTGCAACGCTTGTGGCTTATGGAGCTATAATCCGGGCTGTCACATCTGTCATGTCGATTAGAAAAAGCCATTACTGGATAGGACTTGCAAGGAAGGAGTTCTATGATAAGGAAAAGCACACCAATATACCTCGAGCAGATATTGTGAATGACGATATTATGGGAAACAATGGCAAGATGAAAAACGAAAAGCAAGTAAGGACCATTCAGTGGTGGGCTCAACCAGTATGTTGCCAGATCCAATTTTTGGGAATAAAATGCTAAATACTGATTAGGGGGAAAGTTGCGTTGTTGATGGCGTCATCGATCAGATGCCCTTTATCAAGATGGCAGAAATCTTTGATGAAGAGGGATCTGTAGCAAACCAATCCACAGATTACAAAGTGCCTATAATAGTATATATTTGTCCAAGTTTGGATACATCGCAAGTGATGGATAACGATAAAGACGAGATCGCGGAAAATGGTGCTGGAAAAAGAGGCTGGTCTTATCAGAGTACGACGTCTAAAGTAAAGGAATTTGAATTTGAAATCGACTTCAGTCCTAGCATCCCTAATCCCTTAGTTAACGCCAGCGAATTGGTCCCGGTCAACGGATTCTACAATATTAATTGGACCATTTTTGCCGAAACCACAGGTATTGGAATTGACTTTTGGTGTGCCGTCCGTTCGAATGATACAAGACTTGAATATGCGAATGGTACACAGAGTTCTATTTACGGATCTTGTGGGAGTGATCCAGCAATCTTATGTTGTTGATGATGATGAGATTATGGAGCATAACAGCGAAGACAACGAATCTATACCAAAAGAAGTAGACGAGAAAGAGGCTGATAACGATAAACTTGAAGTTGAGCAACTCAACTCCAAGAACAAACCACTCTTTCCAGGTCTCATTGCATCGCACCCAGCCTCAAATGTCGTTGACATCAGTAATACAAAGGCAGCAGCGATATCAAAAAGTAACAAACGACAAGGATCTGAGCAGCTAGAAGAGCAACCCAGAAAAAAAAAGGCTAAGAACTCGACTCTATCTTCTCAAGGCACAAATGCAAGTGATAAACCTCTAACACAACCACAAATTGAAAGCACAACGGTGAAGGATACACTAACGCCTGCCAGCAGTTTGGAGTCAGAAGTCCAGTCTCCAAGCTCAAAATCTTCGGAAAAACAACTCGAGAAATCGCATTCAGAGCCGGATGAGGATGTAGAAAAGGAAGGTATCTTTATCAACCCTGAAACTCTATTGAAAAACATTTCCGATTCGAATGAGACTATAGCAGAGCCAGTTATAGAGGATTTTGAAGATGAGGATGAGTATAATGCTGCAATGATAGAATACATCGATCAACTTCGACAGAAGGAATTAACTAGGTGTGTAATGTTTGAGCGCTCGCATGCCCATTGACTAATTTTTCTAGGCTACAAGCAGGCTGCGATTCTGAAGCATGTATGCATTTCAACGAGCAGATTTGGATTCAAGTCTGTCAGTTTATCCATCATAAGCCAACCCTAAAGAAACCGAAATATTGTGTTAAGGTTCCTGGCGGTTTTGGGCATCAATTACTACCTTGTCAGCTTCATGGTGTTTGGTATAGTCTTCGGCAGATTCATGGCATTGCAGGGTCTATTTTTCTATGTCACATTATGGGTATTGGAAAAACCACTATGGCACTCGCGATCCATTGGATTCAACATATCTTCAATATGATTTGGGCTGACATAAACGCTAATTTGAAGGCTCATGTTAGGCATGGCGAATGTCCAGCCAATAAGCAGATGTATAGAACATATGGGTTCGATTGCCCTTGCTCTGCTGACAGTGCAAATCACTGGTTGAAGGAGAGATTGGGTGTCACCGTTGCTCTTACTCCTCTCGGTCTTTTGAATGTTTGGAAAGCTGAGCATAAACAGTGTTTTAAAGATATTCCTGATCAGATTTTGGTCAAAGCACATGGTACTGCTAATACCAGTGGAGGCGATCAATTGGATGGCAGCACGCAAGCTCTATTGAAAGGTACAGAGATTTTCCAAGAGGAAGTTTCCCAAGGTGATGAAGATAAATCTCTGGATGAGTCCGAAAAGCCGAAAATTCCGTCAATTTATACACCACGCCTTCAAAATGGGCACGTATTTGTTATTACCACACCAGAATCATTTGCCAGCCAATTCTTGAATAAATTTCAGCACATAAAGACATGGTGGTACCAGCCACCAGGTAAACCATCTACCAACAGCCAAGGGAAACATTATATTACCAAACCCCAGCGACAACAGCGGAAAACACCAGCTTATCAATCATGTATTGTCTCTCTTCTGTTCAAAGACGAATTCCAGCTTCGAAGGACAGAATCTATTAGAGCTATCCACGATATTCAAATGCGACAACATATCAAGAACGAAACGAAATTGCTACATGATTGTGGACATGAAGTCTATCATCGAATCGCATTAGTATTGTTAAGTGGTACGCCTTTGATGACAGGACCATTGGATATTTCCGGTTTTGTTCAATTGATGTGTCGCGATAGCTGGAGGAAGGATGCAGTTTTGCGAAATTGGATGCATAACGAGTTGCACGATCTTGGTGAAAGATGGAAGAAATGGACTGATAGCAGGTCTATTGATACTCAAGATATTTCTCATGAAATAACTCACAGGTTTAGTCCGCTGGTAGAGAAACTTATGATTCGATGGACTACGAACAGCGATCTTCTTGGTGAGAAACCTGTTATTGTGCCACGGAATCTCTACTCCGACATCAAATGCGATAATGGACCATACTGGACTCCTAGGGTTGACTCTCTTGGCCAAGAAGAATCTAAGAGGTTGGAAAAGAGAGAAAAGATACGTCGAGCGAAATATGGCCATCTCAAAGATTATAAGCCATTAGACAAGACTAATGTTAATATCTACTATCGTTCTCGACTATGCGCATCCTTCCCATATCTCATGGAGCTTACCGATGACGATGGCATTCCGTTGAAACTGACAGAGGCTGAATGGGTAGAGAAAACCATAGGAAAGAACTCGGAATGGAAACAGGAGACAGATACTGATCCGTACTTCAAACATTTGAAGGAGATTGTTGCATCTTCGGGCAAGCTTCGTGAGATTGAGAAAAAGATCAATAAATACAAACACTTCACTGATGCCGAAGAGAAGTTTGCAAGGCAAATCTTCTGTTCCTATTTCTTTACCGGTGCTTATATCATGTATCTGGTATGTTTAAACTTCCATTTATGAGAATACAATGAGATAATAATCAAAGAGTTTTAGTGGATGATATACATCCTTAAGATCGACCCCGAGGATGTCATTTTCTTATACAAGCCTATGGGCCAAAGAAAAATCAATGATGCATTAGCAAGATTTCATGTCAATGTCGACAGCAAAATACCAGCTAAGGAACAGAAAACCGCTAGATACATTGTTGCAACTAGTTCATCCTTTGCTGTAGGATTGACTCTAGCAGAGGCTATATCAGTCGGCTTCCTAGAGCCAGATTATCATGCAGATACTGTGGCTCAAGGGATTCATCGCCATTGTCGCCAGGGGAATAAAAATCTGGATCATGGTGTCGAATCCTGGATGTTTATGGTGAAGGATAATAAAGTGGAAGGAAGGATATTCGATGTTAACAATCTACGCAAGCAAATTATTAATGCAGCAGAACGTAAAGTTGACGATAATGCGAAGAGGGATGGGCAGGATATAATCCCGAATCCTTAGATCTCTTACTAATCTTACCATAATATACGTTCTTTACGCTGGTCGACAGTAGATGGGAGCTCGTAATATTTCTCTTCTCCATCAATCTTCTCATTAAGAAACCATCTTTCGGGAAAGTATTCCTCTGCCCATAATAAACCGCGCATTCTAAAATCTTCGGGAAAAGGGCGGCAAACATCATCTTTTTCTGGTAGTGGGAACTTACAATCCTCGATACGGCTAAAGGTCTTGTATGACTCCAGTAATGTATTGAGCATAATAACCAAAATTTGCCATTGAAACGTCGGTGCCAAAAGATCCATTGCGTTTGAAAATGAGACATATGAAATATGAAAACGAGAGAGATATGAATAAAAGGAAGAACATTTGGATCGCCTATTCTCTGCAAGAGGATCTACAATGCAGAATTGTTGAGGTTTTGTGCATATCTGAATGCTATCATAGAAGGAGAGGATTCGTCCCAAGACCCATCCATATCAACATCAATTGCTTTATCTTCTGAAGACACAATCGCTTTCATAAGGGGATTCTCTTCAAAAGCAATCCAAGCATAGCGATGTTATTGGAGATAGCGATATAACAGCCTTGCTCTATGAACTTTTTGGTTGTTCGGCCAATTCGACTATCAAGTAGTCCGAGGAACTCTTTTATTGCAGGTTCAAATCTCTCCATAGTTCTGCCTGTAAACAATTATCCATGAGCTCGAATGAATGCATTGATAAAAGATGGCAATCGATACTGATTATGCCCATTCTCAGCACTGAGGATAGGATCGAAAAGTGTAAGTATCGATTCTCGTGCAGATGTAAAGGGCACTACAACACACAACGATTTTGCATAGTAATACAGTTGTTGGAGAGCGTTTGGGCGTGCTAGAATAGCAAGGCGATGATACAGCCTACCGGTTGTAGGGGCTTTATCGGAAGCCTTCGAATACCAATGACGTGCTACCCCAGTCCAGACCTCTCTGTCCCTGATATCGTCATCTTCAATAGCCATTCTATATCGTCCTAGATCTCCCAAGCACTCAATCCAAGTATCTTCGAAAGCGGGCACGGTCTCATACAACAAAGCCATCATCGAGTATGCCAAGTATATGAATGCAAGCATATGATCAAGTGAGGCAGGGAGTCGGTGTCTGAGAAGTTCCAGGAAGGAATGAATACCATGACGCCACATCCTAGCAGGCATGGCATACTTTGATGCTAAAAGACACATAGCAGGGCTAGCCGATGAATGCTGGGAAGCTAAAAAGAAGTCGTAATGCTCGTGGAGTAAAATACGGTGCAAAGCGATAAGAGCTTGCCATTGTTCGTTGTTGAGCTTCGGTTGGACGGGGGGATTATCTTGTGTAAGTGTAGCTTGCTTATTATCAACTTCAATACACTTGGCTTCAACCATTACAAGACCAGCATATATGCCTCTGACCTCTGCTACGAGTTGATTTTGAGAGATAGACCTTGCCACTGGCTGAAGAATGATGTGGTGCGACTTGATTATAGATTCAAAATCACAGCCTACTTGATACTCAGAAAAATTTAAATCCAGATATATTAGTCCGATCACGATCAGACTGATTGATTGATTGATTGATTAAATTAACGTCTACACTGAGTCTATAACTATCTAAGACGGCTAGGGGCTTTGTAGGCTTCTAACAATAATAAATGGAGGGTAGCTGGCCTTATTCGACCGTAGCTAATACAGGTTGGGGAGATTGAGAGCCTCAATCTTCTAATGTTTGAATGGGGGAAGTGAAAACTAATACCAGGGAACCAAGCCCGCCTTACAGATACTCTCGTATTCAAATAAGAGGAATAACAAATGAAATGTAATGAAATTTGACATTGGGGTGATTGCCCAAATTGACCAACTTGACCAAATTAACCAAATTGACCAAATTGACCAAATTGACCAATTTGACTAGAATTGATCAAGTCAATCACAATCTTCCGGTCCATCCTCTTCTTCTCCGCCTTCTTCCTCTTTTTCTTCATGCATTCTATTGAGATGCCATGATCTGGTGGCTATTCTCGTCGCCTCGATAAATTCGAGGGTCTTGATGATTCCTGCTTTAGTATGAAGCAGATATTTCATGGTAGGTCGGACTGTGGGGTTATCCTTATTGAGGGTTTTCCTTGCCATTTTATATATAGGACAATTGAGCAGAAGATGATCAGGAGATTCCTTTCCCCCAAATCTACACCTGTCATTAGAGGAGATTCCGAATCGTTTCAAGATTTGAAGTATCCGTGTCCAAGTTTCCTGGAACTCTGATTTTTGAGCTGATCTTCCAGGGGTAGTTTCTTGAATATGTTGACGATGGTTGATGAAAATTGTTAGTGTTAAGGATGGCTATCCAGTTCTCTGATTTCATTCTTTTTATATCCATTCCAATAAAGGCATAACTGGTTTCGTGAGATGAGGATGGTATTTTGGTCGCCTCTTTTGCAAGAGCATCAGCTAGCTCATTTCCTTGTACAGATGTATGTCCGGGGACCCAATTGAGAGAGATTTCGGCTCCTTTATTTTGAATAGCTTCCGCAGCTTTTATAGCTTTGATTTGGCATGATTGACCAGGTAAATCGGAGGGGGTTTTCAACCGGAATAATCCTGCTTGATTATCTGAGTATATCTTGAACTTGTTTCCTGGTTGGGCTATTGAATTTGCGTATTCGATCGCTTTAGTAACTCCTAGGAGCTCACCATTATAGACAAGCTGATTCACGCCTATATTGATAGTCTCTTGATGTGAAATTCGGCCATTTGGTAAGATGACCGCTATCCCGATCCCAACCCCTATTCCCTCTAGAGTGGATGAGGCATCGGTGTATATTGTAATGGTATTTTTGCACCTATATTTGAAAGCCAGATTGTGGATCATCGCAGCTTCTTCTTTTCCTAATTTGCTGATGTTGACTCTATATGGAACTTCTTTCTTCCAAGGAGGAAAGTAGAAATGATGGATTCCTTCCAAAGTGAGAGGATCGAAGTCTTTCTGAATTGAATTTTTGATCTTTTCGAGTTGAGTAGGTTTTAATTGCTTTCTTTGAGGGGTTGCAACTACATCTTGATTATCCTTTTCTGTAGCCAGCTTTGTAGCTATTAAATTGACAGGATGAGAAGGGGAGATTTTCAATAATCTGAAGGCGTATTGTTTGATTCCAGGCATTTAGCCTTACTTCTGGAGGGCACAATGCGGCTTCTATTTCCATTGGTTTTATTGGTGAGGTTTTGAATACTCCTAGGATTTTTCGAAGGGCGAGGTTTTGCAAGGATTGAAGGATTTTCTTGAATTGGTTTTGCCCTTTCCACCATAAAATTGAACCGTAGTCAGCTATGCTGGTGACGCATGCCATATAGAGCTGTCTCATTGCCTTGGGACTAAGGCCTTTTTCAGAATTAGCAAGTCTAGCCATTCGATAGAATGAGGTTTTAGCCTGGGTGGCTCGGATTGTGACATGTTGTTTGAAGCTGAGGCCAGGGTCGAACCATATGCCTAGCCATCTGACTAGTGTTGAGGGTTGAATTATCTCCTCGTTCGGAAGCTTGATTGAGGCTGTCTTCGTATCTTTGGATGTAGAGAAGTGTATTAGTTCCGTCTTCGCTAGATCAAATTGAATAGCATTTTCTTTGCCCAGAGCATATATCTGTTTAGTTGCTCTTTCAAGGGAGATGATGTTCTTTTTCCAGGATGTTGAAAATGTTGTTAAAGCTATATCATCTATGTATGAGAGATATTTGATCGAATTTGCTGAGAATAGATCTCGAATATAAATTAAGAAGAGGATTGGGCGAATTAGGGCTGCCTTGGGGGATCCCGGTATTGATCGGTTTGAAGGTTTCAGTTTGGCCATCGAATGAGAGCTTGAGTAGCCTTTCCTTCAAAAAAGATGAGATCCAGGCGATTAGGCTGGTTGGGAGGTTTAGATTCTTGCAGATATCTAATAATTTGTTCATAGATACATGATCAAAGGCGCCTTTAACATCCAGGAAGAGAGTTGAGGTTTTCTTCTTGGATCTTGAATTTCTTTCGATTTCGGTAGTGAGTAAGATTGCTGTATCGATGGCTGGTTTCTTTTGTCTTCCACCCATTTGAGAGTAATGAAGTAATTGCGTAGTCTCCGCTAAGTAGCTAAGCCTTTGAGCCAGAATTCTTTCACTTATCTTGCCAAGGCAATTTAGTAGAGCGATAACTCTATAAGCTTTTGGGGCCGAGTAGTCTGGTTTCGAAGGTTTCTTGAGTATCGCTCCAGTGGCCTGTTTCCAGCAAGAAGGATGGTAACCGAGGTTGATAAGATGACTGAAGAGGGTGAAGAATGCTTTTGGTATTGCTTTGTACGCTTGAATAATGATATCTTGAGTAATCCCATCGGGGCCAGGGGTCTTTCCTTTGATTTTTGCAGAGCACGCGTTTAGGAGTTCGCTCTCTGTAAGATCAGGCCATTCCCATTTCTTAGATTGTTTATAGCTTTCCCCATTGGGCGGTGGGGTGAATGGAGGAGGAGGAAATAGGGTCGATCTAAATGCAGAGCATTTTCCCTCGAAAGAATTTTCTAGTTTAGAGGGATTGGATCGAATATTCGGGGTTCGTTCGGTTTGCATATCTTTTGTGTATGACATTGCCTTGAATATGGATTGGGTATCCTCTTTTTCAAGGAACTCATTCCAATGGTTTTTCTTTGCTGTTTTAATAGCTTGGAAGTAATGATTCCTGGCTGACTGGTAGATTTTCTTGAACCTATCGTCTTCCGGGTAAAACTTGGCGTTCTCATATGCATTAGAGAGTCGTTTTCGAAGGGCTTTCAGCTCTGGAGACCACCAGGGTTTAGCTCTTTTTGTGGACTTGATTCTCGGTATACTGGTTTCAGCCGAATAAGTGATTATTCGGGTGAATTCTTTTGCAGCATCATCCAATACTTGTATGTATTGGCTCTTGTCGAGAAGGGAATCAAGAGAGTTGGATTCTGAGGTAGCGATATTAAGGTATTCACTCGAATTTAAGATGGTTGATATCGATATTTTCGATTTGAGGGTATTCGCGAATTTTTCCCAATCCGCAAGTTTTGTGTTGAATCTTGCTGGCTGAGCTAAATTCGTTGTACGGGATGAAGTGCCCTTTACTTCAAAGAGAATGCTTAAGTGATCTGATCCAAGATCAGGGAGGACTTGCCAATCAGTGATATAGGGAGATACTGAATCTGTGGCTAAAGTAAGGTCTAAGACACTTGGATTTGTCATATTTGTTCGATAAAAGGTGCTCGTGCCTGGTTCGTTAAATAGAATGAGATTGTGATCCTCAAACCATTCGGTGAGTAGATCGGCATTTGAGCTTTTGTTAGAGAAGGGGTCCCACCAAGGGTGATGGGAGTTGAAATCTCCTACGAGGATGGTGTGATGAGTAAGAGGGGTATTGAAAAGGCATCTTTCGGTGGCGTGGCCTTTTTCTTTGGCTTGGTCCGCTTCATTGTAGATATTGATGAGTTGTATCGTATGTTTTCCTTGAGTGATATCAATAATTTGAATATCTGGATCATTAGGGGGAGTTGGGAGCTAGGGCTACTAGCGGTTTGAATCCTTTTGAAATGTAGATCATAGTTCGGGGACGCAGGTTCGAAGGATTATTTGGGAGGAGTTGAGAGAAGCTGGAGTGGGCGATAGATCTGGTTGAGGAGAAGTCTTTCTCAGGATTCGTGAGGATCCAGGGTCCTTGAATGACTATGAGATCAATTTTGAGTTCTAAAGCAAGTTGGAGAGCACTTTCGGTTGCTTGAGGGCTCTTGTTTAGATTGATTTGAAGAATGCGAGTATTGTTGTACAGCATTAGTTGGATTTCTTGATGGTTGATAGATATACTTCACATACTTTCGAGTTAGCTTTGTGTTCTCCTTTGCAATTAACACATTTGACACTTAGATGTTGGCATGGTTTGCCTTTTGCTTGGCAGATTATACAGAAATGACCGGCTGTAGCATGATTATTACCGCAAAGTCCGCAAGCTGGAGGTTTTTTGCAGTATGATTCATTATGGCCGAATCCCTGGCATCTGTTGCATTGAGATGAAGGAGTGGATGGATAGAATCTTTCTACTCTAACACTAATGCCTGCAATATATAGCCTTTTCTGGATAGCTATATCTGCTTCTTTTTGTGTAGCAAATGCAATGACTATTGCTCCATCTTGTTGTTTGGCTCTCTTGGAGGCATTAGTAAGCCAATAAGGAGTACCCATAATACTGAGCCCTGGGTTGAAGGTATTGACTTCCTCTTTGATTAGGTCCATACCTTTCAGACCTGAGAATTCCTGAATTGGGATTTTGTGAATGATGACTTTATGCCAGGGTTTATCGATTTGTATTCTTTCGGCATCAAGGATTTTGTCCCAGATCTCCTTCTTTTCCATCAGGAATTGTGCATTGAAAGGGCTGTTAGTGGTTAGTATAAAATTGCCGCTCCTTGTAGTAGTGATAGCTGAGATGATTGGTCCATTGATTCCTGCTTTCTTGAAGGCTTCGTTGACTTTATTCCTTGTATTTAATGGTGTAAAAGAGTGTGGCTGATAAATAAGGGGTTTGATGAGGATTAGTCGTTTGCTTGGGGCTTCTTCCTTTTGTTCTGTAGTTTTCTGTTTTGTGGGTTTTCCCTTTGTAACTAGGTTCCATTCTCCTGAGGTTTTGGTGATAGTGGCATAGCTGGCTTTGGTTCCAGGGGCGTTTATTGTGGGGTGGGATCATATGACTGGGGAGGTTTGAAAGGTGGTTGGCTTGCTTTTCGATCCGTTTGGTGGCATTTTCTAGATGGGAGATTTGTGATGTGATGATATTTGAGGCTTTTGTGAGTTTTCCTTTTTCAAGATATTCACGAAATATTTCGATTAAGTCTAGGACTTTCGATTGTTCTTCGGTATCCTCTTCCAGGGAGGCAGCTAGAATGAGTAGACTTCTAGCTTTTTGGATAGCTTCTTTTGGTGAGTTGATATGGGGTTCTGAGTGGCTGGGTTGTCGTCTTCGTTTGTTATTGAATTGGAACGTTGGGCGATTGATTGGTGATTTGAATGGATCATCAGAGCTCAAGGTATTGCGTTGGGTTTGAAAGTTGAAGGGTTGGGAGGGGGTAGGACTGGAAAGGATGAATGGCGGGCTATTGCCTCTTTCATGGGTTTGTTCAGTGTGGTTCTCTTGGCATGGAGTGCCTAAGATCACTTCTGGGAAGTTCGATTGGGTGGTCCCCGTCATCGAGTTCTCTTCCCTCGTAATCGAGGGATGAAGGGGGTGAAAATTTCACGCGTTTTAGCGTGGTTTCACGTGTTTTGGAGGTCGACGACAGTATCACAACAACTACTGGTTCAATTTCTTTGAGGACAATTGCATCAATTGGGGCTGATTTGTTTAGTGCAAATGAAATATAAAAAGGGTGTATTTCGAAAAATAATTTGTCCTCGAAGTATGTTGTGTGTGATTTCCGATTGATACTAATTCTTTGCGTTATGTTTTCTTTGATGTTACAGTGATTTCCTTTTTTATAAAAGTTATTGATATATGTTATTACGGACTTGAAGACGCAAGATTGTTGTTGTGGGAGCTGAATCGTTCTTTATTCGGTTTGCTTGAATTTTTGTAAACCCGTTGCACTCGTTCTTTCTGTTGGTATGTTTACTGATTGAGGGCTTATAAGTTACTAAATACAATACCGCTTTTGTTATAACTACCTAGTTATTCAATTTTTCTTCGTCCTCTTCCTCTCTTCCTGTCCTGGTTACTGTATACTTATTTAACCCAGATGACCAACTCCAACACCAATTAATTAATCTATAATTATTTCCCAGCCTCAAGAGATCTGCATATAAATAAAAAAATCCAAGCAAATTAATTTTCACCCAGGACTTGAAAGGAACAAATCACTCAGCCAGCGTAACCTTAATAATGCTGTAAGTCTTATGTATAAATTAGCAAACTCAACGCATAGAATATCAATCTTTAGATGAAGTAGGGAATTTGCTTGGGTATGTAATCTTAGTTATCCAGATAATATCCATTATTATGTATAATTTGACAACACTCTTTCTTATTTAACTTCTTAAAATAATAGTGGCCACTCTTTTGCACTCTCCTCTCCCACACTCAAACTCTCCTGTCCCATTCTTAACTCCCTCCCTACCAATCATCCATGACCTCGTCTCGCTCTCTCTAACTAACCACCTAATTACCTAAATACCTACCATTCCCCGGCTGGCAACTCATCAATTTCCTACTCAATTACCCCCCAACTCCCCAAACCCCCTAACAACAAAACATCTCATAATCTAATACATACCACACATCACTCACATACACATACACAGAAACATTCACATATACACACACTCTCTATCTCTTACAAAAAATCCACAACCAAACAAATCCCTCAAACTGCTCCAAAACCCACATCACATTTACATCAACTCGTCATATTATACTATACACCCCTTCCTACACTCTACACATCCCCTTCATCCGCCCCCCTCTCACTCCATCACAACCCTTTCTCCGAGTCTCTCATTCCCAAACCCTAAATTCCAATTTCCATCTTCCAATTTCCAATTTCTACAAGTGACGAACCATGAGTTATTTGTGAAGAAGAAGAAAAGACATAATTTTACATTTTTGATTGTGCTTTCTTTTTACCTTTCTTACTTGAGATCAAATCATGGGATTTCATCGCATGTAAGCATGCCATTCAACCTCAATCCTTTTATGCCGTCTTTCATCCCCAACCCCTGCTTGCGCAAATCCATTCGTGATAACCACATCAACGTATCATTACTTCACCTCTGTTGATATCTCCCCTCTCATTAATGCTTGAAAATTAACGCATACCAGCTCCTCCGAGTCCGCTCATACCTGCTAATCTACTGGCCAATTGCGGATATTTCTCTTGAACTTCCAATTGTGTCCTCGTCGCCTCAGCATAACTCAACGCATTAACAATTTCTCCTTCTGTTCTAGATAATTCTGCCGCTCTCTCAAAGTATTTAAGAGCTTCAGTTACCTTACCTTGTTGGAGGAGAAGTTGTGCCATGGTTGCGACGGCGATATCACATTCAGGGTCAACTATTAAGCATTATTAGTACAAGGAATTGAAGACAGGGAAGAGAAAAACGTACTAATAAGAGCCTTTTCACAAAGTTTTTCTGCCTCTCCAAAATCTTGCTTCCATTGGAAAAGAGCAAGGGCTTTGTTAATGAGTGGGAGAACACTCATGCCTAACGGTTTAGTTTGCTTCTCTAGTTCAACAGCCTTTTCGAATTGTGAGATGGCTTCATCATACTTCTGTTGATCTAACAAAAGCTCTCCGTAATAGTTGTATGCATCAGGTACATCTTCAAATGCCTTGATTGTGCGTCGGAATGTTCCCATAGATGATGCGGTGGAACCCATCTTGTATTGTGTAACGCCAAGTTGAATGTGTGAGAAGATGAAGTCCCGGTCAAGGTCAATAGACTTTTGGTAGTCCTTTGCTGCTTGTGAGAGTTCACCGAGGATGAAATTGAGTTGGGCACGGTGGTAGTAGATATCCGGGTCATCATCATGTTGCTCCATAGCTTTGTCAAAATCTGCGGCAGCGGCGTCCTTGTCACCTATAGATATGTTAGAAAGCAATCAACGGTTTCTTATGTGAGAAACCAACCAAGTTCCAGATGCATGCTAGCACGCTTGATATAACTTTGTGTATAATCGGGCTCCAATTCAATACTCTTGCTCAAATCACTTAGGGCGTCCAATTGTACTCCACGGAGATATCTGAATGTTCCGCGCATGTTGTACGCAAAGGCTTCATGTTCACCAAGTTCTCCCAAATCCAAGGCCTTCTCAAATGCAGCTGAAGCATCTTCATATCCCTCATTAGTCTTCTTTGCCATGGCTCGAAGACCGAGTTGCAATTGACCCTTTCCTGTTTCCTCTGATATTTCAACACTATCTTCTAATCCTGCGGGCGCGGGTTTTGATCGGAAACTTTGTAGGTAGTTGGTGACGAATGTTGGACTTGGAAGCTTCTTATCTTTAGCCTCGAGGATGACCTTTGCCTTAGACTCCGCAACCTTTTTGAGTAATCGTTCGACAGACTGTGCGCTTTGTTCATTTCGGAACCCATCGATTATACAGCTGGCAGTGAAATCGAGTAAAGCCTCACTGTATTTCTCAGTATGTTCATATGCATTTGCTCTGCGGTTCAAGGCTTTTACATATTCGCTGTCGAGATTGATCGCAGCAGTGGTATCCTCAATAACTTTCTCGAATTCACCAAGGGCATTGTAACATGCAGCACGGTTTGAATAGAAGATAGGGTCTGGCTTGCAAAGAATGGCTTTACCGTAAAGGTCGATGGCTCGAGGGTAATCCTTGGACCCATATGCAGTATTACCGGCTGCCTTCAACTTCGCCGCATATTCTTTTCGTTGTTGCTCCGATAAATTTCCAACAGTGGTTTCGTCAACCTCAGGAAGCTCATCCAAAGCCTCTGCTGCTGCTTTAGGTTTTGTATCTGGTGTTGTGGTTCCCTTCTCTACATCGGCTTCTCTCTTCTCGTCCTTCTTCCGTCTCCTCTTCTCCTTTGATTTCTTCGATACGCTCTGGGTAGACGTGGAATCCTTCTGTAATAAGACATTAGTGCCTGCAATGATGGTACGATTAGCAAACAAATGGCCAAACGCGACTTACCGGGTCTAATAAGTAGTATGCAACCCCAGCACCTGAGACTACTACTGCCACACCAGCGATTGTATATACAACTGCTTTATTCTCAGAAGCCCATGCTGTTATGCGATCCCAAACTGATGATTGTGATGTCGATGCCGCAAAATTTGGCATGGGTTTGCCCGGAGGCATTGTGTTTGGTACAGACATTTAAAAAAAGAAAAAATGGTAATTAGAGAAAATAAAATAGGATATTGAGGAAGATGATGAGGAGTGGTATAGCTGATAGGTGTTGTTGACAATCTTGATGTTCAAATTGAAGGTGGATTCATCAACAGCTCAAAAAATCTTAGTGATACCAGTTTAATCGACAAGAGAAGCTTCGGCATTGGTCATCATTAGCGCGGTGCGGCTAAAGCGGCGTTCTTTCGTCATTGTGGACTCAGACGAATCGTCGCTTGGAAATTCTACATAATCCCCGCCGCCTTTGGAGAGGGGTAAATGTGACAACACAATCATTTTCCAACACCGAAGTAAACATTTGCACCAATATTAGCAAGGGACGCTCGCTCGTAAGCCATAGAACATTCATAGTCACATTTGTGGTTGGGTACTATCTCGTGCGGGTTCGAGGATGTATAAAAGGATAATAGTGCTCATTCCACAGACGTTATGTTGAATGCTGTACATACCAGAGGGATAGGAATTTATATCTTCATGCATAAGACTTTGATATCCATCGGAGAGATGTCTGGTAACTACATGAGAGTACCCTGGTTTTCTTATCCCATCGTCAAATCAATCTGAAGTGTTCAATGTAGATGAACATCAAAAACAATACCTTCTTAGTACCAGCAACACCGAAGAATGGCCAAATAATCCTGACTGCAGTCGAACCATGGGAGAGCATTGATACCCGGATATCCTCTATATCTTAACTAAACATTGAATCTTCTGGAACATTTGAAGCCGTGGGTATCAAGCATTACATGTTTTGGGAACAATAGATCCACAGAAGAATTGAGAGCTTCAAATGGGGCTGCAGCTCTGACTATATGACATGCTCACTTTCTCGGAATCTTATCAGCTATTCAAGATCTACAGAAATATACCCTCGTGTCAGTCATATGCCTCCGAACGAAGTCAAACTCGAAGCTTTTCAACACCACTAAATACCAGCTTCCAGACAAATTCACCCCTTTCGCCATAGACAGGTCCATATTGCAACGCCCCATTACTAAAAACAAAAAATAACTACACCCTGCCACAAGGTTTCCAGAATCACCAATATGTTCATAATCGATGTACTACCGGCAGTAGAAACAAACTTCCGTCCTTGAATCCTGATCACCACCTCCTTCGCCATAAATGCCTTTAAATAAAGCATATAGATTGCACAAAGACAAGACTGATTAAACACCACAGGAGGAGACTATCCCGGGTCATATCTAGCTAAATTCCTATGAACACCTGGTCCTCCGTGGCGTATGTTAAGGAACTAGGAATTTTAGTTGTAGAATATGGTGCTTAGTATCAAAACACGATTGAAGCTCATTTCATGAATACCGCAAGGAGACTCAAAGATGTAGATTTGGCGATAGATATCTTGTAGTTCGAGGTCAGTTGTAAAGTCTTGTAGAACAGTTGCAGCTGATGCCATTGGCGAGGTGGTATGCAAATTCTCGAGCTGAATTTCGGGCGTTGATTACTCTAGAGACCCAACATTAATTTTGTTATTAATAGCAGCAAGGCTCAGTTGCGAAAATCTCGAATTCTTCAATACTGTTGCAACTTTCGCTTCATACTTGTAATCAGTGTGATGGCACTATAAAAATGTTATCTCGCCCGGGTTCAGTCAGCATAAACTCACAATGAATATCTTGAAATCTCCAATTTTCATAATGGTGGAATTTGTGCCAGTTTCATTTCCCCCATGCACCATTAAATAAATCTCACAGCTCGTAGTAGATTTGACCGTATGATTTGAGTAGGCAGGAGTTGCGTCATTAGAAGGATAACCATGATGGAAAGATAAAACCAGATGCTTCATCCTAGGCCCAAATAGATCGACTGCCACCCAGTTTTTTACATTGTTGCTAGCTACGAAGCTGTCTTCGAGGTGGACCATATATCCAAATTCATCACACCAAACCAATAGTTGAAACTCTTACGAACATGATTGTGAAGTAGTAACTCATCAATTTTCCATATATTGTTGAGAGTCCAAGCCGCTATTGAAGTTTTACCATCTAGAAGTTTCTCTAAATATTTGTGTGATGGTAGGATAGTGATTTCTTTGGGGTATCTACACGTTGATGATTAATTACAAACCGAAGATACTAGGCAGAATCTAATGTTATTCGATTAGTTTTGTCTCATAACAGAAGGTAGCTAATGTTTAATAGATTTCATTTTCTCAATGCAGCAGGATGTCTTGAGTGTTCAATACTCAGATGGATAAAGTGTGCCAAGTGGTTTCATTAAACTCTGACTATTCGACTGTAGTTGCGGGAAGTCTGAATGGGAAGGGCTATCTATCAAGTTTTGCATGAATAGCGATAAATAGGAAAAATCTAGAGCATTAGATGGATCACTACCTCCGCTGTGGATGATTGGAGCGTATCTGATTGCAATATTTTCATCAAAGCTAGCCGCAATTGTGAATCAAGATTTTTAATAGATGCAACAGATGCGATCCATGATATATCTGACACACTTCGAATACATGCATTGAAAAAGACACGGTTTACGCACCCTTTGACGCCAAAGTAAAGGTTTAAGTGTGAAATTTTTCGAAATCTAGACTGAAATCAAAAAGTTCTTGCTTCGCTTATTATGACCTACGAAGAAACACTAAGGAAATGTAACGGAAGAGAAAGGTATTCAGGTAATAAATGTATGCATAAAGCGGCGGCGTTTAGGTCTTGAAAATAATTGTCTGGGATTGACAGGTATTTGAAGTATCGATTGATGGAATCTATACGAGAATTGTACATTTCTCCCAGGTTATCTTCCCCCTCATCTCAATCATCTAGGACCGGGAGCAGTTGGCATTGAATGAAAACCAACGGGCTCTTTTGATGAGACTAAAGCCAAGAATGCGAAATAGCCCACAAAGACAGCCTATAGAAGCAATAAAAACCAAAAGGGAAATTAAATGCTAGCACAACGTTTTACTAAGCATCAAGTGCAACCATCTATCTATTGAAGCGACCCTGAGCCTGAACCAATCTCGCCATGGCATGGCTAACGCGACGTAAATGATGGGAAAGAACAAACATTTTGAGGACTCTTGGTGGGAATATGCTACCTGCACATTCTCAAAATAAAACGAAACACGGTACGATACAAATCAGATACTATCCGATCTGTCAGACACAGCCTCCTCCATTGATCCATATAACTCTCATCTCTGAAGTTCGCATAATCTCGCTAATGAAACTTCATAAGGTAATATGATACTCGAGATGATAGATTGTACTTTAGTACGATGAAAAATGAGTAGGTAGAACATCAAGATGGACGAAGTCAAGGACCTAGGTTAAAGAAATAGCCGAATAAATCCCGCCAAACATCTTCACGCACGTGATATATGCCCCAAACGAGTTCCATTGTCCAGCCAGCTCTAAGTGCCCAGGCTTCATCTCAGAAATTATCGAGGATCTTCAATTGCTATTTCGACAAAAGTAAAGAACGGTATATTCATAAACTGTAAGTCAATCTTTTTGATATCAGGGTATCATCTCTCAATCCTAGCTTTCAGAACCACGTAGTACACATCTCAACAAAGCAAGCCGAATCCGGGGAAGACATGCCTTCTAAGCTTAGTGGTTACTAGGCGACTCAAGAAAGATATGATTTTGATGAAAATCTAGTGGTTGTTCAATGGATATAGAATAATCCGCTGTGGAGGCCCACGTTTTGACCTCGACTTGAGTTGTGACTCAGAATCACATATGGACCTTGAAGTTTCAAGGATCTAATATCACTCAATATATCATTCTAGCTCTACTTCTCATTTGTCCTACGAAATATGAAGCACAAATAAAATCTAACTATTCCCCAGCTCTGCTCCAATTCGCTCTTCCGTCTTCTTCCCTTCAACATGTCCTCGTCAAAAGAAGCAGAAGCAGAAGCAGAACCAGCCTTCCAACTCTTCACCTCCCTCCGCTACGACCCAATCCTCCTCCAATCACCACTCAACATCCAATATTGGCCTCTTCCCTCCCCAACCCCATGCCCCTTTTACATGCTCCCTTACCACCGCGACCGACTCCAACAAGCCGCTACCCACTTTTCCTGGCCCATCGCCATAAACGCTATATCCGGTCCAGACGGATTCCAAAACCTCCTCACCACTCTCTCCAAAAACATCGATACCAGCTCCCCCACCCCCTTACGAGTACGAATCGTCCTCGATCACAAGGGAATTCTAACCGTGGAAACCAATCCCGTCCCCGCCGTCTCACCATCCAACCTCTTTCCAACCCATCTTCCACTTCCATCTAACACCTCCCCCCTAACACCCCAAACATCCATATCCCCCCCAACAGGCGATACCCTAACCCTCAGCACCACCGACTTTCTCCCCAACGAACCCCTCAAATCCTTCAATTCCTCACCACCCTACACCATCATCCCCGACCCATCCCTCACCACCCCGTCCCCATATACAACCTTCAAAACCACTTCTCGCACCATGTACGATACCGCTCGATCACGCGCTCAAATCGACACTTTTACCGAACCAAAAGAAGTCCTCCTAGTATCCCCCAACGGAGAAATAATGGAAGGATCGCTTACCACTCCTTTCTTCTATCGTGATGGAAAATGGGTGACGCCTTCTGATAAGTGTGGTGGTCAAATTGGTACGACGAGACGATGGGCTTTAGAGAAAGGGTGAGTTACTTTTTTTTTCGTTTTAATTTTCTTTTCTTTTCTTTATAAATTCACACATTTGAACCTATCTGCATCCATTCCTAAACATCACTCACTCACCACGCACCCTCTTTTTAAATCCCCGTTTCCCCATCCTCCCCCTCACCACACAAACCCCAAATAAACAACCCCAAACCCAAACCCAAATCCTAAAAATCTAATCTAACCCCTCCCCCCTCAACCACAGCCTCACAACCCAAACCACCATCCCCATCACCACCCTAACTGAAAACGAAGAATGTTGGATCAGTAACGGAGTACGAGGATTTACTTTTGGGAGGATAAAATTCTTGCTGTGAATTTTATTTATCCATAAAATTATATTATATCATATCACTAGTTATTGTAAAATCTTAAATCTCTCAAATCTCACTGAAATCAATACCAACAGCACAAACAGCACACGAATCATCAACAACATCATGGGACAAGATAATACACAGTTTGAAATTAACATTGACAATGACATTGACAAAAAAAGAATATTCGCTGTTGCATTGCTATAGGTCCTGCCTCAAAGAAACTACATACATTTATTAGACCAGGCCAGATGAACCCCACTCCTTTCCAATTTTTCCAATAATCAGGTTGAAATCTTCAAGAATTAAAGGATAAAAAAATTGCTACGCGCCAAGAAATTGTTTCATGCTTGCTTTCCGGAATCTCGCATCGTACGCTTATAATCCAATCCGATTGATCTTTTTTTTTCTTGAATCCAAGTTAGAAATCGAACCCCTCACTCTCCAAAAATCAGTATTGATAAGACAAAAACTCTCTATGATCGCATGGCATCCAATCCACCTTGTAAATCTTGTTCCAAATCAGTTGGCCCTTGCCCATAAGCTTCTTGTGGTCTTGGATCTTCAGCCCTCCAGCTTGCCTGATCCTGTGGTATAGGTACTTGAGGTCCGGTACTTTGACCTTGTTGACCAGGATGAACACGGACGTGTTGTCTAAATCGGTGAACTTCTTCTAAAATCAACTTTCTGATCTCACCAACATCTTCTACAACTTCAAAATCGAAGTTGAATGTGGTTGGACATCCAGGCTCATCGGAAGCATCGTGCCAGATATGAAGATATGGGTGTTCAAGAGCCGTTTCGACATCAATACGGGAGGATGGATCGAATGCTAACATATGATCAAGGAGGTCGAGGGCATCTGGATTGGCGTTGGGGAATAAGGTTGGGAAAGGTCGCTTGGCCATATATGGTAAGTTTCGGACGTATTCTTGTGCTCGTGGAGATCCAATTCGTGATAATGTTTCTTCATTAGGTGTACCAAGGATGTGCAAAATTTGGTTGAGTTGATCAACATAATCTCTACCCTTGAAGAAAGGACGACCGCCAAGTAATTCTGCGAGAATACACCCTACTGACCATACATCAACTAATTTATGTTAGCGGCCTGTCACTTTTCGATCCATGATAGTATAACTTACTAGCTTTCGTGTAGCTCTGGAAACTCAACATAATCTCAGGGGCACGATACCATCTTGTAGCAACATATTCCGTCATGTATCCAGCATTCTCTTCGGGATCAACAGAGAAACCTCTTGCAAGACCAAAATCACAAATCTTCAACTCGCAATCGGCATTGACCAGCAAATTACCGGGCTTCAAATCACGATGAAGAACGTTCGCAGAATGAATATATTTTAAACCACAAAGGATTTGATAAATGAAAGATTGAAAATGTGCATCAGTAAGTGGTTGACCGGATCGTACGATAGCAGCGAGATCACACTCCATAAGCTCTGCGAAGAAGAAATTAGTACGAACTGAGTACGGGACTGAAAAAGTACATCTTACCTTCATAGAGGTATGTCTCGTTGAAGTTATCTGGTCGAGGAATGTCCATATCATACAGGCAAGTAATCTATCTAGGGTCAGAACTACCCCACCAGCATCATGGATATAAGAGTCGCATACGTTACGATGACCTCTGAAATGTTGTAACAACTTTATCTCTCGAAGCGCACGCTTTGCCAAAATCTTCTTACTAAAGACATTTGTGACCTTCTTAATTGCGACACCTTCTAGTGTTTGGGAATTGGTAGCGGCACTGAGATAAAGAATAGTGTTAGCTAGAGGTTTATCATACGGATGTGCGCATATGCAGGTAGGGTCGAAAAGAAAGTAACATCGTACCAGACGATACCATAAGCTCCTTGACCGAGCTCCTTGGTTACTGTATATCTCTCATCGACGATAAAGTCTTGATTGAAGACCTTGAACACCTTTCTTCCTTGAAGATCCGCCATGTTTGCTTCGGATGTTGTGGAGGGCGTAAGTTTCGAGGTTTTAATGAGATCTAAGAGTGATTGATCTCAAAGTGGTTGACGTTGAGGTTGAGGTTGTAGTCGAAATGAGATGTTTCCTTTTTGAAATGAATGTATATCAATGATACGATAAGAGAACGAATATAAGTATGGGAGATTCGGAAAATGTTAGTTGCTCTCCTTATGATCTCCCTAGCCGCCGACAAGGAAGACAAGGAAGTTGAGGTTGGCTTTCTAAAGTTATGATGGGGCTTTGCGGAAGAGGCACAGCTCGTTCGCAATTTAGAAATTTTGGGGTCCAAGGTGGGGAGGGAAGAGAAGACAGAAGAGGATACTTTAATCCAAGCAAGAACAAGGAATTGAATACTGTACCAAATCTTTTAACGATGATAGGACCAATTATCAATTTGCTAAAATATTTCCAACTTGTTTGTATTGTGTTGTATGTAGGTACTCGTGGTACTTTTTTATCATATAATAAAAAAGAATGACAAATTACAAATTGATAACGGACTTTCTTAACTTTTGTGTAAAAGTATCAAATCCAATAATATATATATACCTAGATAGGTACTCGAGTAGGTAACCTTACAAATTGAAAGGAAAGAAAGGAACAAAGTATTTTACAAAGCTGATATGAGTGCCTGAGTATCTCCTTCAACCTTTTTACTATCGATATTACTTGATAGGTTGTTTACTTCTCATCTCTTTGTCCTTCCTTCCTTCTCTTCCCTTTCCTTTCAAGCTTCGATATTTTCATTCTCTTCACTCTCCCCTAATAAGACAATGAGAGGAGTGACTAACAAAACTGCCAGAGCGGGAGGTGGGGTGCTTATGTAAGCTTTAACTCGTTTATTTGACCAATGATATTACCTACTCGATAGATATGGGTAAGGCTGAATGTTTCATATTTAGTATTTAGTACTCGTTACAGCTCCTCTATCCATCCGAATCTTATACCAATTCTAATATATCTTTCATCTCCAAATATCATTCAAAATATGATACAGTACCGTCTATCAAGGCTCGGCTAGATAAAACCAACAAGCCACAAATGTCCAACACCTTTCTCTTTGACCTGGTCATTTCAATGGTCTTCATTTCCTACAGCGCTTGAAGCAAGCTATTTGAGCGCATACCAGCCGAGCGGGAAGAGTCTTTTTCTAACTGCGTATACATACACTCCACAAACCTCTATTCTCTGACGCCAATCGCTTTCATATGTATGGAATTCCTTGCTTGGATATTTTATATCCCTTCGTTCTACCAGTAGGTTTGTTCTAAATTACATATTGCATTGGAAGTCCTCCATCCATACTTCAAGCATAAGATACACGCCTATCTATCATAAATTCACGATAATATGTGACAAATTCCAAATGGTTTTGATTTTCCAAAAAACTTTTTTTACCACTTAACATACCTCCACCGAAGAATCAATCGTCATTCAATCGTTGTCCAACGTACCCTCTTTCTCTGCCAAGTTCAATTCGTTTAGTTTATTGTGCATTGCCTTTTTGCCGATAGTATTCTCGAACTCCTGTGTTGCGTTGTATGCGTCGATTGTCTTGGAATTTTTATCAACCTCATTTGTATGCCAGAGTGGCGTCGCACACGAAGTGACGGTAGAAGCGTTAGACCAAGCGGTCAGGGTAGAAGAAGAGGAGTGAGTAGAGTAAGCTGATATTCTACTATCCGTATCAGAGTTAGAGTTCCAAGCCCACGGATCTTCGTCGTCAGGCCTGAGGAAGTCATTGAATGGATATCCTTGTCCAACTACAGACTTGGGCTTGAGAATGGTAAGATCTGGTACGCTACCGTACCTCCCTACATTATGATCGTTAGTTCTTTTTCATATCATCCTCATCTCGAGGTTATACTTACAATCATTCTTGTGATACCAGTCCTCTTGCAACGTACTTTTATCCTCCATCGCTCGAATGAACTCTTCTTTTTCCTTCAAAGCCCTGTTCTGCTGAATAAATTGCTTTTTCTGCCCAACTTGCCGTTTCAATCTATCAACACCTTCTTGATCCACAATTTTGAATACTGGGCCACGACCTTCCAAGTGATCTCGAAGACTATTATAAAGTCCTTGAATCCTTTCACTCTCCCAATCTAGATTCCACAAATCAACTCATGTAATGTATAAACAATAACCACAAATATATTTCAGGTGCGTAAATACTTACTAACAGCAGCTACCCATCTCCCACCACCCTTCATTATTTCTTTCTTCTCAATTTCCTTACACCACCAACAGAACCAATAATATTGTTTTTCTTCATCCAAATCTTCCCATTGACAGTTCTTCTGGCACAGATCCTGGTAGGAACCCGGTGACATGTTAAGAATGATATCGGTAATAATTATATATGGTACTGGAGTTATGATACGATGACGGAGGAGTATAACGAGAAGAGTTACATCGCGTCTGATTGATATATTGTTAGGCCATATGCACGAGTTGAGTATCAAGTGATAAATTCTCATAAACAAAGACAATCAGAAAAATCAAGAATAAGAATAAAACACAAAATCATACTTATCAACTTTCAAACAATTCTTGCTGTACTTTTGCTTGCCGACGAGTGTTCTCCTGTCGCTCACAGCACTTTTCTTGTCCCCCATAGTTCTTCCTCCATAGCTTACGGATTTTCCATGGCCAGCCCATGCTCCTGACCCATTCCTTGCTTTGATATATCTTCCCATGATAAATGCTCGAATAAATCTTATACCATATGTTACGGACATTCGTAGTATTTAAGAGAGAGTTTGTGTGTGAATCAGAGCAGTATTGTAATATCTTACTTTACTACAATATAACACTATACAAAACTTCCCCGTCGTCGTAGCCCTGCAAAGTAGAATGGTTTATAGAATCCTGAGAAAGAATGGAGAAGGGAAGGGAATCGCTGAGTTGGCCTGTTTTGTTTTTTTCTGTGAAGTTAAGTTCAGGTCGGTTCTGCTTAAATCCCTGTGCTGAGTCGTTGAGTAGTTAAAAGATGGATGGATGGATAGATAGATGGATGGGTGAGTTCAATGATAGGATAAATAGATAGGTAAATGTATATATTCCAACTCGATAATATTTCACAATATGTGATTCAAAATTCGAGATGGGTTGGGGAGTGAGTGAGTAACTCGTTTGCATATACACATATTCAAGTAATAAATAAACCCAAAAAAAATCCAAATACAGTCATAATTAAATAAATTATTTACTCTCGTTTTTTTTTCTTTTCGAGTCATTCGTGTCAGTCATTCGAGTCATTAAAGTCATGTGTATCATATTATCATATTGTCGTACGAGGGGAGTATCTGAAGGTTTGAGGTCTTGAGTCTTAAGTTTTGAGTGTGTGTTTGAGTTTGGAATACTGGAATACTGAGTTGAGAATATAATTAGATGATGATGTTGATTTTGATGTCGATACTGATAGAATAATAGTATGATTATTCAATCATTGTAATTCAAATATCCAAATATATTTGGTTAAATCTTGGATTTATAGATTTATGGATTTGATATGGATTTGAGGATTTATAAATTTCTACACGTGATTTTTTCTTCTTTTTTTTCCTTTTTTTTTTTTTTTTGGTGTAAAAGTGGAAATATAAATATAAGGATGAATGTGAGAATAAGTAGAGGTATAAGGAAGAGTATAAGGAAAAGCCACTTGTTTCGATTATTGTATACAATATCTTACTCTGATTCAAAACAAAAAATAGAAAAGAAACGTGGAAAACTAAAACTGATGTGATTGGGATTTTGAATTTGTAGGATTACTTGGTTAGTTATTTTTATGAGAATGAGGATGCTGAATACGTGGTTATGGAGTTAAGTGACTGGATAATTAACTGATAGACATAAAGAGTAATTAGATGATTCTATAATAAGTAAATAAGGTGTCAGGGATATTATTCAGAATATTCATAGCATTGGTATTGAGGAGTAGAGGAATTTAAAGTTGATAAAAGGATATATGAATCACGGTTCTTGAAGTCGGAGTTTGGGTGTTCAAATGAAGTTCAAATGAAGTTCAAATGAGGGAATGAATATGTATATGAGGGCTTGGAACGATCTTTGAATTATTAGTTGATGCTGCTGCTGGTGGTAGTGGTGCTAGTAGTATACTGAGTATAGGTGTTTGAACGGCTTGGTGTGGATATTGTTTGTTGTTATGAGTATGAGTATGAGTACTAGGTATATATTGTAAAAGAGACAGATCGAGATATGTACATCCCGATAGTATAATATTAGAGGGAAATAGAAAAGAAAGCTACTTAAACTATATTATAATACATCACTTATAAAGGAAATAGAATTCATAATAAGAGGTGAAATGGATGATGCTTTGAAGATGTGGAGAGAGTGTAATCTGAGGGATATGGATCATGGTTCTTGAAGTTGGATTCGGAAGGGAGAGTTTGGGACTTGCGGGTTGAGAGTTTGAATGGAGTTTAAGTGACGGAGTTAATGTATGTATGTATGTGTATATATATATGAAATAGTCTTTGAACTACTAGTCGATAGTAGTGGAACTGAATATAATAATAATAGTAATACAATGAATATAAATATAAATATAACTATAATTATGATTATAGAGAACTAATTGAAGAATAAAAAGTTTCAATTCTTAAGAAATTCATTGTTTTTTGCTTAACATATTGGACATGAATGATGATATTAGGAATGGACTGCACGATTTAACTTGGATGGTAAGTGATTGATGTGATAGTGCAGGAAAGAATAGGAAAGGATAGGGAATGAAATAAAGTCACTGGTCAAGTTAGAGCTGGGGTAGGGCGAGCTGAGCTGAGTTAAATTGAGTTGAGTCAGTTTGATTTTGGATTTTGGATTTTGGATGTTTTGAATTGGGGGAGAGAGAAGAGTGTTAGGAGAGAAGTTGTAAAGAATGAGAGTAATAGGTGGAAATAGTAGGGAGAAATTGTAAGGGAATAGTGCAAGTGCTAGGCGAAGAATTTCCAAAGAATGGTGCGAGTAGAAGTGAATACTGTGTATGGGTTCTATATAAGGATAGAATAGAGATGCGATGGGATGGAATAAGATAGGATGGATTATTTATAGGTATGATATTTATGATATGATTCTATTTGATATAAAAGAATAGAATATTATATTGTATGCTCAATCTAATCTTGATCAAAATCAATATAGAAAGTAGAAAGCAGAAAGCTAGACTAGGGCATTGATTTGATTGCATTATATAGCTCGCATATATAATTCATATTTTATGGTATCCTCATTGATCTCTCTTCTCTCTTCCTCTTTCCTTTATCTTTTCCTTCACCGCAACCCATCACCAATCACCCATCACATCTATATCCAACCTATGCACCACCAGCTTTAGCAGCTGCCTCAGCAGCAGCAGCCTTTTTCTTCTCCTCAATTGCCTTCAACTTCGCTAATTTCTTCTCTTGATTCTTCGTCAACTTCCCCGTACCCTCTCCACTTCCCTCTGCACTTCCTTCTCCAGTTGTTCCAGCAGCAGGAGTAAGAATCCTAGCATTTGGATTTCCACCCCAAATTAACTCTTTCTTTGCAAAAAAGTCTGCTACAATCTCATCTGTAACCTTTGCTCTTCTCTCTTGAAATCCCTTGACATATATTTGTAATTCTTTAATACATCTTGCTTTTAGTTCTCCTGTCAGCAATTCTCCAGATCTATATGCTTTCTTAATACTTTCTAATTCCTCGTCGTCTTCTAAGAAAAATGTTAAGTATTGATATGCGACATCCTTTTCAGTGTCACCTCCTTTTTCTCTTTGTTCTTGCTCGGTAACTTGCCCACCACTAAATGCATATTTGTTGATTTTATTCTTAATCTTGTTTGGCTCATCGTACATAAAGATTGCAGATGTATCAACTGAAGCGCTCATTTTAGAGCCAGGGCCTTGAAGGGCATCAAGGAAACGAGCGTGAATGAGAGCTGGTTTGGCGAAATGAAGGCGTGCGGCAACGTCGCGTGTCATGCGGAAATATGGATCTTGATCGATAGCGCATGGAATTAGGGAGGGAATTTGTGTGGTTTTAGATTCGTCTGTACCGAAGATGTGAGGGAAGGAGTTGGCGAATGAGGTTGCACCTTGGACGGCTCCGAAATGAATTTTACCTATGCATGAACTGTGATTGTCAATAAAGTATACAGTCTCTTGTACCAAAATATCTTACCTTTCATTGAAACCAAAAACCGCTCGCGCAACATTCAATGTAACGTGCTTGGAGATTCGAGTAACGTTTTTGTAGAATGCCCCTCCCATATAATCATAATCGCTAAACATAAATGTCTTCTTAGGGTCGAATCCAACAGCAATGATATCTTTCGCATTACTATTGGTATAGCTTTGCACTTCCTCAATTGTACGTTTTTCCGAAAAGATATATTTCTCATCGTCCGTAAGCATGATAATCAATGGGACATCAAAGACATCTTGTAACCATCTATGAATGAGTCATCAGTAAGATGCTGAGAAATTGTAGGTTCTGTCTGCGACATGCTTCCAATACTCGCAGGTTATGCGAGACTGAATCTATTCAAGACCTTCAAAACTTACTTGGTAAATTCAAAAGGAACAGTATGCCCAATATGCATACTGTCACTACTTGGACCCCGTCCCGTGTACAGGAAAAACGGTTCTCCTCTCTCATGACGATCCAGCATAAGATTTAAATCGCGATGACTAAACACGATTCCTCTCCTCATGAAACGATGAGGTTTATGGCCAGTCACCTCCTCAAATCTTTTTAAATCTGCCTCCTCAATCTTCTTGGTACCAAACTCATCAATCAAAGTCAAGTAATTGATAGCTTTTGCGACTCCATCTGCCCCGATTTCTCCAGCGACATTATAGGGATCAACGGTTTGCTTGGTGGTAGGAGCATCGGTTGCTAAGGTGGCTGCAAGAGTGGGTTCCGTGTCGGTCATGGTGGTGAGGATTGGGGAGTCAGTCAATATTTTGATACGGAGGAGGGGTTATTTGTTCTTTATTGATGGAGGGGAAATTATTGCCATATTTCCCATCCGATCTTGTAAAGCGGTGAAGCTTGAGAGCAGACACCAGAGTCACGTGAACAAAGATCTCCAATTTGCTTTGTTTTAGCTGACGACTGACGTCGATGGGCTGAACTTTAGAAGAAGCGGGGTTTAGTAGTAGCTTTTATGCATCTCTTGAATTATATGTCCTCAAGATTATCTATTTATTCATTTCAATTTCAATATTATCTGATTTAAAGTCGAAAGTCATCGAATCATCTCGATAACAAATCACCGTAAACAATTCGCCCAACTCCATTGCACTAAACCCAAAAAACCGCAAATCCGGGGAAAACAATCAGACGAACAAATCCCTCCAGAAGCTCCAATCCACATCATCAAAGATCAACAATCATACCACCAGCATTCGATTCCTCATCCGATTTTCTTCTTCCCCTCACTCTCTTTCTTCCCTTCGTCCCTCTGCAACTTTTGTACCATCACAGAAACTATATGTTTATCAAGAACAAATAAACATCACATCTAATCAATTTTACAAACAAATTCATCACCATGGTCAAATTTTACGAATCCTCCTTCTCCTACGATTACTCTTTTCCTGCCGTTACTCTCGCCTACTTCCTTCGTTACCCAAATCCACATAGCACTCATGTGCTCTCCACCGATGTGATATCGCGTACCGTATGCCCCGAAACAGGTCGTCTACGAACCCTGCGCATCCATCGCAAATCCACTCGTCTACCATCAGCAGTCCTCAAGCTCCTACCTAAAAGTGTCCTGGGTAATGTGAGAAGCGATAGAAGCGAGTCGTACATTTTGGAGACATCAGAAGTGGATATCAAAGAAGGGTGGATGAAGACGGAGAGTAGGAATTTGGATTGGACGGGTATCTTAAGTGTGGTTGAGAAACAAAGTTTTCAGAGGACGCCTGGGAAGGAAGATAAAGAGGAGGAGTTTAGCGTTGGGCCGGGAATGACAGGGGTGAGGACCCAAGTTATGTTTCGAAGTCGGCTTGGGGATCGATTGAGGGCGATGAGGAAGGGAGAGGAGGGGGAGGAGGAGAAGAAAGGGTGGTTGACGAGTTGGAGTACGAAGGGAGTGCAGAGGAGCATTGAGGCGATCGCTAGTAGGAAGACAGAAAATCAATTGGGGAAGAGTAAAGAGGGGATGATGGTTGTATTGGAGAGAATGAGGAATGGCGGGTTGGTGGCAGTGTTGGATGGGATGAGAAGGGATAGGGAATTGATGTTTGCGGGTATGGAGCGATGAATTTTGGAGGATTAAATATGAGAAATGATGGCTGCAAATGAGGATACCATTAGGAGGTGGATCAATATGCATCCAGATACTGCAAGGAAGCAACGACGATATAAGTGATGAGGAAACGCTCTTTCGCGTACCTTATGGTCCTACACTTTCGTTGGGTGACGGGCTTTGTATCAAAGCACAAATGAAAACAATCGGGAGCGAAGGAGTTTTGGGGGACGAAGTATTGGCGTTATTGGGGCAGTCCACTCTCATTTGATTATCACATTGTATGGAAATCTAATTTATCAAATATTGAACAAGTTTATTTTATGCGTACGATTACTTTTGCACATACTGGTATCCTGGTGCGTGAGATGAGGAGATTTTGACAAGCATGATACATTGAACTTTTTCATTAATTTTCGGCGAAATATTATACTTCATTAAGCTCATAGTACATTCATTCATTATTCATATGTACCCTGGAGACTCACGAGAATAAGCAAAGCTGAACCAATTGAGCGAATAACGCTCCGCTGGCCCTCCGGGAGGCCACTGCCGTGGAGGTAGACTATTTAGGGAGTTCTAGTAAAAACATCACCAGAATTAATTAATTCAATATATTTTCATAATTTTTTTTTAAGATTACAATTTCCAATGAGCTCCGCGATAAGTTTTGTAACCATAACAAATTCACATATATAGACAAAGTTACTCAATTCAATTCAAGTTAGATACCCTAGGTACCTAGTATCAAATATTCATTTTTATCTTTTTATCTTTTTATCATCATACACATACATCATTATCATCTCTTCCCCATTTCATCCCCACTGAGTAAATACCTTCTTTTGCAGGAAAGTAAGAGTAAGAGTAAGTAAGTCCACTCATAATATTTTAAATCTTCATCTCTATCTCATTCCTAAAATTCCATATTCCCAATCTACATCTACATCTTAATCGGCGGCGCCGTCCCATTACCCATAGGCGCCTCACTCTGCGCCACATATTCCTGCGTGGTAAACGGCACCGTACTAGAAAGACTATCGATTCTCCCCAAGAGATACTCAACGGTACGATACGAAGCACTGGGCGCATATTGCGGCACCATGTGACCGCTCAAATCAACATACACAAAGGTGAGATTCCTCTCCGTGTGAGTGGTCCCCATGATACCGGATCCGGTAAGGGTAGAGGCGGAGAGGTCTTCGTGGTATGGGACGTAGAAGGGCTCGGTGGGTTTACTTTGGAAGCCTTGCGCGCCGTTCCATGTCATGTTTTGGATCATGAGGAGCGTGCCGTTGGCGATGAGGACCATGTCTAAGGCGCCGTGGCCGATGATGGTGCGTTTTGAGCGTTCGATTACGGAGGGGAGGACGGAGAGACCCGATGGGTCGGAGGTGTCGGTTCCGTTTACGAAGACGTTGATTTCGGAGCAGGATTCCCATTCCATTGCGGGGGCGTTAATGGCTTTTTGTACGTCGGTGCGGTTGAAGTAGATGGTTGCGCCTTCGGGGAGGTAGGGGTTGGAACCGGGAAATCCGAGAACGTCCCAGAGTTGGGGACAGGTGGTGGCTACTTGGTAGATATCCCAGCAGGGGTTTAGACTGAAGATTTCGTTGTAGATCAGGTCGAAGACGTCGCATTCGTCTGTGGTGGAAATTCCATCTTCGCTCGTGCCGGGGAGGATGGATGGGAGGGGTCCTGGGGGTGGGTAGGTGAGGTATTTGGAGAGGAAGTCGGTGTATCCGCAGGAATCGGATACGTTGTGGATTTGCTCTTTGAAAGTATCGTTGAAGGGGAAAAGACCACCCCAGTAATCGACGAATTGGACGGCGGGGATTTGTTCTTGGATGGCATTGTAGGAGGTGGAGGGGTCGTAAATCATGGTTGCTTCGAGGTTGTAATACTTTGATCGTTCATTAGCTCAAATGAATACTTCTGGTCCAATGCATCGATAACTTACAGTAGATGTATCATTCTTATTAAACATAGCATCGGCAATGTACGGAACATAGTAACCCGCATAAGATTCACCAGTGATATAGACCTTTCGCCCGTGCAAAGCGAAAGTATCAACGAAATTCTCCCAGAATCCAAGGAACTGTGCCGCGACATCTTCCTCGCTGGTCGCAGTAGGAACTCCCTGAGAAAATCCAGTGCCAACAGGTTGTTCGACCCAAACGACGTTGGTGAGGTTTACCCAAGTCCAAGGGTTTGGAACAGGCTTGTAGGTCCCGTATTGCCAGATCCAGGGTCCGTTTTCTTGAATAATTCCTTCGAGAGATGAACATCCGGGCTAATTGAATGTTTAGTTAAAAGTTAAGTGCGGGAGGATTGTGCTACTGTCACTTACACCTCCATTGAGCCAGATGAGAATTTCATCAGAAGCTAATTCATTTGTCGAAGGATAGAACCAAAAGTACAATTGTCTAGATTCATCTGCATCTTTCGAAATTGGCAATAAACCAGCATATGATTCACCAGCATCGAAATCGACATCTGGAATTGCGGTACCATTTACACTGAATTCTATAACTAATCAGTAATTTTCCTTCAATAATTTTATCCAACAGTAAAACTTACTAGCAGTAGAATTGGTCAAATATGGAAACTTCTTAGCTTCCCTTTTCTCATATTGCTGTGGTTTCGCAGGAATTGGTTGTCTGGCTTTATGCACATGCTTATCCTTCTTTCCCACATGCTGTAAGCTTCTTCCAGAAGGAAAAGTAGCATCTGCAATTCCACCTGCGATTGCAAGCGTCGAAACCACGGTTGAGAAACGCATCTTGACTGATCACTCAAGTAACCAAACTCGGATCGTATAAAAATGACAGACAGACAGGTAGGTGGGTTGGTAAAAACAAAAGTGTTCCCAATGAGCTGGGCTTGGAGAGCTTTAAAGCTTAGAGCTATGGGATTAGATCCCCAATCTCATGTCAGTTCCCGTGGTTATGACGATATTACCCTGGTTACATTCATGGGTCTTGATACCCATTCTTTCACCGTACCTTGCGACTATGTAAGTAAACTCGCTCAGTCTGTCTCAGCCTATCATGTAATAGATACAACGTGAAAAGACATGGTGCAAAAAGGTACGAGGTGGGTGAATTGAGGCATTAGTTTTATTTTTCCCCGTTTTTAGAGGTCTTGGAGTTATCAAGATATCGCTTCCGAGTCTTTAGCTTGACCACTCGCCTAGATTTTCCATTGCGACCTGCCTTTTGAAGCTTAGCGATAGTTTATCATTCATCAGAGAGTCCGTTGTAATTTTTTTCAATCCGAGGATGGATGTTATGATATCACTAATAAAGTTTTTGTTGATCATGAAGAGAGATAGGAAGGAGTCTAGGGCAATTCTCTTGCTCTGCTTTGTCTTGTCTTTCTTTTCCTGCTATCTCACTTCTTCACTCCGTTCTCTTCAGTGCGCTTTGCTCAGGTCTTCAAGAGGATCATCATCACCTGAAGACTTATCAGATTAGTAATATACAGATCAAAGCAACAAACAAGCATAGAACATTCACCGCTCCGTGCATAATTGGTGATTCAGGTCAGGAACCGGGACGATTTAAACTTTTCAAAACCTTCAAAGTCCGAAAAGCCAATTTTATCTCCCGGGGGACTTGGAGGCTTAGAATTTTAGAGAAATCATTTATCCTCTGGCGGGGCTATGAATCACTGTCATGAGATTAAGATTACGTTACAAAAGTTCATGAAGTTAGTACTTGTTGGCTTGTGAATATGAAAATTCATGATAATGAGTAATCAAGTAGCCACTGGCTATGCATTTGCGGTTACCTGGGTTAGAAAATCGTCTCGCATGTCTCTCTTTTAAGTTCATATCCATACCTACTAGGTAGGTACCCAAAGAAAACATATGCACGCAATTTTTCATCACAATTTCTCGTTGATGAAAAATCAAAGTTTTCGTTCGTCCGGTAAGCTTCCGGGCCAATCAAAGCCGCAAAACTCAATATCGCGAAAACATCACCATCGCAACATGTGAATTTTTTCATTTCCTTAAAACCAAAGAACTACAAATTATGGCACCGCTGCTGCCAATCATCTAAAACGCTCAAAGTGGAGGAGGAGGTGGGAGTATCCGGAGTAAGGAGACTTAGAGTCGCTTGCCCATAGCTTTTTGGAAGCTATCGTGGTCTAGTGTTTATGAGAAAGAAACGTATTTACTCTTTTTGGACTTCCATGGCCAGATGGTAGTCAAGACCTGGTAGATATGGTATTAGAGTATCCTCCGGCGACAGGTATGATGTGGTGAGAGGGCTGGCGGTGATAGTTGACAGTCTGCTCAGGAAGGAGAAACCAGATCTTCGCTAGACACTCACCTTCTCTGGGTCGACCTAAATCTGCTACATGGACACTACACCCTAGTTATGTGAAGCTACTGGTTCAGCAGCGAACCGTGGCAAGGCCACTTTCTTGGATCGACCTTCTGTTTCACAGAGACGAGACTAGTCAAAAATAGAGAGATTTCGACGATAGATCCTTTTACCCAGACCAGTTGAGAAGCATACCTAGAACAGCGGCTATAGATCCCACAGTCTTGGACAGCACAAGTATGAATTCCTTGAATTTCGAATTTCGCGCCGAGGATTGGCGTTCCAGCTTGATACACTCCGCGGTCCACTATCAGTATGGACGCGATGAGTAGCTCGCCGAAGCCTGTGTGTAGTTTACTCTAGATACTCATGATCTTTATTGGATGTATCCAATGACGAAGGTGCTAAGTGATAATACTCATAGCGAAGTAAACCGCATGGCAATGAAGAATATGAGAAGAGATAAGTGAAAAGGATATTCAAGATCGTTCCTTCAACTCTATCTGGGCTTCTAGCTTCCCGTGATAGGTAAAACCTAGCGTTTAGTCATACACCAGACTTTGTGTTAGGTCCTTACTGTTCAGCGATTAAAATATCAGCGGAGTATTCTGAACCTGAGAGTAACATATACATATACATGTACGTCGGAGGTCGGCAATTCATTACGCCGTCAGCATGGCCGATGGCTTGCTAAACGGCTTGATACCAAAGCTCGGAATTCAAATGCTTGGGGATTACTCAAAGCCGCGAAACAAACTCGGAGTTGCAATTGAAGATTGAGAGGAAAACACCGGTGTTTGATTGTATTGATTCTTACGACTGAGATAAATATCCATCGAATATACTAGACCGTTGTGTCCGTGTCTACGTGAAGCATGGAAGCTAGACAAAATGGCATCAGGGTTCCGGCCAGGTATACCAAGAATTAGAACCAGGAAAACACACGTCGTCGCATTTCAAGACCATGCCGGAAATCCAGCTCTCACAGTCTTTAGCGGTGAACAGGGCAATCCTTTACCCCGTCTTTACAGCTATTCCATCTACTTCACGCACCCCGAAGCAGACCCTAGCGATACTGATAGCGCAATAAAGCTATACGAAACAATCACGCAGGGTCCACGCTATAATACAAACTCCGTCGTCTTTCGTTTAGACCTGTACTTCATTCCCAATGGCAGCCGGGACGATTGCATTCAGCATTATCGCGCAGAAAAAATTGCGCGAGGCGATTTCAAGGTGCAAATCGATGCTGTTGTAAGAGATAGTACAAGCAAAATTAGTGGTAAACCAGAGATGCCTGGATTGGTCTCATCTTATGTTTACGACAAGGTTGTCCATCGTTACCATAGTCTTATCTACATAGGCGGCGAGGCCAACTGGCAGACCGGAGATCAAACAATGCTACGAGTCGAGTTCGATCCGCTCTCAAAGGAGGAGTATGAGAAATACAGTAAAGACCCAGGAGATCCTAGGGAACCCAGCGAACTTCCAGAGACACATATTGAGGTGGAAGCTCTCAATGATAGTAGTCCAAGATTTGGTCGAGAAACTGAAACTGGGCGTGCTGTGGGTTCTATCGGGTATGAAATGTGGGATAGAGCTCCACGTGAACATATGGGCGAAGAGGCTTGGGAAGAAGCTCGGAATAAGGGATGGACTAGCTGGTGATGCAATGAGAGGAGAATGAAGCAACGTTTATAAGGTGGACATCAGCGGATTCAAATCGTTCATCGCGAGTCTTTTCCAATCAGAAAGCAAGGAGATTTTTGAGCAGCGTTTCATGCTATTGATTTTGATTTTCGCAATTGAAGTTTTCAATTTGAGATCGAGGTTTACTGGGATACAGTATTGGTAGTTACCTCCAACAGTATTTGAGATTGAAGTGCCAGACAAAATGCATCAACGTTCATATGTCTCAACTGCTAAATCTCACGAAAAAAGCCCAACGCAATATGCATATCCACTCCAGAATCCGGTACCACAATCCGTGCTCACAGCAGGGTTCCTATATTTACATTTTAGCACAGGGTTTACTAGAATCAAGGAGGAAACAATTTACCATGCGAAAAATTGTTCCAGCGTAATTCCATATTTGACCGAGATGTCGTAGCAAAATAGACCGTCTCCAGCTGAACAGACATACGATTAGTTTCAATATTCTCCAAGCAAAACAACATAATGAGGGGAATCCATCACCTATATGCCATTTATTACAGGTTGGCGCAATGCCATCTTGCGTAGGTGCCGGTGCAGTTGCCGTCGGGCTTGATGCACTGGAAGTTGCAGTCGAGGCTGGACAGTAGCATGCGTGTTAGTGAGCCATGGTTTTCCTTGAGACAATTTCTACTATTTCTCACTTACTTGTACTTATTGATTTGGTTGTGGTACTACTACTGCTAGGTGATTCCTCTGCGTCAACAGGAACATCATCGACGCGGATGCAATATCGGTATCCTATATTGATTAGTCTTCCCTTTTAGTCTTCCTTTTCCGTTATGATTTCTTCCAAGAATGTATGTCTCACCCGACCAAAGATTTCCGCACTGAGGCCCCACGGCAGGATTCCTTCATAACAAGTCAGACTTTTTCACCGATATCCCCTTGGCGGAATGGTGTTTTGTTCTTACCATGCGTAAAATTGCTCAATGGTAATAGCATTCCGATCGAGTATATTCTGACAAGTGATTCCAGCGATGACGCTTGAATAATCCTTACAGTCTGAAGTCGCCCCATCCTGGAAGTGGTGTCATCGATTAAAAGTTATCTTGGAAAGTCTGACATAGACGAGTAGAATACTAACTTACCCTGATGGGAAGTGGTATACTTGTCACAATAGTTTTAGACTGGGTGAAACTGGCACCATTCCATTGCGCCATGCAATACCGTTTGCCAGCTTCAGGGGCACATTCTGTTGTGTTGATTTGTAGTGACGGATTCCTATATTTTAGGGGGAGGATCCAACATCAGAAAACATACATAGAATCAAGCAAGAAGGTACCTCACCAGTTGGCCAATTCGTCTAGGCTTATAGACCAGCCCTTGGCAATTGCATCACAAGCCGAGGTAAAGAAAGTTGAAGCGAGATCAAATGTCAATTTGAGTGAGTCTGCATTCGCATAAACAAAACAGTCTGCTCGTGTACCTTTTGCTAAAGGCAAAATTTCCGGTAGCCCCGTAATTGCAGGCGCTATGAAAGTCGCCTTGGGAAGGCTGTCGAAGGGAATAGTCGGGTAAGTTACTGTGGTGGGAACATAATTCGGATGTGACGGGTACAGGTCCACTGAACCTACTGGCTTAACACAATAGTATGTATCCGCCCACAGGTTTGTGCAGCTACCATAATAAAGACCTGTCAGATTATTCGAAGTTCAAGATTGCGCAAGGCTTACTTGGCATTAATGTGTGGATTCAGAAACAGGAAATCTTCCAGTGCTATACTGAACTTGATGACCAACAAGTTGCAGTATTCACCCTTTTTAGTCAGGTGGTATTGTGCACAATAATCCGTTGTACCTGGTGCTAGCGAGGTTGGGACAGGTGCTGCTGTGGTAGATGGTCCCGATGTTGGAGGAGTAGTCATGGTTGGAACTGTGTAATCTGGTTCCCCGGGAGGAGAGACGCAAATCGAATCGCCAACAGAAAAATTGATGGAGCGGCACAAATCACCGAGTATGGGATTCCCTAAAGTAGTCAAAAATCAGATCACTGCCCTATTGTGCTGCGTAGCAACATCGATATACACCAACTTACATGTATTCACCTGAACCTGACTAAGATTTCTAGCACCGGCAATAATAAGACAAGTGTCATTTACCTGCACCGTGTAAACAGAGCATCTATTCTGGATGCAAAGTGTACCATCTGTGGGAAATTCAGCGCAAAAAGCAGCGAGGTTATTGTCGTACAATAGCCAGGCAGTACCTACACCCTGAGACTGGGAAATAGATCGGCACGTATCGCCTGCCTTTAGAGTATACCAATAACCAGTACAATTTCCTGATGGAATTGTTGGCATTGGTCTATGAGTAAGTAGGTCAGACAGGTCCGATAAATTGTCATAATTAAGAGAACTCACTGCACTGGAAATGGAGTCGTCGAAGTGCCAAGTGGCATTCCAGTTTTCGAACAGCTCGCGGTAATAGAACTGTACTTGGACTGCAACAAGAATCCGTCATTGATGGGTGATCCGGCTTGAAATTGTAGTTGCTTTATGACACAGTTGTCACAAATATCTACAGCCACTTGTCGTTCTGAATGTCTTGTTAGAAATGGATCTTTATGAATCATCTGCTACACCACCACACACTGCCGCGGTAGGAGTTACTTTTGTTGCTGACAGGCTTAGTCTCTTTTTCAGACTCCAATTCAGCTATTGAATTTATCATACTACTTTCAGCGAAACCTTTGTGGACAATATTGCACCATCTTCCTTCGTCCTTGATGCATGTTCTATTGAAGTTATAGAACATAATCTGTGGTATGAATGAAACAGGAGCTTTACGATTTTCGCTAATCAGAAACGAATCATGACCACCGCATGCTTCCTCTGTAGCTTTCTGATATTCTGCGAGTGATAAAGAGCACTCATTCGTGCACGCTCTTTCAAGTACTTCGATAGATTTGTATGTCCCGGGTAGAAATCCCTTGACTTGGCGTGCGCAGTTGACATTTGCTGTAAGCGCAGCAATGCAGTTAGCAGATAGTGAATCACTGGGTAGCGTGTCCATAGTGATGAGTTGAACCGCGCTTGTGAATTTTGTCCATTGTGTTACCAAGATGGCCAGATGGATAAGTTCTGATGAACGGAAGAACATCATGGAATATTCCAAATGAATAGGGCTTCCCGAGTTTGAGGCTGCTTGGAATAAGGAGGGGAGTATTATATGAGCTTATTGTCTGGACCTATTTATGCGCAATGGAATGCTACATTTTGACCCTCTCATCATGTATGCCTCCCTCTCTGGCCAAGTGACCCTACTGAATTACGCACTGAGATTGGACTTGTATTTGTTTTTGCTCGTCATGAACATTTTCGAGTAACAGGTCCGATCGTCGACACATACAACCCTGGAATAACTCCCGTCAGCCTATATTCCACGTCGATATAGTGTGCCATTGTAAGCCTTTCATTGTTACAACCCTATCAAAACATTGATTCGATGCCCGTACTAGCCTAGGCCACTCAAATATATCTATGTATGGAAGAATCTACCTCATATCAGCGCAGCTTGGCAAGTTATGATGATCTTCAGTTGAATCAAGACATCCAGGAATATCCCATCCTCTCTCAATTTTTGCACGTAAATATTACCCTACTTTTCCACATTAACATACTTGAAACGTTGTGCTTATGTGGAATGATTACTGGCAAAAGTTACCCCGCACGACTTGACGAATAGACCTCGTTGGCGTATCTTGGCTTCATGTCATCGGCTTCAGCGACGAGGCTCAGGGTTCAATTTCGGTTCTTTCATCGAAGATAATCTTGATATAGAGCCTGAACGATAGCAATGATCACCTTAACCTTCTCCATTGTGGTTATGGGCAAACGCCCTTGCTGGCTTAGTAACTCCCCTCAATCTTCTCCTCTCCTCTCTGAGTTGAAGTTACATCCCCTCTTATATTTTCTGGATGGCTTTTCAAACTACAAGGAACACAGCATCTAATATCGCGTACAACCATCTCCATTCCATTATTTTTCCTCATTTTGAAATCATGGCTCTGTTTGCGTGCAGAATTTTACGTATTTATTGACACTATCTTAGCACATGGATTCCAAAAAACATCCTGATTACTGTATTTGATAAAAATGACACGGGATGAGCTAATAATTGCTGTATCTTTCCCGTTCCTCGGGAATTTCGATTAAAACAAACTATTCTATGATGGTTCAACAGCTATTAGTGTCGCTATTCGCTTTTTCATGGTGACCGAGCCAATCCATAGGAAATTCCCTCCTCATCTCCAGTCTCGTATCGTTATGGCTCTTTTTCATTACTTGTACTTGCTTTTGACATTGACTCTTGGAGCCTCTTGTCTACCACGACATTCACTCACATCAACGGAAACCTACGATAACGGCCACCAACTTATTTGCAAGCCTATTCCCAATGATCTCACATCACAACAAGACCTTGCAGTCAAAGTAGCGGATCCTGATGGTATATGCAAGAAAGATGAGTATCAAACCCTCCAGTTATGGTCAAGTGATTCGCTTGGTAAACGTCAGTCAGATGATCCATATGCGTGTGGTGACGGTGATCCTTGTGGAAATCATGCCTGCTGTGGAAAGACCGGCGTGTGTGGTTATGGTCCAAAGTACTGTGGTACGAATGGACAATCACCTAACGAAATTTGTTGGAGTAATTGTGATGCCCACGCCGAATGTGGTAGATATTCCAAGGTGCCGGGAACAAAATGTCCCCTCAATGTCTGCTGTAGTCAATTTGGCTTCTGTGGAACCACTGAAGAATTCTGCAAAGTCACTGACGACGATGAAACTAGCTGCCAGAGTAATTGTGCTCAGCCTGACTCTGGGTCTTCTGGAGGGAATGTGCAGAAGAGAGTCATTGGCTACTATGAGGCTTGGAATTACAAGAAAAAGTGTATTGGAATGGGCATCCAAAATATCCCAGTGGGTAGCCTCACCCACTTGTATTACTCTTTTGGCTACATCACTCCTGATGATTTTGATATCATTCCCATGGACGATGGTAATCCTCCTCCTGAGTCCACACTAGCTGAATTTGCTGGCATGAAAAGGAAGAACCCAGCTCTGAGGGTACTTATCGCTTTAGGCGGTTGGACTTTCAATGACAATGGCACTATCTGGCAACCGATTTTTAGCAATGTTGTTTCAACAAAGGCCAACCGTGCCAAATTTATTTCGAATGTCAAATCATTCCTGACGCGATATGGTTTTGATGGCGTTGACCTGGATTGGGAGTACCCAGGCGCAGGTGACCGAGGTGGAAAGCCGGAAGATGGTATTAATTTCACCAAACTTTTGAAGGAAATGCGGACTGCGTTTGATGAAATGAGTGGCAGGTATAAGGAAATCTCCTTCACCGCTCCGACTAGTTACTGGGTAAGCCTTGCGCAGCTTTTGAGTACACGATGGAGACTCACGATCATCATTTAGTATCTTCGTCACTTTGACATCAAAGCTAGTGCTGAAGCAGCAGATTTTGTCAACGTCATGGCATATGACCTCCACGGAATATGGGATGCTAATAATCCAATCGGCTCAACCGTGCTGGCTCACAGTAACATCACTGAAATCAACCTGGCTCTCAATTTATTCTGGAGAAATGACATTCCGGCACCCAAGCTAAACATGGGAATAGGTTTCTATGGTCGTTCCTTTCAGTTAGCTGACCCCTCTTGTTCCAAACCTGGATGTATATTCAAGGGTGGTGCATCTCCAGGTCCCTGCACTGCAAACTCTGGCACTCTTTCGTACGCTGAAATTGTCGCTATTATTGACAGGAATAAGCTTAGTCCCTATCATGATAAGGAGGCGGCGGTAAAGTGGATCACGTGGGATGGTGACCAATGGGTCTCATACGACGACTTTGACACGATTCAACAGAAAATCGAGTTTGCCAACTCGCTAGGCTTAGGTGGGCTTCTCATCTGGGCAGTCGATTTAGATACCAAAGACCTAGAAGCTCTCTCAGCTGTTGTGTATCCTGAGAGTCTAGGAGTGCGTGCGGAGCAATCTACGGCCGCGAATAATTGGGCTGATGTAGATGGCGGAGCCTGTCGTGTCACCGAATGTGGTTCTCCCCATTGCAGTCCTGGTGAGATTTTAATCGACACTCAACAATGCTCGGCGTATGATCTTTGGACTGATAGCTATTCTACTTCTGCAACGTGTTGTCCGTTGTCGTCGGCGCCGGACCCAAATCAATGGTAAGTACTTGGAATTAAACTTAGTATACATGGTAGACTACCCGAGACTTTGAAGTTAAAATTATTCTTAAATACTAAAATATAGGGTCTCGTTTCAAAGTCTCATGGTAGGCTGCTATAGTCTATATTGCTCCACAGATATGTGTAAAAAAAATGCTGACTTACGCTTTCCAGCACTTGGAGAGGATTTGGAAACTTGGGATTCTGCAATGGTTATTGTGAGGCTGGTGAGGTGGCCCTGCAGTCTTCCGTCTATGGCGACGATGTGACAGTTTGGTGTTTGGATGGAAGAGCCTTTTTGTGCTGTAAAGCTGAAGCAGCCGTCCCTGACTGTCGCTGGTCTGGATGCGGCAACAGCTGTAACTCAGACGAGGATGACCTGACATGGCGTGATAGTGATTGCGATGATGATGATAAGGACAGATTTTGCTGTCAAAAGGAACAGCATTGGACTAATTGCGGCTGGCACGGAAAGCCTGGAAGTTGTTTCGATAACCACTGCGATACTGGCTGGCAAGTAACAATGACCACTTCATATCAAGGCGAGGGCGAAGATTGTGGTTTTTGGCACCAGGACCGGGATCGTAGTTTTTGCTGTGACCCTCCCAAGGATGAATCACCATTTTTACCGGTCCCCCTCGAGTATCTGTTTCCGGATCCCCCAGACGAAAAAGATGCAAATACCAAGTTTGATCTTGAAGTTGATCCGACTTATGGTGGTAGTATTAATGTTCCATTTCAAGAAAGTCCAGCCAATGCCCCTTTCGGCTTTGTTATTATGACGAGTCCCGATGAGATTCAAGTATCTCTAGATCGTCGTGATGGATCTCATTGGGAGGTTTTTGACTGTTTTGATGCATTAACTGAGGGAGAGCACACAGTACGCATTGCATGCACTGATGATACTGAGAATTCCAACTGTGGTAAAATACACCTGGGTCATGGTGCGCCTGGCACTATCATTCAAATGCCTGATGGATGCGGACCAGGCAAGTATGCAGTGGCAAAGTCCTTGATCGAGAGTAGAAACCAAACTCTACCACATCACCTGCTTGTTCGTAATCTTCCTGAGACTTCAACTGTCTTTGATCTCACATTTGATTATAACTTCAGCAGAGTCCCAAGGGACATGGGGAACACACAGATGCGCATAGACTTTAGCAATGAGCCAGAATATTGGGAGAGAGTCGTCGATGAACCTGCTAGACGTAAAAAGACCCGACGAAGGAGTCTTTCTGATGTGTCTGGAAGCCACAAACGATGGTTGGAGGAAGAGTGGCGAAAGGATGCACATGTTGGACATTTGACTCCTGAAGAGTTACATAAACGGTGGTTTGGAGAGTAAGTATATCTAACCAAACGCGGTGGAGGAGTATTTTGCTAAGTTGCCGAAGTGATGTTATAGAATGGCTGACTGGACTTATCAATGGAGTCGCAGGGGGTCTTGATATCAGCCATTCCTACAGCGACACATTTATTCTCAAGATTATCGACCAACGGTTAACTTGCCCGAATGTTGAGGCCAAGCTCCAAGTCAAAGCCGAGACCACCGTCAATGTGGATGTGAATTACGGATTCACCCTCATCACCACTATAGGTGGGGATAATGGTTTAATAGATTTGAGTAAATCCTATCTATACTTTCGCAATAGGGGAGATGTTACAGCTAAGTTTGTCATGGAGGCAGCGGTCACTGCTCATTTTGACACAAATGATATACTTATGTTTTCTGCTGATAAGTTTGGGGCTGCATTTGCGGTACCTGGGGTCGTTACTATAGGTCCTAACTTTAAGCTCTTCGGCAGGCTTGAAGGCGAGGCGACTATTGGTAAGTCTGGATTTTTCTCTTGTGTTTTTTCAGTTTCAGAATTGGCAGTGTATTTGATATTCAATTTCCCGTGCGACTTTGAGCTTCGAGTTGAGAACTCAATACTAATAATTCCAATTTAGGCGTGAATTTCCAAGGTACAGCTAAACTCGCCAAATGGGACACGCGCCAGACATATCCCGCAGCAAATGACGAGTGGGATCCCGAAAGCACCAAGCCGGATAAGGATGGCACACAGATTTTGGAAAAGCCCGAATTCGAGTGGGGATTCACGCTTAACGGTCACGTTACTGCACATGTCAAACCTACAATAACTTTTGGTATCGACTTCAATCAAGATTTTCTTCCAGTCGAAAGCTGTGCTGTCAACTTGGTCGCAGATGGATACGTTACTTTCCACGCAGAATATCAGCCTCCGAGCTCCTTTTGCTACGGGGTTGATGCAGGCGCAGATCTACTGGCTACTATTGACGCTCCCAAAGCTTTTCAATGGGCACTTCCCAACTCTCCTTTCCCCATTATTCCCATTGACAAGGTGCAGATATATCCGACCGACAGCAAGCTTGCTTGTTGGACTCCAGGAACTACAAAACCTCGTTCAAGGTCACCATTCGATGGATTTCATTCATTAGAAAAACGAGTGCAGGTGTATGGTCCCTTAGTACCGCGAGTTGACGGCTTGTTGTGTCCAGGAAACGTAAACATTGAAGACATTCCAGATTGTCCACTTTGTGGTGTCCGTGATGGAAAGTTGAAAAAACGTGAAGATGAATCCTGCCCATTTGAGCCCAGCTCCGAGCCAGCTTGCCCTATTGACAGCTCTTCTATAGTACGCAGATCTGAGCTATGGTACTCACTAGGCTCGACGAATAATACACTCGCCGAGACTCGAGAGCAGACAGGTCATCTTTGGGAAAAACGAGCTGAGAAGACCGTGACGTGGTATTACAATGGTGAGAATCACGATCTCCCATGTGGTAACTACGAGCATTGTGGTACTGCTAAGGGTCAGTCGGGTATTTTGAAGTGGTATGGACCTGAAGGTCTCAATAATGCCAGAGGTTGTAGCAGTAAGCAATCGGTTCACTAAGCTTTTTGTTTATGATACTTAATTCCGTAGATCTAACTTCATTTTCTGTTTCTATCTGTGCTTTCTTGATGCAGCTTTTTGCTTCTCATTGTCTCAATTCTCCAGGATATTTGCTCCTGTTGGCAATTACTGACAGCCGATCTCTTAGTCGCTATTACCAAGTTGAAGGCCCCCGACACCGACACTAGTCAATATGTCACCGAGCATATCTACGAGGTCCAACTATTAAAGCGTTTCATGCAGTTTTTAATTGATGGACCACTGCCAACTGGATACGCACCAGCCACAAATGAGTGGGTATCAGAAGTTTTGATCGGCTTTCCTTCCGCCACTGGAGGAAATCGAGCGCATGTAGCCCCTGGATGGGGACAAGGTAGTCTGTTCTTCGAAATGACGATGGGTTTGGGTGGAAATCATAACAAAGCAGGTCTAGTACTTGCATACAAGGTTATGAACAATAGGAAAGAAACTTTCTTTGAAGGAGGCACCATTGATTCGAGACCGAAAGCGAGTAATCTTGCTTCTCGGAGAGAGCATCGTGATGTAAGTAGCCTACTAACATATCCTCCGAGGTAAAACCGTCACCAACATATTCATAGGTAGCCGGAGTCTTTTCATACATGCGACACGCTGATATTTGGCCCAAGTTTGTCGACTCATCTCAATACATGGAAAGAGCTTGTCGCCAATTTGATCAGAGCTATACATGGGGAAGCTCTAATGGAGAAATCAACCGACCTAACCGTGCCAATGGGCAACCGGAAGCTGGCTTGCGTGATTTATACGTCTACTGGATTGATCGTATTTTAAACGATATCGAGGCTCGAGCAGATGTTTGGTATCAAGCTACTGTTTCCTCTTATCAGGCATCGTATGGTAGCGATAATGATGGTGTGGCCTGGTTGAAAAATGTGCTTAATCCACAAGGTGAAATTTCTACAACTTCTTTGAGGTTCTTGCATAGTCTTAATGGGCATGGACCAGGTCCGTTTTGGACACAGAGTAAGTATGATGATTTGTGGTTAACGGGTCAAGGCTTTGGTCCTGCTGGGCCGTTCTGACATTTTATGTGGGGAAGAAAGTTACTACGAATCTGCATTGTTTAGGTTTGAACTGTTACACCCGGTTTCATAATGTGTGTCCGGAAAAAACGTGATTTTTTGTGTTTGATCAATGAAAACATATTCAAATTTATCTTTTTCAAAAACGTCGATAGCTTGCTGTGATAAAAAAGTTATTGTTCCACATTGTTCCACACTGTTACACTTTGGTCCACAGAGGTTTAGGTATACGGGTAGATACATATGCAGGATGAGTGTCAAGTTTCGAGTAAAAACATTCCGTGAGGGGTAATTGCTAATGTATTGTTTGAACATGTAAGATACTTGTCAGAGGGGAAAAGAAATAAAAGCAAACACTTACAAGATTCGAGATTCGTCAAGAGCGTGAATTTGTGGCTTTAAACTTTAGGATGAAAAAGAAAAGGGTGGTTCGGGTGGCTGCTGGGATCGACAGTGAGTAAAAAGTTAGAATGGAAAGTTGGAGTGATTATAGGACAATGTACGGATATCCGCAGGTACAAAAGCCTTGAAATTCGAAGAATCACTGATGTGTGCAGCGAATAGAAATATATCGAAGACCTTAATATTTTCGCCATGGTGCGTTGTCGATATTTATTTGGTTGAGCTGTGTATGTGAAGTGGGAGAGGGGGTATTTTGCTGCAAAATGGTGGCGGGATATGTTGAGTTTTTTGGAAGTGGACGGTAGATATCAATGAGGAATTTTGTCGGAATTCTTTGAAGGGCAGAGTTGGGTTTTGGATGAGAGTAGACAGCGTGGTGAGTTGGTGGGTTAGGAGGTGTATGCTATTGGTATTGTTTGATAGGTAAGAGTAAAGTTTCTTTTTTAACTTGCAGAATGTTAGGATACTGACAGATGCGTCTTTTTCCGTATTGGTACATGAGTTTGATACGTCATGGGTTCTCTTTCTGTTCCAACGTGATGAGAGTCTTTACTGATGCTTCTCCAAAACACATAGAAGGGGAAGGAAATTGATGTGGTGGATCCATTGCAACTCGGTGTCAGTCGAAAAACTAAACATCTAGACATATCCTCCTTAGAAATAAAAATTTCGGATATAGAGGACAAATGAGACGTCACAATTTATCTTCACTCAAAATTTGAGTTCCAAGCCATCTCAAACAATGACAAATCTACACGTCCGCTTCCACGATCCTGACATGAGACACGAGTATGAGATCCGTGTTGAACATGGTCATTTAGATGCGAGAGCTACGAGGGTAGAGATTGCAGAGCTAAGAGAGGAAGTTAGGAGAGTGAGGGACGAGTTGCTGCAGAAGGAGAGGAGGATTGGAGGATTACGGGATGAAATTATGGATGTAAGGGGGGATGTAAGGAGCGCAAGGGAGGAGGCGAGAGGTGCAAGAGAAGATTTGATGGAAAGTAGGGGGGAGATTTTAGGTTTGAGAAATGAAGGAATGCGGAATAGAGAGGGTATTAGAAGTTTGAGACAAGAAATCGGATGGTTAAGAGGGGATGTCTTAGGGTTTAGTGGTGACACGAGAGAGGATATAAGGGGAATGAGAGGAGAGATCTTGAGATTCAGGGGTGAGGTAGGGGAAGATATTAGAGCAATGGAAGGACAGATTTTGGGTTTAAGAAATGAAGGAATGCAAAGTAGAGAGGATGCGAGAGACTTGAGGCAGGAAATTGTAGGGCTAAGAGGAGAGGTTTTGGGGTTGAGTGGTGAAGTAAGAGAAGATATGAGGGCATTTAGAGGAGAGATTTTGGCGCTAAGGCTTGAGATAGGGGATGAAGTGAGGGGTATGGGAGGAGAGATCTTGAGTCTCAGGGGTGAGGTGGGAGAGGAGGTGAGGACAATGAGAGGAGAGATTCTGGGGTTAAGGGCTGAGGTACATGATGAAGTGAGGGGCATGGGAGTAGAGATCTTGGGTCTCAGGGGTGAGGTGGGAGAGGAGGTGAGGACAATGAGAGGAGACATTTTAGGGCTTATGGCTGAAGCGGGAGGGGAGGTGAGGGCAATGAGAGGAGAGATTCTGGGGTTAAGGGCTGAAGTGAGCGAAGAGGTGAGGGGAATAAAGAGAAAGGCTACAAGGCTCAGGACTGAAGTTTTGAGAGTAAACATAGAAAGATTAAGAGATGTCGCTACGATAGAAGCAGTAAGAAGAGAAGTTGTGGAGGAATTAGCGACGAGAGGTGCGGAAAATGTCCATATGGAACAGCGGTTAATGGGTGAAGTAGAAGATCTGAGAACAAGAGATACAGATAGAGATCGAAGGGTGTCGGAAGTCGTAAACGACATTGATGATCTCAGAAGGAGAAATACGGAAAACGATGCATTGGTAAACGATTTGAGGGATGATATAAACAATTTGGGACACACAGCTGAGGGACTATCAGAAGAAAATAGAGGATTAATAGAGAGAGTGACATGGTTGGAGACGCAGACGCCGGTAATCGAGGAAGAGCCTCAGCCAGAAAATGATATAGTTATTAATGAAAAGGAGAGAGTGAAAAGGGGGAAAGGAAGATGCAAATGGTCGAAATTCTATACTAGGAGGAGGAAACATCGAGGAAAGGAGCTGGTTTTGAGACTTATGGAGTTTACAATGACTTAACTCGATCTGGGTACTGTGTATGTGTTGGAATAAGAAGATGGTTTGCAGGCTAAGGACTTCTTATGCTAGCCAGATCATAGAAGTTCTCAGAAGACAATCCACTTTTCAGACTTTGCCGTTGGATAGTCAGCCATGAACTTTGGATTTAACCTCTTTTGAGCTCTCCGGAGCGAATAGAGCCATATCAATGCAGTCAAAAGATGCTCCCGGAGAAATTGATGATATTCTTCGTCGTCAAGCAGTAGAGCATAATCAACCGAGCCACCAACATTTAAAATGACATTTTCTCCATGCTTTTGATACAACCGACCATCGTGCAGAGATGGGCAAGCCCCTTTCCCACTCGCACCTCCAAATGTCCAAATCTATGCGAAGAACTCATGTTCTAGATGCTTTGCACTTTCCAACGGATTGCTACTCGGTCAATCCGATTAATCCGACCGAGGAAAAAAAGAATGATACGAAGAAGCATTGAGATATTCACGTCCTAGTTCAAGTCTGGTCTCAAGAGACGACCTGCATTTTATGTATGAAACTCTTGGTAGTGGCTGTTATTGGCTACCTAGACGATGGACCTGAAGAGGCTTCTGCCATGTAACAATAAGATAAAAGAATCCTGTCGGTCTTACTATAATTCCGCGGGAAGAGAAGCATGATATGATGTATTCGCATCATGTCACTGGGTTTTCTAGCAAGCAGGTAAACAAACAAAACAAACAACGAGGGGGGAGTATGCCTATATGAGTTTGAGATCCCACTATGGCTTGATTAGCCAGTAGCATTATCTGGGGATGATGAATGCGGCGTGGAAACAAAACAAAACTGAATGTAACAGAAACGCCAAGTACAATAATATGTCGTGTAAGAGACCAATGCCATGCGATTTTAGCTCTGTGCCAACTGGAACCGAGCCAAGAGACTTCATACTGGGCATATTCTTGTATGTACGTTCAGGTATCCTTTCCTATCAAGACAAACGAAAAGGAAAAATGCATAAATTACCACAAAGAAGTTATGCGAGCTTCGAAAAATGTTCGTATGCCCAGCAATCACGACATGATTCTATGTGTGACCACAACACGATGACTAAACTATTGTTCAAACTCCCCCAAAAAACTCCACGGTTTTATACTCTAAGACTACAATAATTCAAATCTGATGAAGCGAAGTAAGGAGAAGATTAGCTGATTTTCGGTCCGATGTTATGTGCCAAGTATTTCAAGCCTTAAAAAATGCATAATAAACGTCCTGCTCGGGCGTCAGCCATATACGGCGAAGGATTTTTATACTCAGTACATACATAATCGTTGTATCGGGTAAGTTTTGGCTGGAAAACTCCAAGGATAAGTCGCCACTTGTTCGGGACACAACATCCATGTGAGATACAGAGTACAATGGAAAATTAAATTGTTCCGATCCTGCACCTTTTTCCAATTGAAGATTTTATGATATATCGTTGTCGACGTCGCCAACACAAAATTGAGTACAGGCTAAGCTACACGTGGAGGTTTCCTTAGCGCCAATTGAACCGAGGACAACCTCTTTTCTCGTCTCGTCTCGTCTCGTCTTCACAAACCTCCACAATCCTCCATATAAACTTGGCCATGACACACACGACAATTCTTACATCTTGAACCATCACGTTCACCTGAAGGACCGAATACTGATAGCTAAGGATGCGAATAATGTCGTTCAAATACGGCCCAGCGAGGAAACATGAAGATGATGGTCCAAGTTGTTGGGATGAGATCCATTCACCTCATTTGATATTACTCAATATATCATCAATTCCAAGAAACTTATATCAATTAACGGAGTCACACGACAGGACATTTCAGATGAATTGGGTTCTCGAGAGACTCGGGCTGCATAGGAAAATCAATTACTATTCGCCATAATTGAACGTTGGATTTCTACTCCGGAAAGTAATCCATACTTCTCGATGACCATCCGTCTTCCCCGCAATTGGTTGTTGGAGACATTTGATACCTTTTTCACGCTTTAACCTGCATTTTTGAGAATTTTTTATGGCTAAAAATGCCTTTTACATTTGGAAGTCCTAGTAAGTCGTCATTACGAAGATCATCCATTCTTAAATACACCACCCAAACTGTCATCTTATTGTCTTATGTTACATTGTTATTCCGTATGTAATTGAGCCAAGACCTTAAATCACCCCAGAAATTCGGATCCCCAGGATTTGAATATTCGTTATGGTCTCATAGTTGGGAATCATTTCGTTTTGATGCCACTCATTGGATGATATCTTTTCTGTTACATGTACCGTACCTAGGTATTTTCTTATGCAAGCTTTGGAGCGTTTTCTCCATGCATCCAATCAGCCTTTTTTTAACTATCAAAAGCACAGTGAATCCCCTTGCTCGTCTCATGGCACTTTCCAACGGGTTTTACCCAATTGCTCCTATTTAGATGCGAACCGTATTAAATAAGCTCATACACAGAATCGTTCCTGCCTTGCCCCTCTACATAAGAATAATTTTCTTCCTCCGAGCTCCCAAATTCTGGACTCTTACACAGCATTAATGACATACAATTTTTCCTCTTAATTCAACATTTCCTACAGAATTCCTTTTGGCATACACTACATTCTTCCTATTCTTTAATCCATCCTTCTTGCTTGACTTCTTATAAAGGATATTAATCAATAAGATGGGTATCTCAATCGTGAAGCCTAAGGGCGTTCCAGGCAGATCATGGCCAGCAGTAAGTGTCTAACTACACACCATTTTGAACCATGATTAACGGTTTAATTAGATCGTCATCGGATGTTTTGTTGCATTCGGTGGTCTACTTTTCGGTTATGATACAGGTACTATTGGTGGTATCCTTGCTATGGAGTAAGTCAACGCTATATTGATCACCTGAATGTATCTTTTTACTAACACTTTAACTAGCTACTGGCAGAAGGAATTCTCTACTGGCTACGTCAATCCAAAAGATCATCTTGATATTTCTCCTTCTCAATCTGCGGCGGTTGTCTCTATTCTATCGGCAGGTACCTTCTTTGGCGCACTTACTGCAGCTCCTCTTGCGGACTTTTTCGGTCGCCGTCTTGCTCTGTTGATATCTTCCGGTCTTGTTTTTAATTTCGGTGTTATCTTACAAACTGCCTCGGCTGCTCTGCCAATGTTCGTTGCTGGTCGTTTCTTTGCTGGTTTTGGAGTTGGTCTCATCTCTGCTTTAAGTAAGTTCTGTGATTTTCCTCGATTCAATACATTTTGCTGGTTAATACTTTTTAATTAATCCTATTACATGGACGGATCAAGCAATGAGCTAACACTATTTCATCAAGTTCCACTGTATCAATCAGAGACTGCGCCTAAATGGATTCGAGGTGCTATTGTTGGATGTTATCAACTAGCCATCACAATTGGTCTGCTTCTCGCAGCTGTTATCGATAATGCTACACAAGGCCGGAATGACACTGGATCATATAGGATTCCAATTGCAATTCAATTTCTTTGGGTTGGTCGCTCCACCTTGAGCTCTACTTGTACTTTTATTAACAGCAGTTTAGGCTATCATCTTGGTTATCGGATTATTGTTCTTGCCTGAAACGCCTCGTTACTTAATCAAGCGGGGACAGTACCAGAAGGCTGCCCGATCTCTCTCTAAGCTCCGTCGTCTTCCTGCTGATGACCCATATATTCGTGATGAATTGGCTGAAATTACAGCTAATCATGAATACGAACTCCAACTTGGCCAAGCTTCTTATGCGGATTGTTTCAGAGGTGGTATGGCTAGAAGGCTTGCAACGGGATGTTTACTTCAAGCCTTACAACAACTTACTGGTGTTAATTTCATCTTCTGTAAGTCTATTTCATTTCGGTCATTGAACCTTTGAGAGAGCAGCGCTAATTTGGATTCCTAGACTATGGTACTCAATACTTCAAGAATTCTGGCATCACAAATCCTTTTGTCATTCAGATGATTACCAGCGCTGTCAATGTTTCATCTACTCTTCCTGGCTTATACGGAATTGAGAAATTTGGTCGCCGTCGACTTTTATTATGGGGAGCTGTCGGAATGTGTGTTAGTCAACTCATCGTCGCTGTATTGGGAACAACTACCACCGGACAAACAGCAACCGGTGATGTATTCGCGAAAAACATTTCTGCCCAAAAGGCATCCATCGCTTTCATTTGTATCTACATTTTCTTCTTCGCTTCGACATGGGGGCCTCTCGCATGGGTTGTCTGCGGTGAAATCTTTCCCCTCAAAGTCCGTGCCAAGGCTCTTTCCATGTCTGTCGCTACGAACTGGCTTCTCAATTGGGCAATTGCATATTCCACACCTTATCTCGTCAACTACGGAAAAGGCAACGCTAATCTTCAATCGAAGATTTTCTTCATCTGGTTCGGTTGCTGCTTTGTGTGTATCGCCTTTGTATATTTCATGATTTATGAAACTAAGGGCTTGACACTTGAACAAATTGATGAACTTTATGATAGCAATACTACTGCTAAGGATTCAGTTCATTGGAGACCCAGCAAACATTTTGTTGATTTGGTGGATGGCCATGATAATAATGGTGGTACCTTGACAGATGAGAAGACTACGACTACTCATTCTCAAGCTCATACTCAGGGTCATAATACTGGGGTTACTAGCGGTCTTGAGTAAACTCTCTCGTGGGTTTACTCATGACTGATATCGATCACGGGGACTGTTAGTTTATCTGGGATCGAATTGCGTTGGTTTGTTCGTTGCTGGATTCGATGTTATGGTCTTTTTTTCTCTCTTTTTTCCCTTTCTAACTTGCGATGATACCTATGGTTTGTGGATTATGGACAACGATCAGATCAGATACGTTGTCTTTTTTTGACCCATTGATCGATCTGAAGGGTCTGTAAACTTTTTTAGGCAGCGCGATTCGGTTCTGTTCGGATTAATGGTTGATGAATGAATCGATGGATGGATATGTGTCTAGGAGAAAGATAGTAGCTAGAGTATCATGACTCTGAATCACGACTCTGATTGCGATGGGTAAATGATGCAAAGCATACATGCAAGAAGGAAGGAGTAGGAGCGGGTGAATGAGTGTATATCTTTAACCTATTACACTATACACCTAGAGTACCTACCTACTACCTAGGTATTGCATTACCTAATCTAACCTATTTGCATTATTCTACTTATTTAATTTGCTTAACTTGTTTAATGAGATGTGATGGATGGGATGTGATGAGATATGCTTGCGTGATGGATGTGTAAATAATATTTAAGTATTTAAGTATTTCAAACACCAAGAAATTAAAACCACAACCACAATCCCAATCCAAAAACCACAAGAAAGAATTATTTATCATTTTCATCATTTTGTTATCTCATCATTCCATTAATCATAAACAGGATACGAGTACCTATCTAGATAGTAAATATGCAAGTAACCTTACAGTATTATCTCTTATTATTAATCCCCTCCCTCTTCTTTCTCCTTTTTCCTCCCTGTTCTTTCTCCTTCCCTCATCCACCATCCATCATCCATCATGTCCCATCACATCATTAATCATTATAATCATACATCTTTCCTCTTCCTCTTCCCCTCCTCTCCCCCCAACCTCCAACTCCCTTCCCCCGTACGCCCGCCGCATCTTCTCGCCACTCACTTACTTAGGTACGGAGTACTTGCTACTCAACTTTTTAATTCTTCTCCACTCTCCATAACCTTACAATCCCACCATGCCCATCATACACCCACCATACATACCACCATATACTCAATATAGAAAATAAACAGGACAGGATACAAAATCTTCCCTCACATACTCCGTAAAGCTGGGTGAGCCAGCCATCAATCAAACGAATTCAAATCAAATCAAATCAAATCAAATCAAATCAAATCAAATCAAATCAAATCAAATCAAATCAATTCAATTCAATTCAATTCAATTCAATTCAATTCAAATCAAATCAAATCAATTCAAATCAAATCAAATCAAATCAAATCAATTCAATTCAAATCAATTCAAATCAATTCAAATCAATTCAATGTCAATCAATGTATTTATCATTTATAATTCATCATTCATTAAACAATTAGAGTAACCTAATTAATCTTCTTTTTCTTTTCAAAACTGAAGAGACAAAAAGGGAAAAGAAAAAAAGAGGAAAAGAGGAAAAGAAAGAAAAAAGCTAATTCATCCATATACCATATCATGCAAGTCATGTAAAAACCCAATCTATCATGAACTTTTTCCATACTCCGTTCCATTCCTATCCATTTCAATCCATCAATATCATAATCCGTAAGCCGTAATCCATAATGCATCGCACAACACATTCCAAACCCATACCCAAACAAGCTCATCTCACTCCCTCCCCCAAAACCACAATCTTCCAAGACTCTTCCCCCAATTAAGCACAAGGCACCATATAAAGCCCAATAGCACTCGCCGCACTATTCTCAAAAAATTCCAACCCCACCCCTCCCACACTCTCCGCCTTATAACTAATCGTCTTCCCGGTCGGACACGGAAACCTCGCAACCGTATACGCATTCCCAGGAATAACCTGCACTTTTCCAAAATCCGTAGTTACCCCTGGTACAGTATTAAACGTGGTATCAGTATTCGCAATAGCATTTAGAAGCGAAAAATTGATGCCTCCATTTTCTTCCGTTTCTTCTTCGATACCGGTGAAATTGTATGTGCCGGCTTGAGTATTCGATGCGACGGGAAGAAGGAAGAGGAGCGCGCAGGTACCTGTGTAGGGGGCTGTGGATGGGATGTCGAAGTTGAAGATGGTGGTGTTTTGGGGGGTGATGTGGGCGGTGAATTGGTTGCCGAAGGCGTGGTTTGGGGAGGTGGGGGAGATGGGTACGATGAGGTGGGGGTATTCGAAGGGGCTTGAGGTGATGTTTGTAGGGCATGAAGCGGGAGAGGAGGTAGTTGATGGAGCTATAGGAATGGTGGATGAAGGAGATGAAGTCGCAGACGGGATTGAAGTTGTAGATGTACTCGTTGGTCTTCCCAACGCCGCACAACTAAATCCTCCGGTGACTATTTGTATAGTTTCACATCCTGTCGTGTTGGTTTTGGCTTGGGTAAATATATTATAACTTCCATCTTCACCCGGACCCGTAGCCGGACATGCTAACCAATTTTCATTCGTATCGTTATATAGTAAATTTCCATTATTTCCCAATGTAAACAGTGTAACGGCGGAGCCTTCAATACATTGAAATTGAGCAGTGGTAGGGGAAATACTGCAATTATGACCTTCGGCATCGGTGAGCACTTTGGCATTAATGCTATAGACACCTTGGGGCCAGGATCCACCAATTCGATTTTCTCCTATGGTGGTTTCGAGAACGGAACCGGTTGGATCGGTTGGGTCACCGACTGCGGACATGTAGAATGTACATGGAATTACTTGTCTTGGGAGAACGGCAGCATTTGTTGCGGCTGTAAAAGCGAGTGCGGAAAGAAAGTACTTCATATTGAAATCTTCAAGGGTTTGTAGATAATTGAGGAGTTTAGGATCGAGAGAGAGGTTGAGGTTGAAGAAGATTGAAGATTTAAAAATGAGTACGAGGAATAAGAGAGAGGATATAAAGGAAATGGGGGATGGAGGTTGATGTTATGAATATGTTGAGTTGAGGTGAGGTGAGATGATGAGGCTATGAGGTCTGTGATACGGGTGGTTCGATTCAAGCTTCGGAAGATGAAGTGACAATCTAAGCCGTTGGGTAAAAATAAGCAATGGCTGGTGCGAGTCAAGCACGAAGAATAATAATAATATAAAAGGTAAAAATGCAAAAGGCAAAAGTACTTAACTATATACCTTGACTTCCCAATGTTATTAGGAAGGTATCATATGCGGTGAACCAACTACCTAGTACTCCGTACATGTTGCATATTCCTGCACATCATGTTGATCATTACTCCTTCACTTCCGTACTTGGTAGACAAATCCCCAACTCTCAATTTATTTGTTTGTTTTGTTTATTTATCATCATCATCATCATCATCATCATCATCACCTGCTAGGATGGAGTATGGAGTACAAGTAACACAGACCATTGTACAACATACTATGGGGAAAGTTAAAAACCCTTGTAATCCTTCGTATTCAAGCATCCCAATCCTCCTTTAGGAATCTGATTACTTTAAAAAGAATCATGATTGGAAGATGTTTGACCAATAGGGTTTTTATCTCGGTATATCTAAAATATATATATTATAATAATTAAATAAATAAAATATCTTGTTTTATAATAACATCAAAGATTATAAAGTATATATATTTTCAAAAAGATTTAAAATAATAAATAAAAGTCCATTCTAATCTATACTCTGTAAAAATTAATTGAATGTCTTTCTAATTAATATATAAAATCATTAACCCCGTCAAGATATAAAAAGTGGCTGGAAATGGGACTGATTAACGCTCCGACCCCTGGATTAACGGGCATGTGCTGATGATTTTTAGGGATCTACATTACAGAGTTAGGTTACATTTCTACCCGTTAGTACGGTAAACGCTCGGAAAAAGGTACCTCGTCTCGTAACCTTAAGTCTTACATATTTCGTCATTGATGATGATTTCTAACTTTACTGTTTTTGTATTGCTTATACGTATATAACAAGTGATGGTGATATTGATTGCAAGATAAATTTAAGAAGGTATCGATGATATTGATTAGATATAAGAGATTAATCTTTATACTATTTACCCGGTTACTTGTATTAGATATCTTTTGATATCAGAATTAACAGTAACATTCACACTCACCTCACCACCACAACAAACACAATAAAGAAACGTTGCACAACATAAAATGTTGCATTGCATATACGTAAAATACAATACATGTTACCTTACGATTAGTTCTGCATATATATCTCAAATCTCGTATCTTCTATTCTATATCTCTCTCGCATATATACCAAATATAGAATTGCCACTCATAGTATTCTGAAAATTGTTCTATTGATTTTGATTCCATTCCAATGATTCCATCGACGCTGATTCCATTCCGATCCAGGAAGATTGTTCTATTCATTCTATTCATTTTCTCGCAAGCTTCTATACATGACTTTACATTCCTTTCTCGAATGATCACCCTGTGCTCTGAAGATCTTGAGATTAACAGGTTTTCCGGTTGTTTGGTCGTTTGGTCGTTCGTTTCGTATTCTGTATACTGTAACCTTATACTATACGACGAGAGATGAGAGATAATCCTACAGAAAACACAGATCTACATATAACATCACAACCACCGACAACGCACTTGGAAAATCCATTCCATTTCCTCCATAGTCCTTACACAAAGAATATGCATATCGTCAGTCGTCAATGCAAGACTTTGTACACCCTCTCTTCCTCTAAGTAAATTTTAGATTGCATACGAGATGTTTGCAACACCACATCTAGAGTCTCACACAATCCTCCTCAATCGCATGTCACATCATAATCCTTAATCGAAAAGTGGAGGTAAGAACAGATAACGTCTAGATAATCCTAAGGAGTATCTAGCTTCCCAGCGCTTAATGATAATGATAATGATAATCTTAATTCAACATCAATTATCGATATTGGTTCCTCCTTTCCATTTTTTTCCTTAACTACGCGGCTAATTCTATCAATATCTATATCCACCCACCTAACCTCGAAACCACCAACCAATCCCCCTCCCGTCACGATCAAAATACCCGCACCCAAGTCCGGTGGTTATAATACAAGATAATACAAGATAATACAAGATAATACAAGATAATATTAAGATTATCTCCTCTCTTTAACCTTGAAATCTTATTTTACCTAGAAAATGATGAAAAGAAGAATAAAAAGAAAAAGAAAAAGAAAAATCTCTTACTAGGTAGGTAGGCACTTAGTAAAACCTTACGATTTACCAATATCTCAGTCTCAATGTCAGTCTCAGTTATTTTCTATCTTCCTCCCCTTCTTCTTCCTCCTCCTCTTCTTCCCCTTCTTATCCCCTATTATACGTACACATTATAAACATCACATCCCATCACATCACAAATACCCACAACACAAGCAACACACACAACCCCAATCCACACACACCCAGCCAAATCATCTTCCAAAAAAAATCTTTATTAGGATTATAGGAAGTTTTGATAACTTTATATTCCTTCATACTTTGTCCTTTGGGGTTTTATTTTCATTTACCTGGTCTTTTACTCTCCATCTTTATTTTCCTCCTCTTTGTTATGCTCGTCGGTTTTCTCTTCATCTTTTTTTCCCTCATCCTCTGGCCCCTCATATTATTCCCCTCCTCACTATCCCCCTCCCATTATCCCCCTCCTCATTATCTCCCTCCTCACCATCTCCCCCTTCCCTCCACTCCTGTTCAATCCCCGTAACCCTTTCAACAAACCACCACAAATTAATAGTCCCCGAACCCCCATTAAACAAGCACACCTTACGAGGACATACCCACAGCTCAATATCCACAAAAGAAACTCCAACCAACGAAAAATCCACCCAAGAGTCCGGAACATCTGGACTCCAAGGACGGACGGAACCACATCATCATAATCATCAGCATACTGCAAAAGAACCGGTATCTGCCATCCATCGAAGATCATCGATGCATCACCATTCCCACCCTTCGTATAATATAAGTATTTCTTAAAATTACTCAATGCGCTTGCCTTCTGCTCCCTAGGTATTTCACATATTCGTACGAGATCCCTACAAAATGGAAGCCCAGCCGGATATTCCCATAAAACCTCCTAATTTATGAAGTCCTTAAATAAAGCTAATATTCCAACTGCGCAACCCATACCATACCCACCAAAAATGACACGTTAACACGAATCTACAAGTTTCGCCTTTCATATTGTTAGCAATCATACAAGGAACTATGAAAGTTTAAACTGGCACTAGACATTTCGAAGTATCAATAAATCTAAGAGCAAAAACGAAATAATAACCTCTGTATCTATAAGATCCAATATTCGTTCAAAACTTTCCTTCAATCCTTCTTCCTGAATCTCTTGCATATCACATGGAGAACTTATACTTATACTCCATATCAAACCACTGACATAAAAGACATTCAAAACGTTTCGAATACCGCTCTGGAGCCTGCGGAAATACCCATTTGATAGAAGGGAATATTTGGGCTAATGTACGTCCGAGTGAAAGTCGAGCGTTCAGGAGAAGTGCGGCGCAATCTATGGCTAATTTGTGGCGATCGTGTAGGAAGATTATGGTGTGTGTATGAGGAATTGTGGGAGCAAATGTGTGGTCTTCCATGATATGGTGAGTATTTGGATATGAGTGAATGAATAATATTATATAGGTAGAGTCAGTAGAAAACTGAATGGATGTTTAGTGAAGCTGCAGATTATTAGGATTTTGTTTTTATTGATTGATAGACTGCTTAATACCATATCGATGTTGTCCGTATTGTACCGTGTTAAAATATCAATAGGAGGTTATGTATATGTGTAATTTTAAGAAAGGGTGTTCCCCTTGACAAAGAAGTCCTTATGAAATTGGAGTTGAAGATCATAGTAAGAAAGAGGATAGAATCATCAAGATGCGCGTGGAAATAGCAAGAACTATCGAGGAAGGACCTGGTTCGATTCTACCAAATTGCGACCCTTGCTCTTTTCCATCCTTCTAGAAACAAAGTATATTTCTCGAATACCCAAAACCCGAATTGAAACCCCATTGTGCGATGAGATCAGATAGCAGGAATAGATCTGTCTCAGTGTTAGATCAGAGCAACATTTGAATAAATACCACAATATCATATACACCCCGAGGTCATTAATCCAATGACCTCCATCTTCATATATCTTTCTCGAGACTTTCATCCCAAGTTCACGAAGCCCTCTATACAGCACATCCCCAGTAGATTCAGGAACCACATAATCATTCTTTGAATGAGATAAGAACACTAGTGTGGAAAGTATTGCTGTAGTATCTCTATTTAACGTAGCGTCCGGGAATAACTTCATTTGAATTGCTCTGAACAATCTCATGTCTTCCTCATCTCACATTTTCAAACTCGCTGCAAGAGACATAATTTCTTCTTCAAAGGGTAACTAGCTTGACAATCCTATAAATCCTGCTAAATGCATTGGGTTAAAGAGAAGAGTAAGAAAGGCCGTGACACAACCTTGACTAATTCCCGCCAAAAAGATGCGCTCCTTAGGAATGTGAACTGCTTCGTTTTTGATAATATTAACAATTTGTTTGATACTTTCAATGAGACCATTGATTTATAATTCCTTGCGTTGTTGTGGTTCTTCGACAGGCCACATATCGAACCATTGAGACATTTCGGTTTCAAATCGAACAGACAATCTCGTTTTAGATGAAGGAAATACCCATTTAAAGCCAGGAAGTATTTCTGCGAATGTGCGACCTTCTGAAGCTTGACTCCAAAGAATTCACAAGTAAACTCTTCTGCTTCGCTATCACGGCCATGGAGGAAGATGATAGTGTGGCTATGATCACTTGTTGGCATAATGATGTAATTGTGATCCATTTTGGAATCGGCCATAATGAATCGTCTGTGTCTGTGAATTAGAGGATATGCTCTTTGAATTTAGTCGTTATTGATGTTACCTTATGTTCTTATTAATGGTGCTGGAAAAAATTCAAAATAATGATGGTTTGCGGTATAGACATATTCTAAGTGCGGATGAAGGGGTGAGCGGGTGAGCGGGAGCTAACCTGTTAAAAGCACGCGACGGGGACCATTTACGGAAACCATCCTATTCTACCTCGAACAAACATATCATTGATTATGCGGAGCTAGTATCTCATCATCGATATCAAGATAACCAGAGTACTAGCTTGATTCTATATGGGTACGAATATATGAGAAAATGAGCAATATTTGAACCCTTCCGATTGCCTACTTGGCCCTATCATGGAAGGAAAATAAAATAGCTATGCAATTTCGCTTTGTCGGGGAAATATTAAGGCCATAGAATTTTGAAGATACAACGAGACAAATGTTTCAATGGATATAAGCATGTCAACTTCATGCTTCGTGTATTACTGAATGACTGAAAGTGTAGAGAGATATTTGTTATGATCTCGTTACTACAATGTCTGAACCATGACTCAGCTTGCTAGAGTCTATGGAATTGCGCACTGCATATATTATCAAAATAGTTTCAAACATGTGGCTGTTTGGATCAAGAACCCTGATCTCAACTAAAAAGATTATATCGTCGTCATCAATTGTCCAATGCGTGTTTGGGATTGCTAAACGTGGTCACCCTCGGTTGAAGTGCCAAAATCTCAAAAACGCCATCCTGTCCCACTTATAAAGTCATCACAATCATCACCATCATTTACCTCCATTGTCAATTAAGCATAACGACACAGATATTTAACCATCCATCAGCATAACTTGCTTCCCTCATTAAATCCTCCAATACCGCTTTGAAAGGAACTGTTGCTCCGTGTAAGATTACCTCTGCTAAAATAGCATCCCTTTTACTGGGGAATAAAGTGGGAAGGACGCTATTAAGAGCTCCCCCTAATGTTTGAGGTTCTCGAGATGCGGTCTGCGGTTGTATGAGAGTTTGTATTGTTTTGAAGGCGAAGAGTGGTGACGGTGGAGAAGAGGTATCCGGAGCCTTTGATGAACTCGAGAAACCTGGGTGAGGGGTTGAGGACGGGGTTGAGGACGATGGGAGATATATACGTAACGGGATGTGCTTCAGCGGAGTAGCAGGATTGAGGAGGATAGTGGAGATCTTGTGGTAGGTGGAGAAATCATCTAGAGGTGTCAAAGATCAGCTCATGGTCATTATGCATGTAAATCGATGAGTAAGGAACCATACTATCTTGCACCGAGTTCCACAATTGTGTCGAATGTTCTTTTGACATGCTCATTATTCCCTTTGCATTTCCATTGCGCATGAAATCGGCCTAGGATTTTAACATTAGTACAACGAGGCTGAGACTTGTTATGAGCTTGGGTGTAGTATGCACTTCTTTAACGCTGTTGATGAAGGTATCATGGATATCAAATAATGGACCATCCCCTAACTCTATCCTCCATGGTAACTCCGGCTGGTACAAATCGCAAAGTAAACCGACTGGGAGATTCTTCAGTAGAATCCCTTCATAGGAGAAACTGCTGACATTTTCTCCAAAGAAAGATGTTAATCGTGGGAAAAGAAGCGCCAAGTAAGAGACTCGAGGTACATTTATCAAGTAAGGTATTGTAGAAGAGGAATGTGTGATATACAATGGTATAGTAGAGGCCCAAATGAGAGATTGCATAACGAAGGTTATTTGGTTTTCAATGCTCCTGCAATTAATAATTGTCGAAGTGAAAGCGGGACAGTCGGGAAGGCTGTGAATGAGGCTACGAAATTCGTTTCAAAGCGACTCACATACCACTCGTTAAGGTTTAGCGCGGAATCAACATTGTGTTTCCATCGCGCGAGGCTGAGCATTGGAATCTGTAACGTTAATTTGCCCATAACTTCGAATGTCAGAGTCATCGGGCTTTAAGGCCCATCTACTGTACTGGCAATACATATCGTTTCAAACGTCTGACTGTCTTTTTGAACTTCAAATTCATATTTGGTTTATGGAATATAGTTGTCTCGTAGTGGCTGATGATGCAGCCGCGATAAGAAAGCTCAAAATCAGCAGGGGAAACATCAAGAAAAGCTGTATGGACGTGGCGGAGTATGTTTCTTCGCATTGGTAGCTCGCTCACCGGTAATCTTACGGGCCCGAAGGAATCCTCATTTCGAATCCAACCTTTTCCTTGTCTTTAGACTGTTACCTGATGGCAGCTTCTCATGTCAAGCCGACTTCAATCCGATTTGAGCTTTTCAGCTCCTTGAAACGTCAACATGGCGCTGCAAAGCGGAACCTGCAAGTAAGTTCACAGAATAATGGAACATTCCCGATAAACCCATGGCTCACTTAATTGAACAGGCACACTGTGGATATCTTCCCGCTCAAACAGGGTCGTCCCAACCTCAGAGATTCGTGTTGCGGCTCGCAAGAGTCGTGCCATTCATTACGTTCATTACGTAAATTTCCGAAATGGTGGTTGTTTTATTAGTGTTCAGGCATCTCTAACCCGAGCTGAATTTATTTAGGCCTTTCCTAGATAAATATACCCTACACTCCGGTACCAATGAGCCAACAAAAAGATCTTCCCTGATCTCTTCGCGTATCTTCTCCACCATGAAAATTCATGGCACTCGTGCGGCCAGAAAGTATGCAACTCCGAAGCTAGAAGCACGTTCCATAAGATGGTAAACCGTAAGAGGAATAATCTAATTTATTTAGCTTCCGAGTTTCATAGCACGAGTAGGTCTTGATAAACCTGGCCCGTAAAGATAATTTGGGAAAGATATCCACTTGCCAGATAGGATTATAACTCAATATTGAAACAGCAGATATGATGCTGACATTTTGCCTGACGCCATAAGTAGTCGTCACGAGAGCTCCATTGAGGCAAATTTTGGGCTCTCGAAATGGATTAAGGCCTTGTGTCCTGGCGCTCTTGGCCAGTCAAATATCTAAAAGGTTCAAACAAGATAGAGGAGACTAGACCAGTTCACAAGTGTTGCTGTGCTAGAAGAAGTTAATATGTCTCGCAGTGTTATCTGAGCTAATTACAAACTACTAAAGGTGGACATTCTCTAGCATGCATAACTCACAAGCATTAACACGAAGGTTGATCCCAATTCCTTATTCAATACACTTTATGCATGACTAAAGATAAGTATACATACACTGCCAACAGTGCTTTATAGTTCGATGAAAAGGTTACGCTTGATAAGAAAGCAGCAACACGGAGCTTCTTTCCCAAACCTATATCGGACATAAGCTACTTCGTATCTTATCCGTTCTCTTCGGCTGGTGTATGTACCTAGGTATCAAGAGGACTTTTAACGTTGCAACCATATGTCACACAGACTTACAGCCTGGCAACTGCCTTTACTCTATAATAGTATCTTTCATCACAATTACCGACATTAGTAAGGAACTATTGTGGAAGTCTGAAAATACCTGCACGAAGTTTCTTCAAACTTACGCACAGAAGAATTCGTGTCATTGGCTCACTAAGCAAGGCGTCACTGGAAGAACCATCCGAGCAAGCGCAATCTTTCAAACACATCAGATTTCGATGGTGATCGAGACTCGGCTTACTCGTTTTCTTACACTTACGCGAAGCCATGATCCATTCATCCTTTCGGTAAAGTTTGCGGCTGGCAGATTATGGTCTCCTTAGCTCTTTTAAGCTCTGGTAGCCCAATTCCCCGTCTCTTTCCTTTCAATTCCATGTTCATGGTATTCTAGTCCCACTCCATCTTCGTGCCATCCTTGTTCCTCACGTTTTTATAGATAGAATATGGGATGCTCTAGTGACCCGCGAGATGACGAGATCCTTGATTACAAGGATAAGCAAGTTACAAATAAATGGTATTGACCCCAAGAGCCGGGATCTTCGATGCGGAAGAAAGAAGAATATTGGGACGAATAATTCCCCATGTCTTCTTCTTGGAGAGTGAACTCGCAGGGATTATAAAGTTTTGCTCGTCTTTTGGCCGGGGATGTTGTTCTACAAGTGTTACACAATTTTACGCGGGTCATATCTAAGGTCCAGAACTCTCGAGTTAGGCATATTTTCTGTTCCGTTTGATCTTTTTTATTTTTTCTCCTTCGGCACCAATAGATTATTGCCTGAATATCATATAGGCATGAAGCTTTTTGTACGTTGACTTAATGCAAGTCGTAATATCACTACCCTTCCAGAAGTACTGAATGGGCACCGGGATTCCGCAAGGGGCCATAGGTGCCTCTGCTGCCGTCCTGGTATACTCATTTCTATGCCTCATCTTGGTCACCTTACTCATATGTATGCTTTGGACCTATGATGAACGATGGACATGTAAGCTTGTTTTCTCAACTTTGCGCCAGTGTATCTAACAAGAACAGATGTAACATTCCTTGCCGAGTTCTCTGCATTGAGCACACTTGGTTCCATCGCACAGCAGATACATTACAATCTTAATTGGCTCATTGTTAAACAAGATGATTATGAGACGGCATTAAAAGCTGTAGAATTGCCAGCTTTGGGTCTTACGGGCGTAGGAAATGAAGTAGATCTTATACTATTCACAATTCGTAAGTTCCCATCCCAATCTTGCAAATTTGATGATTGCTAACCTCTTGATACAGAATTATATTCTTATAATGTTATGGCTCTAATGGTGCTCTTCTGGTAAGTCGGTTCGAATTCAAATGATTGAGCTCTTGGAATCTAACAATACTCAGGGCTGTGAAACTCTTCTGTGGTTCCTGGGAAATCCGCGCCAACTTCCTTGGTAGCTGGATGCGAGAAAACATATCCTTCATCTCCAAGATATTCGCAGTCACCCTGCCGGGCATTCTTGTAGGCGTTGGAAAGGCCCCTGTTGTGCTGAAAAGCCCTAGGGCAACTTTTATTCTAACTAACTTCACGAGTGAGTTATTTTTAGTCAACGATTTTATGATGATCGTAGGCGTGTTTTCGGAACTTGTGCTGACTTCGCGATTTAGTGCTCGTAAGCTTGTCGATTGGCAGTATTCTCATGATTCTCATTCTCTACAAATACATCAAAACACGGCGACTTCTATTTGCACACGATAAACGTAACGGTTGGTGGGGCTCGAGTGGTGCAGCAACAGCGACCGACACAACGGGTACCTGCACTGTAAATGGTAGTGGCATTGTCAATGATAATTGCAAAGCAAGCCGCCGGTCTCTTTACGATCGTGCACTTATCACCCGGTTTACCATTGGTTTCGTTATTCTTCTGTGAGTTTCTTGGTTGCCCAGTATTGGAGTGACGGAGGAAGCTGATAAGTCTTTACAAGGGTCCTTGAAGTCGTATTAATCATTTTTTCCTTATACTCCGCACAAAACTTTCAAGAACTTGCGAAATCATCATCTCCCGACTTCTCCACCCCTAGCTGCATCATTGATATTGTTCTCTTTATACCTGGAGTGTCGACATCATTGTTAGTATTTCTCGTATTCGGGACCAACAAATCTGCCAAACAGTATAAAGATTTAGTCGTTAGCGTATGTGGTCGTCGTACGAAATTCCCCAAAAGCAAAAGAAGAGGCGTGATGGCATCCGGAGACGAGGAACAGGGCACCGAATTTCAAAGATTGCCTAGCGTGTCCACCAAAGTCCTCACGCTCACGCCGGAAGAACAAGCAGTAGTAGAAGCAAAAACGCGAGGCGTGTTATTTGACCAACGGACATCTATCGGGACACAATACACGACATACACGACGCAAACAGGGAAAAGTAGACCAGAATCGTCAGTACACACTCATACACGCACTTTGAGTCCCACAACTGGTAGTTTCAATTTCAGTCACCCGGCATCAGCAAGAAACGAATTCCGATCCGTGATACCCAAGGAGGAACGTGATGCAGGGGAGGCTTGGGCGAGACAAAACGATTTGGAAATCGGATTGGCATTGGAACAAAAGTGGACTGATCATGCATATGGAAGGCATGGGGACTCGGGTGGAAATCCAACTGCCGGGAATACCATGTTTCATGGAGATCTTGGTTCCATGCCACATCGGGATTTTCTCTTGGACGATAGTGATGAGCATGAGGGATGGACGAGATAAATTAGTAGAAGGAAGAGAGTTCTAATGATTCACGATTGATGCATTTGGTAATGGAGTGATTTTTGTGTCGGCACTGGCGGTCTTTGTATAAAAATGGGACAATGTATACTTATGGGATATAAATGACGGGAATATGTATAAATGGATCAGGGATTTCGAACCTTGGGAGTTAGGTACTAGTAAGGTTAAGGCACAAAGCACTTCATAGGGAAACTTGGGAGGAAAACTTCCATATGTATGGAATTACCACATGTAGAATATTTAGCGAATATCAAAAGAAATGAGAAATACCTAGGTAGCATCTACATATCTACAATTTATCTCCATCACGTACAGTAATCTTACATTAGTATACCTAGGTAGGTACAGTATCTAGCAGTACTATACGAACTACTCGGACAAAATCTACCGAGGACCCTGTAAATCAAAAAGAAGCAATTTTACTCCCTAAGCTAACATTGATCGACGATCTGCGAAAAGCTCGGAAATATACCGACTTAGTATCTAATCTTACAATACTACATACCCAGGTACCTAGATACCTAACTAATAAGCTGACTTACGGTACCAAGGTATTGGGGCAGCTCTGACACCTAACTGATATCTTTAACCATTCAGCTGGGCACTGTCACGGAGCAGCTGGTGCGAGGAGAGGGATCAGACCAGGTACGTACCCGGAAAAGCTTGGATGGATTTTTTGGAAAATCTGGAAATCTGGAAAATCTCTAAAAATAGAAGGGTCGGAAATGAGGTCGGGAATTGTTCGAGAAGGATATGTAGGATTTTTTAGTTTGTGTTTCTTTTTTAATTTTGGGGGGAGGGGAAGAGGGGTTTCTTTTCTTTCTTTTTTTTTTGGCTTTGGGTTTTTGTTGAGATAGATCACTGGAACTGGGTGCCGCGCGGTCGGTGTCGGATATACGGAGTATGGTTTCTCCGTGCCTCGGTTGGCTTGATAATTTATTTGGTAGTTGTCTTGTGTAACCTTAAGTAAGATTATAGATTTTGAGATTTGGACTTTGATAGTTTGTTATTTACTTGATTACTTACTTACATACTTTCTTTTTCTGCGTGTGGTTTATTTGTGCATTTTTGTGCAGGTTATCTTTTTTTATCTGGATAATTGATCATCTCGTCACGTAGATTTGCCAGCTTGTGAAGCTGCAGACTCTCAATTGCAAGCTCGCAATCTCACCTCCTTAACAATGGCTTCCGCTACTCGTCTCCCTCTCAAATCTATCATGTTTACTACGGCTGTAGTGGCGTTTGCAGGCGTCTCTCATGTCAATATACATAAATTACTCGTCGATACGTTTACCGGTCCAGGAAGTTATTCCAGAATCGCTGCTACGGTGGTTATATTAGCTAATTTGAAAAGTTTGCCCGGAGTTTGGCATGTATGTTTTTCAATCTTTCCCCTCGTTTTTTCCCTCACCAAACTATCCATAAACAGCAAGACACGAAAACTAACAGGCAATCTAGTTCCGAGTCTGGAACGCAATCCTCAAACACCTTATTTTCACCATCCCCGACATCCCCTCCAATCTTCGCCCGGCATCACTCTTTCTCCCCGTAATAACAACTTCCCATGCTCCCCTCTGGGAATGCGATTACAATCTCCACAAATCTAACAGTACATATTTCTCGGACCTCGACGTCACTAGATCTCATATCATCTGTTGCCTCCTAGAACCCGGTATCCATGCCCTCCAAAAAAACACATCCAATAAACTTGTACTCGATAAAGAAGGAAATGCAGTTAAAGGTCGTTGGGGCATTATGCTCGGTGGCGTAATGTGTAACTTCAAACGCGAAATAGGAATTTATCAACAATATGAAATGTGGAGTCGGATACTATGTTGGGATCGAAAGTGGATTTATGTCGTTACGCATTTTGTGAAGAAGGGGACGGTTAGACCTAGAGGGTTTGTTTTAAGTGATGGGTCTTGGTTTGGAGGCTGGAATGCGAGGTTTGAGGAGGTGGAGGGTGAGGGAAAGACAGGTGAGAAAGATATTGAACTGGATGAGAAGGCGATTTTTGCGAGCGCGGTTAGCAAGTATGTGATGAAATTGGGAAGATTAACAGTTCATCCCGAGGTGGTGTTGAATGCTAGTAGATTATTGCCTGAGAGAACGGGCGGTTGGCATAGTATGGATAATTCTGGGGCGTCGACACCGGATATGGAGGAGAGTTTTGTGGAAGCTAAGGTTGAGGAGGAGGAGGTTAATGAAGTGGAGAATAAAGCGAATGAATGGGATTGGAAGAGAGTTGAGAGGGAAAATAAGAGGGGTTTACAGTTTGCGGAACATTTTGCTGCGATGGAGGGTTTGCATCAGGAGTTTTCTGGGAGTCGGGAACCTGCGTTGGGGAAGTATAGGGATTTGTTGTAGTGCTTTTTTGGTGGGGGAGAGGGGAGGGTTTTTGTGAGAAATGGGGAAGTTAAGAATGGGTTGGTATAGAATTGGAAATAGATTAGATTTGAGATTAGAATAGAATAGAATAGAATATATTAGATAGGCTATATAGACAGCACAGTATTATAGAGGCTAATAGATACTCATATATAGATAGAATCATAATTAAAATCTCAAAATAAAATTTAATTTTCACCATTTAGAAGAGATGTATGGTACAGTAACCGTCCACTTATATTAGCCGATACCTAATTTCACACCAAAAACCATCAAATTACATAGTTTTAATTTGAATATTATAATGTTACGAGGTTTGCCGTCTAGATCACGTGGAAGTGCTCTAGGCTCTCGAGGTGGTTTATAACTAGGCGTCAAGCAGGGACTTAAAGTAATGACAATAATATGATGCAATTCGTAACTAATAGTATGGTATACTAAATGATTGATCTTGAGCACGAAGCTCTACACAAAGGAAACCATCCTGCTTATATAGACCTTCGTCCTCTACTAGATCTCTTGGATCCTGAGAGTTTGTGGACCTTCGATTCGTATGGACCTTCGATTCGTATGGACCTACGATTCGTATCCCTGAATATGCAGGGTCCATCACGTGACTTGGATCATGTGATGGTAGTTGTGTAGCCCGTCGTAACACCCAGTGCCCCCAGTTGTCCCAGTGCTACTGGGACTGCTGAGCCCACTGGGATACTCATATCACATGATGCTTAGCACGTGATGTTCGGTATGTGAAGTCCGACGTAACAATTTCTCAAAAATAAAATTATATTATTATAATTTTTCAATCTAAATAAAATATTTTAATAATTAAAATTTGTTTCATTTAAAAATATTTTTATTTTTATTTATATTAATCAATAATTAATATTATATTAAAAGATTGGGTGGAAGAGGCCTCTATATTGACTATATTACTACGCGTGTAGGCATCTTGATCTCCTCTTGGTATCCTCGGAGGGGACCAATATGCCTGCTTATGGTTCGTCTAATCTAGCCTGTTTAGGTAACCGTATTACTAATCACGACACGTGATTAGTACCGGTAACTTCTATTCCTTTTAACATATTATATATTTAAATTTTATTTAGAAAAACAAATAAATCTTATTAAAAAATTAATTCTATTATATTACTTGATTATTTAATTATTCTTTTATTATATATATATATATATTCCCGCCTCATCCTATCATTTATTATCATTTCCTATACTATCACTCTCCACCACTTCCCGCGCCATCCTTCCCTGTAACTTCCCGTTTCTATGATTGCACCACAAATGATGTTACATCTAGGCTACACAGTAATACGTGTACATCCAGCCCTACTTTACATCATCCAATAATAATAAGCGGGGTCATATAACTTTCGGAAATGTAACACTAACCCCCCGCATTTATTCTAACCACTAATATCACGTCGCAGCCTTGAGAATGTCTACAATGAGACATCTCGTCGATCCTTTTACTTTCATATCATCTCACCCGGATTACTTCGAAGCTGGATTGATAGTATGATCTTTTACTACAGATTTTGGAATTTCATGTGCTTCCATGTAATCTTTTGATTAACACCCTCATCAAGACGTCTAGGCCTCTGAAAGAAACCCTTAATATTAAGAACATCCTCATTCGATACCCCCAAAATCCATTCAAAAAACAACAAAAATGACAGCATCCAACCTAGCAACATGTAGAGTGCGTCTACCACACCTCAACGAAAAGAAAAACGAGGACCCATCCAATCGCGAGCTCCACACAAAATGGGCAAACGCAATTCAAAACCTCTTCTCCCCAGATCCCAACTCCTCACCTCAAACCCAAATCCGCAACTTCGACATCTTCCTCCACGAAGACGGATCCGCCGAAAACCTCATCAAAACCCCCCAACCCACCCCTCAAAACCCAAACCCAGAAACAAAACCAAAAACAAACCTATATAAATATCCACCACCTTACCAACTCCCATCTATCATCTCCGCTCGCCTAACAACAGACGAAGAGAAAATTTCCCGCGCGGAACTTTTCGCTCTAGGAAGTATTTTGTATGAGATTTCTTGCGGTCATGCACTTTTTCATGATGTTGATGTAGATGAGGGGGATGAGAATGAAAATAGTGGATTTTTTGGGAGCGCCATCCAGGAGCGTATTATTATTGGGAAATTTCCGGAGGATCTTTGGGATTCGGAGCTGCTGGCTAGGATTTTGGTATGTTGGTGTCCGGGGTTTTTGAAGGAGATGGTGAGGTTGAGTGAGAAGGGGAAAGGGGGGGAAAAAGGGGATGAGAATGAGAAAGGGGATGAGAAGAAGATAGAAGAGGATAGAGGTTCGTTGTTTACTTATATCTATCAAACCCATTGACTTATTCATCAATCCTATACTATCCTCCCCTCTATTCCCTATCCCCCCCTCTTCAAAAATCCACACACCCCCCCTCAAAACCAAAACCCAACCATCTAACCCCCTTCTCCCCCCCAGGCCTAAAAACCTACATAAAAACCCACCCCTACCGCTTCACCCTCCAAGTCGCCGGCGGGCTCCTAACCGCCGCCTCTCTCGCCGCCGTCCCCGTCCTTGGCGCCATAGGTTTCTCTACCGCAGGACCCGTCGCCGGCTCCGTAGCCGCAGCATGGCAATCCTGTGTAGGAATCGTGGAAGCAGGAAGTCTTTTTGCTTGGTGTCAGAGTGTGACGATGGGTGGTGCGGCTGTGAGTGGACTTATTGGGGCGGGGGTGGGGGAGTGGGAATTTTGGCGGGGGCGACGGGGTTGGGGGTTTTGGATGGGGTGGGGGGTTTGGTTGAGGGGGGGGTGTTGAGGGAGGCGTTTTTGAGGATGTGGGGGAGGGAGGTGAGGGGGGAGTAAGGGTGGGATGGGTGGTGGGAGTTAGGGGGAAGAGGTAGTGGGGATGTAGGGTTGTGATTTATGATTTATGATTGTCACGATCGGGAATACAAGAGTGATAATAGGTATCCGTTGTATTGAAAATACTAAGCTAAAGAGAAAAAGAATGAAAAGCACAAGAGTTTTTGTATATGCGCAGCGAGCGCAAGCGAGAGACTAGCCCGATCGGGACGATCGGGGTGATCGTCACAATGATGTATGGTGATTTTTGGCGTAAAATAGGCGAATGGAAGGAGGGGATGAGGTTAATCTTAAGCTGGGTAGATAACAACAATGATTATTCAATGAGTTTATATTGAAAACGATATCTTATCACAAAGTATATAGAGTAAATTGTTGAAATTAAGGTCATTATGGCCTAGAATTGAGGTCATATGACCATTATGGTGCACGGACCATAATTGGGAATATCTTCAATTCTACCATTACTGTAACTTAGATCCTTAGTTCAACCTACATCTAATAATACTACTACTTCCAAACAATTCATTTTTAACATAAATAAATAATTAACAATTTTATTAAAATTCTATAATTTTAAAGTTATCAAATCAGAAAAATAAAAAAATATATAATATAATTAAAATATAATATAAAATCTATTTATTTGTTACGTTGTAACATTATAATTATTATCACGTGTTATAGGATCACATGAATAGTCTTGTGAAGGGAGCGAGGGAGCGAAGGAGCGAGATTCGAATCTCGCTCCCCAGCTCCATCGCTCCAATGTTGGAATACGAAGGTCTATATAATCAAGACGGATTTCCTTTGTATAGAGCTTCGTGCTCAAGATCAATCATTTAGTATACCATACTATTAGTTACGAATTGCATCATATTATTGTCATTACTTTAAGTCCCTGCTTGACGCCTAGTTATAAACCTACCTCGAGAGCCTAGAGCACTTCCACGTGATCTAGACGGCAAACCTCGTAACATTATTTTATATATATATATATTAATATTCATCAAATTTCAAATTTATTTACTTTCAAAAATATTTTTTTTTTAATTTTTTTTCTTATTAATATATAATCTTTATATACTAACGTTATCAAATTTTCTATATTATAAAAAAATTAGTATTTCAATTATTAATATAATTATTATATATATATAGCCACAAGTCCCGCACGACTTCTACCGCGTTGGAGGCGCTCCCGCCCCCATTCCCGACGAACTCGTCAGGGAGGAAATCAAGTCCCAAACGGGCAAACATCCGGTAGTCTGCCGTCTTTCTCGAAACGGAGTACACCCGACGACACAAAGAGGAACCTGGATCGTAGGCTTCACCGCCTCGGTAAAGAGCTTTCAACTCTTTAACAGCAGCTCTTTCTCGGTGCTGCTAGACAAACCACGCAGCATTCAGCTGCACTCTACAGGCTGCCAAGGCTACTGCAACCCCTTCACTTGTAAGAAGGCAGCCCGTTGCTCCAGATGTGGCAAGCAAAATGCAGAGCATGCAGAGGGTGCTTCTCACGAACGCTGTACAAGAGATGCTCAATGTGCTAACTGTCACGGCCCGTTCGTTGCCGGACACAAAAATTGCCCCGCAGCCCCCAAAGTGCACGCCAAAAGATCATCACTCAGACAGCCAAGTCCCTGGTTGCCATCCGCGCGGAGGGTAGGAAGGCGTACAACATGCTCAAGAGTGTCAAGGAGGCGGAGGTGACTAGGCCAACCCCAGTCTTATCAACCTCCTCCACGACTAGGGCCCCAGGAGCCCAAGTCACGGAGCACGAGAATGCTCGCCCAGCCAAGCGTCCTCGGGAACCGACTACACCGATCTCAGTGCAAACGGCGACAAGTACGAGAATTACGAGGAGTCGACCTGCGCCCAACCTTAATGAAGTGGCCTTAGCCAACAGAGTATTTGGAGAGACACTCACCTCTCCAATCGCTCCTACGGACAACATGGACACTACCCCCGTATGAACGAGTCGCCTTCAAGGGACTCGAACAAGGGTAGTGGGCTTACTATCGCTTGGGCTAACGTGGGCAAAGGCCACTCAAACCATATAACCTTGCTGCAAATAGCTTATGAGGCAAAAATCGATGTTGTCTGTGTCCAGGAACCAAGGACATACTGGAACTCGACCACGCAAAACCACAACGCGTATGACAGGCACCAGCCAATCGACAGGTGGGACCTTCGCGGAGATCTCGAGGATGACGGACGAGGCCCTAGGGTCATGACGTACACCCGCAAAGGCGCAGGCTTGAAAGTATTGCAGATGCGCTCACTAGAGAACAGGGATCTACTCTGGATTCAAGTGAACGGGTATTCCATTCTGAACGCGTATCGAGCCCCACTGGCGACTGACACGATGGATTATATAACGCATCTCGCCCCCAACGCCAAAACCATCATCGGTGGAGACTTCAATGCTAAACACCCTCTATGGGAACCTGGTGTGGGCGCTGCAAACCAAGGATCACAGCTTGCGCACTGGGCGGAGGCACAAGGGATGGAATACCTGGGTACACCAGGGCTAGCAACGCATGCGCGGGGCCATGTACTGGATCTCACGTTTTCAAATGTCCCTTTGCTTTTACCGAAGTACGCGACGAGCTGCACTGCGGCTCCGACCACGTAACCCAAGTTACCACTCTAGTGAACCGAGGGGCGCGAGATCTGGTGCAGCACCATTACCGAGTGCGGGACTCAGATTTATGCCAACTTAACGGGCTAATGGCAAATAGGCTTGCTCATATGAAAGGATTGGATATAAAAACCAAAGAGCAAATCGATCAATGTGTCTATGAGCTCACTGGCGCGTTGGAAGACTCCATTCGGATAGCTGGCAGACTTGACCGCAAGACAGGCAGAGCATCACCTTGGTGGACAGAGAAGTGCGCAGAGGCTCACCGCGAGCACGTACAAGCAAGGAACAGCTTGGAACCGGACCGAAGGATGAGAGCTGCGCACACATTGCGTAACACAGTCCGTAAGGCAAAGAAGGACTACTGGGCAATGCGCTTGGATGGAGTAAAGGACGACAAGGAACTGTACCAGGTCATTGGGTGGCATAAGCTCACCCCGGAGAATACTATGAAGGCTCCTCCGTTGATTATCGATGGACGAGAATACGTTGATACCAAAGAGAAGGCCAGTGCGCTGTTCACTGCGGTGCTCGATCGATTCAAAGCCGATGACGATTTGCCTGACGACCCCTTGGAAGGCAGCACGCAACGGGGCCAACTTCCGTGGAAGAGAAGGATTACCAAAGAGGAGGTCGAGAAACATGTGATCGGTGTTTCAAGCACGTCGCCGGGGGTAGACCGGGCTACGGTCCGACTGCTCAAAGCATGCTGGGATAGTGTCAAAGCACCAATCCACGAGATATATGACTCCTGCTTAGCACTAAGTTACTATCCGGATGCTTGGAAACTTGCTGAGGTGGTCATGCTGCCCAAAGTCGGGAAGAAGGACAAGACATCTCCGCGATCATGGAGGCCCATAGCTCTGATCTCTTGCATAGCCAAGGGGCTCGAGAGATACATAGGCAGTCAAATCTCATGGACCGCGCTACGGCACAACGTGGTCAGCTCACAGCACTGCGGAGCGCTTCCCAAGAGGTCAGGCATAGATCTACTGGCCGCTTTCACACATGAGGCAGAGCTTGCACTTGACGCAGGGAAAATAGTGTCACTAGTGACTATGGACGTACAAGGTGCTTTTGATGCTCTGCTCAAGAGACGGCTGCTCAAACGGATGCTGAAACAAGGATGGCCCGCCTCACTTCTCAGGATGATAGACTCGTTTCTCACAGGAAGACGAGTCAGGATCAGGCTGGAAGGGGTCATAACGAAGGAGTATCCGGTAGCCTGTGGGACTCCTCAGGGCTCTCCACTATCCCCAATTTTGTACATGCTGTACCTGGCTGAGCTTCTCAACCGAGATAAAGACACACAGTTCGGGTATGCAGATGATATCAGTATTTTTCACTGTTCAAAGGACTTTTCTACCAATGTGAAGGTCCTACAACGACGCGTCCGGAAAATCATCAAGTGGGGTGAAGATAACAAAATCTCATTCGCGCCCGAAAAGTTTGAGCTACTCCACATAACTCGGAGGCACACAACCGACAACCCGCCGTTGGTAGTCAACCGGGATTTGGTAATCACCCCTGTCCCAATTGCAACCACTGCGAAAACGACACCAACACTGCGATGGCTAGGGGTGTACTTTGACAGACGACTGTCCTTCTTACAACATGTCAAAGAGCGAACGACCAAAGCTATGAAGGTGTCTGCTCACATCAGGTCGATTGCAAGAACGGTTCATGGGCCGCCAGCGTCATATCTAAGGAAAGCAGTGATCACTTGCGTGCTTCCGGTAGCGCTCTATGGAACCGAGGTTTGGTACGCAGGCATGACCAAGCCCGGTTTAGGTCAACACGGGCCTGATCGCTCCATGGGCATGAAAGCACATTTGAAGCTGATAGACAAGGTCATCAACACTGCCGCACGAGGCACGATACCAGTATACAAGACCACGCCGATAGTCGCGTTGATCAAGGAAGCAGGTCTCCCCTCAGGGTGGGTGGCGTTGGAGAAGGCCAAGCTCAGGTTCGCCCTCCGGCTCCAGACAGTCGACTTTAGAAACCCTTTGGTAAGGCGGCTTGAACCCATCATCAGGAGAGCGGGGAAGAGGGCAGGCACTCCGAAAAGCCCTACAACTAGACTACAGCGACTTGGACGCCTAATCCCTGAGACGGAGAGGCCCCAACTGCTCAGGCCACATTTCTCGCATGAATGTCGGACCAACCCTACGAAAGGATTTTCCAAAGAGGAGGCCGCGCTGGCGTTCAAAGAATGGTGGCCGCAGTTACCGTCCGAGGATTACACGATCTTCTCGGACGGATCAGAACGATGGGTCGATAGCCAGCACCATGTTGGGTACGGCTACGCGATATACCATGGCAGGCAGAGAGTAGCAGCTGGGAAAGGTCAGATCCACGAGACCTCACATGTGTTCGACGCGGAAGCGATCGGAGCGTGGCGTGGGCTCGAGCACCTGCTCAACCTGACCACGGACCAGCCCTCTGGCAAGATATGGCTCTGCATCGATAGCACCTCCGTCATATGGTGCATGAGAGGTAATGCCCCGACCACGTCACAGTGGGCCTTCCGCAAGTGCCACAGAGCGATGGCAAAACACGACATAGAAGCTAAATGGTCACCTGGACACATGGGGATCGAAGGCAACGAAGAGGCAGACCGCCTGGCGAATGATGGAGCAGTGGGCATGATGGATCGAGGCCTAGCTAACACCCCTACGGTAAGTGGGGTGCGCTCATTCTACAGAGAACTCTGTACTCAGGCGGAGGACTGCTGGTGGGGGGAAGCTAGGACTACGCTATCTAGCACCTACTCAGCATGGCATCCTTCATACAGCACAAGAGAGCCCAGGGAATTGTCACTGCCAAGGGGCGTGCTGCATCGACTGTTAGCAATGCGAACGGGGCACGGCGACTTCGCAGACTACCACCGCCGGTTCAAGCACGGGGACAACCAGCTGAGATGCACCTGTGGGCAAGAGAAAGAACCCTTCCACTTTTCAAATGCCCCATCAACAATGAGACACGTGGTCAGTGGCCAACTGCACCACGAAGCGCCATCACCACCACCTGGCAGACGATCATGTATATCCACAAGCTTCTACGTGCTCCAGACACGTTCGCAGAGCTCTTGCGGGTCTCAAAGTTCTATACCCAAGTATGCCCGCTGTACTGACCCTGTGCCACCCCTCAAAATCCCTCTCTTCCCCTCGCTCAAAAGCAGAGCACAACACGCCACAATCCACTTGACTTCTCCAACTGGGCTATCCGACAACCTAGCTCTTCCCCTCTCTACATTTCACTAAAAACACACACTGGTGTGCAAACACTGACGCCTAGCTAACCAAATGGCGCCCCCCTCACTCCCCCACCCTCTAGCTACAGAATGGGAATGTATAAAGATAGGCCTTGCGAGCCCTTCCACACGCACTTATAAAATAACAGTCACACACACTCGCCACAACTGAGTGGACAGGGCGTTCACGCAAAGGGACGAACAGTCCCCTTCTCAGATGCTAAATTGTTAATTAAGGAGGTCAACAGCTGTCTGTAGTTAATCCCCTTAGCTTAGCACGTCTAAATACCCCTCGGGAGGTCAGAGTAGACGTTAATCACAATAATAATAATAATAATATATATAAGTTTATATTATTTTAATTTCAAAACCATTATAAGATTTTAAATACTTTTTTATTTCTAAATAACAACCTTTAATATAATCTAATTAGTCTTCTTTTTTATTTCTTTTTATAATATATTATCAGAATATATATGTCTCGATCTATACTTTTACACCATCACCATCACCATCACCACCATTCCCTTCACCAATCAACTATTATAAAGCATTACAACATCACCTCACATCACAACAAAATATATAAGTGGAGAGATCTTTCAATTTAAAATGATCATTTCTTTACTTGACAGATTATTCCTTCCTAATAGCAAAGCACCACCGTAACCACAACCACAGCCACAATCACAACCACAACAACTAACCAATCAATGTGTGAAATCTTCCGTAATGAAAAATCGTCTCACATATGATTGAAAAGTAGGAAAAGAAAAACCAAAAAAAGCCCAAAAGGAAAAAAAAAAACATAATTAGAGAGCAACGAGCGAGATAGATCCATTTCCTTTCTGACAAATCAAGTCAAGTAAAAAAAACCCCCCCCAAAGCTCCACCCAATTCCTTTGATCCATCGGCTATCCAGAGCTTATTTGTGTCAATCTTACGCCTACCTTATTCGTGATAATCCATCCCCATTCCAATCGCCATATTTCATCCACGTCCTTTTCATTAACTGATATAATGATCTTCACCCTAGTACAATTTTCCTTGGTCATTCATTTATTTCTTAGATACTGACTCTTGCTCGGCGAGATATTCTTCATCGCTAGCATCGAGAATATCATACTCTTCATCAGTCATGAATCCATCATCAGCCTCATCATCTTCAAAGTTTTGATTAAACTCCTCAAAGTCATCATTGAAAATTTCCTCGGAAGCTGGAATACGTTCTGCTGCTTGTTGAGCTTCCTCGTGAACGCTTGAGATTGGAGATTCCTTATCGAGCTTAGGGAAGATCATTTGACTACCCTCAGCCTTGGTTGAGACAGCGTCATCATTACGTTCGGCTGTAATTTCAGTAACTGCAACCACGGCAGCTTCAACCTCGGTGGCCTCAATGTTAGCGGCCCTCTGATCCTCCAGACGTTGAACGATATCATTGACCTCAGCGATTGTATATACTTCCTTTTCTTCCTCCTCTGACTCTTCCTTGACGACTGGAGTTGGCTCATTGACAGTAATGTCACACCAAAGTCTGTGACCAAATTTCTCACCAGTAGGAGTGGTAAGACGCCAGTATGAGATGAAGTTACCAGCACGGTTTGGAGTTCTCATCAAGACAGTGAAACCGTATTCTTGACCTGGAGCAACTTCAGTGTAACAAGTTGTGCTCTCAGCAGCACTGACGAGTTCATGAACACTAGCTGGGTGTTCAGGATCAACGGCACACATGTTGTCACCACCGACAAATCGAACGCTGCATCCTGCAGGCCAAGATGTCTTACCACCATTTCGAAGATACCAGGTTTGTTCAAAGACAGAGTTTGGTGTCATGATGGTACCATCAGCGACTGCATCACGAACGAAGTGTGCAATCAATTCCTCTTCGACCGGCGCTGGAAGTTCCTTGGCAGTCTCCTCGACCACAACAGTCTCCTCAACCTTGATTGGCTCCTCAGCCTTGATTGAATCCTCAGCCTTGGTTGGCTCCTCAACCTTGATTGACTCCTCAGCCTTGACTTCGATAGGCTTGACCTCAGCAACTGTTTGAACTTGTGTGGCAGCATTGGTGGATTGAGCTGGTGTGGTCTCGGTTGCCTTGGAGATGGTTTGATCTTCAGGGCGACGATCACCCATTGGTGCCATAGGTCTACCACTTGGATGATCACCAAGAGTAGTGACGCTAACGTTGCGAACAGGCGTCTTGAATTTGATGAGAGGATGAGTCTTATTGTGTGGATTGGATGGACTGGCTTCGCAGGAAGCACAGAAATCGGTATCGTGGCAGACGGCACACTTGTAACGATCACCAGTGATATAAGCGTTCGTGGAGCTACCATTGCGATTACAGAGAGGTCCATCACAGAAGATGCCATGGTGACGAGGCTTGGCTACTTGTTGTCGGGCACCGACGCTGCTGGAAGATTCGTAGAGAGGTACAAATCTGTGACGTGGGTGAATGAAGCTAGCATTTGCAATACATGAATCGCAGTAATCCCAATCTGGGCAATCGAGGCACTTGTGACGAACACCAAAGATGTATTTGTCACATCCATCACACACGGCAGCGTGAGCAGCGTTTCTGCCCGGGGCGAGAAGGGCATGAGCGACAGGGATGTGGTTGGCATCCTCATCCACAAAGGCGAAGGCGTGTTTAGGGTTGTGACCATGCTTCAAGGATAGATGGCATTGGATACACAAGTCGAAATCATCACAATCGGTGCAAGTGACGAATCGGTCCTCGGACAATTCCGCGATGCAGCTGTTGCAAGTGCGAGTAGGAACAGGTACTTTCTCTTCGACTGCAGGTGCGACGAGGGTAGTTTGAGAGGCGGAATATTGGGGTAACTTGGGTACGACAGGTCTATAAGCCGAAAATTGTTTAGGGGCAAGCTTCTCGGTTGTGCTGTGAATGTATTTGCCTTTATCAACAATGCGTTTGATCAACCAGTGATCACCATAGCAAGTGACCCCGCTCGCATTGCATTCTGGACACAAGTCGAAATCACCCTCGTCACAGGTGCTGCAATGGTAGTGGATATCTGGAATAGCTGTACTACAACCGTTACAGTATACGGCGAAACTGCCGATAACCGGAGGTGGTGACTTGGAACGTGCTGCAGGCTTGGGAAGAGAAGCCTTGGAGTCCTCTCCTTGGTTATTTCCTTCCTCTCGAGAGGGTATCTCACTGGAGACGAGACCATATATACTCTCGGCGAGTGCTAGCTGTGCTTTGTAGGTGCAAGGAGCGGCGCCATCAGCGGTCTTTTGCGTGGCATTAGCATTCTCGTGGAAGACTCGTCTTACTCTGTCTGACTCCTCTACATTGGCAACTTCCCTGGCCTTGAAAGATTCAGGGCATCCTGATGCAGGGATTGCTGATTCGGAGGTGTGCATATCTTTTGCTTCAACCACCTTAGCAGGAGTTGCCACTTCATCCTCGACGGTTGCTGGCTTTGGCATGACGCGCACTTTGTCCTTGATGGTAACCTTGAGTCGAAGCTTAAGCTTAGCCTTGGCAGCACGATACAATTGTTTGTAAACTGAAGGATTGGTCGGATCGAGGACGATGAAAGCAGCAGCGCTATCGGAGTATCTCTCGAAAATAGCCTCGGAAGTTGGAGGGATGGAAAGAAGATAACGAAGCTATGTAAATGATGATGATTAGTTATATGTTGCAGTGATTTATCAAGTAGTCGTCTTGATCAAAGAGTATAGCATGTTTGAAGATATCGTGGAGCCTTGTCGATAGATAGATTGTTGTTATCACATACCTTATCGGGGAGAGTGCTCGCACCCAAATCACGAAGTGGAAGCTTGAATCTTCTATTGCTACCCTCAATATTAACCTTGAGGGTAACTAGAGTATCTGGAGTTGGTGCAGCAATCGACGCCATGATTGAAAATTATCACGACTATTGAAAAGGATGGTTGTCAGTAGATATTCGACGATAAAATGATGATATTGTAGGGAGCGGTGACGTTGCAAGGGAGAGAGTTGTGGACTTACTTGAACTATCTTGGAATGGAAATCAATCACTTTGAATAAGGAAGGGTATCTTCGAAGAATCGAAGGATTAATAATTGAAGAACCGATCAAAGAATAAGGAAATATTCTCTTGATCTATTATGAAAAGTGATCTATCGCAAGAATTGATTATTGTGGATAAAGTTGATGTGGTTTTGATTGTTATTTATGGTAGATGATGGGGTAGATGATGGGTAGATGGTAGATGGTAGATGGTAGATGGTTGATGGGTTGATGAATGTGTGGTAGGTAATAAGAGGAATAGGTAGGTAGAGGAGAGGATGGATGGATGTGGAGAAGGGGATGGAGGATGTCATGTCATGTAAAGTAGTAAAATGGAGGGAGGCTAGCTTACGAGAAGCACCACCAGCCAGTGAACTAGTTGTTTCCAGGTAATCAATCCAATGGCCAAATCAATAAGCAAGGCTACCGTAGGAGGTACGTGGAAACGCCTGTACGTACGTAGACCTTATAAGTGAGTGGATGGATTGAATGGATGGATGGGTGGATGGGATGGTATGGTAATGGTGTACGGCCGATCGGTGCTTGATTCAAGGAAATCACAACACTTATAATCAAAGCTAAAAGCTAGAATGAGATGGAAAGAGGCAAAAATAATTGATGTAGAAGAGTAGAAGAGTAGAAGAGTAGAAGAGTAGAAGAGTAGAAGAGTAGAAGAGTAAGAGTAAAAGAATCGTCTTCCTCCTCCTTCTCCATCAACTTCGCCGCTTTCAAAATCCTCTCAATACTTTACTACGAATAGAGGCAAACAGATACATAGATAAACTGACTGTTTGTTTTAATTTATTTTCGCTATCAAAATGAGGGGAAACAGACTCACCTAGGCACTAAGAAGCTAGCTATCTCATAAAGTTTCCCACTAGTACCTACTTTACACTTTACCTACCTACAGATCTACACACCTACGGTCTACCTACACACAGAGGGTTCCCGTACGAGTAAGCATAATCGGTGATAAACAGACAGAGGTAAGATCTTGAATTCTTCCATACTTCCCTGCCTGCCCGTCGGCAGCTCAAAGACAGATGCAAGGAATACTAGGTAACTATCGCAGAGTTACATGCATTTAAAATATCGTATCTACATGTTCATCACGAGGTCAATCAGTTTCATTCAATCTTTCAATCGATTTCAAATAATTCCAAATAATCCATCGGAGTGAAACTCGGAAGTAGGACGAGGGAGGTGAGGTTATTGGTTCTATTCTCACGAGGATAAGGCTATTCTAGGTATTCATGTCACTCTGCACAGCTCTAACACAGCTCTGTACAAGAAAAGTGGCCGAGTAGAAAATAATACCGTATAATAACTTATAAATATACCGACAGTGGTCGTACAAGTATATACCTACCTATTTGCCTACCTACCTTGTAAATATCCATCCAATACATACATACATACATACATACATACATACATACATACTTACATACATACATACTTACATACATACATACTTACATACATACATACTTACATACATACATACATACATACATACATACCTACATAGGTACCTATCAAACAATATTCTAAACAGGTTCATATTCTAGATTTCAATTCCCATCTAGGTATCTCACTCACTTCGTCTTGGCCGAGAAACACAACAGATATCCAAGAGCACCTGGTGGAGTCTCGAACATTACATCTTCATCTTTTATTAAACAACTAAGATTATATACCAATAAATATAATAAATATAATAAATACTATCTATTATATCTATTCAAATATATAAATCATATAAACCCTTATTTAAAACTTATAATAAAAATTAAATCTATAAATAGATAATATCTATTTATTTAATTATATCTATAATGAAATTGTATATAAACCACATAAAACATATATATCTAATATAATTCATTTCATTTAATAATACCTATATATCTATTTTGTTATATCTAGCTATATCTAATTATATCTTTTCTATACCCTTCCCCGCAAACCTTCAGCCTTCTCTCCATCTCCTCTTCACCTCTCCACCCCCTCTCTATCCTCATCCTCCTCCCCATTAATCCCTAATATCAATCTCTCCAAACACAAACCTAACACCCCTTCCTCCCCTCTTCCCTTCTTCCTTTTCTTCCTTTCTCCCTCCTATCCCCTTCTTCCTTCATCTCGCCACACGCCACGCCACATACCACGCCACGGCATCCATCATCAATCATCAATCATCAATCAAACCCCTCCATATGACATCTACAGCCTACAAACAGCAGTACAAAGCCGCCTCATCGAGGCATACTTCACTTCACTTCACATCACCATAGGATCGATCATCGTACATCCGGAGATATACTCCGGGGCCCAGATAGGACTAGATAGGACTAGATTAATTCACCAAGAAAATGTAAACATCTTAAATATTGTATGTATGGCTAATCATTCATATATTTATTGACAATCTATGTTTGAGTTGAAAAGGTAATCAATCAATCCCATGCATACCCTATTCACATCATAATAAAATGAAACCCCAGAGTAGAAAATTCCAACCAACAACAAAACTGCTTGTTACCATCCATCCCCTTCCTCAAACTTCCCATGAAAATAATGATGAAAACCATTTACTACGCCACAAAACCCCCCGGCAAGTAAGTAACAGATTATGTTTGCAGAAAAGTGCCTGTACGACCGTACGCCTTGAAATAATATATCCACCTAGCACTCTTATTTGTCTTTCCCTCTAGTCCTTCAATCCATCAATTACTTTTTAGACTTCTAATCCCATCAATAACCATTTATCACTCGTGGTATCCAATTGAGATGACCACATGTCCAAGGTGGTCAATTCGAATCCAACCCAACGAAGATTTTTGAGAAACGCCGACCTATCTCCATCAGGAATTGATCGATCAACACAAACAACCACTTGCGAGACTGCGAATACTTCATCCGCGAGTTCAATAAGTGCCATGAGTCTATAGCCATTAGTAAAATAGATCGTGGTTACCAAAAACAAAAAGATAATCCTTACCCATGTTTTAAATCCCTTCCAATGACCGAACTATCAAAGAATGCAAAAAGTGTTTTCTCATCACCATTTCCGCCAACAAATCCTCGAAAACTGCATCCACCAGTATAATCCCAGATCTCGAACCAAGCATCGATTGAATGGCCCGATTTGACGTTACCAAAGTAATTGTTATGCGTATCCACATCATCGTCAAGACTTGAATACGTGTCCGCACCCATCACGTTTGAGTCATTACTAGCACTTCCTTCTTCACCAAGGAAAATGGTTTTCATGTTCTCGCAAAAGAGTCTCTCACACTCTTCCCGGATGGCGTACGCTGCCCCCTCTTTGCGGTTTGTAGTTCTACCTCGCGCATCACGCTTCTTGGAGAAGTTATTGATTAACGCGAATTCGTTGGCAGATCTCAAGGCCGCAAGAGGGGGACTTGATGGAGGGGAAGTTGACCCTGAGCGGACCTCAGGGATACCACTTTGCCCTGTTGAAAAAAAAAATTATCAGTATTTTATGTTGTTTGGAAAGTTGTTGAAATTAGTCAAGCGGTAAAAGGGGAAACTCACCCGCCGGCGCCGGTAGTGGAGTAATGGAATCCAGAAAGACGAGCGGAAGAATCAACGACGTAGCAACTGGCGAGGACGTTGGCTTGAGAGCTAACTACCTCGCCGCCACAATTACTACTACTATGACTGTTTTTCATACTTGGAGCCATTGTTCTCGAATATTGCCAGTTTTGCGGTGTGAAGATCTTTGGATAATTTTGAGTTTTGCAGTCGAAATTTGATGATTTAATGTGATCGTAACGTTTGCCGGATGACACGATGATGCGAAGACGTGATGCTTCGATAAGTTGGAGGGATCTCAGTTGAGATTCTTGTTGTGAGATTGATTCTTTAATTCTTTTTTAGGGGATCTCGGAGTTGTAACTTTGACGATCGGTCACTGGAGGAAGAACCTCTTTTTCTTTCAAATGTGGGCTTAACAAAGCGAAAACTAATTTCCCCGCCCAAGAAATGAGCCACGTGATTTTTGCAACCAATCAGAATGAATGATGAAGCAATATCACATACAACTAGAAATTTCGAGAGGATTCAGTAATAGTATAAGTGCCTGGGTAGTATGAATATTAAGATTATACCTAGCTAGGTAGGTAGTAATGAATAAACTTTATTCAGATACCTACTCCTGAATATCAAGTCATCTTTGATTCTTTATTACAAGGCTAACCCTTCATCATTCTCTTTCTTGATGTATATACGGAGTAGGATATGTATACATACACCCCAACTGCTAATAGATCGGCACTCGTACACAGTATTATTACTAGGTCCGAAGCAAAGCACAACATTACATCTTTGCATGCTGTTATATTTCATTTCATCAAGAGCAACATATATAACATACCCTATCTATGTTTGTTGCAATTATGATTCGTCTGCTTACACAGTCATCCCATACACCAAACAAAAGCGTCTAGACTGGCATACATTAGTACGAAAATGGGGCAGCTGATTCCCAAAGACACGGCACAAAAGAGTTTGTAAGGGATATTAAGCTTTCTTGTACCACCAACGGTATGTTCTTTTCGGTATGTATTCCAGTAGATCATGCAAAACATTTAGAGGAGTATCAATCAATCCCTGCGTATAAGTGAAAAGAATATATATATATATATATGAACTCCGTGTGTAGTACAATCAACGTTCCAAAGTTTCAAAAGATCTACCTACACAGCACAGCCTTCATGAACCCATCTACCAGCAACGAGATGACTAAAAGTTTCTCCGACAATCAGCTTATCGATAAAGCCAGATGGTTACTATTGCTATCACTGTCACGCAAAGCGGATGCATAAAACGGTGTACAAGCCAACACATCTATCTCTACTCGCTTCTCTCTACGAATACGTACGGGATAAATTAATTCCAAAGGAAAGTGGGAGAAAAGTGCGAGAGTGCGAGAGTGCGAGAGTCAAAGATGTCGCTCGTATTAAACCAAGTAAGTCAGTGTCGGTGTCGGTATCGGTGTCGGTATGTGTCTAGACTCCAGTTAGCATTTCACTTCACATGTCAATGTGTTACACTACCTTCTTGTCCTACGACATCGGGGAAACTACGTTTTGCTTACGATATTCATGAACTATCCACCCACTATGTCAAGAAATCCATGAATTGAACTTTGTCCTTGGAAATACCGCCTTTTTACCCCTCGATCCTTTTTCCTCTCGAATTTCCAAAGACTTTTGATCCCCCCTAATCTGTCTATCTGTTTATCTGTCATCTGATATACTCCAAATATCTACTACCAAGTGATAATCTCAATCGATTTCACAAACATATCAAATACCATTAATATCTAATAGCAAGGTCTTTGGTGCATAATACCTACCTAGTAAGTGATCATATCATCCATCCATTTCCGTTGCGCAAAGAGTCTTACCTTTGACATCTTTCAAGACTGTCGCACGCGACTCTTTGTGTTCAATTTTTTTTTTTAGCTCTATTCACTTAATTAGTTCATTCCCCTCCTGTTCGCCTTCATGACATTTTTGAAATTCATTTCTCTAATATCAATTTTCAGATAATAGTCAATAATACTACGTGGAAAAATCAATACATCTTACACCTAGCTGACAACTAAGATCTTACATATGAAAAACTACATTATATGAAAAAATAGCTCGCGGGTCAAGCATCACAAATATGTCAAACGATCGTCTTACTTTTCCAACTTACCTCCTCCCTTCATTCGCATTCCCCTTTCGTCGTCGCAAACACTCCTCTTCTACTCCTACTTCCAGCGCTGCGCCATCCGTCAATACAAATCCGCGCAGATCGATTCCAGGTTCAAGCTACTCACCTTCAAGTAGTTATAGCAATACTCCCTCCGGGTCACCTACATCGGAAACTTTTCTTGAGCGCACAATCTCTTCTTCATCCGCCGGGGACGAAAATGAAAATAAGAATTATGAATCAACCTTCTCCCCTCAAACTCTAACCTCGCCCGCAACTCCTCAATCCCATCTCACTCGTGCTCATCCCTCTACAATTCGCTGTCTAGCCTGCTCTACCCATCTCTCCTACGCTTCGCAAGTCGTCTCTAAAGGTTTCACCGGACGTCACGGACGCGCCTATCTCGTCGCACCGCCTCCATCCGTCCCAGTCCCAGTAATCCCCCCTTTTCCCCCCACCGCCCACGACCGCTCCAAAAATCTCGCAAATATCCGAGTCGGAAGACCCGTCAATAGAGAACTCTTAACAGGTCATCACGTAGTCGCAGATGTGAATTGTATGGTATGTAACACATTACTCGGGTGGAAATACGTGGATGCGCGAGAACTAGGTCAAAAATACAAAATTGGAAAATTCATCCTAGAAACGAAGAGATGTGGAATTTTCAACACATATGAAGATGATGACACGGTACCGCATTCCTTGGAATTCAATTGTGAAGATGAGGATACGAAGGATGAGAGGAAGATGGAAGTGAATGGGAAATTGGGAAACTGGAATAATGGAGGTAAAGGAGAAAATGGTAGGATAGCTAAAGATGGGGAATTGGCGGCGGTACGGGTACTAACGAAGGAAGAGGAAAAGGAAAAGGGTTGGGTGTATTTTGATTCCGAGGATGATGATGAGTGTGAGGAACTTTTTGCGGGGGTTTGGGATGCGGAGATTGCGCAGAAGAGGAGGATTAGGAGGGTGGATAGGAGGAAGAGGGAGATGGAGAGGGAGAGGGCGGCTAGTAAGGATAGTGGGGTTGGGGGGTTATGAGGGGAGGAGGGTGTTTAGAGTTGAAGAGTAGATGGGAGGGAAAGGGGAAAAGAGAAGAGTGTATGTTGGTAAATTGTTGATAATGGATGGATTGGATTGGATCTTGTGAGATATTTATGTGATTTATGATTTATGATGAATGGATGGATGGATGGATGGATGGATAAATTATAGAAGGAGGTTGGCTTTATTTATTCGGTAGGAGGAAGGAATTTACTGGTTTAGGTCTTGGGTATAGTATGTTATGTTATGTGAATTTGTGTATTTTATATTTTTTACATGTATGTATGTATGTATCTATGTATGGTATTTATTTTATTTATCTTGTTTATAGTGTTTGTATTGCTTGTATATTTATTTTATCTATAAGGTTACTACTTAAATCTAATACTCTACTTTCCGGCCACCCCTCTTTTCGGTCACCCTTATCACGGTGACAGATAGATCCTTAGTTGATGATATTCTACAAAGAGAGAAAGAAGGTGCTAGGAGGAGCGTAGACTATATAGAACGAGGAAGCCGTATAAACTTCCATAGACTAACCAGAACGGGTTGAACCCGTGACATTCCTTTATATCAAAAATCGTCATTTTCAGCTATTAATATTTCAATAACTAATCGATAGAATCTAATAAAATTTGAATTATAAATTTATTATATAATTATTAAATACTATTGCTATCTCAATGAAAAAATTCAATAAGAATTAACTTTTATTATTAATTCTGTTGAAATTAAGGTCATTATGGGCCTAGAATTGAGGTCATATGACCATTATGGTGCACGGACCATAATTGGGAATATCTTCAATTCTACCATTACTGTAACTTAGATCCTTAGTTCAACCTACATCTAATAATACTACTACTTCCAAACAACTCATTTTCAACAAATTCTAGTATTATTCAAGAGTGTATGGTCAAGAATCATCTTTAATTATATAAACTGCTCTAAGCTTTTAAATGCTACAAAAAATTCATGATGATCTAATTATCATATTCAGTTCTCGGTTCTAGAGTTTTATTATTTATTTATTTATTTATTTATTTATTTATTTATATTGATTAACGTCTACTTCGAACCTCCCTTGGGGTATTGAGACGTGCTAAGATAAGGAGCTTTTAAGCGGCGTGATCGTCGCAGCCAAATTTAACAGTTTAACTTCAATGCCAGGGGCTGTTCGCTCCTTTGCGTGTATGATCCTCCTCTTATAGTAAAAGGGCATGTCTGATCTGGGTTGTTGTTAGGGTGGGGCTTGGTTCCCGGGTGAGTAGGCTCGATGAAGGCTTTGATCCCTTGACTGGAATGGGGGAGAGCGGGGGTGGATTGCTGTTTGGTTAACTGAGCGTCAGCGCTCTTGCACTGTATGTTGGGTTTGTGTTTTGCGGTTTTGAGAGGTAATATGTATTAGAGTGATCAGTTGAGTGAAGAGTTAATGAGGGGAGCAGGCGCTTTGTTGAAAAGGTAAACCTTTTTCCGAGGCCCTTTAGTAATTGGGGCAGATCTGAGTATAGAATTCTGAGTCTACAATCAGTTGAGTGAGCTTACTGGGTGTATATAAGAGTTTTTTAATATATGTGATCGCCTGTTTGTCGGAGCGTATCTCTGTTGGAGAGAGGGGCCAGTTTGAGCGCTTTAGATTGTTTATTGCGCATCTGAAGAAGTGATATGGTTCTTTTTCCATACCGCATGAGCAGTCTTGTTTGCTGTTTTGATGCTTGAAGCGTTGGTGATATGCAGCGTAATCGCCGTGACCTGTTTTCATAGCTAGTAGTCGATGAAGAACTCCTCTGGGTAGAGCTAGTTCTTTCGGCTCCTTTGTATTGTAGTTGGGAGACCACTTTTTATAGCTAGACGAGAGGGAGGCAATTACCTCTTTCCACCAGTCAGTCTCTGCGCGCAGGCACTTTTTACGAAAGATCGTTCGCACACCACTGATCGTGGGTAACTTGTCGGCCGCTTGATCCATGGGTCCAACTGCTCCTGCATTCGCTAGGCGATCCGCCTCCTCATTGCCTTCGATCTCCATATGTCCAGGGGACCACTTTACTCTGATATTGAGTTGTCTGATTGCCTTGTGGCACTTGTGGAAAGCCCATTGCGATGTAGGCGGCGCATCTCCTCGCATACCCCAGATGACTGATGTGCTGTCGATACACATCCAGATCCTACCGTTTGGGGGACCTGCGAGTGTGCTGATCAGGTGCTCCAGTCCGCGCCATGCTCCTATCGCTTCTGCATCGAACACGTGTGAGTCACTGCGGATCTGTTTGTATCCGGTTGCTATTTGAGTACCGTTGCGATAGATCGCGTAACCGTAGCCAACGTGGTGCTTGCGATCTATAGTCTGCTCGGATCCGTCTGAGAAGATCGAGTAGTCTTCGGGCGGGAGCTTTGGCCACCACTCCTTGAAGGCCTGTGCTGCCTCTTCCTTGGTTCGCCCTTCTGTAGGATCGGTTCTGCATCCCGGCGAGACGTGTGGGCGGAGCAGTTTCGGCCGTTGGGTTTCTGGGATGATCAGGCCGAGCCGCTGGATCCTTGTGAGAGGCCCTCTAGCTGTGCCAGCCCCTCGCCCCCTTTTCCGTATAGTGGGCTTCAAGCGGCTCACTAGCAGGTGCCTGCTGTCGATCGTTTGTAAGCGGAGAGCGAATCTCAGCTTGGCGTGTTCCAGTGCAACTATCCCTGATGGCAGGCCAGCTTCTTTTATAAGTGCTGCAGTCGGTGTAGTTTTGTATACTGGGATTGTTCCTCTTGCAGCCGTATTGATCACTTTGTTGATATAGCGGAGGTGACCTTTGGTGCCTGTGCTTATACTTGACTCGTGTTGGCCTAGATTGGGTTTCGATCTACCGGCGTACCATACTTCAGTGCCGAATAGCGCCACTGGAAGAACGCAGGTGATCACTGCTTTTCTCAGAAAGGAGGCTGGTGGCCCATGCAGAGTCCGGGCTATTGATCTGATATGCGAGGCTACTTTCATGGCTTTCGCTGTACGTGTTTTGACATGCTGTAGAAATGAGAGCCGGCGATCGAAGAAGATTCCAAGCCATCTTAGAGTAGGCTGGATGCTTTCACTGGTTGCGATGGGTACTGGAGTGATTATCAGATCCGGGCTTACGACTAATGGTGGATTGGTTGTGTCGTGCCGCCTGGTTATATGGAGTAGCTCGAATTTCTCTGGGGCGAATAGGATTTTATTGTCCTTGTCCCATCGAATGATCTGCCGAACACGTCGTTGGAGGATCCTGGCATTCGTAGATAGATGTTTGGAGGAATGATAGATCGCGATGTCGTCCGCATAGCCGAAGCGGTATTTTGTATCTCGGTTGAGGAGCTCGGCAAGATATAGCATATAAAGTATAGGTGATAATGGGGACCCTTGGGGAGTACCGCATGCTACTGGATATTCCTTTGTTGTAGTGCCTTCGAGTCTCACCCTGACTTTTCTGTTTGTAAGGAACGAGTCTATAAGCCTGAGCAGCGAGATTGGCCATCCTTGCTTGATCATTCGGTCTAGGAGTCGGCGCTTTAGAAGAGCGTCAAAGGCTCCTTGTACATCCATCGTGACAATCGAGACTACGTTACCAGTTGCTAGTGCAAGCTCTGCATCGTGAGTGAAAGCAGCAGTCAGATCCGTTCCTGATCTCCTTGGGAGTGCCCCCGCAGTGCTGTGGGCTGATCACGTTGTGTCTTAGAGCTGTCCAGGATATTTGACTGGCTATGTATCGTTCGAGTCCCTTTCCAATGCAAGAGATCAGGGCTATCGGCCGCCATGAGCGCGGTGACGTTTTATCTTTCTTGCCTACCTTGGGGAGCATCACCACTTCCGCTAGCTTCCATCCTTCTGGATAGTAGTTTAAAGCTAGGCACGATGCAAAGATCTCCCGGATCAGTGTTTTGACGCTCGGCCAGCATGCCTTGAGGAGGCGAACAGTGGCTCGGTCTACTCCTGGTGAAGTGCATGTAGCTCCTATGACATGTTTTTCCACTTCCTCTGCTGAGATCGCTCTTTTCCAGGGGAGTGTTCCTCTGTGCGTATGGTTGCGTAGCGGATCGTTTGGTAGATCGTCGTCCGCTCTGAACCGATCCAGGACTGCTGTGAACAAGGCATCTGCCTTCTGCTTTGTATCAATGATCTCCTGCCCGTTGATCTTTTAGAGGGGGGATTTCACAGTACTTTCAGGAGTTAGTTTATGCCACCCCATGACCCGATAGAGTTCTTTGTCGTCTTTAACTCCATCTAGGCGCATTGCCCAGTATGATCTCTTAGCTTGCCGCACTACCTTCCGTAGGAGGTGAGTAGCATTGGTCTTCCTTTCGGGGTCTGGTCCTCTCTGTGCTTCTATGTGTGCTCGATGGGCCTCTCTGCACTCATCCGTCCACCATGGCGAAGCTTTCCTGCCTTCCGATCAATCTTGCCGATCGTTCGGATAGCTTTGTCTAATGCATTCGCCAGCTCGCTTACACAGGTCTCGATCTCAGTTGTAGTCTGGATATTCACATTTTTAAGGTGAGCTACTTGATTAGCCATTAGTCCATCTAGTCTGGGCAGATCCGATTCCCTTATGCGATAGTGATGTTGATCCAATTCTGTTGTTCCGCGGTTCGCTAAGGTGGTAACCTGTGTGGCATGATCGGATCCGCAATGGAGTTCTTCCAGGACTTCCGTGTATGCGAATGGTACGTTTGAAAATGTCAGATCTAGTACATGCCCTCTTGAATGAGTAGGTACGCCTGGGGTGCCTATAAACTCCATGCCCTGCTCGTTTGCCCACGCCGCGAGCTGCGCCCCTTGATTTGCTGTGATCACGCCCGGTTCCCACAGATCGTGCTTTGCATTAAAGTCCCCTCCTACGATCGTGCGCTCATTCGGAGCTAAATGTGTGATGTAGTTAATAATATCCAGAGTGCGCGGGGCTCTGTAAGCATTCAGGATCGAGTACTCATTGACTCGTATCCAGAGAAGATCCCTGTTTTCGAGTTGCTTCATTTGCTCTACTCTTAGATTCGCGCCTTTTCGTATATAGGTTATAACTCTTGGGCCTAGATCGGTCTCCTCCAGGCCTCCTCGAAGATTCCAGTTGTCGATCGGTTGATATCGATCGTATGCAGTGTGGTTTTGTGTTTTTGAGTTGCAGTATAGCCTTGGCTCCTGTATGCAGATCACATCCAGTCGAGCGTCAGCAGCTAGTTGTAGTAGTGTAATATGGTTCGCATGCCCTCGTCCTACATTCGCCCAAGCAATAGTGAGGCCTTTGTTCCTTTGAGAGTATTCATAAGTTGTATTATTCATAGAGAAGGTCTAAGTGCAGTGTCAACTGTTATAGAGTTTTCTGTATCGATCATATCCAGGTCTATTGGAGTGAAGGCTTTCTCTGCTAGCGCTTCTATATTGAGATTCCGTTGGCTCTGGATGCGAGCTGAGCGTGTGCGTAATACGGTTGGTGCGATCGGCAGACTTGTACTGAGCCTGCGTGGGCGCTTGCTGAGGCGCTCATTCTCATATGCTGTGATCCTCGCCCCCGGAGTGATCGGGGTTTCTGCGAGTGTTACTATAGGAGGCAGAGGTGATTCAGGGGTATGTTCTGCCTCGTCTGCATCTGCTCTGTGCAGCGTCTTATGGTCTCTTCTGCCAACAGCTCTTACTGCAGCCAGTTCCTTTGCGGTCAGAATGATCCGTCGTTTAGCATAGACCCTAGGCGCAGCTGGGCAGTTGGAGTGGCCAGCGCGGAAGGGTCCGTGGCAATTGGCGCATTGAGCTGCTCTAGTACATTGTTGATGTACGAGTGCACCCTCATGCTCAGTGTTTAGTTTACCGCATGTCGAGCATCGTGAGGCTCTGTTGCAGGTGAAGGGGTTGCAGTACCCTTGGCAGCCGGTACTGTGCAGTTGAATTACCCGGGGTTTGTCTAGGAGAACCGAGTAGGAGCTGCTATTGAATAGTCGGAACCGCGGTACTGCGGTATTGAAGCCAATGATCCAGGTGGCTCTTTTAGTGATCGGGTTAACCCCGCTACGTGCCAATCGGTAGTTGACCGGCTGCTTGCCGGTCTGAGCTGTGATCTCCTCTTTGATAAGCTCAGTGGGCATGGGAGCAGGAGCTCCTTCGATATGATAAAAGTCGTGAGGTACTTGTGGAACTGCATACATGAACCACTTCTCTAATCTGCGCATGCTTGTTGCATGGAGGGTCTTAAGGACCCGCTCAGCGTTATCTGCTTTCATGATCTCCTCCCGGCTAGCGCTAGAGCTACATCGTAGAGTCCAGCCTGTATTATTCCTTTGAAGGAAGGGAATCTCTGCTAATGTGAGTCCAGTGACTGCTTCTTTTATTCTGAGTCTTAGTAGGAAGGGGTTTGCCGCTGAGAGCAGGGCTTCCCCATTGGCTATTATAAGGATCGTTTTCTCGATCCGATCCTTCTCCCTCTTGAGTCTGCGTGCTTCTGTACGCTCAGTGTTCGTGCCTCCAGTAGGGGCAGTGCGCACTGTAATGGTGGGGACCGTAGTGGGTCTTTCTGCCTCAGGCACTGTACGAGTTTTCAGCGCATCAGTGTAGGTCTTCTGCGTGTTACTTTCTGGCCGTGAGTGCTCTGTTGTGAGCCCTGTCCATCGATCAGAAGTAGCCTTTGCTGCTCCCAGCAGTGTGGAGATGATCGTTCCTTTAATATTCACTGCGAGTTTACGTTGTTGGCCCTGGAAGCCTTGTGCAAGCTTATCCGCTAATACTGCGAACGCCTCGATCACCTCCCGCTTTTCTGTCTCTGTCTTGTCGATCCTTTCGAATCGATCCTTGATTGCGCCGAGGGCAGAGCCTGTAAGTGATCTTATAATTGGTGGGGGGGCAATGCTTGCCCCTGGGGTAATGGTGCTTGATTGAGGGGGGGTCGCCTCTTGGGTTGGGGAGCCTCCTGTGAGGCCCTTAGGTGTAGTTGATTCGTGATTGTTTCAGTAGTTATGCGGGGGTATCGCTATTTGCCAAATTTTGTATATAAAGGTACTTGTTGACTGATTAAATGAAGATTAAAATAATTATAATGTAGAGTTTTATTATAACTTCGAAACAAACACTAAATTCTACTCTGGATATATCTAGTGTTTGTTGAGTCAGCGGCTGAAAATAAATAAAATAATCTTACAAAGAGTTTTAGTATTTCAATGAACCTATATACCATGAACTTTAAGACTGAAGTGAGGATGATGGGTATATTTTCAATTTTTAATAGTTCTAGTCTCTATTGGTAGCCTTGAGGAACTGAATAAAGTCGAGATTATAATGTGTTGAGTGTCTAAATTTAAAACGGAGTCCTTAGTATATAGTTCCAATTACAAGAATATCTATATTTGATTTTTATAATTAGTTTCCTTCCAACTTGGTGCTTTTATTACCAACTCATGATGATATAATGGTAAAAGGATGATGTAGAAGAAGCTTGAGTAATAGATTGTAGGGAGCATTTTCCTCGGAAAACTATTCGTGAAAACTCGGATTTGATTCAAGAGTTATTTAAAAGAACGAGATTGCTAATATTGAATTGAAATTAGTTGGGATTAGAAAGATGTACTTTCTGTTCTAAAAGATAATATTTGGTAAATAGATAGAGTGGCAATCGAGCTTTAGATTCATATATCTATGACAGAGAAATCTAACCTAAAAGAGAATATTATATTTGCGACATTTAATATTTTTCTATTCGATTTGTTTTCCTTCAGGAAGGGGAGCTTAGCGAAGCAGAGAAACGAATTAAAAAGGAAAAGGCTAGCATGCTGAAATCATCAACGAACTCGTATCATCCTTTAGCAATATCAGCGTCTGAAGGCTCCTCAATATCATCAGCCCATATGCTTTCCAAGCTCCTCAACTGCTGAGGATAGATCGACATGTGGCGTTACTTGAGCTGCTGTGTCAAGCATCTATATTGTTTTTATCACTCGGTATAATAGTGCAAAAGACAAGACTCTCAATAACACGGAAAACGATAGATTTCCGTCTCCTGGTATAGCTAGCATTGACCACAAATATCTAGAAGGAATAACAGGACAACCAGATCTTAAAAACGATATGATATGACACGTGATTGTGTCGAGGCTAGTTTTAAGACACTTGTTTTCCTTGATGACAACTAGAAGAGTTAGAAGATCAGCTGCTGAGTTGAACGAAAGCAATGGAAACTAGATCCCGAGCTTTTCTTTGGAGCGCGCCGAAGTTATTTGAAAGTGCGCTTCACTTGACCATTTTAAACGTCCTTCCATGGCGTGTATTTTGAATCTATAGGCTGAAAGAAGTTAGCCTTGAACGCTTTGGCATGCAAGGATTAGTTGGCAGAGCCGATGGACAGCGGTGAGCGCTTTCTGTTGTGGAGTATATCATAGGTGCACTGGACAGACTAGAAAACCAAAGGTTTTAGTCGTGCAGATGAAAGAATGTGACTGCCGATGATGAAGTGCGCTGCTATTTCTTCAATTTCTTTCTCTTATATGTTTACAGTGAATTGTTTGCTAACGGGAAAAACGATAGTTATTAGAGTTACAATAAACTTAATGTCGAAAAAATCCGAGGAAAGCCGGGTGGGACTATTTCTACAAATTTACCAGACGTTGGGTGCATGTAATGATGGTTTGCCTCCAAGAATACTGAAGCCCCTGGAATGCAGTGTGATTGTAGTGATCATAAAGGCGGTAGAGGTTGTAGTTCCTAAAAGCATGTCTAAACATGCTGTGATGAGAGGAGAAACGTGTGTGGCAGTGGAGGATCTGTATCGCCTGCAGAGAGAGAAGAGAAGAGCCATGAGAGAGGGCGTGCTAGGCGCCGTATAACAGAAGAAAGATAGAATTGGAGTTGGTGGAAGACTGGAAGGTGGATCAAAGACAATAGCAGAGAGGAAAATACTGAGGATGAAGAGAAGATATGCGACCTTGCTAAGTCTGGGACAGCCGGTTAGAGTTCATCGTAGGGTTAACAGCCATTCCTCTATTCAAGGGTGGGCATATTTCAACTGAAAGCTATGAGATTGTTCCAAAACTGATAAAATTTCATTGATAGAGTGTGTGGAAGTTGGTGAAAGTGGGGAGTAGAAGTAGAAATATTGGAAGGGCTAAAGTGGAACACAATGAGCCGTCTGTTTCACCTAGGATATGTATCTTTTCTTTTCGTCCATTGCACATCATGATTTCCTGATACGAAAGCTTTACCAGTAATACCCAGCATCCAGCCCGAGTTGAAAAATAAATTCACCATATTATTCTTGTGGTGATCCGAAACACCTCTGCAACCAACAGAAGAGAAGAGCCCTCGAGGATTCCGGAGTATCTTTGGGATCAAAAAAAGAATGATAGAGACCTTGACAGTAAGCAACTAGCTCTTCTGCAGAATAAATCCCCCCTTCCTTTGGGATATGAGGCAATTGTTCCTTATAAACTCAAAAAATGATCTCTTCTTGGAAGTGACAGCTGTTGAAGATTGGTTGCGCTCCTGGCAACCCAGATACAGGAATAATGGTTCTCGGATTGTCAAAAGTAGAGCAGACTCCTGTTATGCTTTCCCCTTAAGAAATATTACACTTGAGATACTCTCTTCGTTCCTTCTCTAGCCAAATCAAGCTGACCGTGAGGATGAAATCAGTAATACCTTTCGTAGCGCAGGGCAGGTAGCGGTGCTATCACGTGATAATTGAGCTACCAAGACTCGCTTAGCCTGTCAACACGTTTTTAAGTTAAGATGAGGTAAGCCGCATTTACACTAGCGCCTCTACGATATTAGTGTCAAAGTCATTCACCTTAATACAAAGAGTTTGCCTTTCCATTCGCCCCAAACTCTTTCTCTTCATTTCATCTTCAATCCATCAACAACTTTTCTTCCATCACAAATACGACACACGCAATTGACATAATCACACCTCTTCAACTCCGTGGTTTCGCATCAAAAGATATCACGATCGGAAAGAAGATAATACTGTTGGAAAAGAAGCTGTGGAAGGAATTAATTCGTTTGGAGGAAAAGAATCATACAAAGAGAGAAAAGAGAGGATCGTATTGGCGGCGCAATTGTTTGGTCTTGTGGAGGAAAGCGGCAGTCTTCAAAGAAAGAGAAAAAAAGAAGAAGAACATCACAATAGCAGTATTACTGCAATCTTGTACTATCATTCCTTTTGAGAGAGCCTTTTTCTGTGTCACCAGAGTTATCTCCAAGTGACCGCAATCAGATTTGATTTCACCTCGTTTCCTTGAACGAAGAAAAAAAAAGAGAAGAATCTTGATATTGCATCGGTCGCATTCACGAAACATCCCTTCTACCCTTACCCATTCCATCATATTAACTAATCCTCAAGTCTTTGCTTGATATATTGAGTGCATCAGAAGAGTAGTTTGTTTTTCTGTACACACCGCCGCAATCGGAAATTGTCAATTCAAGGATCAACAACTTCCTTAGCAACTTCAATTTTTGATCAACTTGACCAACAGCAATCATGTCGTCCTCAGTGTTCTTCAAATTCAGATCCCAAAAGGAACCCTCTAGAGTTGAATTTGATGGTACTGGTATCTCTGTATTTGAGCTCAAGCGTGATATTATCATCAAGAGTGGATTAGGTGACGGAACCGATTTTGATCTCGTCATTTACAATGAAGCAGACAATGAAGGTAGGAATTTTGTGTATCCCAACTAGATAATGATTCTGACCAATGTAGAATATGATGACGATACTACCGTTATTCCTCGGTCGACTTCGATCATCGCCCGTCGATTACCTTCACTCAAGCCGGGAGCAGGAAGAGCCGCAAGATATATGTCAGGGCAGATGCCGATAAAGCAGAAGACTTCGTCGCGAAAAGAACAAGGGAAGCAGGCAAACGCGAAGGCTGTTGCATCTACACAAGGGCTGGCACAAATGGATAGTGCGATGACGGAGGAGCAGAAGATGGAAGCTATGTTTCAGGCTCAAAGTGATCAATGGACGGCACAGCAGGAAGACATGGCAAAGTAAGTTAATCGTGTCTTTAACCTAGCAACATCTTCTAACAAATTCATAGTCAAACACCAGTCTTCCGACCAGGCGGTAAGAAAGGTCAACCTCCACCAAACGTTCCGGATCATGAACCACCAACTGGTTACATTTGTTATCGATGTGGAGAGAAAGGACATTGGATTCAGGTTTGCCCTACAAACGATGATCCAAATTTCGATAATAAGGCACGAATTAAGCGTACAACTGGTATTCCAAGGTCGTTCCTGAAAACTGTAGAGAAGCCTGTGCAGTTGAGCAATGATGGTACATTGGATGATACAAAGACACCATCTGGTGTGATGGTAAATGCTGAGGGAGAGTTTGTCGTTGCTGAGCCTGATAAAGCGTCTTGGGAACAATTTCAAGCTAAAACCAAGTCGTCTGCTGCTGCCCAGAAAGCTGCTGCTTTAGGAGATAAAGTGTTGAGAGATAGAGGATTGGAATGCGCGCTCGACATGAGAATATTCATAGATCCAATGAAGACGCCCTGTTGTGAGAAGACGTACTGCAATGATTGCATTACTAATGCTCTTATCGAAAGCGATTTCACATGCCCTGGATGTCAGACTGATGGAGTATTGATTGATGATCTGAAGCCTGATGATGAGATGACCGCCAAGATCAAGACTTATTTGGAAGAGAAAGATGCTGCCGCCAAGAAAGAAAAAGAAGAACAGAGAGCTAAAAGTCCTAGTGTAAAGTCCGATACTGTCACTACACCGCCAATCAAAGCATCAAACCCCATAGGAAAGGCTAAATCGCCAACGCCGAAACCATCACCTAAATCAAAATCACCTGAAGTTTCAAAGGTCTTCAAACGTAGTCCCACACAAGGAAAATCGGCTGCACCTGTCGTCGGTGTTCCAGGCGCACCTTCAGGCCCTCAAGGTAAAAAGCGACCTTCGGATGAATTATTAGAGAACCCTAAGATTCCCAAAGGACCAAAAGCTATGCGACAAAAAGAAGCTGCCATGATTCCTCAACAACAAAATATGATGAATGGTATGAACGGCTTTCCAAACATGAACAACATGCCACCGCAATTCTATGGTAATGCCAACGGCTTCAACACCGGCATGCCCAACATGAACATGATGAACAACTTCGGCATGGGCGGTATGAATCCAATGATGGGCATGAATCCCATGATGGGTATGAACTTTCCTAGTATGAATAACATGCCCATGTTCAACAACGCAAATGCATTCGGTAATATGAATCCAATGATGAGTGGAAATATGCCTCCAATGAATGGAATGGGTAGAGGAATGAATATGTCAAATGGTGCAGCAGGCGGATTTCCTAATCAGCAAAAGACAATTTTCGCGGAACCCCTACCGAATGAAGAGGACAATGCGTATTTCAGAAAACCGGTTAATCCACATAGACATGTGGGAAGACAAAGAAGAGCAAGACCAAGTGATTATCGGGAACTTTAAGATTTACGATACTAGCGTCATTTTTCTCCTCCCATCGACTTTTGAGCTCCGCGGCTCCTCGCTTCAGATCAGGATGCCGATTACAGATGCGATACAGTATCCGTAAACGTCCCCTTCATCTTCTCACGTAACCGGATCATTTCAAAGCTGACATTTTACTTTTCGTCTTCTATTGGCAAAACCCAACTCAAGACAAAAAGAACCAGCATCATCGCAAGATATTGCTCAGCGCACAGCATTCTTTTCCTTCCTCTTCCCTTCTTCTTCTTCTTCCTTTCTTGCCTTTTAAACTATACGCACGCAACGAAACTCACTAGAAGCGGATGGGCATGGTACAGGCATGGCATCATAGGTGCACGGGAGGCATACTATTTTGTTACTTGTCTGCGTAAAACTTTAAGGAATGCAGCATTTTATGGAGTTTAGGTGGACTTGATTGATTTTAACGTACTGGCATTGGGATTTGGGTCGTCGTGTTTGTTTTATTGCTTGGGGTAGCTAATGGTTGGCTCTTTTTTTTTTCTTTCTTTTTTTGGGGGGGAGGTTGCATTTACATTGCGTTTGAGCATGATTGCATGCATGCATGCACTATATGATGGATGAATATGAGAATGGGGTGGTATTCTTGTTTGTTTGTTTGTTGGCTTGCTTGCTTGCGCGGATATTGTGGGTGGATTTTTGAGATGCTTTCACTTTTTGGTAGGGAGAGAGGGAGAGGGACGGGTGGAGAGGGAGAAAGGGGGGAAATGGAGAAGTACATACCATGAATTCGGGTACATATTACAGATGAGAAACCTTTTAGCGAGTTAAAGCAACTGAATGAATGAATGCAGATGTTATTTGAATAGTCTTTGGAATTCGGTTTTATGTGATTATTAGGATGTGATGATGTGACGTGATGTGATGTGAAATGATGTGGTTTCTTTTTCCTTTAGTGGTAAGATCTTATAAATAAATAAATAAATAAATAATACTTTTTGTTCGTAAAATAAAAGGGTTTGGATGTTGTTTGAGTAGGTACGTAGGTAGGTAGGTGTTATTGGTTATTTTAGATAGATGATTGATATGTGGTTTGAGTATGGGGGAGTATGTGTGTGAGTATGGGTGTGGGTAGTAAGATGCGGAGTTTTCGTTTGAGGTGTGAGCTTGTATTATAGGAGAGGGGAAGAGGAAGAGAGAGAGAAGGTAGATGGCTGGGTGGGAATGGGGAGGAGAGGGGAGCTTTGTTATTTAGATATTTAGTATAGAAGTTGGATAAGAAATAGATATTGAGAGCTGTGGTAGTAGAAGAAATTGAATGATCCGCGAAAAGGAGAATGAAGGAATGAGCGAATCCGGTGAATTTCGTGAATGATCTGAATCTGAATACACTATAAATGAATGAATACGAAGCCAGGTAGTGAAATCCTCATTTTAATTAGGAGTAAATTCGAGTGTATTGATGAGTGTAGATCGTATGATTCAGTGAATGAAAAGAGGGGTAAGAAGCGGAATTTAATCTGCATCATAGCAGGAATATCTGCGCGTTAGGTATTTAAAGAGCATTTTTATTTGATGGTGGAAGATCTTCCTAGAACTTATCACAGAGAACCAGTTTTATCGATATTCGCTGGCATTAGAGGCTTTGTGTAGGTTTAGTGTTGTGATGGGATATAAGAATTAGAATAGGACGGACATGGGATTTGAATTTGGTCGATAGTAGTCTGTTTTGATAATATTTTAATTAATAGATTTAAGGATCGATGTTGAGGTTTATGGATGATAATCAAAGAAAGGGATAGGTTATGACGATGAATACCCAGTGAGATATAATAACATTCAAGAATTGACAACAATATAAACATCTAATTAAAATATCGATTCAGAACACAAAAATAAAGACCTAGAAATTCTTCGTGCGATTCTCTCTCCGTGCATTCATGTAAGTTATGTCATATAATCCCTACCAAACAACCGCAAAGAACTTTTCCATATCTCAGGTAAATATTCGTGCATCATGGCCTTGATAGAGAAAGAAGAGGTAGAAAATAAAGATTTATATATTTCCTGTAGATGCTTGGAAGAATGAACCGTGGGAGGGCAATTTGATTTATTATCTTTCTCTCTACTTCATGCTTGGGAAATTCATCCAGCTTCAATCACTAGTCCCTCGTCTAATTCTAGTTGCCTTTATTGGAACTCATAACTTGTTTATATAAATTCATCTCTCTGTCCTTTAGGAGAAGAAAAATGTGGCCGGGCAACAATCAGAGGTGATTTTCATGTATAAGTCATGGATGTTGTGAGGTGTTTTTTTTTTTTGTTTTTTTGAAGAGTCAGTAGAGTGTAAATAGACTGAATTTAATGGAGAAAAGAGGAGAGATGGTCTCTTATTATCTTTTTGATATCGAGAATAGATTATAACAATTTGAATTCTAGATTATAACAATTGTAAGATTAGAAATACTTAATGACAACAGAAAAGAAGGAGAAAGAAGGAGATGAGATGAGATGAGAAACATGAGATGAAATACTTCCCAAATCTCAACCTCATCCTCATTCAATCTATATTACTTGTTAGTTTCGTGGCCTAAATTCCCGAAATATCTATTCGGATAGAGTTATAAAGCTTTGTCATGGCTCCGCATGAATGATGGTCTAAGTTGGAGTTGACGCGGTTGGGGATTCAAAAAGAAACGGAGTATGCGCTTTTTATACTACTTACTGGGAAATTAATAGATGCTTCTGATTTGTGTGATCTCTTGTAAGACTGAATCTGGTGGGGAAAGAGAAGAAGACTGAGTGAATTGCTGGACGAGGATGAGGAGATGTAGTGAAGTATTGGTATGTATGAGGGATTCTAAAGGAGGAACTGAGGATAAAGTGAATGAAAGGAATAGATAGGATTAAGAACAGCAGGAAAGCATGGCACTGGTGAGTGCTAGCGATATATAAACGTCATCTGTCAAGGTTTAGTAACTTATGATATCAGGTATTGAAGGCGCGCTGGTGTTGTTTGTTCGGCCCCTTTGGATATTAGTTGTATGAAGAAAACTTTCCCGCACTCTTTTGGAGTTGGCCTCAGTATATTAATTAATCATAATTCGGTAAAAAAACATATCTGATATTATTGTTGTTATTATTATAATTACTATTATAACGATATATAATATATATATGTTCAACAAAAAAAACTCATCAAACAATAATGGAGAAAAATGATGAGACAAAACTTTAAATCCTAAATTCTTCTCAACATACATTCACATCTCAAATATTGTAGACATTGTGCATATCCGCTGCTATACTATTTTGAATTGAGAAAACAACAAAGAGGGATATTCTTGTCTATTTATACCACGGTGTGCATTTTTTGAACATCGTGCAAAGCGGATGCCTGTTTATTTTGAGGTGAATCAGCCTTGAGGGGTCCATTCTTGATTCAATTTCCTGTCCTCAACCTCGCGCTCGTGTCTTATACCGCTCTTTTACCAGCTATCTGGTGAGATTTCTTACTATTTCTCTATATAAATCACAAGGAAGCACTGGCGCACACTGAGTTCCCGGATTAAGTCGCCAGGTCGAATCAGTTATATGTGTGTCTGCCATTAAGATATGTAGAATTTTTGTTATTTTCTTTTTGTATAATTTCAGGAAGCCGGTGCTCATTGATATTTAGATTCAGGGAACAGAAAATGGTGTTATCCCATGATTATTAACTGAGACAGTTTATTTAATGCCAAGATCTATTTTGTGACAAAAGTAGGAATAATAAATGGCAGCAATGAGCGGAATTATCAAAAGAGATACATATCTTGAGCCACTAGGATAGGCTATCTGCACTCAGCACATGTATTTGGATTGACCGAAAGCACTTTGGCTCTGGCCATCAATCAATGCAGTCCTCACATTGATTATGAATAGTTTAAGGAGCGTAGAAAGGATCGTAATGACATATTTATTATTAACGAGACTGCGGACTATGATGCGGGGTACGTCTAGGTGAATTCCGAATTGGGTATTATGTAAAAGCCGAGGCTTGTCTGCTTCATTCACTACCATACTGAGTATCTCGCCCCTTTTGTTCCAAAAAAAAGTTACTAAAAAGGCTGCAGGTGTGTGAGGTACTAACCTCTAGAGATTTAGAAATGAAAGAGATCAAGTCCACCTCCGTGACCACGATCCATACCTCTCATATGAGAGTTGATTCTTGGGGAAGTGGATGCTCAAAGTCTGTATATGGAGATGTAAATTCTAGTAACATAAAGTGATATGGGATGATATATGTTATTCTTTTTGTCGATATTTTGAAGTGGCTATCATGACCAGTTGCACAAATTCAATCTCTGAGATAATATTCTCAGCAACAACAATAAAAAGAATAAAAAGGAACAATAAGGGGACGAAATTTTCTCATACCCAACTAATTTCCACACTAATTTCTCCTTTATTCCTTAATTTATGTGGCTCTACATCGTAGAGAATGCGATGTTGGACACATATTGCTTCTTTTGACCATTTATTTCTACAACGAGGCAGAAAAGAGGTAAGCCTTGCTTTTTATACTTCTAGATACAGAGGAGTACCACGAGGCATATTTTCCTCAATCACTGCTCTCCTCCCAAAACTATTAGTCTTAGCGAAACGATTTTCCGGCGATAAATAAACTAACCATTTCACAGAAACATAAGATTATGAAATTCCAATAAAAAAGTTTGCGCCTCCAACTTAGTAGTGGCTTTCGAGATCTGGAAGTTTGAGCTGGTGCATAGTGCTCTTACATGATACATACTGAAGTGACTTACTATAGGATTGTGGGTCGTAATTCCCATCTTTATTACTATGATGGTTAAAAAAGAGACAGTGACATATATTCCGGTAGCAAGTGATAAAAAAAAGGAAGGTATTGGACGAGATATACTATATCTCGATGAATTCCATCCCCGTCATTCCTGACTTAACTTCCATTCTGGTTTAACTTTCTTTGTAACCTTCGGTGACGGGTATAATGATACTCATTGCATCTTCTCAGGTCTGGAGAGTCTAAAGAGGAATGAATGTATTGCTTTTCATGCGAGCGTACTACGAATGTAATCTTAAGATGCAAGACATAGAATAATAGAAGAGTGGAGTAATATGCCCAGTTGCAGGAAACTTCTCTCCGTACCTATTCACTATTCTCTAAATTCATATACTTCTTATAGTCAATGGATGGATTCGCTTAGCATTTAGTAGATATGTGGATGTAAAATGGCTGTTGGATGTAAGATTGAAAAGTACCGCTAGATACACTAATTTTGCGTGACTAAATTCGATAGATGGAAGGACTTTACTTCTGACGGTGAACTAGTTACTCGCCGCATGAGTTTATATACCGTATGGCAGCGAACATTGTGACTTAAAAGTAGAAGAATATAAATGAAAATGAAGTTATAGAGCAAAAACATGAACTGATTGAGAATAAATGAATCAAGCACGAAGAACCCGGAGACTTAAGTTATCTACCGGACTACTGAAGCCTTGTGTGTGACCACCTATCATCACACAATTTGGCTACAGATGATTAAATCTCCTACTCTTCATTCAACCATGCGTCATAAGTTACATGAGACAGCAACACATCCTAATCCAAATTGTAACTCTTCACTTTTCTGAACGTTCCAAGCTCTTTCTCTAACCAACACCCATAAAAGGGTCGCGCTTGTTCCGACACCCTTTTATAGACAAACACATTCTCTGACTTGAATCCTCGAACGAGCTTTTCACGAACTTTTCATACGACACCCACATCCCAATATCAAGTATAAATTACCCCAACTGAGATTGTCCTCTCCCTGAAATGCTTCATTAGTCTCACGGTAAATGATGATCTCATCCGTGTTATAACTAAACGTTTCGCTCAAAATAACGATTTTGCTCTTTTATTTCGTTATAATCAACATTCTACACACGCTTTCTCGAGGTGCCATTTCCAAGGGGTAGTTTCCGAAGGTTTTGGGGCGTTTTTTGTCAAATTTTAATGACGACTAGAAACCATCTACTCACAAGCTCAATACCATTCTAGGAGACAATTGGGCACAAATTATCAAGATCTTGTATTCTGCTACCCTGAATGATTATTGACATTGCTGTCAGCAAAAGAAAAGGATGAAAATGAAGAATTACGAGGCATCGTTCGTTCCTCTCAAGCCGTCCATCAGTTATACCCAAGAAATAGGCGAAAAATAGCTTCAAGGCTTGGCCGTTGATTTACAGCAAAGTGCAGATTTACGGCGATCCATGTGTATAACTTTAAAGTTAAGTCAAACTGCTTTGGTCCATCCAGATGATTTTCGAGAAAGAGATATGGCATGACCATTCAATCTATTTGGGCCATGAGTATTAGACTTTTATACCCAATATGTGCGATTTCTGAAAGCAGTGGAAGGAATTGGTAGCTGGTCGACCAGCTAGCTTTGAGGATGCACTTAAGTTTCATGGAAGTAGGTATAATCAAGCGCTTAAATTCTTTATAAGTATCAGAAACAAACCAAAGTTCAAACTCATGGGAGCATAACCACGGCAAAACACTTGTCAGAAGCCATCGAGCAGAAAAATTTCATATCCGTGCTAATTACACCAACATCTGTGTACAGAGTAGTAGTGAATACCTCGCAAAAAAAGAAAATTTAAGCAAAAAATTTGAGCAAGAGAAAGATGGAAAGTAGGAAATAGCTTCCATGGTCCTCGAATCTCAATATCAAGAGTAGTGAGAAGCCAGATCCTGGTTGTCCATCATCTCAACGTTTTACGACGCATCACATTTGATTTAGGACTTTGATCCCTTATAGATTGGGACGTAGAAAGATACGTGCCCACCACTAGAAAAGGTATCAAACCACGAGCCAAAATTTTCGTATCTCCAAATGCATATGGATAGAGAGATTAATAATATCGGTATCACGGCTACTAAAAGATTCAATCGTGCCGAAAGTTTGATCCGATAACGGAAGATCAACCTACACAATTAACCATTCAATTAGATATCTCTTTCAACCCCAATTCTCCAGGCGAATCCTAATCTTGGAAGATAAAGATATTGACACGTGCGGGTCACACAACATGAGCCATATGCGTGATGTATTTTGTCTTAGTTGTATCGTCTACGGTTATCAGATGCCTAACTGTAACGTAGGACAAAATCTTCGATGCCTCGATCGGAATCGATTGTATCGAATACATACAAAATGCATATACAATGCTGTTGTGCTTCAATGTCTATAATCGGCGATGATCATCAACTGAATGACCTTTAACGGCTGATAAAATCAATAATGTCCGGTATATGAAAGCAAAAATGGGCGTTGAAGGAAAGTTGAAGAAAATAATGCAAGATGCGTAGTACAGAGAGATGCGGACAAGGGGCGGCTCAACCAATACTCAAGTTAGTGGTACATCAAAAGGTTGTATTTTGCCAAGAATCTTTACTTTGTTTGCCGAATGCGAATTTGAGCGGGGGGAGAGGGGTTATCTGTGAGTATGGTGTGAAATTCTGACGACTTGTTGTTCTCGCCAGCATTTGATAGCTGTCTTATCAATTAGACTCGATCTAGAAGGATATGATGGATTGATCGGGAACTCGGGAGATGGATGTTATGCATCAATGAGAACCGTTCCGTCTGCAATACGACAGCCGTCGTTTTCTGTGGCGCGGGATAATATTGATGATACTTTATTTTGGTTGGACTGAGGGAGGATGGTTGGTAGAGTTGATGATGTGGTTGATGACTAAGCTGCCAGAGATCCAATTGTTCTTCTCGATATGGAGTGAGGAATAGGGGTCGGGTATCTCTAAGAATTGGTATAGAGTTGCGGGGGCAGAGTGGAGATGTGAAATGGTGTCCCGCAAGACGAAAGATTTTTCGATAATCAGTGGTGGACTTACTCCTTCACATGTCACTAGCCAACAACCAATCTCTAATAATGTCACACCACTTAACATACCAGCTATACAGCTGTAATATCTGTGTTGATCCTACATGTGCCTGCTGTTATGCTAGTTCCAACTCATGTTTCAACTGAAAAGGAGCCTGTTGGATCCGATCAGTATTAAAGGGGGAAGTACCAATGTCGTTCACTCTGTGGATCAACAGTGGAGCTCAACGGCGATGGATTTACCATGCATCAGGGGCGGCCTATCGGTAATTTGCCTTCTAGAAGTTTCAGATCTTCCGGTTGGAAGAGAAATTTCCGAATTTTACTCAGCCAGATGGGGTAGGATCTCTCGGATATGTTACGAAGGAAATGTAGGTATGCCAAAGAGTTAGAATTTTTCCAATAATGAACACCGAAGATTTCAGTTTGGAAAAGACCGTCAACTCATTTATTTGTGTGGTGAAGCAAGTATTGGACTGTACAATGAAAAGATCCGGTTCCCCGGATTTAGCATTCTGTACTATGAACTGTAAATGGTATTGCGGAACCCCGCATTTACACGAGATCTTTACCTAATATGATACTTCCGAGCCGTGGAAATTTATCAAGGTGAGGCTTTTCGATCGGCATTGCCATGTGTCCGGCGTGTTGCTACTCACGATATCATTTTTTATTGAGTTTTGCTAAGCTATAAAGTCCTCGCCTTCATCCGTGGCCATCATCAGGGCCATGGTTGTGTCTTCCATTTTACTTTCCCGGCGTTAGTCTTGAAAGTTGTAACCTGAAATATCATAGTTACTGTAGCATCAAGCATTGCAAAACGTATTATTAATGCTGGTTTGAAGGTTGAGCTGGCGGGCTCTATGACTCCTTTTGCTCACCTCATCCCGTACCCGAGATGAGCGGAGGTAAGGCCCGTTCCAGGTTCTCATGGTTGGATGAGACGTTGGTATGAGTGTGTCCGTAGAAGCTGCAAACAAAAATAAAAACGGTCTTTTCACTGAACAAACCACATACCTTCCCCCCCGAGGTCTTGTTTGGAGAATGTAATGGAATATTAAAAATTTGGAGCTTGTAAGCAGGCCAAGTAACTTTGTAAAGGCAAGTCTAGAAGTAGTCACGATTTTGATTCCCATTTTCCACCCCATTACGGCACATTCCAGTCCTGATCCCTTCCCCATGTTTTCTAAATCCACATATAAGGCCGAATGCAGTAAGATACCTATCAATCGTCTTCCCCAAACATGACAAGTCACAACGTGGGGGTTTTGTGCTATGATAAATCTGGCAGCAACAAGTCGATGGCATCGATATCTAAGACAACAACACTCGAATGAATGTGAAATCTACATAGCTACCTAGATGAGCTGGCTCTAAATTCGTGCCCATCAACACGAAAAACAAAGGCGACGAATGAAGAAATTTAATCAATTCATATTTAGATTGCAAACATTATCGATCGTAGCATTTGGCTTTTCGTGCAATGTTGCTTTCGCAACTTTACAGCTTCTGCCTAACGTACACACGCTGACGCTCTCTTACCATTTGATTCGGTCAACATCCTTTCCACACCGCTATTCGCAAAAAAAAGATGAGATGAGACGAGAAAACCTCGGGACTGGTAGTGAAGAATATTAATAAAGGACTGATATTGTATTCTTATTATTGCTGTCCTTGTACAGTACGTATACTGTTATGATTACGCACGTCCGGCTCTATCTACGGAGATCCAGAATGCACTAAGTATATTACTACGGATAATACTTGGCGAGATGAAGGGGGTGATGAGACGGAGACCCAACTCAACCTGCAAGCATTCAGAACATGACCGACTTTCATACCAAAACAGAAGGGAAAGAACAATATTCAAGTCTCGGGCCGTAGTCTGAAGCCATAACTATCTTTTTGACCTAAATAAAATATCAAGGACATAAGCAAAAAAAAATACAAGCCAAGACATACATTGCTACTCTAGTACCTACGGGTCGATGTTCCGGAAGCAACGTGTGGAATTGAAAAACGATTTTCAAACTCCACTTTCCACACTTATCCGTCTTCCTTCTCTCATAGTTCCTTCTCCAATACCCATACAATATGCATGTCAACCCCACGAAATTCCATGCTTCATTCATATGCAAGGATGCAAAGCAGTTGCAGTAGTAAGGCTGGAAACAGCTCAACAACACAACATAATCCGACATGTTACATACAACCAAGAAACTGGGGATTATCTTGAGATTGGATGAGAATCGACGAGATGCAATCATACAACGCATGCAGTATTTCTAGGGTTTTCCTTGTATTAGAACGACAGTTCAAACAATATAGGAGTGTCCGGGGCACTCGGGTTCGAGAGGCTATATGCTAATACGGTAGTAATAGACCGGAGATTTACAGTTTTTATTTCATTTTTTGCTGGTGCCGTTACAATCATTTTTGCTTTTACTGTTTATACTGCTTTTCCCCTTGAATTTATTGCAAACCCTCGCATCGCATAATGCCCCAGACCGATCATTGATCAAAGCCAGTAACGCACGCACAGCAACACGACTGAAATGATCCATACCCCCTGGTTTGGTAAATTCGAACATTCTTGGTTGGGACTGGGGTAAATTGTGAGGCGGCTTTCCGAAGGGATGAATGTCTTGAATTATTTTCCTTCCTTTTCGGCTTTGCCTTTGGATTTCTTTGTCTACATTTTTTTTTTCTATCTGTGCTATGTTTGATAAGGGGAGTAGTCATACCGGATATGATATGATTTAATTTATCAAGGTTTCGTATGGTGGAAGTGAATGCAAGATAAATTCATTCGTTTGCCCCCCAAGTTGATAATCTTCTTGTTTGGTTTTTAATTTCCAAGATTATTCCTCTTCAGTGTTCGTTAGTTATTTCACTCTCCTATCTCACTCAGCCTCATTATAATTAAAACTATTTTTGCCTCATATCTGCGAGTGCACTTGAGCAAAGCATCTCCGTTCGGTGGAAAAGCGTTAAGTGTATCACCAATACGCACAATAAGAATACACCCTTCCAGAAGGATCGTCAGCGCTTATCAACCTTCTCCCGTTACCCCATAGAGATCCAACGTTTTCTGGTGTGTACTGGCTGATTTCCCCCATATTTCCAATCAACCTCAAACTGACCCCAAACTTGTCAGCTCACGTACATTCTGCGGTAGTACCAAAAAAAATACATAAAGGTCCAAGGTCTCTCGGCCCTTTCGTCCATATCTAAGCCAGACCTTCACTCCAACCTTTCCCGCCTTCACATACAAGCGTTGTCTCCATAGACCTCATCATACACCGATACTTCTTTAATCAAAACTTAATACTAATCGACTTCACACAATTCTCAACATGCCTTCTCAATCATCAACCGCCACAATGGCTGTGCCCGTTCCTCGTCGCCGTCTCTCTCCACTTCTTACCTCTTCCACCTTTGGCGAAGACGTCAGTTTTCATCTTGACACTTTCAAGGCCAATGACGCCAAAAACAAAACTCCATACGCCTTTCACGAGAATGATTACGCTCCACCTGCTCCTCCACCACCTAGCCCAATCAACTTTCCTGCCGAAAGTTGGAGCACCGCTTGCCGAAGATAGATTCTTCTCTCTTTACTATCACAAAATATGCGGGGAGTGGCATGGAGTAGTGTAGGTTATCACGCATGTAATCAAGCGAGGATGAGAATACATACATTCGATGTATCTTCTTCAGCACTCATGGATACCCTCTGCATTTCGATTTTGCGTTTTGAATTTTGGCTTTGATTTCATCATACATGAGCAACAGTTTCTTGGCTCGTCCGCAACAGGAAGCATATGGCATATGGCAGACAGTATCTCGTTCATCGACTGGACATAATTCAGCCTTCATACGACATTCCGTACTCCATCTTCATATCAGCAAGAGCAACAGTTAAAAAACCTGGATAAGGCATCGCTCACGCGTGCATTGGGATTTTCATTAGGAGTTATAAAAAGGGAGGCTATTATAATGGTTTATTTCGATTCATTCCTTGGATACCTTAGCAAAATATGACCTTTAGTTACTGGGCTTTACTTCTTTGAGTCTGCTTTCACGCTACTGGCATGAGCGTTTATACATTTGGAGGAGTAAGGAATGGAATGAAAGGAAAATTGGATGTTTGGATGGATAAGGGCATTGTACATTATAGAGGTCTCTTTGTGGTAGGCTATGAATGAAAGCTTTGTGTTTTCCCTAGGGAATGAGATTTTATTTTTATGCTTGAGTTTTACTACAAGTAAATAAGTGCATTGTGATGCAAGTTTCCCTTTAGTTCCATTTCTTCTCATTCTTTGCGCATCAAATAGTGCATGATATTCCTCATATACCATTCTCAATTTATCACTTTATCTACCCCATTCCATCCTCGATAATTCGCCTCAACAAACTACCCCGAGTCTCACCCCCACCACTTACCATGTGCAAATCCGGGGAAGCAAGGAATACGAACATGCATGCAAAAGATTCCAAACTCGAAATCTAGATTCCATAATCTCATTACGATATACTTTCTGATAGTGGCTTGATAATGGCTTGATAATGGCTTGATTTTAATAATAAGTAAATATGTGCGCCAACAGCATGAACCAGAAAAAGTTGCATGCATACCGAACCGATTCGGCTCGGGAGGAGGTTGAGGGGGAATGCAGACACTTGTTTTGGGAGGGGAAAATCTATGAAATTGTATTTTATTTTTGTGGACGGAAATATTTTGGCCTTTTTATTATTTGAGAATCTTATTACCCTTAGAGGCATTTAGATATTCATGATATATTCATATTGCGCCTTAACCATAACAGGGCAGTCGAACCTAAACCCCCTGATGCAGAAAGTGGGGGAGATAAGTGGCATACACGTGATGGTGGGGCATAAGGAGGACAAGCCTGCAAGCTTATCTCTCCTCAATTTCGAGAGCACTCTCCAACAACATCCTACATGCTGTAGTGCCATACTCAGATATCCATCATGACAGCCACAGATGGAATCCCAGGTCAAGCAGGACTTCCAACTCCCAATTCCACAAAGTCTTTCTGGCATAGTGAACCTTCGAAGATTTTGCTAGGTCACAGGACCACTGATGAACTTCCTCCGAGTGCAGATGTGATTATTATTGGAAGTGGAATCGCGGGGACCTCGGCAGCCCATTGGTTAAGAGAACATAGGGAGGGGAAGGATCTTAACGTGGTGATGTTGGAGGCGAGAGAAGCTTGTTGGGGAGCGACGGGTAGAGTGAGTTAGGCTTTATCACGAGGTTACACATTCGGCCATAACAAAAGCTGACATAGCTCCATAAATTCAGAATGGAGGCCATTGCCAACCCCTTGTGTACGCCTCATCACCCGAAATCGGGGCTTTTGAAGTGAGAAACTATGAGGATATCAAGTCTTTCGTCGCCGAGAATGATATCCAATGTGACTGGAGGTCATTGTCCAGTTGTCACTCTTACATGTCGGAAGATCAGTTCGAGCAAGCTGCCAAAGTTGCAGAAGCACTCAAAGTTCTAGATTCAAAGTTGGGCGATCTGGTAACCATCATCACCAAAGATTCCACAAATCCCTCATTATCCGACCTCCGAATTCCTACAGCGGCTGGCGCTATCACAACCTCCAAAGCTGCTTCTCTTTGGCCGTATAAATTAGTCTCGTGGATTCTCGAGGACTTGATTTCTAAAAATGATTGCACAAGTTCCCCAATATTCAACCTCCAAACTTCAACGGCCGTAACCAGCCTTCAAAAGTCACATTCATCATGGATCATCCACACTTCTCGCGGCCAAATTTCGGCTCCCAAAGTCCTTCTTACCACAAATGCCTATACATCTCATCTCCTCCCCTCGTTCGCGGACCTTATCGTTCCCGTCCGCGGAGAAATGTCTTCCCTTCTTCCTCCATCCTCCATGTCGCCATCCGCGGAATCCTCAAACACACCCCTCGAGTACTCCTACAGTATCATGGGCCACGCAGGTCAGAATATAAATCGGGATGATTATCTCGTCCAGAGACCCTTTTCGACGATCTCATCACAAAGCCTATCCGGGGGCCAACTAATGTTCGGCGGTGGTCGTCAATATGCCACCCAAGCTGGCATGGGTGTCTTCGACGACTCATCAATTGATATTCCCGCGGCAGACTATCTCCGCAGCGAGCTACCTCGTGCATTAAATCTCCACAACAATCAAGAGGAACTGAAGGCTACTTATGAGTGGAGCGGGATCATGGGATTTAGCAGAGATAATTCGCCTTGGGTAGGCAAAGTCACTGATAATTTGGGAGGTGGAGATGGTTTATATATTTGTGCTGGGTTTACTGGACATGGTATGCCGGCGGCGAGGTTGAGTGCGAAGACGGTGGTGGGGTTGATGATGGGAGAGAAAGTGGAGAGTGTTGATCTACCGGGCAGGTATGTGCTGAGTGAGGAAAGGGTGGAGAAGGCGAGGATGTTGGATGTGGTTAAGGTTGCGGATGAGATGGGTCATTTTTAATAGGATGATGGATGGGTTTTTGGGTCAGTGGATGGAAGTGTATATGAAGTGTCACTTCATATCTCAACAGTATTATCTCATCATCATCATTTATATGACTTAGCATATTTAATCCCCAATATCCTCTTCATATCGCCCTCCTTGAAACATAATATTATATTTACTCGCCCATGAAATCGCCAGATGAGTCCACTTTGCAAGTTGCAACTACCCTTGACCGACCGCCGGAAAGTCTAAGGTCACGACGAAGACAAGATTCACTTCCTCCACAAATGATGAACTTGAAGGTAAATCTGGTATAGACTTGGTGCTAACGAGACTTTAAAACGGCTAAATACTAGACTTTTGGGGGCCCAGCTTTCCCGCTTAAGTTCCGGAGTTGAAAATTTCATCCTCCATGATCTCTTTTTTGATGAAAATCGATTCGATGATTTCCTTCTTGATGAAGCCTTGCTCTGTGGTGTCCTCTTGCTTGATAATGTCGTTTTCAGTAGACTGCTGCTTCGTATATTCGTTCTCAATTGCTTCCTGCTCAACGGGTTCCTTCTTGACACCCTGCACCTTAGTGCTCTCCTTCACCACCTCAAAACCCATATCCCTCCTCACCCTCTCCAACTCCATATCCACCCAAACATTATACTCAGAATACGACCCTTTACCCCGCAAACGCATGCGTTCCCTCACCAACCACCTCTCATACCCCCTTCCCGCCTTCCACTCCCAATCCCCCAAATCAATCTCCAACCCACGAAAATACAAACTCTCACACGCAGCATCTCCCCTCCCCTCCAAATTCCGCAACTACGACTCCATAATTCCCCTCTAAACCTCACAATTAATCGTCCCAGACTAGGTACACCTATATCACGCAACCCTTCTCGCGTTTCCCGATATATCACCTTATGCATCCGATTATAAATAAACCGCACACGCATTTCCGCGAGCTCGTACGCAAATTCTCAGTGTTGTGGTATCCAGATTCGGTAGCCTGTGCTATTGATACGGAGTTTCCATGATCCGTAGGCGTAAAGTTGCGAGCCGTCTGCGTTGAGGTAGTAGTAATGGTTATCTTTTTTGATGGGTTAGGAGTAAGGACGGAGTTGGTGAATTGATGAGGGGAAGGGAAGCACGAACTGCTGAAATGGTAGAATTTTGCTCCGTCTTTCTGGGGGGTTTGTGTTAGTTTGGGGGGTTAGTGGGTTTCATGGGGAGACTGGGGATGTTACTTTGTTGATGAGCTTATTAGGTGGTATGTCCATGAAATAGGCTAGAGACATGGTGATATTTTCCATGGGGGACGGGGAGTAGAGATGGTGACTTGCATGGGAACAGGGGATGGATGGCTGTTATTTAAGTTGCCAGACTCCAATGTGGTGATTTGTGATGTTGTTACCTCTTTGAAGGTTTAATTGTTATGAAGGTAGAATATTTAGCTACTTATCAATGGTTTGGTCTCTGAATGTTGTCATAGTGAATATGTCAATGCCTCGGGCCGGTGACAAAGATTCATTAATATAAGGAAAAAGAAGCCACGAAATGGAACTGATGATAGAATTGGTCAAAGAATGTTTGATAACATTATTCATCCCATAATGTGTACTCTCACCCCCTATCCAAGCTTTTAGGTATATTGAAATGTGATCTGAAATTCTTTTGCGAATTATCTTCACATCCGTCACAGAACCCTACGAAGGCCATAGCCTCTTCCACTGGCATCAGCTGTGCATCCACATTCATCGATCTCTCCGTCAAATCTTTGATATCCTCCTCTATCTTCCAACTTCCTCCTGTTCAAAAGCATTTCTCCCCTCTCCTTCCGCACTTCAGGTCTTTTTCTCTCCTCTCAATGGATCCTCAAAATATCTCTTCCATGCTTAACCATTTCTGCTCCTTCCCCGTCCCAGCCTTCATGTTCAGCGATAGCTTTTTCTAGAATGACCGTTGCTCTTTGTGCTTCTGATCTTCTCCCGTTCATTAACCAGTTCAATTCTTCAATCAGTGCTGGATTTTAGAGGGATTGCGATCCCAGATCCCGTTACGTAGGCGGCGGAAGTGACAGTGAGGCGTTCCGTGGCGCAGTCTAAGTGGTGGATCTCATGTATCACATAATTGGCACAGGATACGGCGTCTTGTTTAACATCTATAAATTCGCGCCAGTATGTGTACGCAACCCAGTGGAGTTGAAGTTGCTGGGCCAGCCGTAGGTGCGAAAAAAAAAAAGGTTTAGGTCCCCATACTGGTTGTTGTTAGAGAATCACCTGAGGGAATTTTGTGAAGGGAAGAAATGCTAGAAGGTTGATATCAGTTTTGAGTGAAGAAACGATTTGGCTTCGAAATATACAATAAGAAAAAGAATGCAACCCTTCGTCACATTCAAGGAGCATTCTACGGGAGCTCGGGATCCATTGGAGTTTCAGAAGCCTATTTTTGCAGTTTTTAAAGAACTCTTTAGCATGGCGGCTTGCTATGTGAGCATGCAGATTGCGGTTACGGCCTCCAGGACGTTCAGGAAAATCAGAGAGACCAATTACTGTTATGACCTGTGTGGAGTTAGTATAGAGCTTGAATTATGAAATGAAGTTTTGAGGGCGAAGGAACAGTTTTTGGTATTGAGCCTGACTGCTGAGAGAGTTTGAGGTGTAATATGACGAATGAAAGATATTTGGCAGTTTTCGACTAGGAAACAAATATCGTTATGCTGTAGTCCGCTTGGATATTGGGTATAGTTAGAGTAAGAATTTGGGGATGGAATGTTAAAGTATCAAGGTTTGACTTTGAGCACCGCTCAAACGTCATAAGTCAAAACAGCTTAAGGAGTAATAACGACAGCTCGAAACCTTACCATTTCTCGTATCAAGATACATTATCGTCTCGCCACTTCCACATTCATTGACGCAGAGCTCCCAGGGTCTCACACACTCTCCATTCTCATCATCAACCCCTCCATCAGGAGAGCAGTAGCAGGGATCTCGACTCAGCTTAACACCTCCGGGTCCCTCATATTGGCAAAACTTCCACCGAGAACAAACTCATCCTCATTGCAATGGCCTTCAACATATGGAAGTGCTTGAAGAAGTTCGGTGACTTGCGGCTCGATATTATAGCTCTTGGCGAGATCGACATCGATCGGAGGATCGTGCGGTACATATTTGGTATATATGATGAGGGAAAGAAACGCATTTGGGGAAGTAATTCGTAATATTTGAGTTATTATCGTTACTATCTCCTGCTGATCGTAGACTCCAGTTTTTTCTGATTCACCATGCAGGGTGATTCCAGGCAGTATTTGCATTTAATAAGACATGATACGCGAAGGAAACGCCGGGAATTGGCGTTCAAAAATGAAAAATGAAAGGAAATAAAAAAGAACGATGAATAATAAGTGAGATAAAATATACGACGGTACAACCTTATATAGAATGATGGTAGCTAGCTTGGCATATACAACCTTTAAATACGTTTAACTAGAAGTTAGATTCAATATAAGATCACCCTCGCTACCTTGACTAGTGATGTGAGCTTCTCCTTTTCGAGGTGGTTGCCTACCACAAAAAGGTAGAGCAGGCCTAAGATTGTCAGGCATCACGTGTGTAGATAGCTGAAACCATGTGATATTGGTCACATGACTACATTCATCGGATTCTGCCAAGCTCACCGCCTTATTCTTTTCGAATTTCATACTCCAGGAAAAAAAAAACCCTCCACACTAACCTTACCTGCATTTATCCAAGCACAACCTCCTGATGCTCTCGCATACTGTCACGAAGTAAGGCTCTAAAGCCATTACTTTACTCAATCATCAAATGTTTAGGAAACTGGTTGGTTCTTTTCTCATCCACATTTGATGTTCAATCAATTGAGGTTTATATAGACTCTTCGCAATCGGCTGCTCAATCCACTATACTGCCGTAATGCGTCGGCGCAGTGGATTCGAAGTCCGAAATATTTATTCGTGAGGCATCATTCATTATCCCTTGTTCCTCAAGAGATACCTCAGCTTCCGGATACGAGCAATTGGTTGTTCCAGATTCCCCCTGGTTCCAGTCTACCAAGCGAGCTTGAAGTGCCTCTTCCACCCACGGCTGTATTTTTGAATAATACAATTGACTGGGAAGCGGTAGATAGAATTTTGGAGAAACACCCCTTATTAGCCAAGACCATCAACTTGGGCACATCCAGATACAAGGACGCCTTTTTCTTGTCTTCTCTGTGGGATATATCACATCTCGTGCAGCAAAAAGCGCCGTGTACTTTTGAGTACGAGAGTAAGTATATCAAGGCAACCAACGGCGACCAAGATCTCATCAAATGCAATTTGACATGCAACCTCCCCGGCATACCTCCACTGAAGACCAGTGCGACTTCCACCCAAAATGTAGGTCCGGTTCTTTGGAGATAGTGAGAACGTTTCACTGACAGAATGTTCCAGGCTCGAGCCACAAATGCGGCAATTTTGCAACTAATTCTCGTGCTCGAAGAGAAGCAACTATTGGATGCCTTATTATTCTTTGTGACACTAAAAGGGACTTTAGAAGGCGCAGAGGAAGCGGCGAACAATATTAATGTTCAGCCTACAGATTCAGCACCAGGAATTGGATTGTCCGGATTGATGTCAACTCTACTACCACGATTAGCAGCGCAGCAAAAACTAAAAATGAAGCCTATACCAGTAGAGGAGCCACAAGAAGAAATTCCACACAGTAGCCATGTCACCCGCGAGGTCTTTAACTATGCAGCAGGATACCTACATGTTCCGAGATATACAGTTACTGTCCAAATGCTCTCCAAACCAAAAATTTCTAACAATTCCATCAGTTCAAGAAGGCTCAGACCTCCAAGGAGAATTTTCACCGTTGAGATCTCCTTGCCTGAACATGGTATCCATGCAACCACGACCGGTCTCTCTTTCGGCCTCGTGGAGGCTCAGGCTTGTGTAAGTTTCAAGAAACAAGCTGAAAAGTATCACATTGCAAATCTCGTACCTTCTAATCCATCCGAAGGACCGATCTTTCTAAGCACTGGAAATGTGAAAAACTTCATGGATTTCTACAATGATCACAATGCTAAAATAGCCATCAAAGTATCTCGCGAGGGTGGCCTTTGGAGAGGTCAAGCCCTTGCTAAAGAGTCTAAAACAGGTACTCAGAAATTAATTGGCCAGGTCATTGAAAGAAACAACTCCCATGATCTTGAAACGTTAACTCTACTAGTGGCTGCGGTCACAATAGTCAAGCAACGACCTGAGCTCCTCTTGCACTATGTGGAGAACCTAGACTCAAAAAGTGGAAAGTACGTCGGCAAAGCTCACCCTATGGAGCTTGAAGTACAGCAGAGTAGTCAGCATCTAATGCAGCGTACGGTGGAAATTAGTTCAAAGTTTGATTTATCTACGCCACTTACGGATGAAAGTGCCGGTTATGGTGTCTCTCTTTTCCCACGTCCTTTCGAAAATCCCCTTTTATATAATGGCATAAGGACTCGGCGACGTTCGCATGATTTACTTACATGGTACCGCCGAAGGCAGGCCGGAAAACGACGCGAGACTTTACTTCCTTTAAATAAGCATTCTTCCGAAGTACTGAGCCACGTTGAAAGCAATCAATACTCAATTATTGTCGGGAAAACCGGGAGTGGAAAGACGACTCAACTGCCCCAGATCATTTTGGATGAGTATATTCGCAAAGGGCATGGTGGAACATGCAGGATTATCTGCACACAGCCGCGAAGAATAGCGGCGACTTCAGTAGCCCAACGTGTCGCCGAAGAACGTGGTCAAGAGTTGTGCGATCAAGTTGGATACAAAATAGGTTCCAATGCCAAACTTCCCAATCTTAGAGGAAGCATCACATATTGTACCACGGGAATCGTCTTACAACAATTAATTCACTCCCCCGATGATCTACTTGATAACATATCACATCTTATTATTGATGAGGTACATGAGAGAGAGATAAATATTGATTTCCTTTTGACTATATTAAGAAAACTTATAAGGGAGAGAATAGAATCCGGAAAAAGGAGTCCTAAAGTGTGCTTCATGAGCGCCACCGTGGACGCCGAAATGTTTCAAGAATACTTCGCTTCAACAGAAGCGACCGTAGGAGATTTTTCCTGCCCAGTTCTTCATGTGGAGGGTCGAGCTTTTCCAGTCGAAAGGCATTATCTTGAGAATATCATGGATAGTTTCAAAAAAACATATCCGGGAAACCATGCAATTTGGGGCCTTCTTGATTCTACCACGATTCAAAGTTATCTGATGAGCGAACAAAATGAGAAAAAATCCAATCCACCGGATGGTGTTAAGGGAGAGAAGGTTGACTCTGTGATTAGATGGAACAGCCACGACGATGACCCCGATAGTCTGCAGAATCAGATGAAAATGGATCTCATAGAGGGCTTAATACCCGTTGACTTAGCCGCGGTTGTGATTGCACACATAGCGCGAACCACAGAGGATGGCGCGATATTACTTTTCTTGCCAGGTTTAGGGAGTATTAACAAAGTCGAAACGATTCTCAGGACGCAAAACATTCTAGACGTAGACTTCAACAACGAGGATAAGTTCAAGATTTTCAAATTACACTCTTCTACCGCAGAGGAAAATCAAGAAGTCTTCAAGGGAGTCCCACGAGGTTGCCGAAAGATCATTCTAGCCACGAACGTGGCTGAGACGTCGATCACCGTTAACGATATCCAATATGTTGTGGATACCGGGAAACACAAGGAGGATAATTTCCACCAAAAGTTACGAATTTGGTCATTGCCTTGTAAATGGATTAGCAAGTCAAGCGTGAAACAGCGATCCGGTCGAGCGGGTCGTGTTAAGAATGGTAGTTATTACGCTCTCTTTTCGTGAGTCATTCGCCCAAATCCTTTTCACGTTTCACAATTGACATAATGCAGAAAACGTCGCTACGATTCCCTAAAAACAGCTTCTCGCCCAGGAATGCGCCGTGCCGATTTGCAGAGCACGTGTCTTGCAATTAAAGTTCTGGGTTACCCCGAACCCATTCAAGATTTCTTAGCTGGCGCCCCAGAGCCCCCGTCACCACAAGCAATACAGTCAAGCATTGAAAGCCTGAAAACACTTGGGGCACTCACCGAAACTGAAGCAATCACTCCTTTGGGAACATTACTTGGAAAGCTACCGCTGCGCCCGGCACTCGGCAAAATGATCATTCTCGGAATAATCTTTCGTTGCTTGGATTCTATGATAATTTTAGGAGCCCTCGACGGCATCCTCCTTCAAGTAAGGCCGCTAGGCATGGAAGAAGAATCTGATTCGGCAATGAGGGGATTTGCAAAGGCATCCAAGAGTGATCATATTGCCATGCTCAACGCATTCAATGCGCTTCGTAATCTGGAAGAAGTTGATGGACCTGAAATCATGCGCTCATTCGCACACCAGAAATTTCTTAGTGTATCAAGCTATGAAAAGGTAAAACAATCCATGGGATTAATTCAGCAAGCGCTTCAGCGTAGCGGCTTGATAAGAAGCTCTCAGACGGCTGTCGCCCATGGATCTGTTGTAAAATATGGTGGGGCTCTATTGAATGAGAACTCGGATCAAGACGGCTTAATCAGAGCACTTCTTGCGCAAGGCTTGTACCCGCATATCGGTACATGGGATAACCACACATCCAAATATCAAGTCGTGACTAATGAGAAAATTGAAGTCTCGATACATCCTTCTTCTATTAACCACCCCAAGCAGCGGCCCAGTCTGGACGTTGAGGGCATCAAATCATCATCAAAGGGAAACGCTAGGTTATTATCTTTCAGCACCCTTGCTCTTATCAGCGAGAACAATCTTGTTATGCACCGCACAACTGCTGTCACCCCTTTCATGGTATCTTTATTTAGCGGAACTTTGAACCAAAATCATGTAAATGTAGACCGAATCGAGGTCGACAAATGGCTTCCATTTGATGTGCGGAGCACGGAAGAGCATAGGGGTACAGAAGGTGCTGCGGCACGTACAATCGTACAATTTCATAAAGCATTGCGACAGTTCGAAAAATCTGCTTTCAGGGATTTAGCCAAGGGTGTATATGTTGTTGACAATGAAATGTCTCGTGTTCTTAGTCATGCGCTGAGGAATTTGTTGGTTACTGAGAAAGATGTCGAAAGAGCTGCAGAAGAGTATGAATTTGACCTTAATATGAGCATACACAGATTTTGGACTCCACCAGAAACACTATCTGATGAGATGCCACTTGAACAGCCACTCGACGAAGAAACACCACATGATGAGGATTCTGATGAGGATTCTTACGAATCTTTTCTAGAACTAGTGGAAAGTGCTTTGAAGGCACCAGAAACCACCGGAAGCCATCCGATTACCACCGGAAGCAATTCGAACACCATGTTATCCTCTTCAAAAACCGGATCCTCATACTTCCCTACATGGAAATGGAAGCCGAGAACCAAAGAAAGCATTAGTAAAGAATCAACATATCCAGGATGGCGAACCCTACATATAAATACAGACCCAAGATCTGAAAAATAGTCGAACGCCCTCTAGAGCTCCTCTTGGATTTCATATCACAAATCTAATAACGAATTTGATGATATTAGGTCCCGTTTCGAACAAAGCAATTAATACTACTACGACTTTCGAGCTCACTTCTAATAATAGGTGGTTTTGTTCGTATCTCGGATCTAGCCATCTTGAAGATCAAAGACTTAAAAATCCCTCTGGACAACTCGAGTGGCCGCTTTAGTCGCTCACACACGAATGAGATTAGAGGCGTCAAGAACTGCGAGATCCCTTCCACAACGACTTCTAATATTTCTTATAAATATACAAATGTCGCTAAAATCGAAATAGTAGGGAATTCCTTTCCGAGCAAGTCGAGTGCAGCAGGGCCCTGGAACGAACGAAGTTCAATATTTGCGTTGGATGGCATAGGATATTGGTATGATTAATTATCTGTGTTGCTGTGGATCAGCATGGGGACATTGGCCTATCTTCATTGGGTATTTTAGGGACATAGAACTTTCAGAGGGAGATTTATGTGGATAAATTGATTCGATCTCACAGTAGAATGGCTCCGCCTTTACCTTTCCTTTTCTTCGAAAGCTCTCACGAGATGAGGGCAAACGCATGGAGAATGAGTGCCTTGAGCCCCGTCGCATTGTGGTGATTGAGGCATGCAGGAAATGTTCATATGGGTGGAAACAAGACATGATACAGCATAAGTATTTATAATTGATGGCTGATACCATATTATTTAATGGTGCAACGGAAGTCTCTTTCATAGGGTATTAAAATACTACAATTCTCATCTCTAAACGCAGTATACTCTATGACACGCCATAACATCCTTTGTGAAGTAAACTGCGGGTCAAGTGATTTTCCTTTTAATTTATTGGCAACTGTTGTTACCTGTACCATGCCGTTGCATGCTGATAAAAATATTTAGATAATCACATCTAAAGCCAGGCCTTAGCGAACAAGGATCCTTTACACTACCACGCCACCCACAAGCATAGATTGTAGGGATGACTTTAGACTAGGTATAGCTAGATAGCTTTACAACTGTTAGTTGCAAAGCTTACGGAGTGTTTACAACAAAAACATTATCTTTTACTACTTCTCGGCGAAGTAATTTTAGCCATCACCACATCATCTTTTGCTTACCTAGGGGAAAGAAGCAAGAACAATTTGCAAGCGACCGGAATAGAATTTTTTACTAGATTACTTTACTCCTGTTTGATCAGTACCCCTCATATTGCTTTAAATCTACCAAAAAAGAATCTCGCGATCGTACTGCCTGACTTGCTTTACATTAGAATGTTTCTTGAAATCACAGTCCTCATATTAGCGTCATAGATCACTGCAACAATCTTCAACCTCTTTCAGTCTAGGAGCGACTTGCCACGCATAGGTACAAATCCCCATAGGGGACTATTTGTCCTCCAAACTTGGTGGGCTCGATGGAAATGGTATAAATATGGACATGCGGACGTGATACGGGCATATCAACAGGTACACAAGAACTAGCCCATGTTTTGTGCAATTGAAACGATCTACCATTACTAACTATATTATCCCAAGTTGAAAAACACAAATTATGTTATTCATACATTGATGGGTGATACCATCGTGCTCGCACCAAAATTTCTTAATGAGCTTAATATGCTTCCTGAGTCGAAGCTGAGCTCGACGGCGGCGTTGGTGGGTAGTGTTTTGGGTCGGTATAGTGGAGTGGATCTTATTCTGCGGGATCACTTGACTTCTGATATTTGTAGGGGGTCTTTGACGCGGAATTTAGGTGTGTAGGATTATTGCAGAAATAATAGCTGAAGATGCTAATTTTAGCTTTTAGCTATGTTCGTGCCGGTTATGGCTGAAGAACTTCATGTGGTTATTGCGGAAAATCTTAAGGAGAGTACAGCAGAGGGTGAGTTTTGCGTTCCAAATTCATAAAAAAGTCGTTCTGTTAAAGACATTGATTAATTGACTTTTCATATTGTACCACATTAGAGCCAATAACTTGCATTGGTTATGAGCTCTTGTTTTCTTTTATTCACCGAATTTCGTCAAGAGTTTTTGTTGGTAAAACCTTTGCCTACAGTCACATATGGACAAGTGCCGTCACAAACCTACCCGTCAATGTAGAAATAACCAAGTTTCTGTTGCTGCCATTTCCAGCTGTTTTTCGTCGTTTTGTGGCACCATTAATTCCACACCGTAATCGAATTTTTCGGCAGCGAAAGGAGGTACGAAAGCTTCTTTTCCCCGAGGAGGGTTTAGTGAGAATGTCAGGAAAAGACAACGAAATGAACGAACCTAGTGTTCTGAGGCTATTTTTAGAAAGTGGAAAGGATACAGATCCTGACAGTATAACCGCCAGGCTATTACTCTTGACGGCAGCTGCGGTAAGCCTACTATAGCAAAAGCAAAGTATGATCAAGACTGACAATGTGACATCTTTAGCTTCATACGTCATCTATGGCATTGACACATGTCATTTTTGATCTCTGTACCATGCCGAAATACATCGCGCCGTTACGACTTGAAGCGCAGGCAGCGCTCGCCCAAGATAATGGGGAATGGAAACTCTCGACTGTCAAGAAACTCCGACGACTAGACAATTTTCTAAAAGAATCACAGCGTGTGAATCAGTCTACATTTCGTAAGTAACGAACGTTTCGCTCCCATATCTAGATTCCACCTATTGACCACTAACTACACAGTCGGATTCGACCGCAAAGTCATATCTTCCATCAAATTATCCGACGGACAGAGTATTCTTCCGCGTGGAGCCACAATTGTCATTCCCGGGGGACCTATGTCGCGGGACTCATCGTTCTATAAAAATCCTCAGCCAGATGATAATGACACACGCTTTACAAATACGCAGCAAGACTATACGGGCATTGAGCCAGGTAATATCTCATGGGGAAACGGTAGGTTTACGTGCCATGGACGGTGGTACGCAGCGGTTATTATCAAGCTCATTGTAGCGACCTTGCTACTTGACTATGGCATTTCGTTTCCTGCAGGTCAAACAGAATGGCCGCTAAACAACAAGTATGATACCGAGGTACACCCTGACTTTGAGCAGAAGGTTGTTTTCAGAAGGAGGCAGGGTGCTTGATTATAATGGCCAGCCCATACAACACGCACGGTGCCTGTCGGAGAAGACGCGGCGGTCTTGCTGAGAAGAGGAAGGAGGATTTGGTATAGCAGGTAATGACCTAGGCAGTTGGTGACTACTTGCAACTCGTGTCCTTGCGCACCGACGCTGCCTTTTGGAGGATACATAACCTAAAATTTTACAACGAGATTAGTTGTTTAAGTTTGTGAGATTCTCTAATAAGTTATTAAATTATTTAATAATATTAATCGAACCAATAATCGAACGAACATATGATATATGAATAATATCTATATATATTATAGAAATTCATTATTATATGAAAATTCAATTATAATTTACATCAGATTGATTTATAATGGAATAGAATGAAATGAAATCGTTTAGAATTTCTTATTTATCAAATTAAGTTTTATTGATTATTATTTCTTTTTATTATAAAATATGATTCTAAAGGATTCGATTCAAATTGATCTTATTATTAATTATAGAATATACTGGAATTTCATTAAATACTATAAAAATGAAGATTTTCTTCAAAGAATCCTTTAATAATACAAGGTAGAAAAAGCAATCAAAACTCCCTACTCTATTATTCTAGCTCCAATTTGTGATTCTATTCGATTTTACCCTATTAGGCTTAAATACGGCTACGTCTTCAACTTCTAATATAAATAATAATCTAACCATTATTATTTATTGTGTAACCTCTTCCAAGAAAGTTTTACGCGTGTGTGAAAACATGCATGAAGGGAAGGAGAAGGAGATATCTACACCGGCGTTGCTAACAAGGACATCAAGACGTTGTTTTTGGGCAGTGAAGGAATTGACCGCAGGCTTTACGGATGATAGGTCAGACAGGTCAAGCTGCAGAAATTTGATTTCTCCCTTGCTCTTAGTAGATGCTTGTTTGATAGTCGATATGGCCTCTAGTGCTTTGGATTCCGACCGGCCTGCGATCCAAATAGTCGCATTATGGGCATAGAGAATCTTGCATAGTTGAAAGCCGACACCAGCATAGCCACCCGTCACAAGAAAGACCTAAATGGACATCACATGCGTTAGAAATATTTAAAGTGGTAAGAGAGGGCGGTGCGATGCACCCGCCCTGTTTGATCGGGGCAATTCCTCTCCGTGAGCGGCGCGGGTGGAATAAAGTAGAACTGGCTGAAGGTATTGCCCATGATGTAATGGGAATAATAGTGGTTCAGAAATAGTCCTTCCAATTCGAGGCGATTAATAGAATTAAGTGATGGAGCTCATCTTCATATTTCTACTCTTGCATCCCTCCTGACTGGAACCCTTATATAAAAGGTGTTTTATTATACAGTGTAACAAACAAGAACTTTTGTCTTTTATAATTAATATCAAAAATATTACTTTTTAAATTCTATTATTTTGTTTATTGATTAATAATATTTTAAAAAATAAAAAATAATTTAGGTTTATTTTTATTAAATTTTTATTTAAATTTAAAATAAAAAAAATTATATCAAAAATATGTTACGAGGGTAGCCATCTAGATCACGTGGAAGTGCTCTAGGCTCTCGAGGTAGGTTTACAACTAGGCGTCAAGCAGGGACTTAAAGTAACGACAATAATATGATGCAATTCGTAACTAATAGTATGGTATACTAAATGATTGATCTTGAGCACGAAGCTCTATACAAAGGAAATCCGCCTTGATTATATAGACCTTCGTGTTCTGGCTACTCAGTAGGATCAATATGGCTCAGTACTGAGCTCGCTGATCCTCGCTGAGCCAGTCACGTGATACTGGTAGCACGTGAGCGTTTTCCTGTTACCCGGCGTAACAATTATATTGATTTTTGTTATAGGGCCAACCGAGTTGGCCGTTATAAACCTCTATAAGAACAAAAACTATATATCAATTGTTATCAATATCTTGTTTATTATAAACATTAAAAGTTCGAGGCTTTAATATATATTTGTTACGTTGTAACATTATAATTATTATCACGTGTTATAGGATCACATGAATAGTCTTGTGAAGGGAGCGAGGGAGCGAAGGAGCGAGATTCGAATCTCGTGTTACGAGGTTTGCCGTCTAGATCACGTGGAAGTGCTCTAGGCTCTCGAGGTAGGTTTATAACTAGGCGTCAAGCAGGGACTTAAAGTAATGACAATAGTGTGATGCAATTCGTAACTAATAGTATGGTATACTAAATGATTGATCTTGAGCACGAAGCTCTATACAAAGGGAATCCATCTTGGTTATATAGATATTCATGCTCCCTTGGATCCTTCTGGATCCTAAGCTCCAAAGGCTCCCTTGGATCCTTTTGGATCCTAAGCTCCAAAGGCTCCCTTGGATCCTTTTGGATCCTAAGCTCCAAAGGCTCCCTTGGATCCTTTTGGATCCTCAAGCTCCAAAAGCTCCAAGTCACGTGTTTTCTGACAGTGCGTGCACATACGATCTTAAGGTGACCCAGATCACATATTAATTCGATGAAATCTGATCGCTTTTGCACAAGGCCTAAGCTCTCCTAATTAGTCAATTGTTACTATCGTAACACTATCCCCCTTCTAGCCTAGTGCTTGTCCCAAGCTCTTATAAGGTGGGGTTGTTACTCCAAAGAATGTGGTTAAGGAGCTTTTCTTTTTCAATATGCCTCCTTCTTTTCCTGAGTCCTTCGGATCCTTTCTCTTTTCAGGATTCTTCGGGTCCTTTTTGGGGAGATCCGGATAACGTTGGTGAAATGCCTCCAGCTTCTCGGGGCAGCTGAGATCTTTCTTGAGCTCCCAGGTGTTTTCTGAATGTGGGTAATCCAACCATTTGATCAGGTATTTGATCTTGCCTTTAACGTATTTGCAGTCTAGTATGGTTTCAACATCGTATATAGCGTCTGGATTGACTGGTTCGATTTCCGTTATTGGCGCGTCGGGCGCTCCTGGTGGTGCTGGTTCAAGCAAGGATATATGGAATACTGGGTGAATATTCATGGTGTATGGTAGTTTTAGTCTATAGTTAACTGGTCCAACTACCTTGTCGATTTTAAATGGTCCTAGTTTCTTGTGATCTAGTTTATCACTTGGTCGTTTTGTCTGTATGTTTCTTCGAATGAGATAAACTTTATCCCCCTCTTTAAGCGTAGGTCCCATACTACGTGATTCGTTGTAGTACGACGCTGTTCTTAGAGCGATGAACTGTAAATCCAAAGAAAGTTGTTCTTGTAGTTCCTTGATTTCCGTGATATCTTTTATGGCTTCATCTGCGTTCGCATCTTGTGGCAATGGTGATTTATATGCTAGTGGGTTGAATCCAAAGTTAGCATACGCTGGCGTCACCTTTGTGGTTTCAGTTTCCGATGTATTATATGCGAATTGTGCCAAGGGTAATAGTTTAACCCAATTGTCTTGTTTGTAATTGATGTAGCAGCGAAGATAGGCTTCCATCGTTTGGTTTAATCGTTCTGTTTGGCCATCTGTTTGTGGGTGAAAAGCTGTCGAGAGTTTTCTTTTGATTCCAAGCAGTGCCATAAGGGTAGACCAAAATTTCGATGTGAATAGCTTGTCCCTATCTGAGATGATCTCATCTGGTACACCGTGAATGCTAACTATATTCCTCATGAATATATAAGCAAGGTCATCTGCCGACCAATTTTCACAGAATGGTATCATGTGAGCAAACTTGGTTAATCTGTCTGTTATCACCAGAATAGAATCGTATTCCTTATGGGTAACCGGATCCTTGGATAATGGTAGTTTTACTACAAAATCCCAAGCAATGGACTTCCATGGTTGAGTAGGTAGTTCGGGGGTTTTGAGCTGACCATAAGGTGCATGCCGGGCGGCTTTATTCCTTATGCAGGTGTCGCAGTTTCCAACTACGTTCTCAACTATAGTCCTCATCTTTGGAAAGTACACTTCTCTCCTTATTCTGGCAAAGGTTCTTGCAATACCTTGATGCCCGTGAGCTGGAAGCTCATGCTGTTCCGTGACGTAATCCTTAGCTAGACTGGAGGGTATGTAAAGCTTGCCATGAAAATGGATGAATCCGTCTTCGATGGTGAATCCTCTTTCTGAATTGTCTGGTATAGCTAGGATCCTCTTGGCTGTAGCATCCGTTGAGTATTCTGTCTTTATGATATCCTTGATAGTATCATAATTTACTCCTGAGGTGGCGGCAAGTTGTGGTTTATTGTGAACTAAAGCGTCGCCGTCCTGCTTTAGTATTGCGTGTGATTCATGTGTTTTGTTTTGTAAGTATTCTGGTTTTCGGCTGAGAGCATCCGCTCTAGCATTTTCGTTTCCTTTGACATATGAAATTCTGAAGTTGTAGGCGGCCATGGTTTCCGACCATCGAACCTGCCGTCGGTTTAATTCCTTCGTTGTAGTGAAGTAAACCAAGTTCTTGTGATCCGTATACACCTGTACTGTGTATTTTGATCCTTCCAGGTATACTCTCCATTCCCTAAATGCATCCACTATCGCTAGTAACTCTTTGTCATATATTTCGTAATTTAATTCGGCTGGCGATAGCTTGCGTGAATGGTAGGCAACTGGTTGCTGTTTCTTATCCGAGCCTGGCTGGCTCAATACTGCTCCTATAGCATAATCCGAAGAGTCTGTCTCTACCGTTATTGGTAACTCTGGATCAAATGCTCTGAGGATTGGTTCATTCGCGAACGCTTCCTTGAGTTGTTCGAATGCTTTCTGTGCTTCCTTTGTCCAACGGAATTCTCCCTGACTCTTCTTGGTAATCTCGGTCATTGGAGCGGCTATCTTTGAGTAGTTCTTGATGAATCGTCGGTAAAAGTTGGCGAACCCTAGGAAGGACTGTACTTCCTTTACGCTGGTTGGCGGTTCCCATTCCTTAACTGCTTTTACCTTGTTAGGGCTCATTTTGAGTCCTCCTGAAAATATCGTGTAGCCTAGAAACTCTGTTTCCGTGACGTGGAACTCGCATTTGCTGGGTTTGCATTGGAGATCTGCTTCCTCCAGATGCTTTAAAACCTTGTGAACATCCTTGATGTGTTGTTCTTCTGTTTCTGAGAACACTAAAATGTCGTCTAGATAGCATATGCAGCATATATCTAGGTACTTCCTTAATACATTGTTGACTAGTCGCATGCACGTCGCTGGTGCATTCGTTAATCCAAATGGCATTACCAGATACTCGTATAATCCGTATCGAGTTCTGAATGCTGTTTTCCATTCCTCACCTTCCTTCATTCTTATGAGGTGGAATCCGTTTCGTAGATCAAACTTGGAGAAAATCTTGGCTTTTCCCAATCGATCCCTCAGTTCCGTAGCTAATGGAAGTGGGTACCGATCTTTGATCGTCATATCATTGAGCTTGCGATAATCTACGCACAGTCTCCTTGTACCGTCTTTCTTTGGTACGAATAACACAGGGCTGGCTGCCTGTGAGGTGGATTCTCTGATCCATCCTTTTTCTAATGCGTCGCCTATATACTCCCTAAGCGTCCCTAGGTCTATGGCTGACATTGGATAGATTGGTCCGAATGGAGGCATCTTGCCTTCCTCCAATACTATCTCGTGGTCCCATGGCTTATGTTCTGGTAAAGCTTCATGGCCCTTTCTCTCTTCAAAAAGCTTCTTGTATTTCTTATACTGTTCCGGAATTGGCAACTCTTCCTGCTTCTCTGCAGGGGTGACTTCAAGCAACCTCTCTTGCTTATTCTTCATTTGTACAGGGGGTTCACCTTCCCTCGCTGTTAATGGAGGACCCTGGACTGGGCGTCCTACGTCGATCGAGTCATTTGCCTTTAACTCGCCATCGCGTGTGTACAGCCTCGCAGGCTCTAGCGTATCTTCTTGATCGCTTTCTTCTGGGAAACTAACGGTTTCCGTAAGCCAATCAATCTTAGGGTTATGTGCCTTTAACCATGGCATCCCCAAGATGACCTGTTGATTCCCTAGCGGAACAACATCGAACTGGATAACCTCTTGATGCTGGGTTATACTCATCCGTACCAGGCGAGTCTCCTGCGAAATCTTTCCGTCCAATCCTGCTAATTGTCCATCAACTAGCTGCAATTGATATGGTTTCTGTTTCGTTTGAAGCTCTAAACCCAAATACTTCACAGTTCCTGGCGCTATAAAATTTCCGGTGGCTCCTGAGTCTATCATAGCCCGGATTCTTTGTCCATTTATCTTCGCAGCGCAGTATATCTGTCCTGCCTGGCCTGCGATATTCAATTGACCCTGGCCCAAAACCTTGTTTTGGTCAATTTGGTCAATTTGGTTGATATGGTTAATTTGGTATAACCGACCACTTAATTGATCATGTGACGATAATCTTTCTGACCTTCCCTTCTTGCGGGATCTTTTTGTTTTCCTTTGGGGGAACCATCCTATGGCTTCCTTATCTGACAGGTGAATTCTGCAGGATTCATCGTAGCAGGCCGTCCAACTCATGGCAGCGTGCTCAGTCGTTAATTCATTCTCTGGCTTTTCTTCAACCGATGATGGGGAGGGGGTTCGCAAATACCCTTGCTCCCATAAATCTATCGCGTTCAAGCCTTCTTCATTCCTGGGTAATTCATCCAGTAGTTTTTTGAACTCTTCGTGGCTTATACAACGGTCTTCCTCAGATCCGATAGAACCTGTTGCACATAGCTGAGGAGTGAAGGTCGCATTAAGTTGACCCTTGCCGAACTTCTTGTGATACCCTCCTCCTGATGATTTCTTGCCTCGACAATCCCTGGCCCGATGGCCTGGTTTGCCGCATTCGAAGCAGAGTTTGTCCTTGCGTCTTCGTTCTACCTCTTCCTTGGGTAGTTTGTTCTTGAAGGTTGCATCCAATTGCATTGGGTCTCCATAGGATTGTCTGTTTTCTCGAGGTCTTCTTTCATTCTGTTGGTATTTGCCTCGATCTCGGTTTCCATGAAAGTTGGAAGATCGGCTTTCTCTTTGATACTCGTACAGCATCTCGTCGGCTTTAATAGACTCCTCGATTAATTCGTTAAGGTCCTCCCAGGTGCAATTGCGATCCAATTCTAATCTAACTTCCGCCTTGAGTCCTTTTCGGTAGTGACTCATCGTGGCGTTCTCTTCCCATCCAGTGGTACCTATATACCGCCTGAACTCCACAGCGTACTTGACTGCTGACCCTGTTTGCTTAAGGCCGTAAATCTTGGATTCAGCGTAGCGTAGCTCGTTGATGTCCCCAAACACTCGTCGTATCTCTCTCTTAAACCCCTCGAATGTTCCAAAGATTGTCTGGGTTGGATACATTCGCTTCTTAGGCTCACTCAAGTTGGTAAAGTAATCCTTGAGATATGGTTGGATCCACTTAGCGGCTTCTCCTCTAAGGTAGGAGGCAGCCCAGACGCTTTGTCGGCGTCATGGTTGAACTTATCCTGGTTGAATTGGAAATAGATCTCAAGCTGGAGTAGAAAGGTTTCTAGCTCTTGTCGGTTACCTGTAAATCGGTCGGGTAGGGCGACTTTAAGAGTTTCGGTGACGGTAATCTCCTTGGGGTCTTCGATACCTCCCATGGCGATGTCTCCGTCTTTGTCGGTACTTTCGGGGGTGACCTGGCTGGTCGTAGCGGGGTCGCTACACTGTGGTGTCGTGGAAGACATGATGTCGTTACTTGTCAAGTCGGTACTTGAAGCAGTAATGGTGCTCAAAGTGTTACGAGGTTTGCCGTCTAGATCACGTGGAAGTGCTCTAGGCTCTCGAGGTAGGTTTATAACTAGGCGTCAAGCAGGGACTTAAAGTAATGACAATAGTGTGATGCAATTCGTAACTAATAGTATGGTATACTAAATGATTGATCTTGAGCACGAAGCTCTATACAAAGGGAATCCATCTTGGTTATATAGATATTCATGCTCCCTTGGATCCTTCTGGATCCTAAGCTCCAAAGGCTCCCTTGGATCCTTTTGGATCCTAAGCTCCAAAGGCTCCCTTGGATCCTTTTGGATCCTAAGCTCCAAAGGCTCCCTTGGATCCTTTTGGATCCTCAAGCTCCAAAAGCTCCAAGTCACGTGTTTTCTGACAGTGCGTGCACATACGATCTTAAGGTGACCCAGATCACATATTAATTCGATGAAATCTGATCGCTTTTGCACAAGGCCTAAGCTCTCCTAATTAGTCAATTGTTACTATCGTAACATCTCGCTCCCCAGCTCCATCACTCCAATGTTGGAATATGAAGGTCTATATAATCAAGACGGATTTCCTTTGTATAGAGCTTCGTGCTCAAGATCAATCATTTAGTATACCATACTATTAGTTACGAATTGCATCATATTATTGTCATTACTTTAAGTCCCTGCTTGACGCCTAGTTATAAACCACCTCGAGAGCCTAGAGCACTTCCACGTGATCTAGACGGCAAACCTCGTAACACTATATTATAATTAAAATAGAATTAAGATTATTCCTAAAATGATCTGTATATTATTTTAGTTATATAACCTCAATCTTAATACTATAATAGACTCAATTTCAATATAAAACAAATACTATAAAAATAATATTTTGAAATATTTTAAAATAAATAAATATAACTTTTGAATAAAAATAATTAAAAATAAATTATATATTTTTTAAATATTTTTTAATAATTAATTATAATATTTGAAAATTTCAATTGATTTGGTTCAATATTAAAAAGTTATTGAATAGTTAATATAGGAAAATGGGATTTTTGCAGGGATTTTGTTACGAATTTGAATGGTGTGTAGTGAGTAGATTGTCACAAACCACGACCATAGTATACAATAAAAACAAGTACGGGGGTCCTTATCGATAAGGAATCCTAGGACAAGTGTCCTAGGATAAAATGTGCCCCAGGATAATAATTATCCTAGGAGCTATATTGTCCCAGGAGACGAATCGTCCCAGGATTAGTGTCCTGAGGCAAATAGTTGGATCACGTGATGGAGCCCTGGGAGCCTTGAGGAGCCAGGAAGCTCCTAGAGGCTCCCTCTACGGATTAGTATATAGTTAGAATAGTTTCATAGTTTAAGAGCTTCGTGCTCAACTTAATTATCAATTAGTTTACCTACATTCTACTTGATCTAGTAACGACTTCACTTCTAAGTGAATACTAGTGATAGAGCCTTAACCTATAACTACTAACTGACGAAACCTCAGGCAGCCGCTGCCTCCAGTACAGCATCGTTACATAGATTTCCAGAACTCTGATCTACTACTCAAGTAGTAAATAATCATATCATCCTCATTTCTGAAATCCCTTAAATAACAAATAATAATAATTCAGCGTGAATAAAGATCTATACTCTGTATACTCCTTTGTTTATGATTATACAATTCCTGTCCTGTCCTTTCCCATCCTATCCTTTCCATTCCATTCATTCCATTTCAATCCATTGTAATATCCATATCCATGCATAATAACCATTTCCTATTTCCATTCAAACCATTATCGCTTTATCATTATCGTGCTTCATTTCATACCCATACCCATTCCCATCCATTCCCATATCCATATCCATATCCATAAACCAAGCCCCATACATCTCAACCCGGCCATCTACTTCACATACGTATTCTGCGGCTGCGTCACCCCACTCTGCCCATAATAATCTTGATTCCCGCCTCCCCCGTAATGCGGGGGTGCCCCTGGAGGCGGCGCATATTGTTGTTGTTGATGTTGTTGAGAATTATAAGTCATGGGTGTATTACCAGAGCGGATCTGATTGCGACGACGGCGTCTTCTTGTGATGCACCTGTGGGGTTTTCGTTAGGTTTCTTTGTTTTGTTTTGTTATGATGAATGATGTGGATGATGGATGGTGAAGGGAGATGGATTGACGAGGTCAATACGTACATAATAGCAAAGAGGAGTATGAGACCGATGAATATGAGGACGCCGGCTAAGATCCAGCGGCCGAAACGGTACCAGGCGGAATGACATCTATAGTAGCTTTTTTTTGAAGAGTTAGTTTGGGATTTTTAGATTCTGGATGATTTGATGGGTGAAGTGAAGAAGAGAAGGAAAATACGAACCCGTATCCTCGACGGTAACAAGTAGCTCTTGAATGAAGCTCATTCAGATGTAAAGCTTCACGAGTATCGATTGGAAGAACACCCATTTTGTATTGTAAGTAAGTAAATCTTCCTCTAGGTATGTCGATAATTAATGGATGTGATGTTTTTGTATCGTATTGTATGGTAAGGTGTATTGTAGCAAACAAAAGTCGGAAACAAATCGATATGTAAATAGGTAGAGTAGCTAGCTACCTAATAAGTATTTTAATCATAAATCCAACGAATCTATGAATGAATCCCCAAATCCAACTTTTCCAAGATTCTCAAAACCTAAAAGCTCTTACGACTCATTCAGGCACTGCCCTATTCAATTAATTCTACGTATGGCAAGGGGCAAGAAACATGGCAAAAAAAGCATGGCATTCTTTTTTCTTGGTTTCCTCTTATACGTATATCATACGTACCTAGGTAGTATAAGATCTACCGTGTGCCGAGCATTTGATTTGTATTTCCTTTGTTCAACAACTCATCCGTCCCGTTTACGTCTCGTTACACTTTTCCATTTCTATTTCCTTTTATTCTGTACACTTCGGAGCTTTTGACGCTATGATAATGATGGATGAGATGTCTGCCGACGAGACAAACACGTACGTACGCGTATCTTGGTGCATGCATATCGTACATACCATGCATATTAAAGTACTTCCTCACCATTTTGTCCAGTATGTATTTCAATATTTCAATTTTCCAATAACCTTACCTACGAAAACGAACACGACAGGAGATATACCAAATGTCACTGGTGCGTGCAGTCACCAGCATTCGAATGCTTATGCGTCTGAAAAGTTTGTGCTTCGCCATTTTCTTGCAGCTGAAAACAGATGACAAGATTTTGATTTTCTGGGCGCGGGCGATGAGCTTGGTGCTAAGCCACAAGATACTGACATCATCACATCATCATAATGATCACGCGTTTCTGGGGTGTAAGTGTGGCAAGTTAAGTAAGTAAAGTAATAAGGTTTTCCCATTTTTCGTCGGAGTGATGAATGAGCGAGTTGTATTTTGTGTAGCAGATTGTTACTCTGGTGAAATGCTCATTGGGATTTAATAGGTATTCCACATTTCCGTCAAAATCACGTGTCTACATTCGCAGCATACCATTCACGAAATGAAAAGCATCAAGTGTTCATTTTCCAATTTTGCTTTATAACGCTATTAAATGTACAGAGAAAAGCTTCTTATACATTTCTATCCATCCAATCTACCATCTTCACTCTAGTATCAATTGAAGTCTCACGCAATCCCTCAACAAATACATCACGTACCAGTTCCACTTTAAATAAAATTTATTGCACGTCTGAAAATTTGCTTAAACAGGCGCAAAATTCTGAGAACTTATCATCCATCCATCCATTCATTGATTCACGGAAAGAGAATAAGAACATTTTTGGGTCTTTTATAGCCGGGTTGCGTGTACAACGTGGTTGTTACGATCACGGATCTTACAGTAACCGATCGTGTGTTTACGAGATGCGATTCGATCAAATTAGTATGGGATTAAGGTCATGTGAGGATTCGAAGAGCACAGACTCTGTTATTATATGATTCCCACCGATCCCACCGATCCCACCAACTTAAATCAAGTGGGAGCGATGGGATGATGGGATAGGGAGTACGAAGATCTATATAACTAGGAGGGATTCCCTCACTGTAGAGCTTCGTGATCAAGATCAATCATTTAGTATACCATACTATTAGTTACGAATTGCATCATATTATTGTCATTACTTTAAGTCCCTGCTTGACGCCTAGTTATAAACCACCTCGAGAGCCTAGAGCACTTCCACGTGATCTAGACGGCAAACCTCGTAACAGTGGTGGATATACAGTATGATTTCCCCGCTCGGGGCATGGTGACTTCAGAGCCTACCATGAGAGATTCAATCACGAGAACGCGTCTTTTTACTGCCAACACTGTAATCAAGATAGCTCCCTAGACCATTTTGCCATCTGTGAGGCAATATCACCACCTTTCGAGCTCTTTGCCCCAATACGCTGCCCAAATCCTGCCTGGTGGGCGCTAAGCACTACTGAGGGCGCAAAAGTCTTTGCTAAATGGTGCGCAAGAACCCGTTTCTTCGCACATTCTTAATTCTTTCGTTTCACTACCCCTTTCCTATCTAGTCTACCTTAATCCTCCCCCCTCCCTTTTCCTTTTCCCGTACCATACAACACCCATCGACGAAGCCATAGCCTTTAGCTACCCTATATAAGTCTAAAAATGCTCATAACAGCATTCCCCTGCCCGGCTGCCGCAGTAATGCGTTGGAACTGTCTGGTAACTATGTATATAATCCGTATATAGCTGCGCAGGCACGCTGGATACCCTTCGGGAGGTTTAGTGGCACGTGCTATAACACGTGACCAGCCCAGCGCTTAAACAAAATAAATAAATAAATAAATAAATAAATAAATAAATAAATACAGTATGATTTAAAAGAGGGTTGTCACGGTGCCAGTCACGTGAGCAGTTGATCCTATCCGATAGGACCAAGATAGGCGCTCGCGCCGGTGCGCAAGTGAGCTAGTGCCCGATCGGGCTAGCTTACTTGCGAAAAGTCTGTATATCTTCAACCAGGAAGATCCTGTATCGTAGCTCTTCGAGCTACGTCTTAATCCTTAATCTGAACCTATTATCTGAATCAATATAACTTTGCCAAATTAGGGCAAGGTTACTAGAAGCCCTATTCTGCCTGCCTGCCCCGTGATAAGGGTCGTCTGTTAAGTGAAAAGACGAAAATCGAAAATCGAAAATCGAAAAAATAAAAAAATGAATAAACAAAAAGATGAAAAGAAGTGAAAAGAAATGATTTTTTAATTTTGAAGAGAATTCTTTAATAATTAATTATTTGATAACTAATCGATTACAAATCTTGAATTTTATAGATTTGGAATTATATCAATTTATATTATAATTCTCAAGAAAATTATTTATTGATTTGTATTTCATTTATTGATTTGTATTTCTTTGAGATTTTGATTTTTTGTTATTTTGATTATATAATCCTGATTAAGTTAACGTGGTTTATCAGGACCCTGTACATATCAGGACCCTGTACACTTTTACCTCAATTATTACCTTTCAACTTCAACACGCGATTTATCAATATTTAATTATGCAAACTACTTCAAAAGAAGCTCGAATCAATTTAGCTATTGAGGCTATTCGTACATCTCAAAATTTGAGTATTCGGAAAGCTGCAAAACTCTATAATATACCTCATACTACCCTTACCTCTAGAATGAATGGAATTCTGCCTCTTACTGAACGTCGACCAGCAAATCATAAAACGACAGAATTGGAGGAGAAATCGCTTCTTCAATATATATTGGATATGGATGAAAGAGGGTTTAGTCCTCGAATAAGTGATGTGGAAGATATGGCGAATTATATACTCGAAACGCGGGGTGCGAAGAAGGTTGGAAAGCTCTGGGCTCATCGTTTTGTGAAACGACATACAGAATTAAAGACGCGTTTTAATCGCGTTTATGACTTTCAAAGAGCTCTCTGCGAAGATTCAGAGCTTATTAAAAGATGGTTTCGATTGGTATCGAATATGCGGGCCAAATATGGTATTCTGGACTGCGATTTCTACAACTTCGATGAGACAGGCTTTATGATGGGACAAATATCACCACATATAGTAGTTACTAAAGCTGATCAATGTGGAAAAAACAAAGCTATACAACCAGGCAATCGAGAATGGGCTACAGCGATTATTTGTGTTGATGGAGAAGGCCACAATATACCTCCGTTTTTGATAGTAAAAGGCGAATACCATCTTTCAAATTGGTATACCGAAGGTGATTTACCATACGATTAGCTTATTAAACCTACTACCAATAGATAGACAGATAATGAGACAGGTCTTGAATGGATTAAGCACTTCAACAAACATACTGAAAGTAGGAAAGTGGGTAGATATCGAATGCTAGTGCAAAATTCTGAAGAAAAATTATTTTTCGAAATACACCCTTTTTATATCTCCATTGCACTAAAAAAACAGCATCAATCGAATGCAATTGTCCCCAAAGAAATTGAACCAGTAGTTGTTGTGATACTGTCGCCGACGTCCAAAACACGTGAAACCACGCTAAAACGCATGAAATTTTCACCCCCTTCATCCCTCCATTACGAGGGAAGAGAACTCAATGACGGGGACCACCCAATCGAACTTCCCAGAAGTGATCTTAGGCACTCCATGCCAAGAGAACCACACTGAACAAACCCATGAAAGAGGCAATAGCCCGCCATTCATCCTTTCCAGTCCTACCCCCTCCCAACCCTTCAACTTTCAAACCCAATGCAATATCCTGAGCTCTAATGATCCATTCAAATCACCAATCAATCGCCCAACGTTCCAATTCAATAACAAACGAAGACGACAACCCAGCCACTCAGAACCCCATATCAACTCACCAAAAGAAGCTATCCAAAAAGCTAGAAGTCTACTCATTCTAGCTGCCTCCCTGGAAGAGGATACCGAAGAACAATCGAAAGTCCTAGACTTAATCGAAATATTTCGTGAATATCTTGAAAAAGGAAAACTCACAAAAGCCTCAAATATCATCACATCACAAATCTCCCATCTAGAAAATGCCACCAAACGGATCGAAAAGCAAGCCAACCACCTTTCAAACCTCCCCAGTCATATGATCCCCCCCCACAATAAACGCCCCTGGAACCAAAGCCAGCTATGCCACTATCACCAAAACCTCAGGAGAATGGAACCTAGTTACAAAGGGAAAACCCACAAAACAGAAAACTACAGAACAAAAGGAAGAAGCCCCAAGCAAACGACTAATCCTCATCAAACCCCTTATTTATCAGCCACACTCTTTTACACCATTAAATACAAGGAATAAAGTCAACGAAGCCTTCAAGGAAGCAGGAATCAATGGACCAATCATCTCAGCTATCACTACTTGTGTGAACGAAGTGAATGACTTCAATTCAATTACCACTGTAATATAGCTACTGTAATAAAGCCCTAAGCGAATGCGAAAGAGACTAGCTCTTTCAGTAAGTCTATATAAGACTTACTACTTTCAATATGTAGCTAGCTCTTTAGACAGAATACAATTAGACATACAGGACCTACGCAATCCGTGGGTGCTACGTCTTCCGTATCCTTCTCGTACCAACAGAGACCGATATTCCAACTCGCCGGCTGCTTTTTCGAAAGATCCAAAAAGGATTTGATGCTAAGGACTATGAACTTGTACAGTCTAAGAAACGAATAAAGCAATTGGAGCAAAAATTAGAAGAGATTATACCTAAAAAAAGAAGGATGGTAAAAACTAGTCCAAATTCGAGGTTTGCAGGGATAGAAGCTATATATCAAGCTCAAATTGAAGCTGGTGATCGGAAAATTGATATAGAAGACTCTGATAGTATTTATGAAACTGATGCTATAGGGGATTGCATTGAAGTTGAATAGTGGTTGAGTTATTAAAGTTTAAAATTCATATATATATATTTTTCTAGGTGGTCCAAAAGAGGGGTGGTCCGAAAGTGGGGTACTCAACTTATTTAGAAATCCCCACGAGGCACCCACCCCCCTTTTCAACCCGCTGACTAAGCAAGACCCTTAAAACCTTACTTCAATTCGGCAAAGACTGGGTTCTTGGCCATATGCTCCTTCCATGTAGTCAATTTGTCAACCAAAATCTAAATGAAATATTAGTATGAAAATCTGCGTAAATCCCATCCATCAGAAGAACTTACTGAGTGACTTTCTTCCAAAGAAGCACCATCGTAAGAGCCAGATTCAGACATCCACATCATGTTTTCGGCGACGTCATCTTGGATGAAGGCACTCCTACCCTCGCGAGCGAGATTCTCCCTGAAAGCCTCGTAAGAAATTTGAACATACTCGGCTCCCTCACCAGCGATGGGGTACTGTTCCTTGAATTCGTTTAAAATCTCGCTATAGGTGGCAAAGTTAGTAGCACCAAGGATTTGCTTTCCAAGAAGCTTCTCTCTGTTAAGGAGGATCCCTTTGACAAATTTGCCAGTGTCCTCGGCTGTGAGGTGTGAGTGAATGACTGTCACAAGTTTGTAGCGCAAAGTTTACTCACTAATAGCAACTAGTGCAACGCGAGTCGTAGGTGGACATGGCAGGGTAATCCTCCACTTCTTGTCACCTGGCGTTTGCTGTAAGTGATAGCCAGGAAGATTGGACATATAATATCCAGCGAAATAGAAAGTCGCAGGGACTCCAATTTTGATAATATATTCCTCAATCTCGGCCTTGGCGTCAAAATGTGCGACCTTGGTGAAACGTCCCTTGGAGACTGCAAAGAATTGATGAGCTTGAAGGCCTCGTAAAAGTTTTGAGTACAGAGAAGCCGTATGGATTGCTAAAGGCAGGTATTAAGAATGGATAGAAGGAGTACTTACGCTTTTTAACGCTCGGTAATGAACTCCAGATCAAATGCTGAACATCAGCCTCCTATATGCCGCTCAAATTAGACTCCAAATTTCTCAACTCCATGCATAGACTGGATTTCGTACCTTTGCGGCATCTGCAATAGCAAATCCCTGTTTCTTCTCTACCTCGGGATCACAAGTTTCCCAAAAGTTGGTAACGGCAAAAACAGCATATGCACCCTTCACTGCATCTTTGAGAGTGGTGGGATTGTCTAAGTCTGCCTATAAATGTTTATCAGCTTCGAACCATACAAGATCAAAGATACTATGAAACTTACAGCAACGACCTCAACGCCTTTGGCCTCGAGGGCCTTTGCGGAAGGTTTAGTGACGTCTCTAGTGATGCCTCGAATTGCCCAACTCTGCTCGAATTTTGGATCAGAAAGAATGTGCTCAATAACTGAGCCACCTTGATTTCCTGTAGCACCGAAGACGACGATCAATTTCTTGCCGGACATGTTGATTGTTGATTTTATTGTTGATTCTGTTGATTGAAGAGATCGATTCTCAGTTTTGATGACGTTGTTGATTTGAATAAGATTCGAAGACTGGTGGGTGAGTGGAAGACGATTGAAGATGGAATGAGGTCTTCTGTTCGTACCTTCCTGGAGGTACTTATAAGAAATTCGTTCCCTACTTCAACGACACGTTGACAAGACTTTACCCTTTGTAAGCATCGAATCAATAAGTTACCAATCTTGCATTCCACATATTCCCAAAACGATCTGTTTTGGATTTCATTAATAATAACAAATTCTATGACTAGGAATCATTTTTCGTTCCGGACCATTACACAAATGCGGGATTCCGAAATCAATTGAGCTTGTGCGGGCTTGGTTCTAAAAAGGGCCAAGTGTTACGATTGTAACAACTGACTAATTAGAAGAAGCTTGGGCCTTGTGCAAAAACGATCAGATTTCATTAAATTAGTATGTGATTTAGGCCACCTTATGATCGTAGACGCACGCGCAAGCAGAAAGCACATGACTTGGAGCTTTTTGGAGCTTAGGATCCAAAAGGATCCAAGAAGGCATGAAGATCTATATAATCAAGATGGGTTTCCTTTGTATAGAGCTTCGTGCTCAAGATTAATCATTTAGTATACTCTACTATTAGTTACGAATAGCATATCATTATTTGTCATTACTTTAAGTCCCTGCTTGACGCCTAGTTATAAACCTACCTCGAGAGCCTAGAGCACTTCCACGTGATCTAGACGGCTACCCTCGTAACACCAAGGTCTTGGAGAAATATATTTATTTCTATATTAAAAATCACAACTTTTAGAAATATAATACAAAGTATTGAAATATTATATAAACTCTAAATATAATAACAGTATAATCTAATATATTATTCTTTATTTAAGTCTTTAATAATTTTTTTTAATATTAATCTTTTTAAAAGCTTTAAAGACTTTAAAATTGTTAAAGTTTTGAATTTTTCAAATTATTAAAATTTATTAAAATTTAAAAAAAAAAAATTTAATATTTATTTAAATATTTCAAAAGAATATTAAAATACCAAAAGTAATAATAATATATAAACAAAAACTGTTTTATGAACTATATAGTTTTAAAAATACCGTGATAGTAAACAGAGATAAATAAAATAAACTTATATGACTTCGGTTCCGAACATCGTCGGAAATCTTTCGATTCGTTAGAAAAGTGAGTTGTAAGCATGACTCCCCACTTTCAATTGCGGGGAACTCCATAAAAGCCCCAGTTAAATGGGCTATAATTGGGGCCAAATTTAAGCATTGTCGTTTTAGTATCGCCGAATTTTTCGAACTATTAAATACTTCCGCCGTCGACCTCCGTGAGGTGTCGTCATGAGGTAAGCTGATGGTACATGGATATATTCGTCAGCACTCTAAGGTTAACATTTTGTAATTTTGTCTTAGCAAATGCAAAAATCCAAGTACGCGTAATGGTTCACGGTCGAGGGGGTCAATAAAAATATGTAAGAAAGAAGTCATGCATGTAGGTTGGGTGGATTTATCTAGCTCGGGATACAATTAATGAATTTTGCAGAGTAAGGTTGTGTCATCACACTTTTATATTGACTAGATACCAGGTGTGCCTAGACATTACAATGTATCTATTGGACCAATTAATCTGCTATTCTGCTATTCTGCTATTCTGCTAGTAAGCGTGCGCAGAAGAAGACTAAAATGGCTCTTATGGCTCTTCTCCCCGTGCTTTCTACTTATTATCATCTCATGTACATATGATATATGAAGAGAATCTTATCTACCTCAATCGTAATGTATGCTGCCAGCTTTTCCAGAATCCAGCTTACTAATCAAGAACATCAGCACTATTACCAATTCGTGGCAGTTGTTACGAGGTTTGCCGTCTAGATCACGTGGAAGTGCTCTAGGCTCTCGAGGTGGTTTATAACTAGGCGTCAAGCAGGGACTTAAAGTAATGACAATAATATGATGCAATTCGTAACTAATAGTATGGTATACTAAATGATTGATCTTGAGCACGAAGCTCTATACAAAGGAAATCCATCTTGATTATATAGACCTTCGTGGCATGCGTCCCAGTGCTCCCAGTTGTCCCAGTGCCACTGGGACTACTGAGCCCACTGGGATCCTTATATCACATGATACTTAGCACGTGATATTCGGTATGTGAAGTACGACGTAACACGTGACATGCGTCCCAGTGCCACTGGGACTGCTGAGCCCACTGGGATCCTTATATCACATGATGCTCGGTATGTGATGACCGTGTAACGATGCTGTACTGGAGGCAGTGGCTGCCTGAGGTTTCATCGGTTGGTAGTTATGGGTTAAGGCTTTATCACTGGTATTCACTTGGAAGTGAAGTCGTTACTAGATCAAGTAGAATGTAGGTAAACTAATTGATAACTAAGTTGAGCACGAAGCTCTTAAACTATGAAACTATTCTAACTATATACTAAACGTTTCTCTGAATGCTAGCTCTGCTAGCTGGCTAGCAGAGCTATCACATCACGTGATATCCTATTGGCCTCAGGACACTAATCCTAGGACGATTCTTATCCTAGGATAATATTAGACGTAGTTCGTGACACTTAGATCTTTAATTTAATCTACATCTGTTAAAAGGAATAGAAGTTACCGGTATTAATCACGTGTCGTGATTAGTAATACGGTTACCTAAACAGGCTAAATTAGACGAACCATAGACAGGCATATTGGTCCCCTCCGAGAGCAGTAAGAGAGGATCAAGATGATCTACACGCGTAGTAATATAGTTAATATAGAGGCCACTTCCACCCAATCTTTGAATAACATCTAATAATACTACTACTTCCACACAACTCATTTTTAACAGATTGCAATATAAATTAATACAATTTTAAATCTGTAAAATTTAAAATTTATAATCGATTAATTATTAAAGAATTCTCTTTAATAGTATTTGAAAATATAATACTAGTATTATATTATATTATATTGTATTATATTATATTATATTGTATTATATTATATTGAAATGCATTTTCACACAGGGAATACAATTCAATTTATAAGCTCATCAATACATATATACATTCAGATTGCCGTCCGAGGATTACACGATCTTCTCGGACGGATCAGAACGATGGGTCGATAGCCAGCACCATGTTGGGTACGGCTACGCGATATACCATGGCAGGCAGAGAGTAGCAGCTGGGAAAGGTCAGATCCACGAGACCTCACATGTGTTCGACGCGGAAGCGATCGGAGCGTGGCGTGGGCTCGAGCACCTGCTCAACCTGACCACGGACCAGCCCTCTGGCAAGATATGGCTCTGCATCGATAGCACCTCCGTCATATGGTGCATGAGAGGTAATGCCCCGACCACGTCACAGTGGGCCTTCCGCAAGTGCCACAGAGCGATGGCAAAACACGACATAGAAGCTAAATGGTCACCTGGACACATGGGGATCGAAGGCAACGAAGAGGCAGACCGCCTGGCGAATGATGGAGCAGTGGGCATGATGGATCGAGGCCTAGCTAACACCCCTACGGTAAGTGGGGTGCGCTCATTCTACAGAGAACTCTGTACTCAGGCGGAGGACTGCTGGTGGGGGGAAGCTAGGACTACGCTATCTAGCACCTACTCAGCATGGCATCCTTCATACAGCACAAGAGAGCCCAGGGAATTGTCACTGCCAAGGGGCGTGCTGCATCGACTGTTAGCAATGCGAACGGGGCACGGCGACTTCGCAGACTACCACCGCCGGTTCAAGCACGGGGACAACCAGCTGAGATGCACCTGTGGGCAAGAGAAAGAACCCTTCCACTTTTCAAATGCCCCATCAACAATGAGACACGTGGTCAGTGGCCAACTGCACCACGAAGCGCCATCACCACCACCTGGCAGACGATCATGTATATCCACAAGCTTCTACGTGCTCCAGACACGTTCGCAGAGCTCTTGCGGGTCTCAAAGTTCTATACCCAAGTATGCCCGCTGTACTGACCCTGTGCCACCCCTCAAAATCCCTCTCTTCCCCTCGCTCAAAAGCAGAGCACAACACGCCACAATCCACTTGACTTCTCCAACTGGGCTATCCGACAACCTAGCTCTTCCCCTCTCTACATTTCACTAAAAACACACACTGGTGTGCAAACACTGACGCCTAGCTAACCAAATGGCGCCCCCCTCACTCCCCACCCTCTAGCTACAGAATGGGAATGTATAAAGATAGGCCTTGCGAGCCCTTCCACACGCACTTATAAAATAACAGTCACACACACTCGCCACAACTGAGTGGACAGGGCGTTCACGCAAAGGGACGAACAGTCCCCTTCTCAGATGCTAAATTGTTAATTAAGGAGGTCAACAGCTGTCTGTAGTTAATCCCCTTAGCTTAGCACGTCTAAATACCCCTCGGGAGGTCAGAGTAGACGTTAATCACAATAATAATAATAATAATAATAATAATAATAATAATAATAATTATATTGAAATGAATTTATTTCTTTTTGTTTCTTTTTCACTTTTTTGTTTATTTATTTTTTTACTTTTCCGATTTTCGTTTTTTGTTTTTTTATTTAATAACAACTCTCTTGTCACGGTGTCAGTCACGTGAGCAGTTGATCCTATCCGATAGGACCAAGATAGGCGCTCGCGCCGGTGCGCAAGTGAGCTAGTGCCCGATCGGGCTAGCTTACTTGCGAAAAGTCTGTATATCTTCAACCAGGAAGATCCTGTATCGTAGCTCTTCGAGCTACGTCTTAATCCTTAATCTGAACCTATTATCTGAATCAATATAACTTTGCCAAATTAGGGCAAAGTTACTAGAAGCCCTATTCTGCCTGCCTGCCCCGTGATATCTCTTTTAAATTATATTATAATAGATAATTATTTTATTTATTTATTTTTTTTTTATAATAGATTATTTTTTTATTTTTTTATATCTATCTATTTATATATATATATATATATTTAAATATTCAACACAAGATTAATAAATAAATATATCCTTCAAATCTCTATTTATTTAACTGATAACTTTAATAATTTCACATTTACACTTCTGATTATATGCCCGTGGTATCTGTCAGTATCCTAATACCCAATTGCTTGTTGTATTCATGCTAAATTATTTTCAATGACATTTTGGCGCTGCATTAATTTAGCACCAATGATATCTCGAGATGACAATGCTGCAACAGCCATTGCTGTCGTTACCCCACAATTTCCAATCTTCATCCCATCGCTCCCATACTGATACATCCATCCAGCTTCCCAGCTCCCATCCTCACACTGCAAGTTCAGTAAAGCCTGCCGATCATTTTCGCATTCAATACCCATCTGACTGCATGTGATAATACGCATAGCCAAATCTAATGCGTTGCCATCCAGACCAAGTCGTTCACGCATCCGCAATTTCAAGAGTGGTCCTAACGTCATATGCAAGTGGGAATCGCTTGATGAGCGCAGCAGGCGTCCAATGAAGCCTAGACAACAATCCGGGGATGTATAGTACCGAGTCCCTCGCACGTAGGAACGATCTAAGAGCATCGATCGTACAAGTTGGAGGGTACGCTCGAACTCGTGGCCACGATTATAATAATAAAAGCAAGCGAGTATGTTCGCGCTGACAATAGGGTCAACTCGTTTTTTCTCCCTGTCAAAATACGTCTGTTGCATTGTTTAGCAAACAGGCTTCCATCATTGTCATTCTGGTGTTCTAGGACCTCGATAGCTTACCTGAAAAGTGCCGTCGTCATTGACATACTTGGCCATGGTGTCGAGAAGCGATGAGATAGTTTTGGTCGATGATGGTCTCAGAACTGTCAGAGCGAGGCATGTAGTGTCAAGATCATCAGGGAAAAGACCTCCAGGAATAAGCACCGCCTTGCCTTACAATTTACCTCTATTAGCGGCTGGTTTCTCAACATACTTCTATGCGTAAACAGATTCCTTACCGGCAAAAAAATTCCAAGTCTCTTTGGAACCCCAGCTGAGATCCATGAGAGTCCTAACCACAGATGTGAGTCATTGTTTTGTAGAATGTTCGTTTTCGTAGCTCGCAAAATGCCGACTTACCGGTCTTGCAACGAATCCATAATCAGCAATTTTGAGAAATTGTCCGCAAAAGTTACTCCACTTATAGTGATTGAGTTACATTGCTTCGCATTCTGGAACAGATATCTCCAGCCCTTACTGACTGGGCTATCAAACATCTCGTTTAATATATGAATCGTCGACTCCCCAAAAACATATCCACGAATGCCAAAGTGTCGTGCTGCGTTCACATTCTCTTCTTTATCATCGACGAATACTACTTGGCTGCCATTTAAGCATATCTCGTCTAGGACATGTTTGTAAAATCCTAGCTCTGGCTTTCTCATTCCTGCCGCCGCCGAAGTGAAAACTCGATCAAAAAGGAGCCAGTCAATATTGGTTGCGAGTTCTTCAAAATCCTCTTTGCCTACGTTTGACATGGCATATACCTGGATAGCAGGATCTTTCTTTAATTCGTGGAGAAACGAAACAATTTTTGGGTCGGCTTCTAAGGATTTGCGTGCCTGGACAAAAGCCTCGGTGATCGTAGACACGGGAATGCAGAATTGGTTGGAACTCAGCTCATAACAGACATCACGGGTGATTTCACCACGCTCATAGCTATTCCAGACAGGTGTTGCGAGGATTTCTCTCAGCTTTCGAGGTGCAATAGTCGTCGTTGTATTGGCGGACCATTTAAAGAGGACATCTCCAAGGTCAAAAATGATGCATCGTGGAGGTGGCTGCAGGGAATCCATATTTTTGTTCTACACAGCGCGACTTGACTCCTCAGTAGTACGGAGGGAACAACAATTTATAGACATGGTTATGTCTAATACTGTGCCGCTCATTTCGCACATTTTATTTGAAGCAGTCACTCTATAACTGGTAGGAGCAACCAACCAAAAGCAACACCTGATCCTCGCAATGAGAGTGAGAAGAATATCAGCTTGGATTTTGATTCGTCGAATCGAACATCTAGCTATCTCTTACGTCGCCAGGCACTCAACTTTTATCCGTGTATTATCCCGTTCTAACTCCTAACAGGCAATATTTGCAGTAAAGATGGGACATTAAGAAAGTCCATTAACAGGCTAGTATTCACCGATAAAGTGGACCAGTCTACCACCAAAGGCTATACACTCAGTCAGATTCTCACATATGAGCATTGCTCCAGCGAGATCTGATATACTTTGGACCAGGTTCCGAGAAACGCGGTTCATGCATTTCCCTAGCGAAGCGAGTAGATTAGTAAGGTTACGTGTCGCCAATCAATCCTGGAGATTTATATCATGTAGAGCACTTCCTCCAGAGAGAAATTGGGGCTCAATTCTAGCAGCTGGTGATTGTGCTGAAGCTTCAATCTATACCTCGGTAAGCCCCATCTAGATCCTTCAAGACATGTAAGTAAGTCGCAATCGTATCTTATCTAAGAAATGGGGTTACATTCGCTCTTTTGGATCAAATAGTGGAACTAATCTTGGTGTGTAAGCAACTTTATATCCTAATATGGAAGGTAATTGGACATCTCTCTGCCGTTTGCCCATGATAACTGGCCATCACACCATGAAAGCCTAAAAAACAGATTGGTCATGATTACGGGAGAGCAGCTACAGAAGCACTATGTTCTTAGTTCGAGAAGGTTAGATGATGACACTCAAAACGGGTGATAGTAGGGATGGCCAAAACGTAATTATATAATCATATCATCACGGAAAAAGCAATATTGCCAATACCGATTGGTTAATTGGGTTATATATAGTAGTAAATTCCCGTGACACATCTTTGAGATTGCTGATTAGTTGAGGAGGCAGGGATCTCTTTAATTGGATGATATATTATAAGATATTAATCAAATATTAATCTTTAAAGTTGCTAATTTCAAATCATAATCAAATGAAAACCTTGTAAGGCCTGAAAATTTGAATAACGAAAGAAAGAATATTTATAGATCTTTAATTGATAAATGTTACGAGGTTTGCCGTCTAGATCACGTGGAAGTGCTCTAGGCTCTCGAGGTAGGTTTATAACTAGGCGTCAAGCAGGGACTTAAAGTAATGACAATGATGATATGCAATTCGTAACTAATAGTAGAGTATACTAAATGATTGATCTTGAGCACGAAGCTCTATACAAAGGAAATCCATCTTGATTATATAGACCTTCATGCCTATGGCTAGCTAGGAATCGTCGTTCCTGGGAGCGAACGTTCCTTGGAGCGAACGTTCCTTGGAGCGAACGTTCCTGGTTGTTCCTAGGAACGGTCGTTCCTCACCGTTCCATCACGTGTTATAGGGTCATGTGACGTACTTGTCGTAGTGGACGTAACAATTGTATTAATTCAAGAACAAAATTCTTTATGATTGTTTTATAACTCTAATACTATATTTTTATTGGATATTGAACTAAATTATTAAAGCTTTAAAGTTTATCTTTAATATTTGTAGAGTTATAAAAAATCGCTATAAGTACCTTTACACCAAAATTTTGGTGTAAAGGTACTGTCACGAACCACGTCTAATATTATCCTAGGATAAGAATCGTCCTAGGATTAGTGTCCTGAGGCCAATAGGATATCACGTGATGTGATAGCTCTGCTAGCTGGCTAGCAGAGCTAGCATTCAGAGAAACGTTTAGTATATAGTTAGAATAAGTTTCATGGTTTAAGAGCTTCGTGCTTAACTTAGTTATCAATTAGTTTACTTACATTCTACTTGATCTAGTAACGACTTCACTTCCAAGTGAATACCAGTGATAGAGCCTTAACCCATAACTACCAACCGACGAAACCTCAGGCAGCCGCTGCCTCCAGCACAGTATCGTTACAATAGTATCTTTACAATTATATTTTTTGATTTGTTTTGTTTTGTAATTGAGATTTCTTATATAATATTTCTTTTAAAATTACAGCCGGTCAATAATAATATAACGTAACGTATGGGGAACTCGGACATATGGGGAACTCGGACATATGGGGAACTCGGACATATGGGGAACTCGGACACTTTTTCAATTATTCTACACGCGATCTTGTTCTACGAGCCACACAATCCTCCAATTCCAACTCTGAATCACTTGAACTATTCTCTAGCTCTTCTTCTTCAATCTCTTCTTCTGATTCTTCAATTGGGCGTTTGCGTGGCCGTCCTCGTGGCTTTTTCTCCTTAGGTTTTTCCTCCGCCTCACGTACCATTTTCAGTACTTCCTTAGTACTAAAGACAAATTGACCTTGTAATTTGACTCTCTTGCCTTTAGTTCTCTTCTTTCGAGTCTCAATTACTTCCTGAGCATCAGAGAGCTGTTTCCGAAGTAGGCCTATCTCAGCATTTTGAGATTCTACAAGCCTACTCATTCTCTTGGCATATCGACGAGTTGGTGATGCAGGAGAACCACTGTTTGCTAGAGCTGTATTAAAGATCTGATTTGCTTGCCTTAGCTCTGTCCCATCTGGAGGAGAGCTTCTGAGTATAGATAAGTCTAGGTCTTGATTGGTGGTTCTCATTTGTGGAGTAGAAGGTTGCTGGGAGGAGTTAAATGGTAATGTATCCAGTACTTTTCGTGGGGAAAAGGTACCAAACCAGCTCCTCTCCAGCCAGCTTTAATATTAGAAGAATTGAGTGCTTTTTTTTCTAATATTTTGAAAGAGTTCTACCCATTCAGCTCTTTGAATTCGCTTTACACCAGCTCGAGAATATCGATCGACCTCTAAAGCATGATATCGTTTCATCGGCCCATACACCGCAATATCAAGTGGCTGAAGCAAATGGGAGCAATGAGGAGGTAGTATAAGTAAATCGATATCCTTCTCTATACAAAAAGCAATAAAACTGCCTGTAATATGACTTGAATGGCCATCCATGATCAAAAGTCGAGGCCGGTCACCTGAAACTTTCTTGGATTCTGGTTCGAAAACCCTTTTTAGCCATTCTAATCCATGACTATTTGAGGTCCATCCATTTGTACTAGTAGAGAACTGCCAGCTTTGAGGTGTATCCTTTGGAGTCCATGCAGAATTCGTATTCTGAGCCTTGAAAATGACCATAGGTGATAGAGCCTTTCCAGCTGCATTGACACATTCAAATGCAGTTATCTATTCTTGCTTGCCAGCTGTAACTTTCCAATTCAATTTTTGAGTAGAATCAACTATAATACGTGTACTTTGAGTACTCCCAACTCCAAATCCGGTTTCGTCCATATTATACATATCATCTAATTCATACTTTCGTTCAATGAGACGCGTATGAAACGCGTCAAACCAAGCCTGAATATTTTCCGGAGTTGCTTCTTTAGCTCGATTAGACTCTAATTGACGTGAATAGCATGTTTTAAGTTCTGGATGTCGTTTTTGGAATCTATAAATCCATTCGTGGCCTATAGGTGGGATATCTGTCAAGGTAGGGTTTCGAGATGACGCGACTTGAACGCGTCGAAGACGAATTTCGTCGGCCATTTCCTTCACCAACATAGGTGTAGCAGGGAATCCAGTGATTGTAAGTCGTGAAATCCATCGTACAAGAGTATTTTCTTCTGCGTTTGATAGAATTTGAGCCATTTCGTGGGTTTGGGAACGTGTTTTCTTCCCAGCCAGCCTATCAGCTAGGGTAGACTTAGGGACTTCAAAATGCTCTGCAGCCTTTCTAATTGATTTAAATTCTTTCAATTGAAGTGCAATTATGGCCTTTTGAAGCTTCTCTTCAATTTGAGCAGGTGTAAAAGGTGATTGGGTATGCATAATAAAAGTTATTACGGTTTCAAGTTAGTGATGGGCTAAAAGTGTCCGAGTTCCCCATATGTCCGAGTTCCCCATACGTTACGTTAATCAAAAAAAGGTTGTTTTCTAAATGAAAAAGTAAAAAAAAAAATATAAAAAATAAAAAATAAAAATATTAAATCTTTAATATTAATTTAAAGCTTTATATTATTTTGTTACGACGGGCTACACAACTACCATCACATGACCAAGGCACGTGATTATAAGAGATCAGTAGTGATCATTAAGGATCACTAAGGATCACGGTATAGGTGATCTGTTACGCCGGGTAACAGGAAAACGCTCACGTGCTACCAGTATCACGTGACTGGCTCAGCGAGGATCAGCGAGCTCAGTACTGAGCCATATTGATCCTACTGAGTAGCCAGAACACGAAGGTCTATATAATCAAGACGGATTTCCTTTGTATAGAGCTTCGTGCTCAAGATCAATCATTTAGTATACTCTACTATTAGTTACGAATTGCATACCATTATTGTCATTACTTAAAGTCCCTGCTTGACGCCTAGTTATAAACCACCTCGAGAGCCTAAAGCACTTCCACGTGATCTAGACGGCAACCCTCGTAACAATAAATTCTATACAAATAAAAAATCGGAATTTCAATTATTCAAATTTCAATTATTCAAATTTCAATTATTCAAATTTCAATTATTCAAATTTCAATTATTCAAATTTCAATTATTCAAATTTCAATTAATAAAATCGTAAAAAATCTGAAATTTTCAGGATTGGTTATTATATATACAATAAATCTATAGTTCAAATTTTATTAAATTATATCAATAAATAAGAAAGTTATAAAAATTGATTTTTGTTATTTTTGGTGAGGAAAGTGTCCAAAAAATAGAAATGATCAGAAAATAGGGTACTAGACTCAGTATCTCGAACTACCTGCAAACTGTCGATCTTCCAACGATCCAGAAGCTAGTTTCTCGAACAAGCCAGAACGTAACCAACCAGTCGAAGGTGAAGCATTCGCATTATTAGTATGCTTTGGTATTCGTTGGGTATGGCCTACTCTTCCTGCATCACGTTTTGTTGGGTTTCTCTTTTTCTTCTCGCACTCATAGCTCAAACGATGGATAAAGATTGTATTGAAGTCTGGAAATCATTTCATGTTTTTCTGAACTGATACGGATTAGATGGACCTGGAATGCACTGAGGCCACAATGGAGAAATTGGCTAAGCACCAAAGCAATGCCTTGGCTTGGGGATCATATATTAAGTATCCTATTATCTTTTTCTTCTCCAGCTTCCTTCCCCGTAGCCACTCATCTCTTACATGGCATGTAGATCTCCAAACAAAATCATTTGTCCTGGGACGGAAATGGCAACCATGACCATCGAGGCTATGAGACAAGAGGCAGCTACAAACCTCCGTATAATTCAGGGTTCCTCTCAAAGAAAACTCAGTTCCTTGCTCGAATCCCCGTAGCCAAGACTGCACAGGCCGCTACTGAGACAGTTCTTCATTTGCGTCCCATACAGAACGTATATGAGAAAGAACAAACATGCTATGAGATCAATATCTTTACCTACCGCGATGAACGATGTACACAATGTTTCCGTACCGATGGTCAAGTACAACATGAAGAAGGCAATAAGACTCAAGTGGACGGCCGCCTGGAGAACCAACTTTGGCAAGGGCAGTTCCAACAGCACTTCCAGCAAGCAACTGAGTCTTGCAACGAGACTGTTGAGAGAAGCGCCTTCTACCGCTTTTGCGAGGAACATGGTATACTTTATGGCGTGACATTTCAGCTTCCACAAGATATCCAATGGGACGGTGATAAAAAGTCAACTGCACGAATTGACCTAACTGCATTTAAGAAACAGCACGAGATGATTGAGAGCCTTGTCCACCCAGCTGTTCTAGACGTAGGCATTCATCTTCTCCTAGTACAGATTTCGAAAGGTCTTAGTGAAAGAAGTGCAACAGTTGTTCCACAACGAATAGCAGACACATGGATTTCTGCTAAAGCATGGAGCGGTTCAACATCATCGTTGTGTCTGAATTCAATTCTTCATGCGGAACCCGACAGCCCTGGTACTCTCAAAGGCTCTTTATGGGCGGTGGTTGATGACGGTTCACCGCTTTTTCCCGCAGAGGATGTGGTTTTGACGGAAGTTTCGCAACCTAACCAGTCCAAAGATGATTCAGATGACCAAGTATGCTTTACGAGATTACTTGGAAACGGCAGCTGAGCTCTCTGACTGGTAATGAGATTCTCAAATTGTGCGATGATCCTGCCCTAGTCCACAATAAAACCTTCGAAGACAAATGGGCCCTGAAGGTAGAATTGACTACGAGATTAGCTACGCGAAAGGCTTTGCGCGACTTGAAAGAAGGGGATCTCAGTTGTGCTCCAAGCTACATGCGGCGGTATTTAAAATCCCTGGGGCACCTCTACGCCACACCATCAGCTGGCGAAACCAAAGATATTAGCGATGAACATTGGACGTATGTTGCCATTCATTCTATGGGGTGAATAAGATTTTCTGGACCCAATGTTCGTAACAAATAGCGCCGAAAAGCTCTACACCTACCTCGCCAACCAGCAGATGCGTGATGGCCGCTTTGCAAATTCCTCGACCTAGCATCACACGAGAAGCCGGGCTTGGTTCCCTAGTATTAGTTTTCACTTCCCCCATTCAAACATTAGAAGATTGAGGCTCTCAATCTCCCCAACCTGTATTAGCTACGGTCGAATAAGGCCAGCTACCCTCCATTTATTATTGTTAGAAGCCTACAAAGCTCCTAGCCGTCTTAGATAGTCATAGACTCAGTGTAGACGTTAATTTAATCAATCAATCAATCAGTCACACGAGAAGCCCACTCTTGAAATTCTCAAGATTGGCCCGGGAACTGGAAGTATGGCTCGTCATATCCTCGGCTCTCTCAATCGCTTCGAGAAAGAGACAGGTCAATACTGTTTCGCCAGCTATACGTATATCGATATTTAACCAATGGTTTTTGAAGCTGCACAAGGGGAATTCGGAGACTTCCATGGAAGACTGCTGTATAAAACGCTTGACTTGGAACGTGACCCCAATAAACAGAGTTTTGAGCTTGAGAGTTATGATTTAGTCATTCAGGCCTCGTTATTCATACTACGTCTAATCTAGAGGCAACTCTGGGTCTTGTGAGACAGTTGCTCAAACCTGAAGCTTGACATCGTTATGCAGAAGGTAGTCGCTACGAATAGTGTTCATGCTAATGTCACCTTCGGCTCGCTTCCGAGTTGGTGGCTTAGTACTGAAGAGTGGCGTGGATACACCCTACTCTTGACGGCAGATCGTTGGGGAGAGCTATTACTCGAGACGGGATTTTCTGGGGCAGATATAGTCCTCCGGGAGCATAAAAGGGACATTTGCTACCTCTGGAGTATGATCAATTCGGAAAAGGGCGATACTGCAGATTCTAAAACAATCGTTGCTCCAACATTGAATGGCGAGTCGGAACATCAGCAGATTCGGATCCAGCTATCGATGGGAACTCGGATTGTCAACGTGTCCTAGCGGCAGAGATTCACGATCAGAATTCAAATGCACAGATCTTGGAATTGGAACATCTCATGGAAGGATTATGGTGGCCTTCGCCCAAAGACATCATTGTTTTTTTTGTGGAGTTCGACATGACACGACTAGGTTCTTTGTCTGAGCAAGAATTATGGCCATTGAAGGAGCTTTTCCAAGGCGTAGAAGCTATTTTATGGGTTGTTTCTATGCCATTAGTCGATGGCAAAATGATCAATCCATTTCCCGCCATTGCGACAGGTTTTCTGCGCAGTATCCAGTCTGAGGAACCGGGGAAGCAAATTGTGACTCTGATTGCCGAGTCCGATTCCCGGAGCACGACAGCGAAACATGTGCTCAATATCCTTGAGAGAAGCCTGCATCTCCCGAGATTGAGTTTGTTGTGCGAGTTGGACATTTGACGGTTGGTGCTTGATGAAAGGAATTGAATTTGATGCCGAACGGTCGGCACGCGTGAGACCACAAATCCGTACGGAACCATGGAAACCTGACCCACCAGTAGCTCTTGAGATCGGGGTTCCGGGTATGCTAGATACTCTACGTTTCGTGGAAGACACTGCGTATAACGACGCGTTGGATCCGAATGAGGTTGAAATCGAGGCCTTTTCGTGGCCAATTAGCTTTCGCGATGTATTTGTGGCACTTGGTCGGCTAGGTATGGAAGGGCTTGGTGTTGCATACGGGAGTCTTTACACGAGCTGGAAACGAGTGTCAGGATGACATAAAATGTGGTGATGTGTTGTGATGGTTTCTGTGGGATGTATGAAGAGTCATACGAGGACTGGAGCCGATAGATTCCTCAAGATCCTCAACAACTTGTCGTTCAACGAGGCTGCTGCGGCAGATAATCCTGATATCACAGCATACTACTCATTGATAAATATAGCACGTCTGCAACGTGGAGAGAAAATTCATATACACTCCGGTGCAGGCAGCACTGGTCAAATGGCCATCGCCATGGCACAGTGGCCTGGAGCAGAAGTTTTTACCACTGTTCGCTTTGACGAAAAGAAATAACTTCTCATTGGTCGATTTGGAATTCCTGATGATCATATTTCTACAGCTGTAATACATCATTTGCCAAAGAAATCATGCGCGTAACTAAGGGTTAGGGCGTTGACGTTGTGCTTAAGTCATTTTCAGAGGAAGGACTTCGTGCAAGTTGGGAATGCATCGCACCGTATGGAAGATTTGTGGAGATCGGGAAAGCGAAGATCGGGATAGACTCGTCGTTATCTATGGGTAGCTTTGCGAGAAATACTAGCTTTGCTGCTTTTGACCTCGTACATCTCTCCATTACAAATGTCAAGCTATTCCGTCATCTAATAGAGAAGGTGGTAACTTTGATATCTCAGGGATATAATGAGGGCCCTAAGCCTTTGCACTTGTATCCCCGCGTCTGGCGTCGAGAAAACTTTTCGGTATATGCAAAGTGGAAAGAATACAGGCCGCATTATTATGACGGGTCGAGATAAAGATCCTGTTCCTGTAGGTCTTTCCTTCTGAAGCCATAACCAAGATCCTATTCACTAGCCATCGAATAGAAATTCTTGACTCTCAAAAGTGACTGGAATATGGATGTTAATGCATCTCACGTCGTTGCGGGTGGATTTGGCGGCATTGGCTGCACAATACTTCGATGGATGGCGGATAGAGAGGCTAAGAATCTCATTGTTCCTTCAACTTCAGGAATTTCATCCCAGGCAGCGGTGAATATAGTCTCAGAGCTTGCAAGAAGAGGCGTTCCCGTAATAACTAAAATATGTAATGCTGCATCAGACACAGATTTAGCAGCATTACTACAAGACTGTGCCGTCAGCATGCCGCCTAAAGGATGCATAAACGCGGCTATGGTCCTCCAGGTATGCACTTCTCCTACAATTCCTTCCATGGGTGTTCAACACCTCCAATCCCCCTTTTTAGGTTCCCTAAATTTTTCTTTTCTGTTCCTGTCGCTTGGGACACGAGCTTACACGAAGTTAGGACTCGGTATTTGAAAACATGGCACATGCACAATGGACAAAAACGATACGGTCCAAGGTCGATACAAGCTGGAATCTTTCACAAATTATTGCCTAAAGATATAGATTTCTTCATACTTTTCTCATCCATCGCAGGCATCTATGGATCCCCGGGACAAAGTAATTACGCAGCTGTTGCACCTTCTAAGACGCTTTAGCAAGATCCCATCCGCTGCTGGACATCGAGGCTCCGTTGCAATAAACCTCGGCTAGATGCGGACCATCGGTTTTATTGTCGAGACAAAAGAATATCAACGTAACCGCGAAAACGTCGGTGATATTGTCTCAAGTTGAGGAGGCTGATTTCTTCGCTCTACTCGAGCATTATTGTAACCCGTTGCTACCCTCTCTCGACACCGAAGATAGCCAAATTCTAATTGACGCGATGACGCAAACACAAGTTCATGTTCGACGCGAGGCGCCGATCGAATGTTTGAAAACCACCTCTCTTTGCTGCCTTTAGCGCTCCACAGCTTTATGATGTCAATAAGCACAAATATACCGTCTCAACCCAGGAAGACCCGGCTGTCTTTTTCCGGCAAGCAGTGACCCCACAAGACCGCAGCGTGGTGGTTGTGTCGGCTCTTAAGGCAAAGCTGGCGCGGGCATTGGATGTGTCAGTGGATGATGTAGATTCTCATCGCAACCTATCGGACTACGGCACAGACTCGTTGATGGCTGTAGAGCTTCGTAATTGGATCGGAGGGATTTTGGGGTCTCTGTCGCTATTTTTGAACTCCTTGGTGGTGCCGAAATTGCGGCATTGGGGGATTC